>CM034154.1:10171458-10815256 GCA_019776745.2 Taxus chinensis
GTAACAATAACACTATTCTAGGAGTATATTGAGAGTTGTATTAAAAACTCATCAATAATAGCTGGAGAAGTTATGGAGGTTTCCAAGATAATAGGAAAATGTACTCCTATATATATTTGTAATATCTCGAATGATTAATTATGCAGTGTGGTTTTAAATATAGACAATGTGAATTAATATTTTATTCTGTGTAAATATGTAGCTGCTCTTTCATTTGGTATCAGAGCGAGCATACCTGGGAGAATATGGAGTTTTAATAAGCAAGAATAAAAAAAAGGGGGTAGTCTCATAGCTTCTATAATCACCCCTGATTGATGATCATATTATTTGAGGTATATTTACAAAGTCGACATAGCTAGTGTTTGTTTTTTGAGATAGATCCACACTATGAATCCTTACTTGAGGATTGCGCTTCATTGCATTAGTTTCAGTGTTTGTAGACTTGTATGAACTTTTACAGTTTTTTAGATTTGTATTAGAGCGATTAAATGCATTTGATCTACTTTAACATGTTGTTCAAGTATTAAGATATTATACAGGTCATATTCATACAAGTTAGAGCTGAATTATTCAAGATGTCTCCTGTTGTGCATCGTGTTCTGTATTTAAATCAAGCTCTCTGAAACTCTATGCCAATAATTTGAAGTTCAAGGCCTACATTTTTGGTATATAATAATAATTCCAACAGACCCGTGTTCCTCAGGCTCTTATTGCATCAGCGAAGGAGTTAGTTTATGCGTATCTGTCTTCTGATCACATTGATTGGTCAATAGACACCTTACAACAATGCATTCTTCTAGATCTGACATTCAGAAGTGAAGCATTCAAAGAAATCATCTCTTACCAAATCTCCCTTGTATCACCGAACATTGCCGAGAATAGGTGACTATGTGGAGGTAGTTGTTTTCCATAGTTTCATTTGTTTAGAGAATTTGACAAGTGTCTAGGTTGTGATATTATTTGTTGAATGTTTTTTGGTAATTATGTAGTTAAGAGTTTTATAATTATTTTATTTGTGAAGTCTTACACGTTTGTGTTATTTTAGTAGTTGGTGTCTAATTGATATTAAATTTTTTATTCATGTCAAAAAAACTCAATATAGTCTTAGGCATTAGAGTTAAACTAAATTTGTAATAGTGTCATCAAATGTAAAAGAGTCATTTTTAAAAAGTAATCTCATTTTATTACTTTTTAAAATTTTAGTTGTGTCCTCTTGTCGAAGTCATAATAGTTAAATAGGTGATTTTAGGATATTTGTTTTTTGTCATTTTTTTTTATTTTTGTCGTCAAAAAGTTGTATCATTGTATTAAGTCCAAAAAATAAAATAAAAATTCCTGCATTTAAATTTTGGATGCATTTTCACTTGTACGCGACGTCTAAATTATTGAAGGTATTTTTGAGCTTCATGATCACATCCGACTGAACTAGCAGCATGACGTTGGAGGAAGGAGGCACAGGAGGCAGGAGGATAATTGGTGTCCTCTCGTCAGTTGCCAATGATGGGGCCGCATGAAGTTGTGGTGACACTGTGTGTGTGTGTGTGTGTGTGTGTGTGTGTGTGTGTGTGTGTGTGATTTTACTTTCATTTCTGGATTGCAGTATGATTTCAAAGTTCTTGTTTTGTGTTGAATAAGTGAAATGTTCACATTGAGGGGGGGAACATGGTCTCAATGTTCCATTTTCATTTCCACCTCTTGTTCATGTGTGTAATTTGTGAGTATGATTTCTAGATCAACCCTTGATGTGGGATAGTGCAAGAGATTCAGAACAAAGTACTGAAGCACGAGATGTTCTTGATAAAAGTAGATGGTTTATGTCATGTTCCCACTACTTTTCTGATTAGTTGGTCGATATTCCCAGATATGGTTGATGGTGATGTTATGTTCCCAGTTCCCTTTGCATGGTCGATGTGTTCCTAAGTGGTCGATGCAGTTTCCCACCTTGGTTGATGTTCCCATGGATGGTTAATAGTGTTCTCATATCCTGGTTGATGTGTTCCCACATTCAGAGTGCATAGAGGAAGGTCAAGACATGTGTACATTGCTTAGTCAGAAGATTTATGTTTTCCCCATGTAAACATTAAGGGGGGAAATGTTAGGAAATATAATATTTACATTGGGTAAATTAATTGAGTTGTAATAACAACTCATATTATGAGTTTTTTATGATATTATTCATTAGATTGTGTATTGTTACATGAGTAACAAAAACACTATTCTAGGAGTATATTGAGAGTTGTAATAAAAACTCATCAATAATAGCTGGAGAAGTTATGGAGGTTTCCTAGATAATAGGAAAATGTAATCCTATATATATTTGTAATATCCCGGATGATTAATTATGTAGTGTGGTTTTAAATATAGACAGTGTGAATTAATATATTATTATGTGTAAATATGTAGGTACTCTTTCAAAGCACCCGCTAGCATGTTAGAAAGATAAAAAAATTCAAAGCATGTATGTACCGATATAAAGTAATGTGCTAGGAAGTAGAAGTAGTAAATAATGAAAGAATAAAACCTTTCATTTGTGAGAAAGTAGATTCCCCCATGATCCTTGGTGGGACTATTAAGAGGTACACTATTAAGCATCATTGCAACATCCAAGGATTTGTAAGAAGTATGCATTCACAACTAAAGACCAAGTGAACATGAATGTGTATATGGAAAAGATAATGACATACTAAATATCTGATGAACATAGTAAGCAAAGTGCATCATGTAAGTATAAGAAAGAAAGAGTAAGTGCAACCAAGATATGCAATATGTTGTGTATGGGTGAGATGGAGTGGTATGCAATGTAAATGTGATAGGAGCAGTGTGTCCCCTAGTGGATGTGTATGAGTATGAGATGAGGTTCATTTATAAAATACCCCTCAACAATCAAGAATGGACCATATAACAAGAGTGTGTTATCAGGAAATAGTTTGAAAGAGATATGCTAAAAATATGTATCAAGAATCACATAGTGTGAAGAGTGAATGGTGTGAAGTTAATTTCATATTTAGACCCTCAATAGTCAAGTATGAACCATGGAACTAGAGGGTAGTATGTTGTGAGAAAATGGAATGCTAGAAAGATATATCGTGAATAACAGAGCATGAAATGTGTAGTGTGTGAGGTTGATGGATTTAGTATGTCCTCAACAGTCAAGTGTGAACCTTAACAAAAAATTGTATCATATGGTAGTAAGTTGATACAAAGTGTATCAAGTTCTGTAAGATTAATTCAAAATATGAAGTATGAAGCATGAAGTGTAATAGTAGAAATGAGTGACAGCTAATGATACTAGAAGGGGGGAAAGTAAGTGTGATTCCCCACAAGTGTATGATGATGAGTAAGCTATCCAATGAAAGTGAAGGGACAGGGTCCTCCACACGATGTCTCATGAGATAAAGGCATGTGACAATTTTCTAAGATAATTAGTGTATGAGACTGATGATTTATATGTGAAGAAAGCCTAGGTGGTGAAGACCTATGTGAAGGATGCCTAGGAGGTGATGATAACCTATGTGAAGGATAGCTAGGAAATGATGAGCACATATGTGAAGTAGACCTAGGAGGTGATGAGAACCTATGTGAAGGAGACTTAAGAGGTGAAGCAGGTGGTGAACTCCTATGTGAAGGGGCTTCCCGAGTAGGGGACTGAGATGGAGGAGATGGACTATTAGACCGATGAGAATGAGTAGGTCATGTAAGAATAGGAGAGATAGGTGTAGAATATGTATTATATTTGAAAGGCCTAGGGGACCTAGATGCTCTAACTAGTGAACGAACATCCTGAAGAGGAAGCTGAGGTAACGATGCACATGGTGGAAAATATTTGATGGTGATAAATTTCTTATTGTGAATGAATTTGAGACACAATTAGTTCATGGAAAAGATAGCTTGAGTGGCACGGAGCCAAGGAAGACCTAATATCATGTCACAACCTTCGATTGAAGGTGCAACAACAAATGGAACAAACATGATGAGAGGCTCAACTGTAGCTGGAAGCTTAATGTAAGCATAAAATTTGGGAATAGGATATGCAATTTTAAAGAGTGGATAATTGATTGCAAAAAGGAGTGCAATAAAGAAGTCACCAATAGGAGCCAACAAATTTATTATGGTGTTATTGAAAATATGAGGTCCAATAGAAGCATTGATATGTAGTGTATTAGAAGAAAATGTAGCATGCTAAGCATGATCAGAGAATGTAATAAGTGGTGAAGATACATTTGTATTAGCAACTAGAAAATCAAGAGGCCGCGATGAATTAGGATGAACAACATGATATGTCTGATTATCAAAAGAATCAATAGCTTTCTTGTCGTGCTTAGGCAATGGATCTTTAAATATTTTTAGATTTTGATTGTCATTGATTGGCTTAGATGTTGGAGGCTAGGGGAGATCAATTGCACCTTTTTTGATAAGATCTTGAGTAAGATGCTTAAGGTTGAAACATCGATCAGTTGAGTGCCAAACACATTGACGATAGTCACATCTAGTATTTTTGTCATAATTACGTCCAAAAGGGTTAGATAGATCAATATTAAGTGGTGGTGGAAGTGTAATAAGATTTCTATTAATAAGTTGGGAAATAGAAGACAAGGAGCATAAGGAAATTTTGTAAATGTACACTTTGGAGGTTTCCATTGAATATTTTCAGGAGTAGAAACAATGCTAACACTAGCTTTTTCTTTAGTGGGCTTAGGAGATGGCTTGAAAGTATATTTTATTTGAAACTGATTAAAAGATGAAGCCTGATTATATATTTGAGATTTCCCATAGATAAGAGTTTTCTTTCATGTAACTTAAGACTATATCATAGTTGATCTAATGATGGAGAGGTCTCAAATATGACACTCTCTTGTAATGGAGTTAAGATACTTCGGAGAAAAATCTTACAATTCTGAATCGGTGAGTACATTATTCATCTTAGCTAAGTTGTTCTTATATCATAATAAATAGTATACTAGATCCTCATTGGATCCTTGTTTAACTTTTGTAAGTTGAGCATAGGATATCTTAAAATGAATATTGATATAAAAATGTGCAAGAAAATCATTAGCTAAGTATGTAAATGATGTTATCGAGTGAAGAGGTAGATTGTAAAACTAATGGATGGCGTAATCTTGAAGAATTTGGGGAAATAACTTACCTAGCAAAGTATGATCATTCATATAATAGCGACATGCCACATGAAAAGATCTGAGATGTTCTTGAGGGTCACCATGGCCATTAAAGGTGGGAAGCTTAGGGTTGACGAAGTTTGGAGGAAGTGTATAAGTGGAAATAGAGGGTGGGAAAGGAGTGTGTAGGAGTAAGGAGGAATAAAGAGATGGAGATGCATGAGAAGTAGTTATCTGAAGTTGATGGATTTGAGTTTGTAGATCCTTATATAAAGAAACTAAATCAAGAGCATTGGAAGAAGAGCCAAGTTGTGTATGAGAAGCATTGGGTTGAATGATTGGAGTAGTAGTAATGGTGGAGGTAGGAATGTAAAGTGGTTGAGTAAAGGCCATGAAAACTGAGGAGGAACCTACAAGAGGTATTGAAGCGATATCTACAAAGTTATTAGTAGTCAGAAAAACATGGGGGATGTGTGGAATATCTGTAGGATTGTCACATAAATCTTGACAAAAATTAGTAAACTTGTTTAATTGTTCTTGATCAACATTAGTACCCTCATCATATGATTGTTCACTATCAAATATTTAAATATCTTTGATATGAACATTCCTTGAGTTAGCAAATGGATTATCAGATTCAACCATTGATTTAGAAACCCTACAGGTAAATGGAGGAAGCACTATATGCTCAAAAGACCCAAACTAACCACTACAGGTAATGCGCATAAGAAGGAAGATTCAAATGTTAGGTTCACCAAATGATTTAGTAAATTTTTTTAATGATAAACCCTAATTGCAGAGTAATTGATAGAAACAATGAAGTACATCTACTATATACAATTTTGACACAAACAATAAGATAATAAAATATGAAACACTAAGTGTAAGAGAGAGAGAGAGGACTTAGCTGAATTTTTCTTGATCTGGGACTGGTGTAGACTAGGAAAACTACTAATTAGAAGGCAAAATATGTTGTTATTGCACACTATAAAATCTGCAGTTGTCGGATGAGGCCAGACTAGGGCACCTGAACTGGTGCAAGGGTGCTTGGGCACTAGAGACCTCTATTGGGTGTCTATGACTATGCAGGAGATCAAAATCTAATTTTTGGAGTGTCGTAAGAGTGCCATTGATATTCACTGTTAGTCACCTATATGTCGCACCTTGATTTCTTGATGTACCTAGAACTTGTAAAAGAGATGTTCACATGTAAAACCCATTAAACCACATCAAATCCAAAAAACAAATACAATATGGGGAGTCAGACTGACCCTAGTGGTCACCCAATTGAGTGAACTTACAACCGAGCGTTGCACTACATATCAGACTCCATGTAGTTCTAATGAGTATGTGAAACAATAGTGCCCTAGGATACCCTTGTGCAAGATGCACTGGATAATGGGCTAACTTTTCTAGAAAAATGCAAATGTGTGTATGGAATAGAATGAACTTCTCCTTCCTATGTAGTGTATGCAAAAAATGTAGTCCTTTGTCCCTTGAATGGATGTTAGATGAATGCCTTTGAGTGCTTTGGATGCAAGCTTAGGTGATAGACAATATACTTAGAGCTTGGTCCCTTATTTTGATCACATAGTTATGTATTTATATGATTCCCTTGTTTGAATTTCATAATTGACAATTGGAATGTCGACGCATAAGAAAATAAGATGCCTAAATGATAAAAGGGGCCAAAAAGAGTGAATTTAATCCAGAAAGAGGTTAGGGGCACCCAGAGGGGATGAGGGTGTCTGGGCTCCGGTGTTCAAAGTCATAAAAGATATGAAAGTAAAGTATCGATTGGGTTGTTGGGTGTGTAATACCAAATAGAATACAAGCAACATAGAAAAGAGGCCAAAGATAGTTGTCAATTACTAGTTTTCTCGCTTAGGAATTATGTAAATACTAGTATGATTTTAGGACCTAGAAATGTACCCAAGTGCTTGATTTTGTGTCTATAGTTAGGTATTGAATTAACTTTTGATTGTAAGTATACCTTAGTTGATGCCACTGTGTATAGACAACTAGTTGGGAGTATTTTTATCTCACTCACCCTTGTTTCAATATCACATTTTCTCTAAACCTTGTATCTTGGTTTTCCCATAAGACATATTAGAGTCATTGGAAAGCAATAGAGAATATTTTATATTATATTATGGGGAATTTGAATTTTGGGATACATTATTCACCACAAGGATCTTGTAATATTAGGGGATTTATAGATTCAAATTGGGGATGTTTTCATGATACATGATGATCTATTTCAAGTTTCTTCTTTCACCTTGGTTCTTGTCCAAATGTATGGGCATGAAAGAAACAAAATACAATAGTATTATCATCCACTAAGGTAGAGTATAGAAGTGTTGTCAAGGATGGTGAAGAAGTTCTATAGCTTCACCAAATAATTGACGAGTTAGGTTTTTCATAGAGTTCTCCTACTATCATTTGGTTGTTAGAAAATATATATTAGTTCTTACATTATTGTCTAATTAATTATATATTAGAAAAATTATGAGATTAATTATTCATAAGTAAATGTTCTTTGAGTGTAAATGAGTTGTTAATATAACTTATTTTAATTAGGTTATGTAATTGTGTACATGAGTAACAACTCACAAATATATAAGATTGTGAGAAGACTTATTGTAGCAACCTCATTGTTTATAGGAGTACTACTACCTATATAATTATATGAGCTAGATGAAAAAATATTCAGAGAGAAATATAGAGAATACAATATTATTACTGTGTTAGTTTGCTATGTAACTCTAAAAAAATGCTTTCATTTGGTAAATGAATCTAATAATGGGAATCTGTTGCATGATTGTTTGGTGAACTGATATTTGTCTGTGAATTTTCCTTATTACTTTGTATGCAACATAACTCAGAAAATACAACAGTTGTACCACGTCCAGCTCTTAGAGACTAAGTTGTCAAAATTAATTACTGTTAGGTAATCTTGATCCCTGTGACCATTTAAATTTTGTGTTTCCCTAATCTTCTATCTACCTTACTGCGCAGGAATTTATTAGTATTGTGGCCATTTTATTTTTGGCCTTTGATTTTTGAGTTCCCTTCCAATGCCATAGGACACGTGGCACGTTTCCAGGCCTCTTCTATGCTTTTGGTTGCCCCCGACATGAAGGTTATGGAATTAGCTATAGCTAATAAACCCGTCTGGCCCAGGTTTGGTCAAGGCAAGTCATTGGGTGGAGATCGAATGTTCATTGCAGGACATGTGGTTTTATTCTTCCACCCATTTGGGAGATGAACTTTGGCGGATGTGAGAATCCTGAAATTAAGCACAGTTTATAGTAGTGTCAGGTCTAGGTGGTCGTGTGTTGAGTTATATGAATGATACGTGGAAAAACAATTATGGTATGTGTGTGTGTGTGTGTATATATATATATATATATTCCATGTGTTTTTAATATATGGTAGAGAGAGAGAATCAATAGCTTGAGAGAGAAAATAGAGAGGTAGAGCAAAAATAGCTCAGAGGAGAATATACAAAGATCCAAAACTCAAGGAATTTAATAGAGAGGGTAATATAAAAAAGAAGAAGAATACACGTGCACTAGCACACAGAGAAAAAGAAGAAAGACATGAGGAATATATTCATAATAGAAAGGATAATACAGAGAAGGAAATAAAAAGAGCAACAACTCGATTTGAACAATGTTTTGTAAGAAAATGAAACAAATAATAGAACACAAGAAGAGAAATAAAAGAAAAGACAAAGCAACAAATCTGAGATTGTATGAAGTTTTTCAAATTAATATAAAATATATATTATGTGTGTGTTTTATTTTTTTGTTTGTGTTTTTCCCTATGTTAGTTGCAGTTAGCACCAAATTTGCCAACAAATTGGTATCAGAGAAAACAAAAGTTTCAATAGGTCGTGAGTTTAAGCTTTTATTTTCTAGGTTGAATTGTAATGGCTTATAATAGCAATAACTTGTGGCAACAACCCCCAATATTTGATGATAAGAACTATGAAATTTGGTGTATTAAGATGAAGACACTATTCTCTTCTTAAGAGCTATGAAAATTAGTTAAAGTAGGCTATACAGAGGTAGTAGACTAGGATGCATTTAATGCACTGAAATAAGTACAAAAGAATGATTTGTAGGAAAATAGAATAAAGGATGCAAAGGATTTAAGCTATATCAATAATGTTGTCACTGATTGAGTTTTCCCAAGAATAAAAGCAACTATAAACTCCAAACAATCTTGGGGTACCTCGCATAATGTTTATCAAGAAAGTGACAAGGTGAAGGTAGTCAAACTACATATGTTGAGAGATTTTGAAACTCTTTTCATGAAAGATTCAGAATTAGTAAATGACTTTTTCGCAAGAACAATGACCATAGTAAATCAGATGAGGACTAATGGTGATACAGTTGAAGATCATAGGATCATATAGAAGGTATTAAGGAGCCTTTCAACCAGATTTGATCCAATTGTGGTTATAATAGAGGAGTCTATGGACTTGAGACAAAGTACTATTGATGAGTTAATGGGTTCATTGAGAAAACCATGAATAGAGGACGAGTAGATCAATTTTCTCCTCCAATGAATAAGCCTTCAAGACAAACAATAATTTTATAGGGAGGGGGATATGAACATACAACAGAGGAAGATGAAGGTTTAGCAACCAACAAGAAGGTGTAAGACACAATCATCGAGAGACACAAGCCATAGGAAGAGGAAGGAACAACAACACTTACAGAGGTGGTTCTTCAAAATGGTATGAAAAATCGAATGTGTAATGCTATTACTACAAGAAGTATGGGAATTATGCTAGTGAATGTAAAAAGAAATAATATGATTTGAGAAATTATAATTATAATGCAAGCTTCTTTAATGTAAAAGAAGTTGAACCAAAGAAGAATGAAAAGAGTGGAACTTTCCTTCTTACTTGAAATGTATCTGAGAAAGGAAGCATGCAAGCATGGTATTTGGATAGTGCATGCAACATCCATATGTGTGGAAATAAGGAAATGTTTAGTAATATAGATGAAACAATCAGATCTGAAGTGAATATGGGAACATATAATAAGGTTCATGTGATGGGTAAAGACATTATATTCATTCTCACCAAGTAGGGAGATAGGAAGCATATACATAATGTTTTCTATGTCCCCGGATTGAAGTATAATCTTCTCAATATTGGGTAGCTTGTCCAAAATGGATATAAGGTTAGGTTTTAAAATGGATAATTCATGTTATATGATAAAGGTGGAAGTAAAAAGTTTGTTGCAGTTGTGAAGATGACACAAAATAGAATTTTTCCATTGAGAATGCGGTGTAGCAACATGTAAAACAACATTCAAAACAATATTCATTGATCAATCTACTATGTGGCATATTAGGTATGGGCATTTGAGTTATGGTTGATTGCATGCTCTTTATAATAAGAAAATGGTTAGAAGTTTTCCTCCTATTGAACAACCAAACAAGGTTTGTGAAGCATGCATATTGGGGAAGCAACATGATAGCAAGCTCACCTCTTGAGCTAATACATTCATATTTGTGTGGTCCCATGGAGTCTCCCTCCTCATCCAAGAAATATTATTTCATGACTTTTATAAATGAATTCAACAAAAGGACATGTGTTTATTTCGTAAAAAATAAATCAGAGGCATTTGAATTATTCAAGAGATTTAAGGCCTTAGTTGAGAAACACAATGGCCATTATATAAATAAATTGAGAACAAATAGAGGGGGATAGTATATATCAAATGAGTTATTAAAATTTTGTAAGGAGCATGGGATCAAGAAGAAATTCACAAGGTATACACCTCAAAAAATGGTTTAGCAGAGAGGAAGAACATAACCATTCAAGAAATGATAAGAAGCATGATGAAAGCTAGAGGATTGGCTAATGAATTATTAGCAGAAGTAGTTGGGACAACAGTCTATTTTCTAAATAGATGTCCTGCAAATAGTGTGAGGAATATGATACCTCAAGAATCATGAAGTGTAAGAAATCCAAGTGTTGAAAACTTGAGAGTTTTTGGATGTGTAGCATATGCACATGTGCTAAAGCAAAGAAGATCAAAGTGGGATAAAACAGAAGAGAAGAGCATTTTTATTGGATATAGTGAGCAATCTAAAGCTTATAGATTGTATAATCCAGTTACAAAAGATCTTATAATCAGTCGGGATGTTCAATTAATTAAGGAAACATCTTTGGGAGATTCATAAGAATTGGAGTAGTCACAAGAAAAGGTAAATACAGCTATAATTGTTGATGAATCAATAGATGATAGAGTAAACAATGTACCAAGTTGGACACCCCTTTCACAAAGGAGTGAATCTTCAAATGGTAACAACTAACAAAGCATACAAGGACCAAAAAATTAATCATATTCATTATCATCATAATCATTCCAATAGAAAGGAATAATGAGGAGTGTTCAAGAGATTAATGAAAAATCAAGGTATGAAGAAAATAAAGATGTAATGATTAATTTTTCTTTATTTTTAGCAACCGATCCAATTTATTTTGAAGAATTAATTAAAGATAACAAATGGTGTGAAGTAATGGATGATGAAATACATTCAATTGAAAATAATAAAACACGGGAGTTAGTAGATCTTCCTACATGAAAGGAAGACATTGGATTCAATGGGTTTATAAAACCGAGACTACTCCCGAAGGAAAAATTGAAAGACATAAGGGAAGGTTAGTTGTCAAAAGCTACAAACAAAATCCTAAACGTGATTATAATGAGACAGTTTCTCCAATAGCAAGGTTACAAACTATGAGAACAATTATTTTCATAACTGCTCATCACAAATGGAAGGTCCATCAAATGGATGTCAAATCAAATTTTCTTAACGGAGTGTTAGAAGAAGAAGAGTATGCGGGACAACCACCTGGTTATGAAATTCCATGGCATGAAAGAACGGTATACAAGTTCAAGAAAGCATTGTATGGAATCTAAAAAACAACAAGAGATTGGTATAGTAGGATAGATTACTATCTGATTAGCAATGGCTTTAGCAAAAGCAGTAGTAAGACCACACTTTACATAAAAGAAAAAAATGGTGAGATTTTAATTGTTGTTTTGTACGTAGATGCTTTAATTTTTATTGGAAATGCAAGCAAAGCAATAAATGAATTCAAATCGGCCATGAATAAGGAATTTGAGATGAGTGATTTGGGATTGTTGAAGTATTTTCTTGGCATTGAGGTCAAGAAAATAGAGTAGGGAATATTTGTTTCTCAAGCAAAGTATGCAAAAGAAATATTTTAAAGATTCAAAATGTTGGACAACAAACCAACATCTACACCTACACCTACTGAATTAAGCCTGAAATTAACAAAAGAGTATTGCAGCAACAATGTTGATCCTACAAGGTATAAAAGCATGGTAGGAAGCTTGATGTATTTAACTGCAACAAGATTGGATGTAATGTATGCAGTTAGCTTGATATCTAGATTCATGGAGACTCCAAAGGAGACACACATACAATTAGGAAAGCGTATTTTGAGGTATATGAATGGCACAAGAAATCATGTAATTTTATATGCTGTTGATAACGATTTAAAATTAGTTCAATACACAGATAGTGATTGGACAGGTAACCTTGATGATAAAAAAAACACATCTGGATATGTGTTCATTGTTGGATCCGGAGCCATTACATGGGCTTCAAAGAAACAGTCAGTAGTTTCATTGTCCATTGCTGAAGCAGAGTATATTGCAAAAAACTCAGCTACTTATCAAATGATTTGGTTAAGAAGAATCCTCTTATATTTACATGAAGAGCGAAAATAAGGTTATGTTATTTTTTGTGATAATATGTCTTCAATTGCATTGTCTAAAAATATAGTTTTCCATGGTAGAAGCAAGCATATAGGTATCATATATTACTTCATTAGTGAATTGGTTGTGAAAGGAGAAATCAAACTCAAATTTTGTAAGTTAGAGCAACACCTAGCTAACATTTTTACCAAGCCTCTGTGAAAATAAAGGTTTGAGCATTTAAGACCAAGTCTAGGAATGGTAGATGTCTAGGAATTTAAAATCAGTCTTTGATTTGATTTTTGTTCAACTCAAAATGAAGGGGGAGTGTCAAAATTAATTAGTGTTACATAATCTTGAGCCCTGTGAGCATTTACATTTTGTGTTTCCCTCATCTTCTATCTACTTTCCTATACAGACATTTATTAGTATTGTGGCCGTTGAGTTTTGAGCTCCCTACTAATGCCACATAACACGTGGCATGTTTCCGGCCCTCCTATATGCTTTTGGGTGCCTTGGATGTGAAGGTTTTAGAATTATCTGTAACTAATAAACCCGTCAGGGTTGGGATTGGTCAAGGAGAGTCAGTGGGCGGCGATCGATAATCCAATACAGGACATGTGGCATGATTACGCCACCCATTTGGGAGATGAACTCCAGCGGACGTGAGAGCCCCAGAATTAAGTAGAATTTATAGTAGTGTTGGGTCCGAGTGGTTGTGTGTTGAGTTATATGAATGACATGTGGAGGCACAAATATATATATATGCCAACCATTTTTAACAAATGGTAGAGAGATAGCATTAATAGATCGAGAGAGAATATAGAGGCAGAGCACAAATATCTTATAGGAGAATATACAAAGAGTTGTATCTCAAGGAATTTAATAGAGAGAAGAATATAGAAAATAAGAAGAATACACGTGCAATAACACAGAGAGGAAAAGTAGAAAGACAAGGAATATACTTAGAATAGAAGGGAGAATACAGAGAAGGAAATAGAAAGAGCAACAACTTGATTTGAACAAATTTTTGTAAGAAAAAGAAACAGAGGAGAAAAAAAAAGAAAAGAGAGAGCAGCAACTCTGAGATTGTATGAAGTTTTTTTGAAATGATATAAAATATATATTGTGTGTGTGTGTTTTATTATTTTGGCTGTGATTTTCCCTGTGTTAGTTGCAGTTGACACCACATTTTTCCAACATAAATTGTATCACTTCTGAGTATAAATTTTATCAATAAGATCATAATTTTTAGTTTTACAGATGGGTGACACTTTCATTGATAAGCCAATTTCAGATCTTCGGTTGTGTGTATGAAGACCTAGGTGCGAGTTTGGTTTCAGTAGCTCAAAATTTCCATCTATTGTAAATTAAAGATCTTTGACTCTGCTCGATACATTGATCTATGTTGCGAGCTCAACGATCATGGATTCATGAATATGTGTTACACTTTTAACAGTACATAAAGAAACTCTTCTTTGAATTTCTTCTAAGGTTTGTAGAATGGTGGACATTTCTCTGTAGAGATAAGGCATCCATATCTCTACATTTCTGAGCTTGGATCGACTCAAACTCCAGCAAGGCTTAGCTCAATTTTTGCTCTACAAGTCACCATAAATTAAGCTACAGGTAGCTTTTATGAAGTCACCATAAATTAAGTTACAGGTAGCTTTTTTGATCTATGTGGTTCGTCTGAAAATCAATCATATTTATAAGTTGCCATCTATGTGAACTTGATACAACGGTCAATTAGGGATACACTCGGTTGCATTCGCATTGAAGCAGGATGTGCGTGGGATTCACTCAATTTGCATGTCAACACGTGGACTAACTATCATCCCATCGAATTGCACTAATTTGGAATATCAAGTAAAAATCATGACATCCAAATCAATTAAAACTACTCTTCTAGTTTGTATTGGGATGTATGTTGGACTCGCCTCAGGTGTGGTCTATTTTTTGAAAGCTAAATAATAATAGTCCCACTTTATTAGATAAGGATTTTTAGTTTTAGCTCTATTGGTATAAAATCCATTGGATTTTATATTGATTTATATCTAATAGCTAAAAGCTATAGATATTCAATTTTATCCCATGTTAGTTAACTTGTCTTCATTTATTTAAAGTCAAGTCAAGACTATGTTGTAATTTTATTTGTGTGTTAATCCACTAAATTTCTAATCAATAGCTAAAATCTATATTATAATTTTATAATTTTTTTGAAGGTTGTTTTCATTTTCGAGTTAATCTTCAAGTAAAATATTATTGTATTGTCAATCAAAATAATTGTCTCTCTGTTCTGATTGTCACCTTGTCATAATAAGTCGATCAATGTGTCAATAGATCAAAGTTATTAAAATAGTTATTTTATTTAAAATTTTGTATCGTTGTCATTGTCAGTTGTAATTCTTTGTGTCATTATATTTTTTCATTATTGTCTTTGTATATTCGTCTCACAATGGAAGTCCCACTAGAAAAAATTCAATGGCTCAATTTCCACACTTGGAAAGTGACATTCTAGATGCAGTTAATGAACAAGAATTTGTGGAGGATCGTAAATGGTTAAGAAACAATACCCTCATATCTATCGAAAGAATCGTAATGGAAAACTAGTAATGATAAAGCCAAAGTTATACTTGGTCTTGTTTTTTCATATTCTACATTGCATTACGTTGATCTCAAGAAAACATCAAAAGAAATGTGGGATATCCTAAATAAATTGTTTCAGTGCAAAAGTAGTCAATGCAAAATTTTCTTTAAAACTTCAATTATTTAGGTTTAAAATGAATGAGGGGTTCACCATGTCTAGCCACATCAATGAATCGACATCTCTCATGATACAATTAAATGAAATTCAATCAAAAGAAATTGATGAAGAAGATGTTGACGCTATATTGTTGAATAGCCTTCCTTCCAAATATAGTAATATTGTTTTCACACTTGTACAGATGCCATCAAAGTGACTGGAAGATATGATTACAACTCTCCTAATTAAAGAAAAAGGACTAAAAAATATGTAGAAGAAGAAATAGATTTGTACCTGAAACTAAAGTGCAAGAATTTCTCCAAAAACAAAGAGGAAATTGAGTTATTTTACTACAAGAAAAAGGGAAATAAAGCTCCATTTTATAAAATTGGAGCCAACGATATTATAAAAGGAAAACTCAAAATGGATGAAGCAAATATGGGCATAGAAGAGGAATCATATTACGAGGAAGAACCAATGTCTAAAGATAATGGTTATAATTATGAATATTTTCTATACTAAGTAAAAAAACTGGAGGAAGGAGGCACATGAGGTTAGGAGTTGATCACATCCCTCTTATCAGTCACCTAAGATGAGGCCACGTGAAGGTTTGGAGGGATGATTTCTTTAAGTTTATTTAGTGTGCTTCATATTTTAGTGTTCATGTTGTTCCTATGTTATGTGAATAAGTGGAAATTTGACATTGTGGTGGGAACATAGTACTAATGTTCCTTTTACAATTTCTTCTTTTTGGTTTGTAATGTTTAAGCACAATTCATGTGTCATCCCTTGATGGAAGAATGTGATGAGAACTAATGATAATAGTAGAATATCATGATATTATGGTTGTTGGTTATCCATTTTGAAAACCACCCCGAAGGTTTGTTGGTTATCTTGATAAAAACTCATCCTTTGTTGTTATTGGTTTACCACTTGAAAAACCATTGCATGTTGGGGTTATAATATTAAGCCAAAAAATAAATTAATAGAAACCCACCAAAAAACCTGCCAAACACTTAACGGTCATGACATATAACTTATATTTAAAATATAAGTGTGTGGTGGATACCCATGTCGGGTTGGCACATGTTTTGAATCCAAATTCTAAGAGTGGCCCAATTGGGACCACCCACCTTGATATAAATAAAGGTGATCTCATTAGAGATTGGTTACATGGTGTATACAAAGAAAACCTACATAAATAAATAAATAAATAAAATCGGCTCCTTCTTTGTATCTCCTTGCAAGCTCGGATGAGATCACTCAAGCTTGGAATGAGACACTGAGTTTCTTGAATATCTTTATCAAATTTGTTTCTAGATGCTCCAAACGTGTTCGGAATGGAAGTAGACAACATACAAGAAAATATATTGAATTATTGATTTGATAGTATATTAGTGATCAATGGACAATGTAATGGTGTGCAAGATTGAATGATAATCCAACAAAATGATGATGCAATTGTCAAAGATTACAATTCAAAAGATGATAATTGGAGAAGAGTGAGAAATTATTTATAGATGAAGGAATGAAATTCAAAATATAAGATTTGTATAATTAGTTTATTTGATCTGAAGTTAAGTAAAGCAAGATTGAATTGTTTAATTGAATTTTCAATCTATTTGAGGAGATGAACTCTTGTTTGAGCTTGCATCAATGATTTATTCTTGAGTTGGCCATGTTTACACATGATGTTTATTTAGAATTAAATATTAACTCCATGTATTTTGTTTTATTCACCCTAAAAAGTGATGCGAATTTTAGCCTTTTCTTTAATTTTATTTACTCATAAAATTCCATGTTTTTTGGGACACATTCTTTGTTTTTTCAAACATTTGATTTAATCCAATTTTTTCCTCTTGCACATATATCTAATTGATTTGATCTTTAATTAATTCCTTTTTCTCTAGTTAACTTGAGATGTGATGTAGGAGCATCACTCCACTATGTGAATAAGTATTGAGTCATCATACTTTACTTTGATGGGGGTGTTAGTAGGTTCTGGGGGTTACTAGGATTCATTTAGATGTGGTGGTTTGAGTCTACGTTTTTCAAAATTTAAATATTTTTCCTTCCGTTCAAAAGTACAAAATGAGTCTTGGAGGTCATTTTTGGTTTGTAATGGTTGATTTTATGTATTCTTGGAGCCACTAAAAAATTATGTGGATGAAATGGGGAAATTAGAGGTGGTATTAAGTAATCTCCTAGACTTGAGGTCATATTAGGTCATATCAAACTAGTTAGCATTTCTAAGTTAAGTTTCCTTGTCTAAAAAGACCACTAATTATAACATTTTGCTTATGAACCATGAGTTGGGAGCTCATATTTGGTTAGAAGCTGGGTGAAGGGTATAAATGATCAAAATGTAACTGATTTCCCATTCCCATTTGAATGGAAATCAGGAAGGAAGCTTCTAGAAGGAAAAATAAAATGTTTTGTGTGAATTTGGTATCTTTATGACTGTGTAAGTGTTTTTTATGGGTGATTGATCATGGAGACCCAATCCATGCCTATTGTTAAGGATATAAATCATCTGTGGGAGACATTATTTACAAGTCTTTGAATTGTTATGTAATGTGTGTTGATCCTTCTTGTATGAACTATTTAGATTGATTAAATTGTGAAACTCTGATTCAACTGTGAATATAATGGTATTGGGAATTGTGAAAAGGTTCTTGACACATTGTGGTGAGTGGAGAGTTATCTATGCATGAAAGGAAGGTGTAAACTCATACCTAAAACAAACCTTTGTAGTGTATTCTCAATTATGTAAATTGTGATATAAGATGACTCTGCTCTGTGAAACAAGTTGACTGAGATCATCTTCACAAGTGTATGTGATATGTTGCTCATTGTGCCATAAGAAATTAACATCAAGGGTTACCTTTAGGTACAAAGAATAAGAAAAAAGATTGTAACTTGCATGTTTGAATCTTTTTGGGGAAGCAATAGTGAAGGTAACTATTTTATAGACTTAGTGATAATTGTGCATGTTAAAAAAAAAGACCATGAATCCTCATGAAAAGACATAAATCCTTGACTATAAATATTTTATTACCTTCTGAGTTGGAGAATGCTGTTGTATTTTTAGCAAGAATAACTTTTTGATATGTTGGTGTCTTTTATTATTTATAAAGGGAGTTTGGAAATCTGTGATCTGTGCATGCACGTGATAGGGAAAAGGAAAAAAAGTATAGAAGACTTTGTACGTGGCCTTGTAATACAATGGTAAAATTTATATGAATGTGAGTTAGTTATAAGTCCTTTGTTACAAATTAGAGCTTTGAAATACAATACAAAGAGAGATAAGGTTGATTGAGTCCTCTCGGGCTCACTGTGAGGTTATCTTAGTGACCCAACTAGGGTTTACAATTTGGAGGGTCAAACTCAGGTATGTTTCTTTAAAATATTAAACATATCATGGAGAGTATCTAATGTATGATATTTTTAAATACGTTTGTGGTTTTAATGGTGAAATTCATACCTCTGCATGACAGTTGGAGAAAGAAACCGGTAGACACAATCAAGACCTATCTAGAAGATCCTAGTTATAAAGGAAGTGTATACTAAGAGAGGAGTAAGAATTTGAAAATTTAGCGACACCTAGAAATAATCAAAGGGTGCTATAAAATTATTTTATCTTGTTTTTAAACTTCCTGCACCACGAGCTAAAGATAACAGAGGACTGTATAGGACTTAATCTAGGGTTTAAGGCCCAAAAGCCATAAGGTAAGCTATAAGGAGTTTCCAAGGGAGTAGACTCTCCAAATTTTTGGGACATATTTAGGATAGTAAGAGAGTTATTGTTATTCCTATGATATATTATAATTACCCTTATATATCTATATCCACATATGAGTCAAGCCTATATTGCATTAAAGGAAGAGAGGACAATTTTGTAACAAGAAAGTAACCTTGAAAGTTAAGTTATGTGGAATAATTTTGATAGAATAATAACCTTGTCTTAAGGTCTTGAAGTAGGTTATTTTCTTGAATGAGAAAGAGGGAAGCTAAAAACTATGAGTTGGCTTGTTGATGAAAGGAGGCTTAGCTAAGAAACATGAAGAAAAGAGTAAATGAGGTTTGTGCAAAATGACCTTAAATGCAAAGTAAAGTAATTCAATGATTGAAATATCATAAGGGATAGATAGTAAATCTTATGAAGGTATAGAATAAGACATGGTCAAAACCAATAAAGTAGTGAATGAGGCTAATAATTCAAGATTGAGTCAAATAAACAATGTGACAAGTCTTTAAGACACAGTAATTGAAGAGTGGATTTGTTTATGTTTTATTGATTGAATGACTGCATCTTACATGTCATATAGGTGACTACATAATTAGTGGTATCAGAGACTATATGACCAGTTATTAAGTTTGTATGAGATTATTTCTTGAAGCTAACAAGTTGAATTACAAGAGTTCATGAAGAGCCAAGAAGATCTCTATGAAATGGCTAAAGAGTATGGCTATGTGGTACCTAAATGACTCAATAATATGAATGAAGAGAAACTTAAAAGTAAAGCTAAGATAACTAAAGAATAAATATTGAAGGAGCATATAGAAGAATCTAATGAAGAGATATTGAAGGAGGTGATGAACTTGATCAGTCAAAGAAAGAAAGAAAAAGAAGAAAGAGAGAAGTAGAAAAGAAGAGAGATGGGGAGGAAAAGAGATAAGTGGATGGAAGAAGAAATCAGTGCACTTAAGAGAGATGTGGAACAAGTATTTACGTTGATGAAAGAATGGATGGAATCATAAAGCCAAGAAAGAGGAATTGTGATGAAAAAGAGAGTCAAGTGGCCCATTAGGCTACTTATGGAGAAAAGAAAAGGGATACAACTGAGAAGATGGATAAAAGAGGAAGAGAGAAGGATAAGAAGAATGAGAAGAGAATAATTCAAGAGAGTGATCATGGAAGAGGATAAGGAAAATGAGGAAGAAGAAGTTGTAGAGAGATTCTTGGAATCTCTTAGAGAGGGTGAAGAAGAGAAGTGATTGAGTAAAGAAGAAGAAGAGCTCACTAAAAGAGCTACTCAAGGGCCTAGAGAGCCTCCTATTTTAAAATATGACTTTGAATTTGAGTGTATGATTGCAGGTACATCGAAATAAGGAGAGGTAAGAAAAGATACCTTAAATGAAGAACTAAAAAGCATGAGTGAAGATAAGATAGAATAAGAAATATGTGTGCCATCTCAAGCTCACTATGAATCAAAAGAAGGTAGCAATGCAACAATTGGTATGATGAAAAGGTCATGAAAAACTTTCACAGTAATGTGGAGTTAGCTTAGTGGAGAGGATGAGATGAAAACCAAGGTGAATATTAGAGCATTCTTGGAGTCTAAAGAAAACATTGCAAGGATAGATCGAGAGATCAAGATGAAGAGTGAAAAAGAGCATGATATGGATGAACCAGAGCAATAAAGAGAATCAGAGAATGGGTTTGAGTCATTTGGAATTCAAATAGAGCAAAGAAAGATGGAGTTATATTTTGGCAATATAGAATGAATATATGAAATCAAGAGGGCATTTGAAGAATCCACAAATAGAGAAGGGAAACAATTTTTTCTGACAATGGTGGATGAGGCAATGAAGCCTCATGATTTTAAAACTAATTATGTTCCTAGTTGTGAATGTGCAGGTATGGAAAAGAATGAAAAAGGATGAGTCATTTACAAGACTCATAGTGAAGAAGGTGAATCCTAACAAGTTCTTAAAAGAACAAAGTAAGGAAGAGGAAGAAAAAACTATGTCTATGAGACTCTTGGAGAAGCAAAAAGAAATGAAGAGAGATGAGGCAAAAATTAATAAATTGAAGATACAAAAGAATTGGAAAAAGAAGAGGAAAAGTAATTAGTAAGCTCAAGTTATTCTTACCCCTAGAGTATGATGCATGACCATCACTCCACTATGTGAATAAGTCTTGAGTCATCATATTTTGGTTTGATGGGTGTGTTAGTATCTTCTAGGGGTTACTAGGAGTCATTTAGATGTGGTGGCTTGAGTCTAAGTTTTTCAAAATTTGAATATTTGGCTTTCCCTCCAAAATTACAAAATGAATCTTCGCGGTCATTTTTGGTTTGTAATGGTTGATTTTATGTATTCTTGGAGCCACTAAATAATTGTGTGGATGAAATGGGGAAATTAGAGGTGGTCTTAAGTGATATCGTAGACTAGAGGTCATATCAAGTTAGTTAGCATTTATAAGTTAAGTCTCCTAGTCTAAAAAGACCACCGATTATCACATTTTTCTTATGAACCATGAGTTGGGAGAGCATATTTGGTTAGAAGCTGGGTGAAGAGTACAAATGGTAAAAATTGTAATTGATTTCCCATTCCCATTGGAAAGGAAATCAAGAAGGAAAAATATAGTGTTTTGTGTGAATTTGGTATCTTTATGACTGTGTAAGTGTTGTTTTTATGGGTGATTGATCATGGAGACCCAATGCATACCAGTTGGTCAGGCTATAAATAATCTGTGGGAGGAATTATTTACAAGTCTTTGAATTGTTATTGTATGTGTGTTGATGCTTCTTGTATGAACTATGTAGATTGATTAAACTGTGAAAACCTGATTCAATTGTGAGTACAATGGTATTGGGAATTGTGAAAAGACTATTGACACATTGTGGTGAGTTATCTATGATGATAGGAATGTGCAAATTTAGGCCTAAAACAAACCTATGTAATGTATTCTCAATTATGCAAACTGTGATATAAGATGATTTTGTTTTGTGAAAAAAGTTGATTGAGATCATCTTTGCAAGTGTATGTAGTAAGTTTCTCATTGTGCCATAAGAAATTATCATCAAAGGTTACCTTTAGGTCCAAATAATAAGAAACAAGATTGTAACTTGCATGTTTGAATCTTTCTAGGGAAGCAAGAGTGAAGGTAACTCATTTCTAGACTTAGTGATAACTATGCATGTTAAAAACAAAAGATCATGGATCCTCATGAAAAGACATAAACCCTTGACCGTAACTCTTTTATTACCTTCTGAGGTGGAGAATGATGTTGGATTTTAAGAAAGAATAACGTTTTGATAAGTTTGTGTCTTGTATTATTAAGCAAGGAAGTTTGGAAATATGTGATCTGTGCATGCACGTGACAGTGAAAAAGGAAAGAAAGAGTATAGAAGACTTTTTATGTGACCTTGTAAGAAACTAGTAAAAGTGATACGAACTGGAGTTCATTACAATTCCTTGGTTTTAAATTAGATATTTGAAATCAAATGCATAGAGAGACGAGGCTGATCGAGTCCTCTCGGGCTCATTATGAGGTTATCTTAGTGACCCAGCTAGGGTTTACAATTTGGAGGGTCAAACTCAGGTTTTTTTTTCAAATCTTCAACATATCATGGAGAGGGTATAATGTATTAGATTTTGAAATAATTTTGTGTTTTTAAGGTGAAATTTAGACCTATGCCCGATAGTTGGAGAAAGAAACTAGTAGACACAGTCAAGACCTATCTAGAAGACCCTAGTTACAAAGGAAGTGTATACTAAGAGAGGAGTTAAACTTTGAAAATTTAGGGACGCCTAAAACTCATCAAAGGGTGTTGGAAAAGTCTTTCATCTTGTTTTGAAACCTCTTACAGCATGAGCTAAAGAGAGCAGAGGACTGTATAGGACTTAATCAAGGGTTTAAGGCCCAAAAGCAACAAGGTAAGCTACAGGGAGTTGCCAAGGGAGTTGACTCTCCAAATTTCGAGGACATATTTAGGATAGTAAGAGATTTATTTGGATGCCTATGATATCTTATAATTACCCCTATAAGCCCATATACACATATGAGTCAAGCCTACATTACATTAAAGGAAGAGAGGACAATTATGTATTAAGAGAGTAACTTTGCAAGTTGAGTTATGTGGAATCATTTTGATAGACTACTAACCTTGTCTTAAGGTGTTGAAGTAGGGTCTTTGCTTGAAGGAGTAAGAGGGAAGCTAAAAAATAGGAGTTGTCTTGTTGATGAAAGGAGGATTAGTTAAGGAACATGAAGAAAAGAGTAAATGAGGTTTGTGCAAAATGACCTTAAATGCAAAGTAAAGTGATTGGATGATTGAAATATCATAAGGGACAAAAGGTAAATATTATGAAGGTATAGAATAAGACATGGTCAAGACCATTAAAGTAGTGATTGAGGCTAATAATACAAGTTTGAGTCAAATAAATAATGTGATAAGTCCTTAAGACAAGGTAATTGAAGAGTGGAGTTGTTTATGTTCTATTAATTGAATGAATGCATCTTACATGTCATATAGGTGACTACATCAAGATGTTACCTAGTGAATTAATATTAATTAATTAGATAATAATTTGAGACCATGTGTGAGTGAGAGGAATGATTAGAGGAGTTGCGGAATAATGTAAAAGAATGTCGTTAAAGGTCATAAAGTATTGGTATATATAAAAAGTGTTTGGCCGCCCTATATTGATTCTTTGTGGCATTTTTTCAGAGCTTGTATTCTATTTCAAATTTGAAAAGATCGTAATATTGCTATCTTCCATAATGATAAATCTGGTGCTTTATTTTCCACTAATGATAAAGTAGCTATTTCGTGTGCTGTGCAACTACATATTCAAGCTCAAGGTAAAAAATTTGCTTTGGAGTTTTCCCACCTGCAGGAACTGCTCAGTCACTGGGGGAGTGCTCCATGTATGATGAGTCAAGTCCCTTCTGACCCTTTCTTGCTGCCACCTCGGCCATCACTATCCCAACAGCCACCTCCACAAGGTTCGCATCGCAGAAGCCGCTCTCGCAACCATCACTCATCCTCTCCCCGCCCTTGGCCGCCCTCTAGTTCCATCCTCTTCGAGGCTAGGCTGGAATCCTCCTCCTCGGGGGAAGGCAGTGGCAAGTTCTCCATGATGGGCCTCTCCTCCCCATGGAGCTCAGGTGTTTGTTGGCTCTTCTCCCCCTGGTAGGGGACTTGTGTTGCCTCTGCAAACTCAAATGCCTGATCAAGATGGCTGTTAAGTTGATACACTGTTGGTTGAGCCTTCCGGGGTTTACATACCTCCTTGGGATGATCCTCCTCCTCCTCCTGGTGCAGCGGTTGTGCTTAATCTGTTCTGGTTTGATATGTTAAGGTGGTGCTAATATTTTCCCTCATGACGTTTGTTTTTGTTTGCTCTCTAAGCATTTCATGGTACCTTCGTAGATTTTTTTTGGAACCGTGAGCATTCTAGTCGCCCTTACTTTTATAACTCTATTATTTTTTTATTAACATAATGTGCACTTCCAACAGTAAACAATTATGGCTTAATTGTTTTAAAAATACATTGTCTCTATAAGATTGAAGCTCATAAGTCAAACCTCTCCAAATATCATCATCTATATCTCGTATGTAATGTGACTAAAACCTCCCCACCAAGAATCATGTACATCCCATGGAATATATTTTAGGTCGAATAATAATTGGTGACTATTTTGATTTAGTAATTAATAACATTAATTGTGTTTATGAACGGCTCAATTGACCATATAGAGGCACGGATTTCATAAACTGCATTAATTATAGGCACGGATGAGGAGAGGTGAGACAGGGAACTTGATTAGGACAGGCAAGTAGTAGTGTACCACGCAATGCAACTATTTTGTTTTTGTTAAGTGAAATTCATACACCATGATTTATACTTTTCAAACTGAGGAAATAACCAAACCGAAGGACTCCATTTTTTGTTGCTTACGCAGATTTCTGTGAGGAAAGTAACCCAAACTTTCTAATGAAATTTTCAATTTGAATTTCTTAAAATAAATAAATAATTATAATTCATAAATTAATAAACGATTTTGACTTATTGGAAATACTAAAATAATTCAAAACTAATAAATATTTTCTTAATAAAATAAATAGTATCATAGCTATCACTATCTTTTATATATTAAATTTAATAACAAGTCAACTTTATAACTTAAAAGTTGAAGAGGCAGCTTTTGATATGTCCTTCACCTGCTAAGCTAGAATAAAAACTAACTCAGCACTACAATTTTAATTTTCTCAATTTTAATTATTTTAGAATGTAAGTTCATTTATCACTTCTTTAAATTTAGTTTTTTTAAATTTAAATTCATTTACCCCTTCCCTTTATAAAATCATAAGAAACCATTATTCTAATTTCTTGTAGCACGTAGATCACTCATAATTTTTTTTAACTTAATATCTTCTCTTTTCAAGATTAGGTACATGATAGCCTCCTAAAGGTCGACATCCCTACTAATGCAGGCCTCCTCTAAGGCACCCTTACACATAAAACAATTTGCGGCTCTTACCAAGGAAACCAATACGAGCACGGATGGAAGAGTCTAACAGCAAAGCTATGGAAGAAGGGCAGAAAACATCTGGTTCCCTTTTACCAGAGACAACAATGGAGGAGTTGGTTACTTATTCTGTTCCATCTACACTCTCTAATCTTGCAAAACTTTTGCCCACTGGAGTTCTGTTTGTGTTTCAGGCGCTCTCTAATCTGATAGCCAGCGGTGATACCTGTGAAAAATGGCAAAAGATTTTGGTGGGATGTTTTGTGGGTATTCTTGGAATTGCATGCTTTCTTTTGGCATTGACAGACACCTTCACAGATGACTCTTGTGGTAAAGTTAAAGTTCATTATGGGATTGCCACCAAAAGTGGTTTGACCACATCTGTTACCAGCAGCAAGAGCCAAATCAAACCTTCCAATGAACATGAATATGTGCTTAAGCTAATCGATTTATTGCATGCAGGTCTTGCAGTTGCTGTATTTGCTGTTTTGGCACTTACAGACAGAAATGTGGTACACTGTTTGTATCCCTCGGCTGAAAGCCACATAGACAAGTTCCTGCAAGCTCTGCCTCTTGTGGCTGGTTTAGGAACTTGTGTGATATTCAGTTTGTATCCTTCCAAAAGGCAAGGAATCAGTCATCCAGTTACAAAAACAAAGTGATGTCAGAGTTGTGCTGTTAATGGGACAAGGTTTTTATTAGCCGCGTAACGAGGCGTGCTATCTGATCGCTGTAATTGTTTTACTGTAAAATGTGTTGTTCTGTCCGATCGTGGTAATTTACAATTTTATCTGACCGCTGTGGGTAAGCTTACTGATTTGGGTCAGTTATTTTTTTTTACAAAATAATTACCATAAAAATTACATTGCTTTTAAAGTGGATAATTCCACACAAGATCCACCAAAAGGTTCAGTGTAGGTATTGTAGGATTGTTTCGTTTCGTCATTGTTATGTCCTTTACGATGGCTTGTTCTCTGTTTAAAATTCTCCTTATTCTGTAGTATTAGTTATTATCAACCATGAACGGATTTTTTCCTATTTGAAATGACTTGCAGTGACACTGCTTTTCATGAAGATGTTGCAGCAGTTAGTTCTCCTTATCCAGTGCTATTGAAAATGGATAAAAAGCAGGTCCATGTCCGTCATAAGCATTGTTTCTGATTTAAAATTGCTTATTAACTTCACTTGAAACATATTCATATTCATTTTTTTTTGCTTGTGTCTGATCTTTAATTTTCACTGAAAATATTGGAATAAGACCAGTCCGAATTTTGATTGCAGGCTTCTGTCACTCAGTTAACCTAGTTTTATCTAGGATCCTTCTATAAAAAGCCTCTATTCATGCTTTGATGAGATCCTATGCAAAACATTAATTAAGCACTCCAAATTTGTTTGTTGTGGTTTTCAACATGTCTTACTTTATGCAGCAAAATCTCCTCCAAACGGTCTTCCAAATTTTTCTGTTGTGCTTTTTGTGCTTTCCAAAATGCTCACATTAAGATAGATAGCCTAAGTTCATAGCTCAATGTGTGTCAGATAAAAGATGACAAAATATTTGTGAATTCTTTGCATTTAAAAAAAGGAATAAGCATGGAAAAAATGAAGGCAAGGCCATTCATTTTTGTGGGTATCACCGTATGACATTATTAAACTAACCATACTGCTAAGATGTGAACCCCTTTAACATCTTTTCACAGAAGTGGAAAAATATAATAGAAATTGAAATTGTTTGGAACCTAACACAAATAACTGGCAGCAAAAAGATGAGCAGTATTCGTGTTAGACAAAAGTATCGGCTGGCCGTTACAAACTGAGATCTCGTATGTATATATACACACGGGAAGGTATGTTCCAGATGGATATTTCTGTTATCATTTTTTAAATATCTAAGCAGTCTAGAAAAACAAAACTTTCAACATGCAGATGAGAATGTCTTAGTTTGAAGTGAGTGCGTCCATTGTAGGGAGGTTAGGACAGGAAATTCCCTAGAAATGATCAAGCACATGTTGGAAAATCAAGTCAGAATTTATTGTGCATCTAATACATGTCTTCTCCAGATTTAGCTCTTTGACATATCAGATTTGCATTTAATTATAAGTGTTGCACATTTACTTTTTGGTTGATTATTCTCCCTGATTATCTCTTGTCAGAGATTTTGTGTTGACTTGTAAGGCAAGTTTCTTGTGTAGGTGTTTATTATTAAAAGTATCATGTTTAATTGTGAGAAGAAGAAGGAAGAAGAAGAAGAAGGAGGAGGAGGAATATCAGATTTGGGAGAAGAAGAAAAATGCGCAGTCCCAGCTCAAGTCTGGATTAGTTTTGTTGAAAGAATTAATTCATTTCCATGTTGTTATTGTTTGCATGAAGAATATGGAAATCAAGGAAAATCGAAAAGTTTTGTGTGCAGTTGTAGCTGTTGTATATATATATATATATATATATATATATATATATATATATATATATATATAATATATATTGCTAAAGAAATTTAATGCCCAGATCTGTGTTATTTGAAGGTGTCGACATGTAGCCAAGTGAGTTATTTTATTTTGTTATTATAAATTTATGTAGCTTCTCCTTTTTCTCTTGTTTTGCATCATTTAAATCCGATGCATTATATTTTCTATTGTTGTCTGAAGATTCTGTATTCTTGTTTTGTTTCCGTAGATCCTCGCATTCCCTTCATCTGGGATCAGAGCCAGGCTAAACCTTGCTTCTATTCTTTTTTAGGGTTTTTTGCTTTGGCAGCCATTAATGGCTTCTACGTCTGGCGCATCGCTGGCTAGTGTGCAAACTCTGATTCAACCCATCGAGTTCATAGGAAAGAACTATGAGTATTGGTCTTTGACCATGAAAACTTTGTTTTGGTCTCAAGACAATTGGGAAATGGTTGAAAACGGTTACCAGGAACCAGCAGACCAGGCAAAATACAATGCTCTTACACAAGCTCAAAAGGATGTCTTGAAGGAACAGAGGAAGAAGGATGGGAAAGCAATGTTTTATATCCATCAAGCAATGCACGAGAGCATACTCCCAAGAGTTGCGGCAACAAAGCAAGCCAAGGAAGCATGGGACACAATCCAGATTGCGTATCAAGGTATGGAAAAGGTTAAAATTGCTAAATTATAGCTCCTTAGAAGAGAATTTGAAAATTTATCAATGAGAAACTTAGATTCAATAGCGTCTTTCTTTACTCATGTTGTTGGTCTGATATATCAAATCAATTCCCATGGAGAGGTCATAGAGGATAGGAAGGTTGTTGAGAAAGGTACTTAGAAGTCTCCCTACTAAATTTGATCCCGTAGTTGTGGCTCTAGAGGAAACCAAAGATTCAAGGCAGTTTAGTGTTGATGAACTACATGCTTCTCTTATCAATCATGAATATAGATTGAATAGATCAAATAGTTAAGTTGAAAATGCATTTTCATCTCAAATTTTTGTAAATCGTGGAAGAGGAAGGAGGAGTTTCAGTCCTAGAGGTAGAGGGAGAAGTTCTCCTAGAAGTGGACGTAGTAGTAGTCATGTAAATGCTGGTGGTAGAGGTCAAAATCAGAATTTCAGTCACCCAAGTGGCCAAAGATTTGAAAAATCACACATTCAATGTCACTATTGTAAGAAGTTTGGGCATTATGCTCATGAATGCAAGAAAAAACAATACGATCAGCAGAAGCAAGGTCAAAATCAGTCAAGTAGCACTCCCTCAGGCAACATGTTCATTGCATGCACAAAGATTGCTGAATTAATCCATACAAACTCTCCAGTTGAGTGCAATGTTGTTTAAGAAAGCCCATGTGACATGGTATTTAGATTCGCGCTACAGTAATCACATGACAAGTAAAAAAGATTTATTTTCTAGCTTGGATGAATCAGTTCAAATTGAAGTTACACTTGGTAACAACAATAAAGTCACTATTTTGGGTAAATGTATGGTTAATATTCTAACCAAAAATGGGGATCTGAAATTTATGCATGATGTATATTATGTTGTTGGTCTAAAACACAACTTGATGAGCATTGGACAACTAATACAAAATGGCTATAGAGTGTACATGGAAAACAATGAGTGTGTTATTTTAGACAAGCTTCCAAGAAATATGCTTATTGTGAAGGTACAAATGACTGCAAACTGCATGTTTCCATTAAAAATAAGGCCGGCTATGAAAGGAAAAACAGCTCAAGCTATTCATGAGATAAATACTGTATATTTTGGAGTAAATTTTAAGGTAGAAGATACAAAATCAGCAGTAGCCAAAGACAGCTACCGAAAACTTCAAAACAACTATGGAAATGTTCAAAAAGGATACAAAAAGGTTTAAGACAACTACGGAAATGTCCAAGACAGCTACAGAAATGACCAGAACATCTCCAAAGAGGAAAAAGATGTTTCTGTAGAAACTCAAGCAATGTTTCAATTAGTGGTAAAACATGAGTCTTGGTTATGACATTTTAGATTTGGGAATTTATATCTTGGAGTGCTGAAACTACTACATATTAAAAAATATGGTGAAAGGTTTTCCATTAATTAAGAAACTGAAAAGAGTTTGTGAAAGATGTATTATGGGAAAACAACATAGAGAGTCATTTCCGGTTGGCAAGGCAAATAGAGCTACAACTCCACTTGAGATTGTGCATTCAGATATTTGTGAGAAAATGCAAACACCGTCTATAGGAGGCTGCACTTATTTTCTTACTTTTATTGACAATTTCACAAGAAAAACTTGGGTTTATTTCTTGAAACAAAAATTTGATGCATTTCCTTATTTCTAGTAGTTCAAGGCACTTCTGGAGAAGCAAAGCGGCCACTACATCAAGGTTCTAAGGATGGATAGAGGTGGTGAGTTTATATCTAATGAATTTATAATTTTTTGCAAATCTGATGGCATACACAAGTAATTTATAGCCGGCTATACACGTCAGCAAAATGGTGTGGCGGAGATGAAGAATCGAACAATTATGGAGATGGCTTGTAGCATGATGGAAGCCAAACATCTACCAAATGAATATTGGGCTGAGGTAGTGGCAACTGTTGATTACATCATGAATAGGTGCCCAACAAAGAGCGTAAGAAACAAAGTCCCTCAAGAGGCTTGGACAAGAAGGAAACATAGTGTTTCTTGTATGAATGTATTTGGTTGCATTGCATATGTGCATGTTTAAGATGAGTTGAGAAAGAAGTTAGATAATAAAGGAAAAAAATGTATATGTGTTGGTTACTCAGAGGAAACAAAAGCATATAAGTTGTTTGATCCTATCAATAAGAAAGTTATAATCAGCTATGATGTTTAGTTCGTGGAGGATGAAGCATGGGATGAAAGTATAGAGAGGATTGTCAGAATTGCAGATGTTGTTCCTAATGATAATATGGTGGATGAAGTGTTTCGAACAAAAATTATATATCAAATAACAACTCCTTCTAATCCCCATATGGTACCACAAGTTACAGATCAAATTACACCTTCAGTCACACCAAAGAGATCTTCAAGATCCTTTTCCACACCAACAGGACAACAAATTTCACAAGCATCCACACCGGCATCTACATCAATCGGTATCCTTGGAGCAACACCATCTAGCACTCCAAGTAGTTCTTCATCTCCGGATCCAACTCTAGCAAGCATGATGCCACGAAAAACAAGGAGTTTGAGTGAGTTGTATAATGTTGACACAACTAATTCATTTTTAGCTTTTGCTTTATTTTCTCATATTGATGATCCATAAAAATTTGAAGAGGCTGTGAATAGAGATATATGGGAAAAATCCATGGATTAGAAGATTGCATCCATTGAAAATAACCAAACATGGGAATTGGTTGATTTTCTGGAAGGCAAAGATGTAATTAGTGTCAAATGGATTTATAAGACTAAACAAGATGCTGATGGGAAAGTGCAAAAGCATAAATCAAGGCTGGTTGTAAGGGGATTTTCACAATAGCCCGGTATAGACTTCAATGAGACATTTTCTCTGGTTTCTCGGTTGGATACAGTTAAGACTATTTTCGCTATTGCGTCCCACAACAAGTGGCCTGTATATCAAATGGATGTAAAGTCTACATTTTTAAATGGCTATTTAGAGGAGGAAGTGTATGTGGAACAGCCACAAGGATATGAGATACCGGGTCATGAAAATAAGGTGTATAGGTTGAAGAAGGCACTCTATGGATTGAAGCAAGCTCCAAGAGCTTGGTACAACCACATTAACTCCTATCTCATTCAAAATGGTTTCCAAAGAAGTGATTGTGAACCAACATTGTACATCAAGGTTAACAAGCAAGGTAACATTTTGATTGTTTGCTTGTATGTGGATGATCTAGTCTTTACCAGTGATCTAAACATAGATTCTTTGAAATCAGTAATGAAGAATGAATTTGAAATGACTGATTTGGGTTTTATGAGGTATTTCTTGGGGATTGAAGTCCATCAATCTAATGATGGTATATTTATTTCTCAATCTAAATATGTAAATGAATTTTTTGAAGAGATTTAATATGGCAAGGTGTAAGGTATCCCCAACACCGGTTATGATAGGGATGAAGTTAAGAAAGGAATATGATGGAGCATGTATGGATTCTACATTGTTCAAGAGGCTGGTTGGAAGCCTTATGTTCTTAACAGCCACAAGGCCAGATATTATGTATGGTGTAAGCCTGATTTCAAGGTTTATGGAGTCTCCAAAAGAATCACATTAGCAGGCCGGTAAGAGGATATTGAGGTATGTAAGTGGTAAAAAGGATTTTTGTATATTGTATTGCACTTCAGATGATTTCAATCTTGTTGGGTACACTGATAGCAATTTTGGGGGCAGCATAGATGACATAAAAAATACTTCTGGGTATACTTTTCACTTTGGTATAGGTGTTGTCTCATGGGCATCAAAGAAACAACCCATTATGACCCTTTTTTTAGCTGAAGCTGAGTATGTGGCAGCCACTAGTGCTACGTGTCAAGCTGTTTGAATGCTATGGATGTTGAAAGATTTGATGCATGACTAAAAGGAATCCACTACAATATTCTTTGATAAAAGTTCAGCCATAGCATTATCTAAAAATCATGTGTTTCACAAGAGAACTAAGCATATTGATACGAGGTATCATTTTATCAGAGAGCTTGTAAGAAACAAAGAAATTTGTCTTGATTTTTGTAGGTTTGAAGATCAATTGGCTAACATATTTACAAAAGCATTGGCAAAAGAGACATTTGAGTATTTACGAAGTGGCTTAGGAGTTTGTGACTTTGCACAAGTTAATAGCTCCAGAAAACTATTAGTTAGCTCCGGAAACGCTACAACAGTTTTTGAAAATGCTTGATTCAAATTTCCATGATCTGTAGCTGTTCATAATTAAGGAGAAGTGTTGAAAAATCAAGTCAAAATTTATTGTGCATCTAATATTTATCTTCCCCCAGATTTATCTCTTTGACATATCATATTTGCATTTAATTATGACTGTTGCACATTTACTTTTTGGTTGATTATTCTCCCCGATTATCTCTTGTCAGAGATTTTGTGTTGACTTGTAAGGTAAGTTTGTTATGTAGGTGTTTATTATTAAAATAATCATGTTTTATTGTGAGAAGAAGAAGAAGGAGGAGGAGGAGGAGGAATATCAGATTTGGGGAGAAGAAGAAAAATGCACAATCCTAGCTCAAGTCTGGACTGGTTTTGTTGAAAGAATTCCTTCATTTCAATGTTGTTATTGTTTGCATGAAAGTTTTATGTGCAGCTGTAGCTGTTGTTCATTCCTCGAATATATATATATATATATATATATATATATATATGTATGTATTGCTGAAGAAATTTGATGCCTAGATCTGTGTTATTTACAGCTAAGTGTGTTATTTTATTTTTCTGTTATAAATTTCTGTAGCTTCTCCCTTTTCCCCCTGTTTTGCATCATTTAAATCCACTGCATTATATTTTCTATTGTTGTCTTAATATTCTATAGTTTCTGTAGATTCTGTAGTTTCCGTAGATCCTCGCATTCCCTTCAGCAAAAACAAGGCAGCTAAGAAATTATAGAGGTAAGCTCCATGTTGCAGAGCACCCAAAATAAAATGGCGGCTAGATGCATAGGTAGAGCCCATCAAAATGCATAGAAGAGAGTGAGCATGCCTTTCAAGTAACCCACAAACAAAACCTCCAAGAAAAAACATGAGCTCCAACTTGCAAACTAAAGAGGTGCCCGTATATAATGTATACACTTCTTTAATGTTGCTCCAGTAATCTTTGTTCATGGACCTTTGTTTATCGAGTAGCTCTGCAGAGGCGGGCGCCTTGGCTAGATCGAGGAGAATGTCTATGTTGAAGCAGTCTTCAAGGGAGGGCATTTTTGTAGTCGATGTTTCTTCATGGCTGCTGGTCAGCATGGATCATTCCTAGGGAGAGGACACAGTGCTGGAACAGTGCTCTTCTAATGGCATCACATCTTGCAAGTTTGGAAATAGTACAAGATTGGAGTCTGAGGGATTCAAACTCTTGACGTCAGCACTACCTGTGGTGGTGGTGGTGTTGTCGGCTTCTGTGAGGAAACGTGGAAGCTCGTCTGGTAAGGATTTTTTCTCTAAGGAAGTGAGAGCTTCGTTGAGAGTGTCAATGGAGGGGATTGGGAATTGAAACTACAACCTCAGCGTGTCCACAGAATGGCTTGCAAAATTTAGGCTTGACGTAGGAGACTCCAAAAGACTTGAATTTCTATTGCCACCACCATGTAAGAGCTTTGCATTGAGCATGCCGACACATCTGTTTCTCACATTGGGCCCGCAACACCAACTTGTATTTACTGGCACTGTAACATCAACATCAACATGATAAAATTAGTCAGACTGCCAATAGACATGGCATTTCCATCCGTGATCCCAAAATAATTGGCTGTGAATTTGGAGCTATGAAATAGAAAATGTATAGCGAGTCCCTAGGTATAAATTAACAAAACTGACGAGTAAATAAGGTAGTGGTCCCATGCAGGGGGCAACCGCAATAAAAATATAATTGCAGGCAGTCCTATGGAAATTTACAAATCTATTCACCCTATAAAATAGAATCTTCTCCTAAAATTGTGAAGCAGCAATTGCATAAAAGACCTAGTTCTAGCGACCAGGATGGATGGGGGGCTGAAATATTTTCTTCCTACATTCCACTCTTTTCGGCCACCTCACACTAGAATATTGCTTGGAGCAGCAATTTCCGTTCATAGTAAAAAATAAACAAAAATTACAAAAAATATTCTCCCCAATATTTGCAGTAAAAATTAGAGATCATGGAACCACATGAGTAATATTTTCTACAGAAAAAATTTATGCGGCACCCACAATAAAATTTTGCATCGCCCCCTACATGGGACCACAACATAAGAAACCAAAATGTGTATAAGTAATTAGATTAGGTAGTTTAATATTATTAATTAACAAGATCTAATTATAGAAAAATAAAGAATGAAAATAGGGAAGTGGTCCTTAAAAAAAGAATGAATTATAACAATGTTTGTTTGCACCAATCATAAATAAGAAATATTTCAAAAACTATAGAGGTAATGATAAAAGTAGAAAAATAAATAGAAATGATTGGTTAGAAGATCAATAGCTAGTAGGAAAATGATTCCTATAGTTACTCCTAATAATAGAGTTAATAATGGCAATGGGATAATTTATAACTTTAACATCCTAACTCCAATAAAATACTTAGACTAGTACATATATCTTAAATACATCTATCTAAAATATGTGGAGAGATATCAATTATGAGGCACCTATCTAACTATATACATGTATTATAAGTATGCAAAAATAGTAACAATTAAAAATACATATAATACAATAAGTATATTATAATAAATGTTTGATTTTTTACATATCTCTTTAAAACAACTTCATTAAATTCTCTATCACTTTCCCATTTATTTTTGGAAAATGGAATCATTTAGCTACATGATTGTGTCTGTCTCAAAAATGTCTATTCAAGCAAAAAAAGAATCAAACACTACTATATGGCTAAGATATTACTATTTTTTTACTCACTTCTCCAAGAAAATAGTTTTTTTTTTAAATTTAAGTGACCATTCAATAGAATTCAAATTTATGAAAGAACTATCATATGATGATAAATGAATGTCAAATTTCATGTTGAGAATAAAAGGGAACAATGCACTCCATTGCAGTCTTGCATGCCATTGTAGAACGCCTCTTGACATAATGGTAGTGGGATGATTAATAACTCCAAGATTGTAACTCTAATAACATCTCATTGATATTAGTGGGATAATGAAAACATCAAACAATATGTTGTTATACAAAACATTTAAAAATAAATAAAATTATGGAAAATTAGAAAATGACATGTGAAATGTGTGATGGAAATGTCGCAGGGGATGTGTTGTAGAAGTTAAATTGGAGGGAGCAAAACAACATGGGAGGAAAAGGGATGATAAAGAAGGGGTTTGAGGGAGGAGATTCAGTCAACGTGTGGGGGAGATGCTAGGTGGAAGAAATGCCAAAATTTTATTTCTCATGACCATACATACATGAAACACGTGCCATTTGTGTCAATCATTTGTAGGAGAAAGGTTGTGGGGTTTGCATGTCGTCAAGGTAACACACTTTGGAGATATTTCTAAATGAAAGTCATGGTCAATGAATAATTTCAAGGGAAACATGCATGTGTTTGAGTCCCAAATTCTACATAGGTTAGATATGGAAAATTTGAGTTTAGGGTTCCTTATGTCATTGATTCCATGCACATTCCAATACTCAATATGAGTGATTTCTCTAGTCACAATGAGTAACTAGAGTTACTGTCTCCAACAAGGTACATTGGAGAATAACATGTGTGCTCGACATGAAATCCTTTGTTGAGTAAGCTTAGGAATTCATAGATCATCATTTTCTTAATTGAATATAACAATACCCAAAGCAAAGATAATTTTTTGTTATTTTCTTAAAAGGTTTTTATGCATGTAGGTTAACATCAACATTAATACACTATATTGGGTCCATTAATTTCAATATATTTGGTGATGAGATATGATGTCTGAACTTGTACAACATGACATCAACATTGTTTTATAAAGTTAATCATGAACTGGTTCATGAGATGTCCACATAACACCAAATATGAAATAAATTTCACATGTTAGAAATATGAGATGGAAAAGATAAAAATTCTAAATGTGGGAAATGTATTAATGTTGGGCATCTTTTTTTTCACATTGATCATTCTTCTGAAAAAGATAAAAGACATATAGGATAGTCTTTCCATGGTTTACAGAGGATTAGCTATTTCCAAGTTAGAACCACGACACTTTTTAATATACTAATTTTTATAGCTTGGTCTATTTATATATATTTTAAATATTTGAGAGGTGACAAATTTGGAAATATATTTCGACATATATCTAGAAGGTCCAATTAATGTAATTTGCATATCGAGGAGAAACATAGACATTTCAGGTGAGGAACATGGATATGATGAAACTTGTATTGAGTAACATGAGTTAATCAAATATAATATCAAGTTTAAGAATAAATTTGTATCAAGTATTAAAATTAAACTATATTGAGGGATCACTCAATCATGCCATTAACATATCCAAAAGCCTAATATGGAAATTTAGAAGATGATTCATGTTAGGATTATCCCAGTTGTACAGATAAACAATCATATAATGAATAATGCGGGAAACATAAATTAGAAATAAAATGCAATAAAATAGAGACATAAATTTAATGTGGTTCACCCAAAATGGGCTACATCCACCAGAAACAGCCAATCGTTTTATTCATTCCAGCAAAACTCTTGTACGATGCATCAACTGCTACAGTGAGCCTCATACCCTCAACCCTTTAACTTTATTCAGGTTTTTATCATTTCGGGGAAACATTGAAATTCATCCATTAGATCTATGACCTAATAAGGAACGGTCTAGATTTCATAATGCATAAATACATATTAAATGTGGTAGGTGGGGGCGCTGCCCTCGAGCCCCCCACCGGAGCACGTGGTCCTTGGTTCCTGCAAAGGGGACGAAGCCCCCCTTGAAACCCCCATTGCTATCGTGCTCCACAGCCAATAGCTATCGGGCTCCACAACCAGCAATCTCCCACTTGGAGATTGATTACTGTAACTCCACCACTATAATGCCTACTTGGAATTTTCATCCTGGCTTGTTTCTTCCACTTCAAGATCAATCTTGAAGACCCACAGAAGTTGAATGCAACTCCAACTTCTCCTTTGTCATTGGCTTAGTAAACATATCAATAGGATTATCATCTGTATGAATCTTTACTAACTCAAGCTGCCCATCCTCCAACACTTGTCGTATGAAGTGATATCTTAGCTGAATGTGTTTTGTTCTTGAATGGAAGGATGTGTTATTTACGAGGTGAATTACAATTTTACTATCACTATGTAGCTTATAATCCTCTTGCTCATTACCCAACTCCTCCATGAACCTACTCATCCATAACATTTCCTTACTTGCCTCAGTTGCTACAACATATTATGCCTCTATAGTAGATAGGGAAACTACCTTCTGCAACTTTGAGATATAACTCATTGCCGCACCACCAACTATAAACATGTATCCAGTAGTGCTCCTCCTGCTATCCACATCTCCTGCCACATTTGAATCCACAAATCCCTATAAAGTATAATTTGACCCTCCGAAGCACAAGTGCCTACTAGTGGTCCCTCTCAAGTACATGAGAAGCCACTGGATTGCCTTCCAGTGTGCTTGACCCAGATTTTTCATATACCTGCTAACAACACCCACTGCTTGGGAAATGTCTGGCCTGGTACAAACCATGGCATACATAAGGCTCCTAATTGCTGAAGAATAAGGAACTCGTGCCATATAATATTTTTTCCTCTTGTGTTGTTGGGCATTGCTCTTTACTTAGTTTAAAATGACCAGCCAAAGGTTTACTAATTGGCTTCACATTCTGCATCTGAAACCTTTCTAACACCTTTTCTACATAGTACTCCTGAGACAACACCAATTTCTTATTTATTATGTCCCTCTTGATTTGCATACCAAGGATTTTCTTTGCTGCACCCAAATCCTTCATTTCAAATGTTTGTGCAAGCTTTTCCTTAAGCTTTGCAATTTCCTACATATTAGACCCTACTACAAGCATATCATCTACATATAACAAAATAATAATGTAGCTCCCACTATCCAACCATTTAAAGTATACACAATGATCTGATTGACATCTAGTAAAACCATGCTCATGCATGAAACTATCAAACTTTAGATACCATTGCCGGGGAACTTGCTTGAGCCCGTATAGGATCTTCTTCAACCTACAAACCAATTTCTCCTTTATCTTCACCTCATATCCAAGTGGTTGCTGCATATAAATCTCCTCCTCCAAGTCACCATGGAGAAATGTCATCTTGACATCAAGTTGCTCTAAGTGTAAATCTTCAACAATAACTAAACTTAATACAGTACGAATGGAAGACATCTTTACAACAGGGGAGAAAATTTCATCAAAATTGATACCTTTATTTTGTTCATACCCCTTCACTACAAGTCTTGCTTTGTACCTTTTCCATCCACCTTCTTTTTCTTTCACACGGTAGACCCATTTGTTTTGTAATACTCTCTTCCCACCTGGCAATTTGACTAAATCCCATGTTTGGTTCTTCTCCAGGGAGTCCATTTCCTCCTTCATACCATCCTCCCACTCCTTAGTGGACTCCACTTGCATTGCCTCATCAAATCTCTCTAGCTCACCACTATCTATTAGTAACAAATAATATGAAGAAGGGGAAAATCTTTCTAGAGGTATACTAATACGTTGTGACCTTCTTACCAAATATGGGGGTGACTCGGGATCATTATTTTCTTGCTACTCATTTTCTTGAATTTCTGACAGAGGTGCCGATGCAGACTCTGGCTGTCATGATCGGCCTATAAAACTGTCAACCTCGGTACCTGTAGGTGGATATTTTCCATCTGAGAGTTCATTTTTAGGAGCTATATCCTCAACCAAATTTTCCTTGGGATTTTTTTCATCCTGTACATGATCCCTGTACATTCTATTTTCACACTAAACAACATCACGAATCCTAATTATCTTAGACTCATCTAGATCCCAAAACCAAAATCCATAATCACCATTGAAGCCACAACCTATGAATGTGAAAATTTTGGATTTTGAATCCAATTTCTTCCTGTTTTCTTTATTAACATGCACAAATGCCTTTGAACCAAATAATCTTAAAAATGAAAAGTCTACCTCTTTCCTAGTCCGGGATTCTTCAAGAATTCCTCCATCTAATGAAATTTAAGCCCACAGTTGATTAAGTACACAACAATATCTACAACCTCTTCCCAAAACTAAAGAGGCAGCCTCGCATGCAATCTCATTGACCATGCACACTCCATTATTGTTCTATTCATCCTCTCACTAACACCATTTATTGCAGAGTCCTGGGAAAAATTTTCTCTCTATGAATCCCATTCAAGGAACAATAATCATCAAATTTCTTACTACAATACTCACCACCATTATCAGATCTCAAATATTTCAATTAAAACCACATTCATTCTCAGCAAGTGCTTTCCATTTCTTAAATGTATCAAAGACATCAAACTTACGCTTAATGCAATATACCCATACCTTACTTGTGGCATCATCTATTAATGTGACATAGTACAGTGAACCACCAAGAGATGCAACATGGGCCGGCCCCCACATATTTGTATGAACTAACTCCAACTTTTACTCTTTCTTGGTATTCCATGCCTTGAGAAATCTAACTCTTTTCTGTTTCCCAAAAATGCAATGCTCACAAAACTCTAAATCCTATTTCTTCAAACATGAAAACTTACGTTTTTCCTGTAGAATTTTCATGCCCTTCTCACTCATATGTCCCAGTCTACTGTGGCACATGCTAGCATCCTTATCTGAAGTAGACAATGTGGTAAAAGAGTTAGATAAACAAGTAGATAAATAAAGAGTGCTTACTTTCTTACCCCGTGCCACTACCAGGGAACCCTTGGAAACCTTCCAAGCATCTGAAGTGAATTTGACTATGCAACCTTCACCACGCAAGTTTCCTGCAGAGATGAGATTTCTCCTGAGACTAGGTATGTTCCTCATGTCTCTCAATATGCATGTATTTCTGTTTTGTAATTTCAGGTGTACATTGCCCTTCCTGACAATATTACACGTCTCATCATCGCCTAAATAAACCTATCCAAAATTTCCATTCACATACTCTTTAAAATAGCCCTTATCAGGTGTTGCATGGAAAGAGGCACCTAAATCTATTACCAAAGTTTCTACTCTAGTATCAAGAGAAAGTATAAGAGCATCTTGAACAATATTACCTATCAGATTTTTCTCTTTAATACCTTCAAGCTAGTTTTCTTTGTTTCCTTTAAACCAAAAATCCTTTTTAGCATGTCCTCTCTTTCCACAGTTCCAACAAATAATGCCTCTACTCCTATATTTGGATCTGCCCATATTTTAATTAGATCTTCCACAAGCCATAATCTTTGATTTCTCCTTGCTCCTCCCTCTACTCTCCATATTCAACACATTTCCAGAAGAAGAATTTTCCCCTTTACTTTTCTTGCGCATTTCGTCATTTAAGATGACACTTACTACATCTTCAAATTTAAGAGAAGTAGATGATGTATTACTAACTACCATTACTAAGTTGTCCTAACATTCTGGTAAAGAACATAGGAATAATAATGCTCTAACCTCCTCATCAAATGGGATATTAACTGAATCTAACTAATTTACAATAGTGTGGAAATATTTAAGATGGTTGGATATAGATCCACCTTCTTACATTTGTAGAATAAACAATATTTTCATCAAATAAACTTTATTGGATGCACTAGGTGTTTCATATAAATTAGCTATAATTTTCATCAACTCTACCGTACTCTTCACCTATGAGATATTTGAAGCTATGGACAATGCCAGAATCAATTGATTCGCACCGAGAGCCTTTCTGTCTAGAAAATTCCACTCATCGTTATACATGAATGGGGGCTTTTCTCCTACACCTCCCATCGGTAGCTATAGATCCTTTTGATACAGGTAATCTTCCACCTGCATTTTCCATAGTTGGTAATTTCGGCCGTCAAACTTCTCAACTCTAAACTTACTCTCCTCTGCCATTGCTGCTTCTCCCACTCAAACAGAAATCCCTCTGTGAGTATACTGCCAACAAATAAATCTGAAACACGCTCAGATACCAGTTGTTAGGATTATACCAGTTGTACAGATAAACAAACATACAATGAATAATGTGGGAAATGTAATAAAACAGAGACACAGATTTAACGTGCTTCACCCAAAATGGGCTACATCCACCAGAAACAACCAATCCTTTTATTTAGTCTAGTAAAAATCTCTTACAGTGCATCAACTGCTATAGTGAGCCTCATACTCTTGACCCTTTAAATATATTCATGTTTTTATCATTTCGGGGAAACATCGAAAGCCACCCGTTAGATCTATGACCTAATAAGGAACGGTCCAGATTTCACAATGCATAAATACATATTAAATGTGGAAGGTGGGGGTATTGCCCTTGAGCCCCCCATCGGGGCACGTGGCCCCTGGTCTCCACAAAGGGGGCGAAGCCTCCCTTGTAACCCCCGTCGCTATCGGGTTCCACAACCAACAATTAAATGACAAAAACACTTCATCTATGTATATATTTATAAGAAATTTATATAAATGGAAATATGAAATGAGGAGAGCCACTTCTCAAGAGAAAGAGAAAAATCAAACATGGATTAATTATAGATCTTTACAATAGATCAATCTAAGAAATGACACCTCAATTGCAATTTGTGTAAGATCCAAGCATCCTAATTAACTCTGGTGAGAGGAAAAGAGTAATTGAGAGAACTTGAGAGGATCCCCACATGTGCAGAAAGGAGAAATCAAAATAGATAAGGATAAAATTTGGTGGAGAAAAGAAAATGGTTCATGAAATTAGTTCTTAAGCCTATCATAAACCATACTATTGTTCACCTTAAGCCTCGATGAGAATGTGAGGGTTAAGTAGTTCTCCCCATCATTAAGGATGTACTCAGAATGATATTTAGAATATAACATAAGCCAGAAATAAATTAAAAGACAATGGACTTTACACAATGCATCAACCATCATTCTTTATTTATTAATAATAAGTATTACATCAGTCTCTCACATCCATCTCACACACTCTTGTTACATATCAATATTCATAATTCCTCGTACCTACTTTCTATCCTATTCTCTTTTTATATCTTACTTTATCTCATTTTTCTCATATATCTCATGTTTCCCTCTACACTCTCCATATCCCTCTAATCATCTATAATTACATTCAAGTAAAATAAGTATCTTACTATACTATTTACCCAAAAGACACATCATTTGGTGGCACCTATGTCATCTTGGTCTGTGTTATGCTCCATACTTTTTGTGGATTTTGGTAGGATTCCATGGTTTTTTGTAGTATTTGAGAGCTTTTGGTATTGTTTTGTGGACTATATGGTGTTCTACAGATTTTCTAATGTTCCACATCTTTTAGAGACCTCCACAGGTATTCAAATTCTTTATTCCTTAGCCTTCGAAATTGATGAAAAACCCTGTAAACATCATACCCACACATCTAACGTTGTCTCATCTTTAAGACAACTAGCTGATGAATAACCATGTCTACCTCATTGATATTTGTTTTCTACTATTTGAAGTGCTCTTAATTTCTTGAAGTTTGTTGTCTGTTATGCTTCACCTAGGAAAACCAAACCATCAACTTACAAGAACTTCGACGTTTGGCATAAGGAGAGGTTCCTTCACTCGACTCGCCTGACTAGATTTACAGGACACGATGGAATCTTTCCAAAATTTATTCTACACTTATGGAGCCATGTCTTGAGTGTATTTTGCACATTTTTTAGTAATTTTTCATTCAAATGTATGCCATGTCAATAGATGTTCTTTGATTTATTCAACCCATGTTTTCAATTTAGTATTCACCCAAATTATGAGAGTTATATTTGTGGGTGTTTTTGTTGGTTGGATTTGGGAATATATTTTTAAGGTTGTTGTAATCTCCTGTTGCATCATTGTCATAGCTTTGTCCATGGTTGTGTTATATTCTTCCATATTTGCAATTTCCCTATCCCTCTATTGTTGTTTTGTGTGGTACTTCTTAGCTAAATCTGCCAGATGGTGTCTTTATGTGCCATCTATATCTATAAATACATCATATTCCACAGTTTTTTTGTTCAAATCTACTTCTAAGTTATCTAATTTTGTTTTCTCTAGCTGAGTTAGTTTAGGTAAACCCATGAAATATGCATAGTATGCGACTGCATTTAAAATTTCTATCTCTAGTGTTCTCAACAAATTTTTTATTTCCACATGCTTCTCTTGGTTCTCTGTGAACTGGGGTTTTAGGATTTGTGCCTTATATTCATCTACTTCTTCACTTCAAATCTTTTTCTTTATTGTCTCCTCCACCATAGAATTTTCTTCTAGTATCATCTTTAAGGCCTAATTTTCTACTTTTTCAATTGGAATGGTAGAATCTACCATGTTTTTTGGTTTGGCTACCTTCATGGACTTCAACATCCTATACATTACCTCTTCCAAGTCTACACACCTCTGCATCGAGTCTTGTTTTGTAATGTTTATAGGAGTGTGCTGCATGTCAAATTTTATGTGGGTGTAAGTTTATTCAAGTATATTATGTACCCTTTATTTGTTTTCTCTACAACCCCGTGTGGTAATTGAAGTCTTTGTGACTCTTTACTTTGTTTTAGTTCATGTTTGATTAATGCTAGTGAATCCCGCAGAGGTTCAGTTTCAGTGGATCCACAAGTGACCAATAGTGTATTTGTACTTGTGGTGCTTCACATTGTCATAGTTTTTAAATGTTCATGTTCTATTTTTTCTTTTTCTAGTTCCTTATTTTTCTCTTCTTTGTTCCTTATTTTGTCTGTTATGCTTGTTTGTTTTGTTCCTTCTTTTTCTACTTTTCTGCTTCTTGTTTTTTTCTTCTTCTTAAATTTTTATTTCCTTGTCTTCTTTCCTCTTCTTTTCTTCTTCCTCTTTCCTTTTTTCTTCTCTTTATCCTCTTTGTTCCTCTTATGTTCATCCTCCTATTTTTTCTTGTCCTATTTTTTCAATTTCTCTTCTTGTATCCTTCTTTCTTCCTTCTTCTCCGTTTGTTACTTTTCTATCTCCTCCTTGTCTTGCTTCTCCTTTTCTAATCTCTTTTTTTAAAAATTATTATTTTTGTTCTCTTTGTTTCCCCCTTATTTTCATCTCTTGTTGTTTCTTTTTATTTTATTTTTCTATTATCTCTAGTACTTATTCTAATTATTTTATGTGGCCATTGTCCTTGGCTATTTTCTTTTTCTTTTTCCTCAACTACTGGAGTTCTTCCTTAAATGTTTCCAATGCGATTTTATCATGTAATTATATATGTGCTTTTATCTTCTTGAGTAGATAATTTGGAAGTAGGTGGATGATATAGTCTAATACCAGTGAAAATATATTTACATGTAGTGGATCATTGCTTTTACTATATAGATTGTTGTGTTGCTGAGCACATGCGATATTGTTGAGGCACTTGTGAGATTCCTCCATGGTTAAGACAAGTCTTATAGAACTTATATGTGGACCTTGTAAGTTGTGATTCTTCCAACGACTAAATGGCTCTTTAATATTGGGTCTAATTCTTCTTCTTTTTGTTGTGGAGGATGTGATGTTGTGTGTTGTGATCCTTCATTGTCTAAGTCAGTAATTTTCATTGCGTCTTCACCTAAATACTATGGTTCTTCACTTGTTTCTTCTTATATTATTAATTTATTTGATACACTGGTCTTTTGCATTTTGGTTGGATCTCGTAGAGGGGGTTTTTGTTTGCGGGCTTCTTCCTTTTGTAATCTTTAGACCATGTTTTTCCTTGTCCTTTTTTTCTTTCTTTATAATGTCCTATTACTGGTTTGTCTAAGGGAACATATGCTTTTCCTTTATATTGAGTGAAATATTTAGGGTATTTCTATTTAAATTTTTCCCATGTTTCAATAATGACATCATCAATTTTTGGTGGTATTGGCTTGTTATTATCAATTGGAAGGTTTCAACAAGCTCATGTGATGCTTCATATGGTAATGGAGAAATGTGGGCTATCCAAGGAGTAAAGTGCTAGAGGAATATATAATCAATGCTTTATATGAATAGAACTTCCTTCTCAAACTTGGCTAGTTCTTTTTATGAAACCCTAACATTATTAGAAACCATGTTCCGAAATTTTTCTGTCCATGAAGTTAACAAATTAATCCAGGATACTTGAGACATAATGTTCATATCAACCAATATTTTCTCTTCTATGGGTGTATTTTTGTTCCATTGGAATTTCTCTATTTTGCCTAGTAGGGTATTAGTAAAATACATTCCTTGGCATAAGATAATTGACCCATAATAGAAAGTATCTTTCCCCTCAAATTTTCTTGTGTTTTCTTGAGATTTGGCTGTAAGAACCTCACATAGGTTGTAATTAGATTGGCTCATAATCATGTATAATGTTATTGCATGGCACTGGTTGCATTGGCTCCATCTTCTCTATTAGTATGATAATTTTTTAAGAAAATGGATTTCATTGCATACCTCAAAGTGTTGGTCTTTATATATCCAATTCACACTCTAATTTTTGACATTGTGCTCATCAGTCATGTGGTTTTTTAATAGGGATTTTATTCTTTTGTAGTGTTTCTCTCCCTTTTGCTAATAGTCTAGTTACTCTATTCATGACTGTGGTGTTTGTTTAGTATGATTGGTCTATATACAACATATCATAATGCAGTCAGCTAAGAATAACCCTAATGGCTTTGTTGGTAATTAAAAAGTAGGGAATCCTACTCCACCCATCCAGTTTTAGATCCACAATTACCTTTACATTTGTTTTGTACTCCATTTTTCTTGTTTCTTCATTCTCCTGAAGAAGTAGTTTGCGATCTAGCTCAAGACATGTGTGGTTGTATTAATAAATATAGTTTGAATGAATATTATTTTATTTATCCCAAGCATGTGTGACCTTATATGTGACGTTCTTGCAATGTTTGAGAGTATGGATTTTAATGACCGCTTTTAAATTTTTTTTTTTGAAAGGTCCTCTTGTGCAAGAATGGTTAGGGTACCCATTTTCCCGAATACTTTGTTTCCTTCTTCATGTGCCCTAGCTCGGTTTTGTTTTTTCCCTCGTTCACACTTTTTTCCTTGGTGTTTTTGTTCTCTCTTCATAATATTGAATATTTTACTCATTAGCTTCCTTTTTTATACTTTTTCTTTCACCAACTGCCACATTTAGTGTTTTAGCCATGGGAATATTCTTGGTTTTCTTGATCCGTGGGTATATTATGTATCATTATTTTATGCCTTATGTGGTTCTTAGTTCATTTTTTTTGCAGGTTTCCACCTTTTCCCTTGTTCCATAGGTTTTTCCTTTACTTCTCAGATTTTTCTTTTGTGTCTTCCTTTCGTGGGTTGTTCTTCCATTTGGCGGATTTTCGTATAAGTTCTTTTCGTACGAATATTGTATTTCTTACCTTTTTTCGGTGGATTTTTATGTGATTTTATTTGTTCCATAGCTTTCCATACGGGTTTATTCTTTGCTTTGTGGTTCAGTTTTCTTTGTTCCGCAGATTTCCCCACAATGTTTTTTTGTTCTTTTCTATTTATTTTGATTTCTTCCTTATATTCGTAATTTTGATTTTTTTCTTTGATTTCTTTTCTTTTGAGTGCTTTACTTTCTAAATTTTCTTAAACTCTTTTTCTAATTTTCTTCCATTTTCCTTTTTTTTTTGGTACAAAGAGTGTCCCCTTGCAGGTTTTCACACTCCTTCTTTTCAATTTCGTCGAAATACCGCTTTTCAGAAATGGCAGATTATCTTATTTTATATTTTTTTTTTGTTTTTAGTATTTAATATATATTTTTTAAAATTTTGGGATTATTTAATTAATCTCTGGTAAGATAATTCTTTAACTGCGCCCCATTGACATATCTAGGAAGCTCTTTCTAGAAGTGTTTGTCACTGTGTGGCTCCTGATGGTAGAATCTCTTTGATGCTATATGGTCCTAACCATCAAATTTTTAGTTTACCTAGAATCTTCCATTTTCTATCATAAAGCACTACTTTATCTCCTATATCAAATTATTTATGTTTACGGTGGCTATCATGTCATACCTTTTTCTTGTGTTTTTATTTTGTTTGATTGTAGGTGACTATGAACCTATTTTCATCTAGTTTTTCTAGTTCAATTAGTATTCCATGTAGTGATGGGTCTTCATTCATTTTGAAAGCTATGACCACTCTACGACTTGCAAGTATAAAATCCATTGGTACCACATATTCTAGTCCATATACCAACTAGAAGAGAGAAAAAATCATCAACCTTTTATATGTTGTGAAGTATGTCCATAGTGTTGCGGGTATTTTCCACCACTTTGTTAAAAGATTCCATTGTACCATTCTCTTGTGGGTGATATGGTTTATCATAAAATGTTCTAAAATTTCTTTGATTATGGAATTCAAAAAGTATTTTCCTTGATCAGTCATGATACTTAAGAGCACCCAAATTTAGCGATAATGTTTTCATAGATAAAGTTAGCCACAATTCTTGTAGTCAAATCTTTTATAGGTATAACTGCTACCCATCTTGTTATATATTCTATGCATGTGATAACAAACCTTGCTTGTGAATGTTTGGTCGTAGGTTTTATTAGTCTAATGAAGTCTATAGCCAATTTTTAAAATAGATATCATGTAATTGCTAGTTGTAAAGGCATTTCATCTTTAGCATTAGGTTTTCCTACCTGTTGATAAATATCACATGATCTAGCATGTTTGTGTGCATTGCAAAATAACCGTGTAATTAAATTTAGCCAAATTCCTATGGACAAAAAAAAAATCCATGAACTATTCCACGAGTTTCAATCAGGGCCAATTTTTTGACGAGAATTCAATTCTTATTTAATCAATGAAGTGGGGATTTGGATAGACAAAAATATGTTCTGTTGGTTCAGTATGGGGCTGAATTGGTTGGATAATTGTAGAATTCAATGTGAATTAGTGAATGTGGTGATATGGAGAACACATTGAACTCATGAATAGTTCATGTAGTTTTTATTGAGGTTGACTTGGATAGATAATAGAAAAATAGAACATAAAAGATTGGTGAATTTTCCCAATTGAATAACTTAAGGAATGAGGGAAATGTTCCACTTGTACCATGAAGTTCCAATTTTTTTGATAGACATAAAAATTTAGAAAAAAAGACTAGGTGCTAAAAAAAGGACATTGCTAAAGGAACAAGGTTACTTTCAAGACAAAAATTTCAACTCTTGAATTCAAAATTTTGCAGTTACTGGTTAGGTAACAACAAAACCTAATTTTGTATATAAAGAAACAAAGTATATAATAGAATGGGTTCTCCCATGCCATTCTCATGTGTTAAGTAGCAAAGGAGTGTGTAATAAGATTAGATGATTATGGAGAAAAATACCCGTGTGCTCAAAACATTGTATTTTATAAAGCGAACTGAGTAATGAAATAGAGGAGTGAAATATTCATGCTCCCTATAAATTACTCTGAAATGTGTTAACTGAATCTATAGTTATACCAAAAACATGTATTTGTAAGTAGAAATATGAAACTATAGAAAAATCTAGCGTAACTTCCCCAGGATCGAAAGTTATGGTAGGTTTATGAACATCCATGCGATGCTAACCTTTCTATATGGTTTTCAACCTATACAAGTTTTCCCCAATTTTTGTGTTTGAAGATATTTATGAGGACATAAACCCGGTGAAAATACATACCTAAACCTGATAATATGTCTATATTTGTATACTACATTTGGATGACTTTTCTTATTTTGAGGCATGCTTGATGAATCATTTGAGCATATATCTTAGAACAATGAATGTGTGCCCATGTATTAAATGTTTGATAATATGTAGGATAATGTGGACTACTGAAGTGGTGGTTGCCTTTGCGAAATTATACCTACATAAAGGATTATGCATATTAAAGACCATGATGCACAAATAACTAAGAAACACTAGCAACAATAATAGTCGTATCAATAGTTACGCATATGTAATATACAAAATAGAGATACATAATAGTATTCCAGAGATAAAATAGAAGCAAGAGTATGAAATAAAGAGTCACATCAAGGAATAGAGCAACAAACATGAGACATGGTGTCACAAGACATTCACTTTATTTAGGCTAAATATAAGAGAATAAATGTCACAAAATTAAAGGCATAGAGCCATAAATATGGGATACCCATTGTGTCACAAGACAATCAAGAAACTTAGGCCACATACAATGAAGCAAACAAGTAGCAAATATGTATAGTAAAAATTGATGTAAAATCATGATAACATATAAGAGAAAGTAGGAATGAAACACATAAGCTAAGATATGTCATTGTTTCACAAGAGATATATGTTAGTCATGTTAGCTCAAAATATAACATGTACACATTATATGCAATCAAACATAATGATGAAGTAGAAAGGAACTATAATGAAACAATAACACATGTATAAAATGTATATGAGATGGCCCAAGATGATTTTAATATCTTAGAATGAAAATGGTTATCTCTAGTCATCATGTACTATTATGTTTGTGACCCATATCAAGATCAATATACCTCTAAAATATATGTGTATAAACATTATATATAAAATATATGTTATCAATCAAACCATAATGACAAATAACATATCTAGTCTAAAGTGCTACCAAATAAAAATAATTGTATATAGGTCATGGATTTTTATTTTTACAACTATTTGAATTATTTTTAGTTAGTGATTATTTGAATGTATTTTAAGTTCTTGAAATATATCTATCTACAAAAAATATGGGGAGAGAGCAAGATCTATCTAATAAGAATTTTTTCAGGGGAAAGATGAACCCCAAGTTGTGAAGGAGGTGGGTGTCTCAAATATGTCATAGTAGAATAAGGATAATCATGTATAAACTATAGTGATGTCATAGAAATATATATAGAAAAATATGGATAGAACCATTAGAGATAATATGAGTAGAGAGATTTGAGTTAATATTTATTATTAGAGAAATATTTATACAAAGATTACACTTTCTTGTTATTGATTTTTATTTACGTGTGAAAGCCATTGTGATTGAAGTGAAAGCATATAACATGCCATGAGTAAGGATATTATTAGCAAACATATTGGAAATATCACCATTACAAAAGTACATATTGGAATATATAGTGCAAGGAAACCTATTCTTGGGAAAAAAGGAAATGAGATATACATATGACATGAGTATTTGAGAAGGTGTTATAAATTGGTGAATTTAGCCAAATAATGAATATAATGTGATTGTTGATAAAGCCAAAAGGAATAATATGTGAGGAGAAAAAATAATATCAGTATCTAAAATGCAATGTTAGGTTCTTGAAAGTTTGTTTAATTGAATTTTTATAATATTGACACAAAATTACTACAATAGAAAATCATCAAGTGTATAATGTGGTGAATCCAATTGGGCTTTATATGCTTCCATTTGTGCAACCTTATACTCAATAATGAGACGATTGGAAATATATAATGGTTATATAAAAATAGTATCTTCTTCTTGATCAATAGGCTTGAGATTTAATTAGTGTAAATGATCATCAGATGCATCAGGGTGTTAATAGTCATTGTCAAATTAATTAGGATCAAAATATATCTGCAATATTAAATTACTAGTAGTGATAAGTCAATGTTATCCATAATATTATTCTTAATGTTTCCCCAATTAGGGATCGAAGCATTGGTAGTAGTAATTTGTGTAGAAGCACAATTAGGATTTATCTAGTATTCTCCTATGCACATAGAGATATACATATTATCACCATCACCCGTAATAGTGATATTTAGATAATTATAGCTATACATAGTAGGTGTCACCTTAATCCTAATTGGTACATGAGTAAGATCATTCATATGGGCATGAAAACTTATATCATAATTTCAATTAGCAATTATCCCATATTTTTTGGAGAAATAGAGATGTCCATAAAATCTATTATCTTTTTCCCCCTTGATTGGGGTTATATAAGCTCAAATTATTTTGAGGTTGTGTGCAATTGTTCAAGCTCAATCAATATTCCTTATTTAAATAATTTATACAATAGTAGGATGTAATTATTTCACTAAGAGTGGTTCTTTTGAAGGAGGCATTTCATTATTATCCTCTTTGTGAGTAGATGAATTATAAGTTGTATCATGTAGTATCACATTATACTCATCAAATATAGTTATATATTTCAATACCATTTAATATTTTAAGACATGAGACGATTAATTAGTATAATGTTGTGTATTGAAGGAAATAAATCCCTTATGCTCAAGTTATTGGATTATTTTTTATTAAGCATAGTAATCATTGTCACGATGTCTATTAATTTCATGATAAGTACAAAATGGTTTAACTTTTTTTTTTCCTAGTCAATAGTAAGGATACCAATGAGTAGGTAACAAAGTGAATAATTTATTATCAAGTATCTTGTATAGAATATCATGTTGTCTAGTATTCTTGTAAAACCAAAGGCGTGCATTCTGGAGTGATTTATTTAGTATTCAATATTGATCTTGTGGAAAATACACATTATTTCCTCTAAGTAGGACATTCACTTCACTTGTATGAGAACATATATCATGTATAACATTTGCATATCATTTCTCTTCAATATCCTTAGAATTATGTTTATCATGATGCATAAGGACAATATTGAAATGGGCATTGAAAGAATACTTTATATGCACTATACATCCTTAAGAGACTTTATTTCAGTACTGATGGCATGAATTTGGGATTGAAAAACATGTTGTAACACTTGGATAGACTCTAGGAGAGATTTATATAAGATGGAATAATTATTAATTGTTGGATTGATAAATGACTAAGTTTGGAAGCCAGACACGGGAGTTTTTGGTGTGCGTAAGGGAGGTGTGAAGGGGTATACACAAAAGGGTGTAAGGAGCATGCAGGAGGTTCATGCCTAGGAGGCTATATTCCAGGACTTAGCCGATTTTGTAGTTACATGTTAAAAATAGAAAAAACAAGATGGAGAGCCGATCAAGAAAAGGATAAAAGAAGGATGACTTGGTTGCCAAAAAAGGGCTATTTTTGGATTAAAAAACATGTATAATGAAGACAAAAGGACCATGTATCGATAGGGATATTAATAAGATAAAAGTAAGTCTTATTTATAAGATTGTGTATTATTAGCTATCTTGAAAAACATGCATGTAACATACGCATGGCTATTTTGAGCACACAATGTATTTTGAGAGTGTATAGGAAGTGAAGGGAAAGTTACCACCCCTATACATATCTATTGTATGCCAGTGTTTTGGTACCATGAACCTATTGTTCATGTCTGAGTGTTGAGAGTATTTGTATGTGAGGTTATGCATTAGGGTTTGATGCCTACACATGTTCTAGAGCCTTGCTATCCATGGGTATTCAACTCATGTTATGTAAGAATTTGTTAGAATGGATTACAGTTATTGATATGTATGAATATGGTGAGTACATGGTACAATTGATCTTAATTGTTATCTGATCTATATATTTCCTTATTATGTGTGTTTCTAATATAAGGTCATGATATGGTGCAATGTTTTATAATTGAATGGTCACTTTGATAATGGTTATCATGGATATGTACGCTAACATCTTGACAAATATGCACAAAGGAGGGACCTAGTAGCTTCGTGTGCTTTGGGTGAGAATTCAAATCTATCTAAATGAGGTGCCAATGTGTATAGCAATTGTGTGGATAAATAAAAGACTACATTTTGGTTCCATTACTGGGACCTCTTTTTGAATTATCTGTCAAGATGGTGCTTGTAGATGGTGTATTGATTAACTTATGAGAGCATTGAAAGTTGGGTAAAGAATGGTCATGATCAATTTATGTAGAGATATAACACTGGACCTAATTTCAATACACGTCGTTGGGTAGAAGATAATCTTTATCATGAGATCTATGAAACGTTCTTTAGCTTCTTTCTATTAGAATTGTATGAGTGAGTTGTAGCATACACACTAGGGAAGCATTGGGGTCCTAGACTGAGACTTGGGATGCAAGAAGATTACCAGAATCTTTTTGATGCAGATGTGGAATAGAGAACATCTGTAGATCATTGATGGGATGGATTATTGCACAATTATACATTGAAGTACACTATTTTTACATATTTATGTCCAGAGGAAGTTGAATTCATATTTTTACGTGATCCAAGAAGATCTTACTTGCATTTTATACCATTATCGATCAATATTTTTATAATAAAAATGGATTTGTAGAGCCTCCCTATGGCTATATAAAATCCCATCGCATGTAGGGGTAGGAGTAGGTGTTGAGAAGGATGGAATACTTGGTGGTAGAAAGAAAACAAGAGGAAAGAAGTATCAATTTTAATGAAGTGTGAGAGTGGGACATGGCACATGCGCAAGAGATTGAGGAGGAAATAGAATTGAGGAGGATGATGGATCATGAAGGTTTTGAAGATCTCGTAGAAGATGAGGAGCCACATCATCAGTCTCTCCCAATTTTGGGTAAGCAGAGTAGAGAATCCCCTTTGGCTTCAGATGAGATTACATTAGAAGAAAGAGTCTAGACCACAGGCACACATTTGATCCCACCTAGCCACATAGCCCTTGTGCTTAGTGTTCCGGATCTAAAGGTAGTCATTGAGAAGTAGGTTAGTGGAAGTAAGAAAGAAAACATGGGTATATATCAATTTTCATTAAATTCATGAGATTAAGTTTGTAGCGCACCCATGACATTACAATCGGCACCATCATTTGGGAGTACCTATGCAGGATTATTTTTAGGCATGTCGTCAGGACAAAATTTTGGGGCGTAAACTCGTGGGAGTAATTTAGTAGGAGCTGTGACTTTGAAGACATTTGGAAGTGTTGATACTGGAGTGAGCCCATTCTTAAAGGCACATATTGGAGAATATTTCTACCAACTTAGCACACGAGACGTGCAGTGGTATATGGTGCACGGATTGTGAAGTTGAGGGACATACTAAATATAGTTTCCTACCCAAGTTAGTGCATGTGTTATCACTAGATTATGAAGTATGTCACCTAAACCATGATGTTTTGGATTTCCCTCTTTTACAGAGCATGATTTGCAAGTACCATACTCACTACACCATTGAATGCATTGATCACATTCATGAAGCCATTAAAATAGGAGTGTGTCAGACTAGTGTGGTGAGAGGGTCTAAGGAATATGAAGGAAAACAGAATGAGGGGCAAAATAATGGAGACAATAGGAATTGAGGCTTTCTAGGAGGATATCAAAGCTGACATCATGGTAGTGGTAGAGGAAGGTTCACTTGAGAAACTTGCTATACTTGTGGATCCCTTGATCATTACCAATGAGATTGACCTCAAAATACAACTTTCTCATGGTGTGGGAAACATCATAGGTTAGAGGAATTTTTGGATATATATGAGCACATGAGTAAAAATAAGAAGAATGAAAAGGGCGCATGGATGATCAAGGTGCAACATGCGAATGCTGATCAATGGATGCCTAGGAAAATTAATGACCCAAAATTACAACCCATGCTGTTTAAAATACATGCTGAGGAAACATGCACGTGTGAACCTCTAAAGGATAAGCCTCTCATTAATCAAAAGTAATTTATACATGCTAACTACCTAGATGCAATGCATCAAAAGGAAGTCTACCAAGAGACTATGGGAGTCATTAGAGATCTATAGGGTGAGATGCAATGTTTAAAAGAACAAACACATGCAAGAGAACATGCAAAGCATGTTGAGTTCCTGTAGAAGGACGTAGATGACCTAAAAGAGGTATGTAAGATGTTGCGTTAGGAGAATATTATTTTACTACTAAGGGAATGGATTCAGTATAAAGTATCATGCACATGAGATGAGTGCAAGAGGGAGATACTTCATGTAAATATACCACCTTAGGATCATGAATTTTAGAAAAAGATAACACTTGACACATTTATTGATGGTTGGTTAGTAAGTAATTTATTTTGATAGATACAGGCACTGAGGTAAATGTACTCACTCTGGAAGCATGGAATTAGATGGAGAGACTTATGTTGCAACCATCTTCAAATGTGTTATATATGGAAAAAAAGGAAATAGCTATTAGGGTACCGAAGGATGCATCCATTATCATCCAGGAAGAAGATATTACTAGATACTTTGAGATCTTAGAGCTTGCTGAAGAAGATAATTTTCTAGTATTACTTGGATGACCTTGATGCTATGAAAATAATGTTGATTTGCACTTTCACAAGAGATACGTCAGCTTTGAGAAAAAGGATGAACATGTGATTATACCTCTATTTAAAAATAAGGTGGAGCCTTATGTTGAGACCTTTAGTGAAGAAGAGATTAATCACATTCATGCATAGACAGTGCGTGATCAAGAGAATCTAAAACCATATGTTTGCTAGATTTTATGCACAATATAAATCCTAAGCAGTCATGAGATAAGTCTCCTTTATTTAGTGGTGAATCTCCCATGTAATATTTTTATCAATTTTGTAAGGGTGAATCCTAATAACTATTTTAAGGGGTTTTACTTTAATTCCCTAAGCTTGTGAACCATAACTGGACAATTTTGTAGTAAATAAGCAGATGTGATTGGAATATTTGCAGAAGGGGGAAATAATAGAATTTAGGTATGGAGAAAGGAAGATGTGTTGAATTAACTAATAGCTATTAGAGTTGGTCTCATCCACACAAATTAAATAAAAAAATAAATCATAACATTCAGCAAAATGGACAAATAAATCAACGACGAGATCCCTTACCCTCTGTTCAAAGGTGACTACAACAATGATGCGACTGACCCGTCCAAATTGGGTCTGGCCAAAGTGCTGCGAGGAGTTGCACCCTCTACCCACGTGGGACAGTCTGAAACGATGGAGGAGGAGTGGGAAAATCCAAAAAAAGCTGATCATGTGCCAATCAAGGAAGATAGCGAATCCTCCGAATGGGAAACTGGCTCTGAGGAAGAGGAAAGCGCGGCAGATTTTGGGCCTGACATGATGGATGGGAACCAATAGAATATCATTAACAAAGATTCTAACCAACTTCTTATAAATGCTAACGTGAATAGAGGCGAAAGGACGAAGGTTAGTTCAGGAGAAAAGATGACATTTTTAACTTTGGAGAAGCGGGATTCAAAATTTGATTCACCTAATTTAAAAGGTAATTTAGAAGTGGTTTTAGATGTGGAAGACGGAAACAATGCGGATTGGTGCACTGTAAGTAGAAAATCATATCGTGGTTTTCGTGGTGGGAGTGCGCGTCGATGCACTTAAGAAGGATGTAACAGTTTTCATCTATGTTGTTTTTGCTTAGTTATTGTTTACTCGCTGAGTGTTGTGGGTTTTGGTGCTAGAATTGGTAGGATATCTTCCTGCCTTTGTCCTCATTATTTTTGATCTTATGTTCCTTTTCTCACATTATCACATCTGGCTTCTGAGCCACTATTGTACAAGGGTATAGTCCCTTTCATAAAAACTATTTTCCTATAGTAAAAAAAAATTCAACAGAATGGTAAAGAAATGACTTCTAACCTAGATCTGAGATAACACAATGTTTATCTAAAACCTCCAATAAAAGTAATAAGCAAAGCAGCGTAGACAAAAAATTCTCCAAAAATCCACCTTTTATTCAATCCCAAGCCTTCTCAGCAATCACATCAAGGGTTCCAACACAAAGTCAAAAAAATCAAGAATGCTTTAATTACAAAATCTCTTGCTAAAACAATTTATAATAAAACAAGTTGTGATCCTTTATCATGTAGTATCTTCCTCTATTTATAGAGCATAGAGGGAAATTACAAATAGGAAGCTTCTATGAATTCCCGCACGTGGAATATGTAAAGCAAATAGTTGGAAATATTCCACCTAGAATTCCTCTTTGCATGATATGCATGCCTTACAACTAAAAATAGAACCTTTGATTTTGCATGTTTGCCACTTATTCTGAAGAAATTGAATTTTTCTAGTAACTTGAAGTACCAATTTTTAAACCAATTACCTAAGTTTTAGAATTTAATTGATTACTCAACTAATTTGTTAGAGAAAATAAGGGAAATAAGAAGAAAGAGGAGAATAAATGAGAAGTTATTCTAGCTTCAACACTCTTAGCCTTGTTCTTCTTCCATACTTTGTATGGTGATTCAACAGCTATTGTAATTATTCCTCATCCAATTTGGCAATGAATCATATGAATGGTGTCTCTTTCTTAAACATGAGAATCTCTTTCTCCCACATGTGGTTAACTCTTTTCCTTTGATTCTCACCGAACTAGATCTGGGATTAGCTGGCCATGATTTCTTTGCAGGTGTTACCTCTTGTTGGTGCTCAAAATGGTCTCTCCCCATTTTGCCTTCAAAACCTATTGATTTACGGCCTCTGCCATTTATCATTCCCCCATGCTGTTCTTAGGAAAGTATCTGCTTTATTTTTGTTGCCATAATTAATATGTTCCTAGGTGAAGGATCACGTATGGGTCCATTTGTGTTTCCTTGTTTCTTTGTCTCTCTGATAGGTCTATAATTTGGGTCTCCCATTCTCTGTTCACTCAAAAACTCAGGCTTTCCCGTTCTTTCCATTTTCCACATTCAGGATTTGTTGCCCTTGTCATTTTTGCCCCAAATACTTGATAAAAAATGAATGGATGTAGCTCTGAAGAGCATATTTGAGCCTTGTAACATTTCTAAATCCTCTGTCCTTGGAAAAAATTTCATCTTTGGGCTCAAATGGTCATTTTTCTACATTTTACGGTTTGACGGGTGTTTCTCCCAATCAAATTTTCATCCTTGCATCTACAAGGAATGTGGCCTCTTTTGGTTGGACACGGCTAAGCGGGGTACTTCATAATTTTATAAGTCACCTCAACTTGAAAACCGATCTACGTGGAGGAATGACGCTCATTTGAAAGTTTACTTTTGGGTTTGGCCTTGAAGTTAAGCCGAGAGGACACGTGGAGGTTTTTGCTACTTTTCCCAGACTTGGACATATTTTTGTGTAGCTGATACAGTTTTCCAGAACAGAGACACATGGTGATCCCGTGCTCATTCAGGGTCTCCGCTTTGGGCACCATTTTGAAATTGCACCATGAAGACACATGGAGGCTTCCGTCGGGTCTTCCCATACTTAGTCATTTTTCAAAAAGGTTTTGGGAGGTCTGGGACATGTGGAGGAACTGCACATGTTTGGGGACCAGCCCTTGAGTTTCATTTTAAAGAAGTTCCAGGAGGACACTTGGAGGCCTTGGCTCACTTTGCATTTTGCTTGGACTTTTCAACGGCCAAAGGAGATTGTCTCAGACTCTGACACATGGCGCCTTCCGCTGGGCTTCAAGCCTTCAAACAAATTTTTTCTGGGCCAGGACACGTGGCAAGCCCATGCTCTTTCAAAGTCTCAAATTTTGGGAACCATCTCAAGATGTGCCATTGTGACACATGGCCATTTGAAAAGTCAGAATGAGTGGGGAAGCGGACCATCGGGGGCAACTTAGAATTTTTTCCTTTTATGCTCAAAAGGGTTAAAATACCGAAAATGGCCTACAAGCCCAATAGAGGAAAGGTCAAAGCTTACTCCAGTCAATGGCAGAGGTGCGGACTCTCGAGGGAAATTTGGAAAAAATTCCTTTAGAGAGAAAAGAGTTGAAAGTGAAAAAGGAAGCGTAGTTCCATTGGGACCCTCATTGGGACACGTGTCAGGCCCATTTTTCAAGGGTAGAGCTACGGAAAAAACTTGAAAAATTTTCCCTTTTCCAAAAATGAGGTGAAATAGCAAAATTTGGCCACGGTTCCATTGGGACCCACCTTAGGACACGTGTCAGGATCATTTCTCAAGGGCGGAGGTGCGGAACAAAATGTGGAATTTTTCCATTTCTTCAAAATTTTGTAAAAGGTCAAAGGAAATGCCCAACCCCATTTTAAATTGAATCTTCCACGTGGACGACCCAAATTCAAAGTAAAGATCAATGGCAACTGAGAGTCTGAATCTGATTTTCCCCCCATTTTACTGAAACATGCCTAGAAGTGCGAGTCTTCATGATTTCTTGGTATTTCCTACACGCCAAATAGAGAGGAGAGTTAATTTTGATATCTAAGTTTGGTGGAGAAGATCTGGAGACATCTTTCGCCATTAAAATGGTCTGGCTGTTGGGCTCGATGTGATCTTCTATTTTTCTTCTCCCATGCACAAAAGAGCCAGAATTGATAGATTAGGGGCAGAAGTGGTTGACGAATTAAAGAAAGAGTGATCTACTAGAAGGAGGAGTTGAATGCCGGAGATATTCGAAGATATTTACCCCCTAAGCACCTGGTGACCTTTTACAGATCTGATTCTAGAAATCACAATTGTGATCATGGCGAGCACTGGTAGCACTCAATGTCAGGATTTTTGGGGGGAAAAGAGGGCTCTATTGTAAATGTTATAAATGGCACAAATTTTTTGTGCAAATGGTTGGAGTGTTAGAGGTTGAAGAAAATTCCCAAGAGGAAAATTTGACAAAGCCTATCTTTTAAGAAGCTGTCTGAGAAGCCTGTATATCCCTTTTGTATTAAGTTTGATCGTGTCAAGGTGGTTACAAGTGTACAACCATTGAACAAGCTCTAAGATTGTTCTAGAAACTTTCCCTTGCTGATAAATTTAATCAAACTCAAGTTATTCTGTGTTGATCTTGAGCAAAATGTGTTTGTTTCATTTCTAAATGTCTGCAAATAGTTTTTCTTGTTCCTATTGCAATCTTGTATCAAAATATGTCTTAATCACACAAGTCTCAATCCTTGTGATAGTTTAGTGGCATCTGCAATCTCATTTCTCAGAAGAGCTTTCATCTGGGAGTGAAATAAACGATTTAAAATCACTTTTCTTTCATTTGTTGACAGAGATTGTTTGTAAGCCTCTGGGTGTACCTCATGCATGATTGATCTTAGATTTTGATGTTTTATTGGGTCTTCTAACTCAATCCTTCATGTTAGAATCTCATAGATTAGTGTGAAAAAGTGCTAATGTGGGCCTCCATTGAAGTACATATTCTGGTTAAAGGAACATTTTAGCTATTTTGAAGCATTATGTTATCTAGACTTTCCATTTTGTAAGAGTTCTCAGAGATTTGGCAAATCAAGTTTATTCTACCTCACCTCCCACCAAAATTTATTTAAAAACAACTCATCCTACCCATACTACCCCTGTTTGTCATGTGTGTATACAAATGCACGAATTTTACTACCAAAACATGCAGAAACAATCAGGATTCCAAATGTCTTTAGTAGCCTGAACCTTGCTTAGAAAATATCTCCACTATCTAGAGTGACAACTCGTGAGAGTTAGATTTTGTTGCATTGATCATATTTTCTTCAAGGTCTCCTTAACAACTTCATTAAAAAGGATATCTCCATCTCCTCCATAAACAACAGGCTACAAAGGGGTTCTCTTACCTTGGTTGAAAGGCACAACCTAAAATAGTGAGGATAGATCAAATCCTCTTGAGGGTGCTATCCATTTCTCCACATCTGAGTGATTAAGGGCTAGTTAGATCCCATCCCTAGCTACAAAATGACTCATCATGATCTATCTGTCTCTAAGCTTCCTGCTAAACCTGTGATGTTGCTCAGACTTTGAAGGAGAATCAATTTGGGTACCAACACTTTACTGGCACCGTTGCCGGGGACATAGTAGTTATAGTTCACATTCAGGCCTTGGTAAAACACTTCTTATATACTCCAAGTGTTGTGTGCAATTATTTCAGTTCCTACACCTAGTGCACTAGCTTTCATTGATAAATTTGGGTAAAGAAAAGTCAGAGTCTTTCCATTTCTAGTTTCTAGTGTTGACAACATTTGACAGATCATATTTAGTGCATCTGCACAACTAAGGTGGAAATCCTTAGTGGTGACTCCCTGTTGATCTGATTCTTAATGAATACTAGTGTCTTAACCTCTGTCAAGTGAGATTTGTTACTAACCTTTGCAAAGCTGGAAGGAAGAAGATCTTTCTTTGCTAGGGATCTTGCTAGGACATTATTTTTAGAGCTAGGAAAAGAAAAATCAGAAGGGAGAAAAGCCTAGAGAGCTGTGGGAAATTAACAGACAAGAAGAGGGATCTCCATTGATGAAAGTGATCAGCCTATCATTGAAGACTACTACTCAAGTTCTTCTGAATCAGGTAGCCTCTTTGTGGAATTGAATTCTCCAACTAGAAAGGGGCCTTCATTTGATTTTGAGAAGTTTGCTTCTCATTCCACCCCTGTCTTTTCAAAAGTTGATAGGGATTTCCAAGAAACAAGGCCTTTAGGGGATATCCACTTCGAAAATTATACCCCTGTGTTTCAGAGACCCTTTGCCCCTTATCAATCTATCACCCCTCCAGGGTCACCTCCTCAAAACAACATGGCCCTGCCCCCACCCAGACCTCCATTTGTTGTAAATACCTTTGGACCTATAAATTTTGTAGGGATGTTTGGTTATCCAAATGCAGTTCCTCAAGATGTAAGAAATAAACTAACAAAGTTCCAAGGAAACAACACTATAACTGGTGATCAACATCTAAAGCTTTTTATCAATATGATGGAAGACTTTGAGATTGAACATGAAGATGTATATATCAAGTTTTTTATCCATACTCTGGAAGAGGATGCAAGGGACTGGTATAAAGCTTTTCCAGATAACTCTATTGATTCTTGGACTGAGATGAGCAATGCATTTAAATTCCAGTATGGTGATAGAACTGACCCTAGGTTTCTTTTGACAGAATTTGAAAACATCAAAAATAATCCTAATGAGTTAGTACATGATTTCAACACAAGGTTTAACAAGACCTTGAGAAGGCTGCCTGTTAGGATAAGGCCATGTGATGAATCATGTTTGATCAAATATTCAGATGCATTTGATAAAAATGTTGCTTACTATTTGAGGGACAAAAACCCTGCTAATTTGAGGCAGGCCTTCACCATGGCTCTGCAAATAGAGAACAACATCAAGGCAATTGGAAAGCCCCCAAAAAGGGAAGGTGTAAAACTAATTAACCCAGAAAAACCTCAGACAAGCAAGGCTGCTGATTTGGAAGAAGTTGTGAAGACTTTGGTAGGGGTTGTCAAAGAAATTTCCTACAAACTAGCCCAGGCTGAAAAGGGGATTGGGTAGAGCTCACAAGGTCAACACAAGCAACAAGGCCAAGACAGGTTCACAAATCACCAAATATCTGATGACAGAGGCAAGGGACCTATTGGATTTGGAAATAGGTAGCCCTAAGGCAGGGAAAACAGAATGGTGCCTGATCCTTTGGCTGCCAGAGTTGATGTTGTGGAGGAGACAAATGTCATTGATTAGTGTGACAGATGTTTCATGCCCCATGCTCCGTGTAAGGAAGATCAGACAAGAAGAAGAAGAAGCTTATGATGACAATGATGATGATGTCTACATGATGGGTTGCTCCACAAGCTCACAACAAGGGGCAACTTCAACTGAAGTGATAAGTGCTCGGACTGCTGCCACTTTTTGGGACTGCATTCATAGGGTACCTATTCTTCCTCCCTCTCATACTTTAGAAGTAGATACTGTACAAGCTTTTGAATTTCCCAATAATGACTTTGAATATTTAAGGGCTTTAATGATAAAGAAGTATGATGGAGGAATCCCATCTGAGGAAGATAGACAGTTACTGATGAATGTTGTTGTTGCTCAAGAGAAGGAATATAACACAAGAAGTAAGGTTGTCAAAGGGACATGGCCTCAAGCCAAGCCAAAAGCTCCCTTACTTTCAAACATTCCTAAAGAGGCTCCTAAGAAAGATGCATTTTCCAAAAGCCCTACAGTTCCAAACAAAAATTATACCCCTCCTCATGCCCAAGCTGTCAAAAATCTTGTACTGCCTAGTGAGTGTGTTAGCTTTCCTTCCAATACTTGCCTTGCCATCCAATGTTTCCTTGCCAAAGAATGTCCCATATGACATTGCTCAATTTTTAAGTCAAATCAAAGTTTATGTTCCAATTTTTGAGTTGCTTAGGATTCCTGAGCACAAGAAAAGAGAATTTGAATACTTGGGATTGAAAGAAGGGAAGATTTCCCTAGGCAAAAATATAAACATTGTGGAGACTCCACCAGTCATAGAGGAATTAGAGGCACCACCAGCATCAGAAGAGCTAGATGAACCACCTGAGGTTTATTTGGGAACATCCTTGGTAGATTCTCAGCTGAATGTGGAACCATTCTTCACTACCTTGATCATTAAGGATAGATTGTTGCACAACTGTATGTTTGATTCAGGGGCATCATGTAATGTTATGCCTCTGGAAGTTATGAATGAATTAAATATCAAAGTAACAGTTGCATATGGGAAGTGCACTGCTATGGATTCTAGAGAGGTGCCAGTGGTGGGGTGTGTGAAGGGTCTGGTGGTGCAACTTGTAGCCTATCCAGGTAGTAATTTGAAACTTGATGTAGTTATTTTTGACTTCCCAGCCAAGTGGGGTATGTTGTTATCTAGAAGGTGGGCTGCAAGTGTTGGTGGGAGTGTTCAAATGGATATGTCCTATGCCACCATCCCAGTTGAGGGAAGCCTTGTCACGTTGTATGGGTAAAAGAATATGATGCATCTTATTGAAGATCCTAACAATGTATCCTATAAAGTATTATACACAAATGTTGATGATGATAACATTGTGGGATTTGCTGATGGAAAGGAGAACAAGATTGAGGAATGTAGGTGTCTTGAACAAGTGGGCTCTCATTGGACTCTATTGTTTGATGGAGCTTGCTCCAAGTTTGGGAATTATGCTGGTGTTGTTCTACTTTATCTAGGTCAGGAAAAATTTGTTTTTTCCTTCAAACTCAACTTTGAGTGCACTAACAACACTACCGAGTATGAGGCACTATTGTTGGGTTTAAGAATTACTTGGAAATATGGTGTCAAAGACATCATTGTCAAAGGGGACTCATAATTAATTGTAAAACAATTCAGAAAATTGTATGCCACAAAGAATCAGTCGAATGAAACAATACAAGCATGCAGTTTGGGATTTCATTGAGATGTTTGATTCATTCAACATTATGCATCATGATAGAAATTTGAATGATTTGATAGACATGCTTGCAGTGTTGGGGTCTCATTTTGACAATTGTGCAATATCCCCGTATTGTGAATATGATGTTGAGGTATTGACAAGGCCATTTTTGCCTGATAATGTTAAGCATTGGCATGTTTTTAATAATGATGCTCAAATCAGAAAAAAATTGTCAAAACAAGGGAGAGTTTTTTTATCAAAGTATTGATTTGGAGCCAATGGTGTGTATAATAGAAGGGAAAGAAACCTTGTTTGGCAAGGGAATCATCCAGCTAAAGACTAATACCATTCCTAGAGGGTTGGTTGCTCTTGAGTCCAATTTTGATAATGCTGATCGCATTGTTAACAGATGCATGGCAGCCTCGAGGGATATTGAGGAGCATGACCTTGGCACAAAGGAGAAACCAAGGAAAATTTGGTTAGGTAGCAATATCAGCAAGGAGGAGAAGCAGTCATACATCCAATTGTTGAAAAAGTATCAAGATTACATGGCATGGAACTATTCTGAACTAAAGGCATACAGAGAGGACTTGTTTCAACATGAGACTCCCTTGGAGTCTAATGCAAAACCATTTAGGCAGAAACAGAGGCCAATCAATCCACTCTTATCTCTTAAAATATAAGAGGAACTGAAAAAGCTAAGAAATGGAGGGATTATTCAGCCCACAAGGTATTCTTCTTGGGTTGCAAACCTAGTACCAGTAAGAAAGAAGAATGGTGATATCAGGTTATGTGTAGATTTTAGGAATCTAAATAGAGCATCAATGAAGGATAATTATCCTTTACCAAATATGGAAAAAATGCTGCAATTAGTGATTGGTTTTGAATTTTTCTCTACCCTAGATGGTTTCTCTGGTTATAACCAAGTTGTGGTGAAGGAATCAGAAAGGATCAAGACAACCTCTACTACTCCTTAGGGAACCTATGTATATGTCAGGATGCCCTTTAGTTTGATGAATGTTGGGGCTACCTTTCAAAGAGCAATGGATGTTTCTTTTGCTGGTTACATCAATGAGTTTATTGTTGTTTATCAAGATGATGTAATTGTATTTTCCAAGAAGAGAAGTGATCACTTGCAGCACTTGGAGAATATGCTGATAGGATGTAGAGAGTATGGCATCTCACTCAATACAAAGACGTGCCATTTTGGAGTGGAGAAGGAAAACTTTATTGGTCACATTGTGTCACAAGAAAGGGTTATGATTGATCCAGAAAGGTTAAGGCCATTAAAAAAGACCCAATTCCAAGAACCAAGAATGGAATTCAATATTTCTATTGGTACATAAACTTCATCAGGAGATTCCTATCAAACTTTGCTGAGTTGACCATTCCAATTACTTCCATGCTAAATAAGGACCAAGTCATCACATGGTAAGAGACTTCCATTCAAGATTTCAATGAGATCAAGGAAGCATTAAAGCATGCCACTGTTTTAACAAATCCAAATTAAAATAATTCATTTCAACTATTCTCTTTTTCTTCAGAAAAACTATTGCATCTGTCCTGTTGCAGAAAGATGATGAAGGGGTTGAGAGGCCAATTACCTTTTTTAGTAAGGCCTTGTAAGGGGTTGAGTTGAGGTACACTATTATTGAGAAGCAAGCATTTGCCTTGTTAAAAGAAACAAAGGTTTTTATACCTTATATTCTAAGTTCTAAAGTGGTTTCTTCTGCTCCCCACATAATGGTAAAGTACATCTTATCAAAGATGGAAGTCTCAAGAAAAAGATGCAGGTGGGTGAACAAGTTGTAAAAATATGATATGGATATCCAAACCATGAAGTTGGTGAGAGTTTTGGGCTTGGCTAATATTATGGCTGAGAACAACTTTCAAACTATTGAGGTAAATGAGGTAGAAGAAGAAAGGGCAAGTGTTTTTGAAAAATCGATGAGTTTTGAGTGGTAAAAAGATGTAATTTTTTTATCTAAGAAATCTGAACTACCCAGAGTATTTAAGTAAGATCTAGAAAAGATCCCTTAAGTTGGCTTCCTAGAAATATGTCATTACTAATTATGGGTTAGCTTAGAGTAACCCAAAAGGAGTCCTCTTATGGTGCATTACTGAAGAAGAAGCCCCCAAGATAATTGCTAATATCCATGGAGGAGTTTGTGGGGGGCATTTTGCTACAAGAGTCGCAACACACAAGATCTTGAGGGATGGTTATTGGTGGCCAAATCTCTTTGATGATGAAACCTTGTTGGTTAGAAGATGTGAGAGTTGCTAGTGCTTCTTTGGAAGACTGAAAGCTTTAGGCTCCCTTCCTTTGTAGCATGTATCAATTTAAGCTCCATTCAAGCAATGGGGACTGTATTTCTTTGGTGAGATTTAAGATGCTTCAAGTGCTGGCCATAAGTGGATTATTGTAACCACTAATTACTTTACCAAATGGGTGGAGGAAATCCCCCCCAAGAAGGAAACACACCAAATTTTCATGGATTTTTTGCTAAACCACATCATCTGCAGGTTTGGGGTGCCAGTCAAGATTGTCGCTAACAATTCCATGAGCTTTAGAGCTAAACCTTTTGTGGCAATGTGCCAAGATTATGGGATCAACTTGACATATGCATATAATTAAAATCCCCAAGGAAATGTACAAGATGAGTCTAGTAATAAAAACCTGTTGAAGATTATCAGAAGAACCTTAGAGCTAAATAAGAGAAAATAGGGTGAATAATTCAAGTTTACTGTTTGGGCTGATAGAATCATTGTTAAAAGATCCACCAGAAAGAGTCCATTTGAGTTGGTGTATGGAACTCAAGCCCTGCTGCCCCTGCATATGTAATTATCCTCATATCAGTTCATTCAACAATTAGAGGATCAAGAAGTAAGTCCTTATGATGCTCACATTAACCAAATTGTTGAACTTGATGAAGAAATGAGGGAATCCCACCAAAGGCATGTAAATTTCAGAGAAAAGATGAAGAAGTTATTTGACAAGAAGGTCACTCCCAGAGCTTTCAATGTTAGAGATCTTATGATACTATGGGATAGCGAGCATGAAGATAGGGGCCAACATGGAAAATTTGACTCACTATGGATGGGCCCTTACTCTATTGATATCAAGATTGGTGAACATACCTTCTTCTTGAAGGATTTGGATGGTGAGTTGCATGAGCTTCTTGTTAATGGCATGTAGTTGAAGCATTTCTTGGACTGATTCCCCATAATCAAGGTAAAAAAAATTTGTACAGTGTATAGCTACTTGTTTGTTTCTTGTTTTTTGTGTTTCTACTCATTTTGGTCCTTGGTGACCTATTTTTGTTGGTTTCTCTATTTTATTTTGGGAGATAGCTCTGTTTCTTCACTCTTCATGATAACTCTATTACCCAATGGATATTTTCACACTTGGTCTACCTTTTCTCTAGTGTCACTCGTAGGGAGTGCCCATCCTCGAGTCAGAGCTGATTTTGGTGCTCAAAATGGTGTCACCCCATTTTTCCTTCGAAACCTATTGATTTACATCTTCTGCAATTTATCATTCCCTCGTGTTGTGCCCGAGAAAGTCTCTACTTTATTTTTGTTACCATAACTAATATGTTCATGGGTCAAGGATCACGTATGGGTCCATTTGTGTTTCCTTATTTCTCTGTCTCTCTGATAGGTCTATAATTTGGGTCTCCCATTCTTTGTTCACTCAAAATCTCAGAATTTCCCATTCTTTCCATTTTCCACATTCGGGATTTGTTTCCCTTGTCATTTTTGCCCCAAATACTTGATAAAAAATGAATGTATGTAGATTTGAAGAGCATATTTGAGCCTTTTAACATTTCTAAATCCTCTATCCTTGGAAAAAATTTCATCTCCGGGCTCAAATGGTCATTTTTATGCATTTTACAGTTTGACGGGTGTTTCTCATGGTCAAATTTGCATCCTTGCATCTACAGGGAATGTGGCCTCTTTTGGTTGGACGCGGCTCGATGGGGTAGTTCATAATTTTATAAGTCACCTCAACTTGAAAACCGGCCTACATGGAGGAATGACGCTCATTTGAAAGTTTACTTTTGGTTTTGGCCTTGAAGTTTCACCATGAGGAAGCATGGAGGTTTCCACTACTTTTCTCAGACTTAGACATATTTTTATGCAACTGATATAGTTTGGTGGAACAGAGACACGTGGCGAGCCCATGCTCATTCAGTGCCTCTATTTTGGTCACCATTCTAAAATTGCACCATGAAGACATGTGGAGGCTTCCACTGGGTCTTCCCATACTTAGTCATTTTTCAAAAAGGTTTTGGGAGGTCTGGGACACGTGGAGGAACCGTGCATGTTTGGGGACCGACCCTTGAGTTTCATTTTAAAGAAGCACCATGAGGACACTGGGAGGCCTTTGGTCACTTTGCATTTTTCTTGGACTTTTCAATGGCCAAAGGAGATTGTCTTAGACTCTAACACATGGTGCCTTCCACTGGGATTTAGACCTTCAAATAAATTTTGCCGAGCCAGGACACGTGGCAAGCCCACACTCTTTCAAAGTCTCAAATTTTTATAACCATCTCAAGATGTGCCATTGTGACGTGTGGTAGTTAGAAAAGTCAGAAGGGCTGGGGAAGTTGATCATTGGGGGCAACTTAGAATTTTTGCGTTTTATGGGAAAAAGGATTAAAATACCAAAAATGGCCTGCAAGCCCGATACAGGAAAGGTCAAAGCTTGCTCCAGTCAACAGCAGAGGTGCAGGCTCTCTGGGGAAATTTGGAAAAAATTCCTTTTGGGAGAAAAAATTTAAAAATGAAAAAGGAAGCGCGGTTCCACTGGGACCCACATTGGGACACATGTCAGGCCCATTTTTCAAGGGTGGAGCTATGGGGAAAACTTGGAAAATTTTCCCTTTTCCAAAAATGAGGTGAAATAAGAAAATTTGGTTACGGTTTCATTGGGACCCACCTTAGGACACGTGTTAGGCTCATTTCTCCAGGGCGGAGGTGCGAAACAAAATGTGGAATTTTTCCATTTCTTCAAAAGTTTGAAAAAGGTCAAAGGAAATGCCCAGCCTCATTTTAAACTGAATCTTCCAAGTGGATGACCCAAATCCAAAGTAAAGATCAATGACAGCTGAGAGTTTGAATCTGATTTTACCCCATTTTATTGAAACACACCTGGAAGTGTTAGTCTTCATGATTTCTTGGTATTTCCTACACGCCAAACAAAGATGAGAGTTAATTTTGATATCTAAGTTTAGTGGAGAAGATGTCTTTCGCCATTAAAATGGTCTAGCTGTTGGGATCGATGTGGTCTTCTATTTTTCTTCTCCCATCCATAAAAGAGCCAGAATTGATAGATTAGGGGTAGAAGTGGTTGGTTAGTTGAAAAAAGAGTGATCTACCAGAAGGAGGAGTTAAATGCGGGAGATATTCGAAGAGATTTTCCCCCTGAGTACCTAGCAACCTTTTGTAGATCTGATTCTGGAAATCAAGATCATGATCATGGCAAACACTGGTAGCACTCAATGTTGGGATTTTTGGGGGGAAAAGGGGCTTTGTTGTAAATATTTTAAATGGCAACAAATTTTTCATGCAAATGGTTGGAGTGTTAGAGGTTGAAGAAAATTCCCAAGAGGAAAATTTTACAAATCTTGTGTTTTGAGAAGTTGTTTGAGAAGCTTGCATATCCCTTTTGTATTAAGTTTGATCGTGTCAAGGTGGTTGCAAGCATACAACCATTGAAAATATTTGAGATTGTTCTAAAAACTTTCCCCTGTTGATAAATTTAATCAAACTCGAGTTGTTCCGTGCTGATCTTGAGAAAAATGTGTTTGTTTTATTTCTTAATGTCTGTAAATAGTTTTTCTTGTTCCTATTGTAATCTTGTATCAATATCTGTCGTAATCACATAGGTCTCAATCCTTTTGATATTTTAGTGGCATCTGCAATCTCATTTCTCAGAGGATATTTCATCTGGGTGCGAAATAAACGATTTATTATCACTTTTCTTTCATTTGTTGACGGAGATTGTTTGTAAGCCCCTGGGTGTACCTCAGGCGCGATTGATCTTATATTTTGATGTTCTATTGGGTCTTCTAACTTGAGCCTTCATGTTATAATCTCATAGATTGTGTGAGAAAGTTCTAATATAGGCCTCCATTGAAGTACATATTCTAGTTAAAGGAACATTTTAGCTATTCTGAAGCATTCTGTTATCTAGACTTTCCATTTTGTAAGAGTTCTCAAAGATTTGGAAAATCAAGTTTATTCTACCTCACCTCTCACCAAAATTTATTTAAAAGCAACTCATCCTACCCATACTACCTTAGTTTGTCATGTGTGTATACAAATGCACGAATTTTACTACCAAAACATGCAGAAACAATGAGGATTCCAAATGTCTTTAGTAGCCTGAACCTTGCTTAGAAAATACCTCCTCTATCTAGAGTGACAACTCGTGAGAGTTAGATTTTGTTGCATTGATCATATTTTCTTCAAGGTCTCCTTAAAAAATTCATTAGGAAGGATATCTCCATCTCCTCCATAAACAACATGCTACAAAGGGGTTCTCTTACCTTGGTTGAAGGCACCACCTAAAATAGTGAGGATAGATCAAATCCTCTTGAGGGTGCTATCCATTTCTCCACATTTGAGTGATTAAGGGCCAGTTAGATCCCATCCATTATCTATCTGCCTCTAAGCTTCCTGCTAAACCTTTGATGCTGCTCAGATTTTGAAAGAGAATCAATTTTGGAACCAACACCTTTGACCTATCTTACGCTCTTATCCTTGAAGCTTTTGTAGTTCTTCTCAAGTATGTTCATTGGTGAAATTTTTTCCATTAAAAATAAAGAAAAAACTCACCACCCTTCTGTTTTTAATTTCATATGAGTAATTTTTAAATCTAGAAAGCATTCCGGGTGAAGGAATATATAAGTAGACTCATTGTAGGCTTCAACTGGAAGATTTTGAGCACACACAAAAGATTTTGAAAGGGATTTTTCATATAATGTATGAATAAATTACTAATGTTCTGTGTTAGAAAAAATAGGATGATGCTTCTAATTAGAAGACAAGGGCTTAAAGTTCTTCAATTTGCACTTGCACTTATCTATTTAAAAATTACATGGAAAGCATCAAGGAAATATTTGTGCATTTTAGAAAGGGAGAGAAGCTTTTAAAATGCAAGAAAAATACTTTGAAATCCACAATTTCATCTTAATACTTGCATGGAAAATCATTAGGAACAACTGTGTGGAAAATAACAGTGATTTCCCCTTGAAATTACATGGATTTAAGGAAGACAAGGAAGCTAACATCCATGCAAACTTATGTGATTTTATCTTTAAAATATTCATGTTGATTTTACATAATGAGGATTGTGTGAAACGAAAAGGTGGAGGATGCTTTTAAAATAGAAGACAACAGGCTGACGTTTCACGATAATCACTTAAGTGATAATGTGCATGGAAATTAGAAGACTGGGCTAACTCTCCCATGAAAAACATTTAATTGATATTACCCCCTTTAGGAATTTCATGGATTTTGGCAATTGAGGATTATTTTCAAAAGAAGACAAGACACTGGAAAACCATGATTTTCACTTATGTTTTCTTTCCTTTTGAAATCTGCATTAAAATTAAAAAGTTTGGTTGTTGGCTTTTCACGAAAATCATTTAAATCAATTCTTCTCTAGAAAATGCGTTTAAATTAGAAGATACTCTTCTAAAAATTCATGACACCTATTAACTACATTTTTGCTTTGGAATTTGTGTGGCAACTTAAGAAGACAAGGAAACCAATATTCACGTTTTGGATTAAGTATTCTTTCCTTCAAAATTGTGTGAATATTAGAAGACTTGACCATGAAATTTCACACAATTTTAAACTGGATTTTCTCTTTCAAAATATGCATGGATTCAGAGGTAGATGAATGCTTGCAGACAGAAGATAATGCTATGAATATCCACATAAGACTTAGAAGACTTTTCCTTGATACTTAATGCAATTTTCTGAGTGATTCTGCCTCTTAAATAACCCTCCAGAATGCTATTTTTTCCCCCTGGCCATGGTTTCTCTGCAAAAGGAAGAAAATGTTTTCTAGGTCTATGATCTACTCAATCATTTAACCCCAAACAAGGAAAAAATCCTAAGCTCTGGTCACCTTAAAAAAATCTTTGGCAGATAAATTAATTAATAATTAGAAACACTGGATAGCTTCTCAAAACCCTAGGCATGGGAAAAGGTATGACAAGAAGAAAAAATAGGATACATGGATTTCTAGATGGAAAATGGAGAAAGACCAAAACAAAGAAAAACAGAAAATAAAAAACAACATCGAAAATATGTTGTGGGCAATTGCTCAAAAAATTACTCCAATTAGGTATTCTATAAAAAGTCTCCCTCGGGTGAATGCTCTGTGGTAATAATGAAGGGGTGAGGTGCTTATATAACCCAAATTTCTTAATTTTAGCACAACCTATTTTTAAAAAAAAATTATTTATTTAATATAAAAATAAATAAAACACTTTCAGGTGAAGTATGGGAAAGGAATGAGTGAGGTTTAACATGTGGGTATTTGACAGATGAAAATCTATGACTTTCTAAAGGTATCTTTGAAAAATGTGAGCAGCTCTAGAAATAACAAATGAAAAACATGACCCTTCGCTTAAAAAGAATGAAAAATTTAAACATGAGTAGTCCCAAATTTCAGGGTGAAATCATAGGGACACTAGTTGGCTCCGTCTATGGACATATTTACTTCTGTCAAAATGAAAGAAGTGAAGAGGAGATCCTATCATCTCTATTTTTGTTTCTTGTCCATTGGGTTCGGGGTCAGACAACAAAATAATTTTTTTATGCACACACAGGTTTTACCCTGTATCTCAGTTCTTGAACAACTTCACATGCTACCCTTTGAAAGGCAGTGGTAACTCAATTCCATCCTGGGAGGCAAGGATGAAATTATCCATTTTGGTATTTCTCTTGATCATTAAGGTCCCTTTCTAGAGTGAATCAGATTTTCTGTGCATGCCCTTCAGTTCTTGCCTCTTGTCCCACAAGAGTACCCAGTCTATGATCTCAAAATTCCTTTATATGGCCTTCTTGTCGAATAATTTGGGTAATTCCTCATCAACTTCATCTTGTGATGGATCATACTTTTTAGAGAAGTACTTCCCAAGATTCACAATCTTTGGTTCATCCTACATACGTTGATTTACTAGTTGTACTTCAGAGGAAGAAATCCCACCGTATTATTTATTTTTCTTCAGGTACTGATCATGTTTTTCAAAAGTATGCTCTAAAGAAACTAAACCCTTGGGAATTTTGTTACCTTTCAATTGGATTATTCCACTATTTTCATCATAATCTGGATCAAATTTTCCTATGACTATTTATCGAGGTGGTGATTTAATCCCTTCAACATACAACTCATCAAAGTTGTCTTGTTCCCGAAATGTAGATATTTGTTTGTCATCATTGAAAGTATGCCACTATTCAACATTTTCAAGGACTTTGGGGGTGGTAGACCGTCTCCACTTTATAGTTTCCTTATCTGAATATAGACAGTGGTCTATCCGGATTCAATAGTGCAGCTGTGATCACCAAAGAATTTGCCTTGGAATTCTAATTTTCTGGAATGAAGTCGATAGAGAAGGCTGTAAAATTGAGTGTGGCAGAAATCACTCTATCTCTATAATGCTTCAGCTTATCTCTTTTGAATTGATACCTGAGATACCCTTTTGTGGTTGAGATACATGTAAAGAAATTTTGACTCCAACGAATTTTGATTTTTTGGAATGAAGTCGATAGAGAAGGATCAAGTAAATATATGAGTGTTGGCTCCAGATACCTGCGATACTCTATCTTTTGTGGTTGAGATGTTTCATCTTATCTCTTTTGAGCTTGTATACCTGAGATACCTTTCTCTAGGTTGCCAAGGAATACATGTAAAGGAAATTTTGTTTCTTAAGGGAAATATCAAGTATATATGTGTTAGCTTCTTTTTTCATCAACTAATGCCTGCGATACCTTTTGCAAGTTTTTGAGATCTTCTAAATATAGCATATGTATGACCATGATCATCTCTAAGAGCCAAGGAATAAGGTAAAGGGATTCCCCTTATTTGTTTATCAATTAATACCTCGGCTTGACAAGTTTTTGATCTTGTAAATTTTTTAGTTTAGGTCATGTTCAATTTTTTAGTTTAGGTAATTAATTATCGAGTCGCTAGTAGGACCTACAAAATCATAATTCTTGAGCTGATTAGTGACAACTTCCTGGTCTTCTTCATTCATCTACATGCTATTTCTAGGAGCAGCTTCAATTTCTAATCTTTGGGAACCAAGAACGCAGTTCTGATTGTTGTTGTTGTTGAAATTCTAAGCAGGGGAAGTGTTGTTTCCTTGAGCCATTAGAGCCATTTGTTTCTTCATTTGCAACATCTCATTTTTTAACATTTACAATAGTGAATCGGAAGTAGTAGCAGAGGATGAACTTTTAGTTCTATAAGTGTTTCTTTTTTATATTTCCATAAATGATGAGGTCATCTTCAATTTCAACCACCATATTTTGGGATGATAACAATTCAGTAGGATGTGTTCTTCGCAGTTGATAACCTACTTCAGGAAGTAATACATTGATGAAGAATACCTTGTGATTCTCATCATTCAGAGAAGCAGAAGCTGGAATTTTGTTAAGTAATCTTTGGAATTTTGCAATAAAATCTTACATGTGCTCATGTGTCTCCTTCTCCAGATAAGTGACCTGAGTTAGCAAGGTACTGGAATATTTAAATATCTTGAATCTTTTAAGAAATTCATCTCACATGGTAGCCTAGTTGGTTATGGAACCAAGAACTAACTAGTAGAACCATTCTCCAGCCAATTTGTGTAGAGTCTCTATGAAAAGTTTAACAGATACATATTTGTGTTCTACTGTGAGAAATCCACAGGATATGAAAAACACAGCCAAGTGATCATCTAGATTCTGTTTTCCATCTCTAAAGAACTGTTGAAAAATATTTCTTGATCCTTTAGGTAATTCATGCATAGGAGGAGTCAGATTAAGAGGTCTGGAAGATACACTCAATGGAACTGGTCATACAACAAGTGGTTTTTGATTCATTATGAAAGGCGCGTGTCTTCTTTGAGAATAGACTTGGTGAATAATCCCAACTGTTGGATTGTGTTTGACATGATCTGGATATGGAGGAATTTACACTTTTTTTCCTGGTGAAATATTGGATTTGTGACTTGTATCTTGAGGAGGATGATTGAAATTGAATTATTCTTGCAATCTATAAAAATGATTAGTCCTTCCTTGAGCTCTACTAGACTGAGTGAGTGGACATTCTTCCAAGTTGATATTTTAATATAAAAGGGAACCAACATGAAAATATTTGGTCTGCTAAAATAGTTTACGTCCCTAGTAGACTTGCAAAAAACCGTTGGCTAAATTTTATGCACAACATAAAGCCTAGGCAGTCACGAGATAAATATCCTTCATTTAACTGTGAAGATCCAATGTAAGATGTTTATTAATGTTGTAAGGGTGAATCCTAATAACTATTTTCAGGGCTTTTATTTTAATTCCCACAGCTCGTGAACCACAACTGGGAAATTTTGCAACAAGTACGCAAATCTAATTGGAATAGTTGTGGAAGGGGAAATAATAGAATTTAGGAAAGAATAAAGGAAGATGTGTTGAATTAACCAATATCTATCAAAGTCGGTCTCATCCACATAAATTAAATAAACAAATAAATAATAATATTCAGTAGAATGGGAAAGAAATGACTTTTAACCTAAATATGAGATAACACAAAGTTTATCTAAAACCTCAAATAGAAGTGATGAGAAAAGCACCATAGACACAAATTTCTCCGGAAACCCACCTTTTATTCAATCCCAAGCATTCGTAGCAATCATATCAAGGGTTCCAACACAAATTCAGAAAAATCAAGAATGTTGTAATTACAAAAGCTCTTGCTAAAATAAGTTCTAATAAAACAAGTCGTGATCCTTTAACCTGTAGGATCTTCCTCTATTTATAGTGCATAGAGGGTAATTACAAATAGGAAGCTTCTATGAATTCTCAAATGTGGAATCCGTAAAGGAAACATATGGAAATCTTCCTCCTAGAATTCCTCTTTGCATGACATGCATGCCTTACAACTTAAAATAGAACCTTCTATTTTGCATGTCTTCCACTTATTCCGAAGTAATTGAATTTTTATAGTAACTCAAAGTAATGAATTTTGAAACAATTACCTAGGTTTTACAATTTAATTGATTACTCAACTACTTTTTTGAAGAAAATAAGAGAAAGGAGAAGAAAGAGGAGAAGAAATGAGTAGTTATTTCAGCTGCAACAATCTTAGGCTTATTCTTCTTCCATACTCTGTATGTTGATCCAACACCTATTGTACTTCTTCATCCACTTTGGTAATGAATTATATGAATGATTTATCTATCTTGAACCTAAGAAGCTCTTTTCCTGATATGCGGTTGACTCTTTTCCTTTGATTCTCACTGAATTAGATCTAGGAGCTGTTGACCATGATTTCATTGCGGGTGTTTTCTTGGACCTATCTTATGCTCTTATCCTTGAAGATTTGGCAGTTCTTCTCAAGTATGTGCACTGGTGAAATGTTTTCCATAAATAATAAAGATAAAAATTATCACCCTTTAATATTTAATTGCATATGAGCAATTTCGAAATCAGGAAAGCACTTTGAGTGAAGTTAAATATACGTAGACTCAAAGTGAGATTCAACCAGAAGATTACGAGCACATGAAAAATATTTTGAAAGGGATTTTACATGCAATGTATGAATAAATTCCTCATGGTCTATGTTAGAAAAATGAGGATGATGCTTTTAATTAGAAGAAAGATGCTTCAAGTTCCACAATTTGCACTTGCACTTCTTTATTTAGAAATTGCATGCAAAATATAAGGAAATCTTCATGGATCTTATAAAGGGAGGGAAACATTTAAAATGGAAGAAAAATACTTTGAAATCCACAATTTCATCTTAATACTTGCATGGAAAATCATTAGGAACAACTGCGTGGAAAATAAGAGTGATTGCCCCGTGAAATTGTGAATCTTTACAGAAGAAAAGGTAGCCAATATCCACGTAAACTTAAGTGATTTTATCTTTATAAGAATTACATTGATTTTACATAATGGGGATTGTGTGAAATGAAAAGATGGATGATGCTTTTAAAATAGAAGACAACAGGTTGTCGTTTCACTATAATCACTTAAGTGATAATGAGGATTGTGTGAAATGGAAAGTTGGAGGATGATTTTAAAATAGAATACAACAGGATGAAATTTCACGATAATCACTTAAGTGATAATGAGGATTGTGTGAAATGGCAAGGTGGAGGATGCTTTTAAAATAGAACACAACAGGATGAAGTTTCACGATAATCACTTAAGTGATAATGTGCGTGGAAATTAGAAGACTCAACTAGCTATTTCATGAAAAACATTTAAGTGATATTTCCCCCTTTAGGACTTTTGTGGATTAAATTGGTAGTTGAGAATTACTTGTAAAACACGACAAGACACTGGAAAACCACAATTTTCACTAAAGTTTTCTTTCCTTCCAAAATATGCCTTAAAATTAAGAAGACTTGCTATTGGATTTTCACGAAAATCATTTAAATGAATTCTTCTCTAGAAAATGCGTTGAAATTAGAAGATACTATTCTAAAAATTCATGACACCTATTAACTAGATTTTCCCTTTATAATTTGTGTGGAAATTTAGGAAGACAAGGCAACCAATATTCGTGTTTTGGCTTAAGTATTCTTTCCTTCAAAATTGCGTTAATATTAGAAGACTTGACCATGAAATTTCATGTAATTTAAAAGTGGCTACTTCCTTTCAAAATATGCATGGATTCAGAGGTAGATGGATGCTTACAGACATAGGATCATGTTATGAATATCCACACAAGACTTACAAGACTCTGTATTGATTCTTAACGTAATTTCCTAAGTGATTCTACCTCTTGAATAACCTTCTAGACTAATTCTTTTTCTTCCTTTGCCATGGATGCTCTGTAAACGAAAGACAGTATTTTCTAGGTCTGTGATATGCTCAATAATTTAACCCCAGACAAGGAAAAAATCCTGAGCTCTGGTCCCCTTTAAAAACAAGCTTGGGTAGATAAATTAATTAGTAATTAAAAACTCTGGATAGATTTTCAAAACCCCAGGCTTGGGATAAGGTTTGATAGGAAGAAAGAATAGTCTACAGGGATTGGTAGACATAAAATGGAGAAATACCAAAACACATACAAAGAGAAAAAAACAACACTTGAAAGATGTTATGGGAAATTTCTTGAAAAATTTCTCCAATTAGCTAGTATGCAAAAATTCTCCCTCGGGTGAATGCTCTATGGTAATAATGATGGGGTGAGGTGCTTATATAACCAAAATTTCTTAATTTTAGCTAAAACTATTTTTAAAAGAATTTTATGTATTTAATATAAAAATAAATAAAACACTTGAAGACTAAGTCTTGGAAAGGAATGAGTGAGATTTAACATGTGGGTATTTGATAAACGAGACTATCACTTCCTGAAGTTATCTTTGAGTAATGCGAGCAACTTCAGGAAAAAAAACATGACCCTTCACTTAAAAGGAATTAAAACTTTAAACATGGTTAGTCCCAGATATTAGGGTTTAATCCTGGGGACACCACCATCAAAAGAATGCATTCTTCAGTGGGAAGATGCGCAGTCTGTAAGTGGCACTACTAATGTTGCTTGTGATAACTGGGAACATGGTACTTATGAAATTGTTGGGTGTGAATTTAAGGGGTGAATTACATGGATGATCAGACCACACATGGTGAGGCACTTAGGATTAGCTCAGGTATCAAGATGTACTGGTGAAGGGAAGCTTGATATATTCCTGCGTGCTATGGAGACTCAGTTGTCAAATGAAGGATACAGAAGAAAAATGTTGGTCTATACCTTGAGCAAGATAGTAACGCATTGTTGGAAAACACATAGAGATAACCTTTTAGAGTGGAGAGAAGTCAGAATCACCTTTTACACTAGGTTCACTCAGAGCAATGTACTTATGCACATTTGTGAATTTCATGGTAAGAATCTAGCGTGTCAGCATGTCCATGATTGTGAGGTACTATTGGTGTAAGGTTAGGAACTTTACTACCATCCCTATGGGTAAATAATTTCTACTCCACATTGCGTGGATGCACGCGCACCTCACCTGATATGCTGAGCTAAAAAGGAATACTGTAAATTGGAAAGAGATGATTGCAAGTATGATTTAAAATTTTGATTACATTTCTACTAAGCCTCTATTCCATGAATCTTTGTAGATATCTAAGTGCATAACATTGGGGGATAACGTAAAGGTAGAAGAGATCATGTTGGACCTATTTGGAGAACCTAATCTCAAGGCATGCCTTGATCTTGAGGAGACTGAAGTAGTATAGATGGATATCTCTTGGAAAGAAAAAGAGAAAGGTAAATTGGTCTATATGATTGATGATGATGAAGTTGACAATTTGGATGTTTGCCACACCATAGGTGCACCCTAGGTAATAGACACTCTGGATGAGAAGGAATGCATGTACCATGATCGTATGAAGATAAATAAGGTTAAAACTGGTACTAAGGATGAGCCTAAGGAGGACGTTATTGGTGATTACTAGTTAGAGAAAAAAGTAGCAAAGATTATTTAACTCTTATGCGAGTTCCAAGACTTATTCCCATGATGCTATCATGAATTAAAAGGTATTCATCATGCTTTGAGTGAGATGAATATATAGTTGAAAGAAGGCATGTTCCTGGTTAGAAAGAGGCCTTATAGTATGAATCCTAACTTGCGCGTGAAGGTTAAAGAAGAAATTGATAAGATTCTGAAGTCTGGAATAATTGATCTAATTGACGATTCCGAATTGATCAACCCCATGGTTATTAATATTAAAAAGGATGGAAGGATTAGGATTTGTGTTGACTATAGAGAGTTGAATTCTTCATGTGTCATAGATCCCTTTCACACCCCTTTCATATAAGAAATTGTTAAAGGCATAACTGTGAACAAGATATATTATTTTACAAATGGGTTTTTAGGATATCTCCAGGCGGACATCGCAAAGGAAGATCAAGAGAAGAAAAATTTCACTAATGTGTCAGGAATTTTTTCCTATATAGTTATGCCTTTTGGATTGAATAACACACCAACTGTATTCTCACACATTATTGTACAAGCATTTCAAGATACAAGCATTTCAAGATTTTACTCACAAGTTCTTATATCTATATCTGGATGATTGGACTATTTATGGGTTAGTAAAGGATCACTATGATAATTTGAGGCTTATGTTTGAGAGGTTTAGGTAGTTGAACAACTATCTCACCATTAAAACTCCATTAAAAAGTGCATCTTTGTTACACCTTTTGGCACCTTACTTGGGAAAATCATTGGTAAATAAGGATTGTTGGTAGACCCAGCCAAGATAGTTGTGATCTTGGGCCTAGAAGAACCTACCAATCAATGTGAGGTGCACGTATTTCTAGGACATATAGGGTAGTATAGGAATTTCATCAAAGGATATGAAAAAATTTCCATGCCCTTGGAAGAACAGTTAAAGGCTAAAGGAAAATTTTATTGGGGAGAGACGCAATAGTAAGAATTTGAAAACTTGAAGTAGAGGCTTACTACTACACCTATTCTACATTTTCCTTCCTAGGAGGAACCCTTTCATGGTCATGTTGATGCTTTTGGCATGGCGATTTGTGTAGTGTTGGCATAACCTAGAGAAGGAATTATGGATCATCCTATTTTCTTTACAAGAAGGAATTTGATACATGTGGAGAAGAATTACACAACTACTAAGCACGAGGCATTATCTATGATCTACACACTACATAAGCTCATAAAATACTTCTTGGTGACTCCATTTATTTTCTATATAGATCATATGGCCCTCTAGTATCTGGTCAACAAGCTTGTTTTGCATGGGTGCATCTATAGATGAATACTTCTATTTCAAGAATATGACTTCACAGTTGTTGTGAAACCATTTATTGAAGATTAATTCAGGTGAGGACATGCAAAAAATTGAAGATACTATTCTCGATGCACACTTGTTTAGATTGAACTGCGCACCAATAGATTTAGAAGACATAGCTATCTTCTTTCATACTAGCATGATGCTAGAAGGAATGAAGACATTGGAAAATAAGAAACTTGTAATATGCACAATGCCTTATCAGTTGATTGAAGAAGACTTGTAAAAAATGGGCAGAGATGAGGTTTCATGCCATTTTATTATGGAACATGAGCGTGATGCCATTATGAAGGAGGATCATGGTGGAATAGTAGGAGGGAATTACACTGGCGATTCTACTGCATGCAATATTATTATGTCTAAACTTTGGTAGGAGATGTTGTATAAGGATACCAAGGAGTATGTAAAGCATGTGATCATTGTGAACACCTTGGGAAGCCTGGACATAAAGAAGAGATGTTGTTGCAACCCATAACAAGCATGAATCTTTTTTAAAATTGGGATATTGACTTTGCAGGTCCTATTTAACCACTTAGATGTAGGATTGGTGTGCATTACATTATTACTTATAATGACTATCTGATAAGGAGGGAAAAGGAAGTACCTACAGAGGACTGTACTGTAACAACAAAAACAAGATTCTTATGGGAAAACATTATTAGTAGCTATGGCTTCCCATTAAGCTTTACAAGTGATAGAGGAACACATTTCTTGAATGATACTATCTGAATTTTATTGGCATAGTTTATGGTAGCATACCATTAAACTAATCCTTATCACCCACAAGCTAATGACACTACACAAGATTTCAAAAATATCTTAGGACATAATTTGACAAAAATATGTGATGTTAGAAGAAAAAATTGGGATGATAAATTGTCAAATGTACTTTGGGCATACAAGACCACTAATAAAAGGTTGAACAAGGTCACACATTTTCAATTGGTTTTTTACACAAAAGAGGTACTACAAGTTGAATTCATGTTACCATCCCTACACATTGCACACGTAGGTGGACTAGATGATGAACAAGATACAAAAGAGCATATTGAAAAATTAATGCAGTTATATGAAAGGTGTGTAATTATGTGTTAGATCTAGAGGACCAAGAAGGTGAGATAAAAGGCATGAAATGATAGGAACATTAAAAAAAATACCTTTGAAGCAGGAAAGATGGTACTTCTCTATGAATCCAAGTTTGCAGGCAACCCAGGAAAGTTGAAGGTAGACTCATTGAGACCTTTTTAGCAAAAACGATACTTGACTCAGGCACATCTAAGTTGTAGGCCCTGGATGGAACCATGTTTCCCAGTTCCTTCAATGGGAGTAGGCTAAATAACTACTATAAATAATGTTTTTTAGTCTTTGTAATAAGGTAGTATTGCCACTTTGATTAGATTTCCCTTTTGTGTGTTTCCTTCTAGTTGTTTCGTTCTTTCATTATTTCATTTCCTTTCTTTTTTGTAATAAGCGTTCTTGCATGTAGGAATCTAATTAGTATTGATTGATTTCATGCGTAAAGGGTTTTGCATACTTGTAGTGTAGGGTGAACTAGGTGCAAGTGCGTGAAAAATAAATCCTTTAGTGTTGGAAGAATTATATTCATATTGGTGTGTTTGCAAGTATTACACAAATACAAGTGTGATGTAAGGATGTTATTTGAAAAATGTGTTATAGGTGCTAAGATTGATGATGCTCATAAGGGAAATTACTCAGGATGAAGACCACGCGTGAGAAAAGGATTGCACAGGGTAACAAGAGTTAAGCAGTGGCATGGAGAATGACTTGGTATGAGGCATAAAGGATTAAGTACTTCATCTGAAAGGGGCACGTGTAAGGAAGTCTATGGCCTAGGAAGCAGTGGGTGTGCTAGAAGGTTACGATAGTCGAGTGTGAAATAAAGGAGTGAAAAGCACAGAAAAAGTGAAACATCATAATTAAAGATGAGTATGGTGGTAGGTGAGGAGGAATTAATGTGGGATTAAGAATATATAAAAGGAGTGTAAGCAACTTCATTCTTACCTTGCATGTTAGAGTGTTTAAGAGCAATTGAAGAGCAAACAAGTGTGAATTGCGAGTGCAAATGAGAATCACCGAACCTATGGGAATTTGTTCATAGCCGAAGTGGATCTCCTTTGTGATAAGTTTGAGAGAAAGGAAAATGAGTGTGAAGAGTAGGTTTTTTTAGAGTAGGTATTTACCTTAACTCATGTTCACCTAGGTATTTTATTTACCTCTATTGTATTTATCCTCACCCACTTATGTGTGTGGATATTTATTTTATCTTGTTTAGATATTAGGAGACATTATCTAGTTGTTAGGTATAGTTCTTTCCTTGATCTATGCTATTGACTAGATCCTTGATGTCTAGTTCTCTCCTAAATCTATGGTCTTGACTAGTTCTTTGATGACTAGTTATTTCATTGATTTATGGTTTGATCTACGACCTTGACTTGTTCTTATATTGTTATTCCTTGCCTATTTAAGAAAGGCCCATTCTCAATGTATTGCATTGAGTTCCATAATAATATATGATATTGCTACCCATTTGTTTGTAAAGGTTTTATGTAAAGCTATTTTGGGAAATTGTTATCATCTTATTGATCATGGTGTTTGATTAGCATCTTTGTTCTTGGCTTGGTACAATTTGGTTATCGTTCCTTTCATCATATCAAGGCGAGAGATTGTTCTTGGCATCCGCCTGTAAGTTTTATTTTGCAAATAAATTCATCGTATATTCATATATTCGGAATTTGATCGTATTTTGTTTTTGCATGCATTTTTATGAAAAATGGAGGCTTCCATTAGATCCAGAAGGTGGGAAAACCCTAAGATCGACTGTAAACTTGACCATTTATGGAGGCAGTCATTTTTCTAGGTTTTTTGCATTGTTGCAAGGAAGCACATCGGTCTGCCTCGAGATCCATGCCGTGAAGAAGAAAAATGTGGGATTTTTTTTCAGATCTATTGTATTTTTCGATATCTACATAGGGAAATTTTTTGGTGCATCGTACCTATCTCGGTTTATGCGTAGGAAGGTTTTTGGATCTTTCCTTTTTGGCAGTATCCACGGCTGTTGTACACATTTTTTGCCATTTCAGGCAAATCCGCACCGCAGAATAGTAAGTTGTACAAACACCGATTAAAATCCTTAGCCCTTGTTCATATGGTATAGTGATATGAGGGCTTAAAGCTTGTAGTGCTTAACTTCATCCCCCTTTAAAATAAATAACAGAGCAAAATATTAAAAAGCTTGTAACTTTTGATCAGTAACTCGGTTTTGAGTCCCTTTTTTGAAAAAGTGCTTCCTTTTTTGTGATATATCCATTGGAAATATTTATTTTGAGACTTCCACTATAATTATAAAGTGTGGAATATGGAGGAGTGTTGTAATCAAGTGTGGATGCAATTTTGGCTGAGCCCGACGTCCTAAATTTTTGGGAGTTGCAGTTTGTACCTATCATGGATTCTAAGAATGATATTCTTTTCTTTGAAGTAGGTGGACTTCAAGAGGATATTGTAAAATTGGTGGAAGAAAATAGATCACTCAATAAGCAAAATTCTCTTCTATAATCACTATTTCATGATAAGGATACAATAATACACTCCCTATAGAACAAACTTGCTAGCCTACAACATCACCATTACATTGTGGACAACCATATCCATACTCCTAGTCCACTTGCAGTTGTTGCTCTTGTACCCACTGACATTGATCTGCCAGTCTTTGAGCCTGAACCTACTTTCGATGCTTCTATACCTGTGAGGCTTGTTACTATATGCTCTTCCACATTTGTGCCTATTACAGTACCACATGTTGTGTATCCTACTTCTGCTCAATTGCATGGATTTTTTAAGAAGCATACCATTGCATTTAGTTCTTGCATGCTCCGTTCTATGAGTCTCACTAGCGGAGTCATTGACAGACATTCACAGGGTATTGTTTCCTCTATTCCACATGTTACGTGGAATTCTCGTCATGATATTAGTTTTCGAGAAGATACTTCATTGGGATCACACATTGATCTAGAGCTCCTTTTTTTATTTTCTTGACTCTTTCTAAGGATCATGAGCAACACATGAATTCTGCACCTTCACTTAGGATTGAAAAACCTGAGGTTTCAGCTGTCAGACATGATCAACCTAACACACATTCTGATGTTCTTTTCCATGCACCCATTGTGCATTTTACACCAAGTCATATGCAGACATCTTCTTCATCCATCTATGTTGATTTGGGGTGGATATCTGATCACTCGTGGCAATGACATAGGAATTCATTCAAAGGAATCTACAGGCGTAGCTCCTCCACCATTAGGCCGCTTGCTCTATTTTCTACACCTTATGCATTGTGATGCTTTGAGCATTTTTCTTTAGCAGGTGTAGTGTATCTCTCTTATTTGTTGAGAGATTTTGTATATGTATTTTTGACACTTTTGGCATGTTGACTGTCTCTCTTATGGGGGAGCTATTATGTGGAGCCCAGTGTTAGTTTCTAAGTGTTCAAGTAGTTGATTTTGGGCAACTCATACAGATTTGTAGTGTCACTTAACCCATTCATAAGAACAATATCTTAAGAAAGATATATCTCACAACACAAAGTTTGCAAAATAGTATCAACTTATATTCCTCAAATGATTAAAAGAAAACACAAAGTTTTTCTTCTTCACAATAGCTCCCAATATTTCAAGAATTTCAACCACAATACATGGGATTAAATCCCTCCTAAAAGACAGGTGAGGCTGCTTGTTTATTACTAATCTAAAACACAACAGAAACAATATATATAATATTAACACTAATCTAAAGATTGGGGTTGGGATAGATTCCCAAAATCCATATCCACACTTTGGGAAGATGTCATTTTTATAAATGGACTGGGTCAAAAATTATTACAATGGAAGAAACACAATCGAAAGGAAATGAGAGGAACGTATTTTCTTTCGAGTAAACACAGAGCACAAAATAATCATACGAGATTTAGATCATAAATATAATGTTTGAAATTATTAGGATCATCAAGACGCTAAAAGAAGAATAGCTTAAGATTGCAAACATAAGAACAATATCTTAAGAAAAACACTTCTCATAACACATAGTTTGCAAAAACAGCATCAAATTCTATTCCTCAAATGATTAAAAGAAAACACAAAGTTTTTCTTCTTCACAATAGCTCTCAATATTCCAAAAAATATCAACCCTTTGGAATGTACACACATCCCTTATTTATAATAGAAATAGTTGAGAGAAAAAGGACAAACCCTATAAAACAGTCTTTTAAAAAGAGTCCTATTTTTCTTGGCTCTCACGCAGGAGACCAAGTCACAATATGATTCAAAATGTGAAAAAACAGAAATGAAAAAGACATGTCAATTTCAAGATTGAAATGACACATCACATCAAGAATTAGTTTGAATCGTCATTTTTTTCTTCCTCATCTTTCACTTCCTCCAACTGAATCTGTTTGTTATGAAATTCTTGGAACTTCCAGATTATACCTTGCATCTCATTTTCGTCAGGTATAGTGGAATGATCACTCAAGACTTCACATGTTTCATGAGTGTCACTGGCACTACCGAGAAGCTTTCTCAATATTTTGTTGAGTTTTCTCAAGGCCTCCAAAGAATGTTCAATCTTCACAAACCTGTCAATGATTTCAATACCAAATCCATGAGTTGGTTCATGCTGAATAGATTCTTGGATTTGTTTGAAAAGATCATCGGCTGATAGGATGTCTGAGTTTCCAACTGACACTTTTGCATAGATTTTTAACAGTTCTTCTTCTAGGTCACTCTTGCCATCGATCAACTGATCTCTTGATTCTCTTAATTTACCACAGGATTCGTTAAGAATATTTACCCCGAACTTGATGGCTTTGGTCAGATGGAAATGCTTATCCACATGTGGGATGATGCCTTCTTCTACTAAGATGTGTGATGGGATTTGCTTCAATACCAGGAGAGCTTCAAAATTCAAATCAAGGTGTCCAATTTCTTAGGATAAATCATCGTCCATCTTTTCTCCATCACTTTGAATATTCCCCAAAGATTGATAGACTTCCACGATGTCTTGAATCACTTCTTTCCCCTGTTGGAGCAGCCTTTGGATCCATTCATCAACCAACCTTCCTTTTTCATTAATCTTCTCGATTATAGGTACTGATGAGAAATAAAACGTGACAAGGACAGAGGAATATGGTACGAATTCAAGGGGTTTTGAGAGCTTAAATAATACTTCAGTTAACGGCTCCACCTTTTCTTTAAGCTCATCTCTACTGTCCTTTGTTTCCTTCAATTTCTGGCATAGCACGGTTATAGCATCCCATGCATCCTGTTGTACTCCTTCTATTGTCATGTCTCCTAGATCCACCCTGGTTATCTGATAGTCAGAGGCCGTTATGTCCTCTTTGGTTTTGTCAATCGCGGGAGTGGCGATCTCTGCAAACTTATGCCCCGAAGTGTCCACCAAAACCCTTGAAACTATTTTGGGTTTCTTGGCTGATTTAGCAGTAGAAGCCTTGAGTGAACTAAAATCAAAGGCTGGTATGGGTACAATCACCTTCCTCTTCCTTGGAGTTTTCTCAAGTAGCTATTGAGGTGTGTAAGAGGGACTTTCCACTATTGTAGAAGTTTGTATCATACTTTTAGGGGGAGAGGGATCCACTGGTGGAGTGGGGACAGTTACCAATATGGTAGTAGATTCAGTGGAAAGAGGCATAGGAGGGGGCATGTTGGTAATTACTTTGGTCCCAGCAGAGAGGTGTGAGAGTCCAGAGAAAATGCTGGCCATGACCGATGAAGTAGATGGGGAAAGTAGGAGTAGTTGTGAAGGAGGAAGTGCAGATCCCGACTCCAAAGCCTGGGATGCAAGAGGTAAGGTTACTTCAGTTAGGCAGTCAACAAATGGTGAAACTGGAGGCTGGCTTACTTCTCCTTCCAAATAAATTTCTCCTATTTCTGGTGGTGTTGGTGATTCAGGCACATTCACCATTTCAACTAGAGAAACAATTGAAGAGATTTCTCGTTCTCTTCTCTTCTTGAAAAGCTTGACCTTTATAGGTCCCTTAGAAGATCTTTTGTCTTTTCTCTTTTTGGAGGGCCCCACCTCTGCAGCAACCAACTTTGAAAAATTATCATCTTTAAAACTCATTCCCTAAGAGGCGAGCCATGCTTAGGTGCGTACAGGTGCGTGTAAGAATCAGGGCTAATCTATCTGTAACAGAGGCTTTTTCACTGATAGACCAATCAATAGGTGGGAAAACATATTGATCTTCATTCAATCCATCATAGGAAGGATCCAGAAAACTTTCATTATCACTAGTACCCTCTGGTTTGTCAGCAAGCTCAAGTGTCTGAATTTCAGCAAGTGTCAACCTGTTATGATCTTTTCTTCAGATAGCAACCTCATCACGTAAATCAATCCAGATGTCTTCTATGCTTGGCACATGCGGGTGCAGAGTTCCATATGCCTTAAGGACTCCTCGAAAATCAAACCTGTCTCGGGGATTCATGTGCTTCTTCAACTTATCTTGAAGCTCATGGACAACATTCTTAGCTTTCACCACCGTTGAAAAAGTATATCTTCTAATAGAAATTTTGAAAGATACAGCGGCCTTGTGTTTACTCTGTTAGAACTTGTGAAAATCCAACAATTGCCTGACCAACTCCATCAAGATTAGTTTGTCCCCTAGATATCTAGGCAAACGGAAAGGATCAACTGGGTACATGACTACTCGAAGATATGTGAACTTCTTAAATTGCAAGAAGACACAACCCCATTTTGAAACTTCAGCCCATGCTTCATCAGAGACTCTCATTTTCCTCAGTTCAGGGCTTAACCTGCATATGTTCTTGAAAAAGAAGGCATTGTTTACCCTTCTGAATTGGTCTTTAGACCCTTTTCTTGTCAGCTGAGGAAAATAATGATAAACATGCTCCACTATCTTGTTCCCCTTGGTGTCCAACCCGGGATAGTTCCTCATGCCGGCTACTGTAGAGGTGACATACAAGGACATATAAACTTTCCCGTAGATAGGATTGTTGTCATTTGAGAATCTATCTCGTTACTGATAAGAGTACCCCAATCAATTCCCTATTGATTCTTCTTAATAATGATCATGAACTGGTACATCCATCCTTGGAAAACATTTGAGTCGGGGAAACCAAAAACCCGACTCAACAGAGTAATGATATCATTGATTTCTTGAATGAAATCACTTTTGGGAACAAGTCTTGGGAACCTGGAAACAGCTGGTTTGGCTTTGATTAGGAACTTCTTATTTACGTGCTTGATGCAATCCTCCTGATCATTGTCCCAAGATTTTTGGGCTGACTTGAGATCCACATCTCCATATTCCTCAAAATTAGGCAGCTTGAGAAGGTCATCGAAGTAACCTCTGCCCAACTTGATTACAACTTCTCCCGCCTGGTTTTTCACAGAACGAGAAGTAGAGTCATAATTCAAAGCATAGGCTAAGATGAACTCGGGGCACTGAGCGAACATAGGAAAACCTGCTGCAAGAGGTATACCACTATCAACTATTGATTTCATCCATGGATTCTGAGAAGAGCTCTTGACCCTATTCCAAAAATCCTCCATATCTATGTTTCCGAGCTCTGTATCCCGGATGTCATAATTACAGTCAATGTAGGAGGGAGACTCCACCTTCCTGAATTTGTACTTCATCCTCCCTGATTTTTCAGTCTTATCTTGTGATGGACCAAGGTCTGACATGAGGAATTTCAAAGGAGGAGAGTGTCGGAGATCAGAAGGTGTTGAACACTTCGGAAAACCTGACACACTGGGAGGATTCCAGAGAGTTCAGAAAACCCGATACTTTAAACTTTCTGATATACTGTGGGTTTTAAACAATGTAAAGGACCCTGTGAAACTCGAGAAGAGGGAATGGGGTAATTGTTGAGTTTGAAACATGCAAGTTTTTCATCACTGTTGATATCCCCAATATATTTTTAATTACGACAACATCTTAGGGAATAAAACAAAGTGATTATTCCAAAAGGGGGAAGCCTAATACAAAAACCTGATTTAGAAAACAACCCCCAAAATGGAAAAGATAAAAACCCCAACAATCTTGATAAGAAAAGATAGAAACCTGGAAGAATTCTTTACACAATTATTCCACAAAAACCACAAACAAAGAATGAAGAAAAATACCTTCAACCAGGGTAAGAAACGATAAAAAATGAGCAATGCAATCAGGCACAGAGGCGAGTCGGGTTTCTGGGTCGAAGATGCATGCAGGAAAATCCACGAGGTAAAAAGTATATCAGGTTTTCTGGGTTTGTCCTATTTTCTCTCAACTATTTCTATTATAAATAAGGGATGTGTGTACATTCCAAAGGGTTGAGATTTTTGAAATATTGGGAGCTATTGTGAAGAAGAAAAACTTTGTGTTTTCTTTTAATCATTTGAGGAATAGAAGTTGATACTATTTTGCAAACTTTGTGTTGTGAGATATATCTTTCTTAAGATATTGTTCTTATGTTCATAATCTTAAGCTATTATTTTTTTAGCATCTTGATGATTCTAATCATTTCAAACATTATATTTATGATCTAAATCTCACATGATTATTTCGTGCTTTGTGTTTACTAAAAAGAAAATACGTTCCTCTCCTTTCCTTTCCATTATGTTTCTTATATTGTAATAATCTCTGACCCAGTCCATTTATAAAAACAACATCTTCCCAAAGTTTGGATATGGATTTCAAGATTCTATCCCAACCCCAATGGTTAGATTAGTGTGAATACTGTATATATTGTTTCTGATGTGTTTTAGATTAGTAATAAACAGGCAGCCTCACCTATCTTTGAGGAGGGATTCAATCCCATGTACTGTGGTTGAACCTCATATTTTAGATTGAAAAAATATCCAACCAACAATTTTTGGTGACTCCATTTGGGAATACGGATTAATAATGTAAAGTTTATCCTCTTAGTGTTTGGAAACTCCGTATTTTCCTTATTTTCAACAAGATACCTTTCCTGGTTCAAGCTGCCCAAAAAGATCTTCACTCGGTCCCGCCGAGCCCGGGGTGAAATTGATCCACTCTTTGAATTGCTACAGTGGCACAATTTCAGTCTTTCCCCCAACAACATTATTTCTAACTGAACCAAAAGTTCTTCGCCTGTTCGGAGAAACCAGATCCCCGTAGAACAAGACGTGTCTACAACTTGTCACGCGTTATTCTTTTCCGACACTCAGATCCCCATATGCACTCTTGTCATGAGGATGAAAGCACAACCTGTGCCCTGGGGCGCAGCTATTGGTCCTCTTTCTTTAACTCTGCCATTGCATGAGTTACCACATGGATCACGTAAAAACATTCCCAAGTTCAATGGGGATGGGAAGCAACATCCTGATGAACACATTGCATCTTTCTTCGTAGCATGCGGTGTCCTCAGAGTTGCTCACAAAGATGTCTCTGTTTGACTCTTCGTTGAAACGTTACACGGTGCAGCAGATGAATGGTTTTACCACCTTTCGAATGCATGCATCAAAAAATGGGCTACCATGAGGACCAGATTCGAAGCACATTTCAAACCAGCTGAAGATTCTCATGCTTTGTTAGCACAACTTACCCATATGAAAAAGGAATCACATGAACCCATGCAGGATTTCATGGAAAAGTTTAACAAGCTGATCCGAAAGATTCCAGAAACAGCTGTACCTACTCCGGAAAATTAAAAATGCTTCTTCATCAATGCTCAGCCTCCCGATGTGAGTTTTCTATTAAGGAGGTCAGCTGTCCTAGATTTGGCTATTGCTCAGTCAACAGCTATTGAAATCTAGGATGATCTCATTTTGTCCGGAAGAATCAGGAAAGATGTACCCAAACCTAAAAATCAAGGTTCTTCTGAAGGTAATACTGACCCTATGATCTAAAAAATGGCTAATTATTTGATTTCTTTAAAAAATGAAATGTCCCAACAGGTGAGTAATGTTCTGTATCGGGATATCCCTAGACGGAATTTCAATAACACCAATGGTGCACCTGCAAGAGATAGGCCGCGGTTAGCCCTTGCTCAATCAAGGCTGGAAATCAAATCTCCTCCCGTCAATGTAGTAGTAGAAATAGTCGAAAAAGAGGAAGAACCTGAAGAACAAGATTCCCCCGAGGCTTTTGAAGCTTCAGGATACACTGATGAGTCTTATGATGATTCAACCGGCGACTCCAGCATTGGGTATTTGGAATACGAAGAGGATGAATGTGCTCCTGATGGTCAGTCATTTTCTTTCTTTACTCGATCCCAATCTAAGAATCCAAGAAAACCTCTTGAAAGCCCCAAGGAGAAGAACAAGGAACCTCCCATAGCCATAGTTAAGAGAGGTGCTCCTATTTCAGCACAAACTGAAAGAGAAGTCACCAAAAAGGTAACAACTTCTCCTCATTCTCTTTCTCCTAAGGTCAGTGCCCCAGCTCAAGCTCACGTGATTAGAACTAAGCCTACCATCACCCCTTCTTATACTACTTTTGACATTATCGATCATGAAAAAAAAAAACCAAGATCAAAATGTCAGAAGCAGAATACCTTCAGTCAAATCCTGAACAGTTCGAAAAACTCGCCAAATTCATTAGAATTAAAGCTGCCATTCCCCCACCTCCAAAAGGTCTTTTTCTGAATCCTACTCAATCCCCACCTCAGAATAATCTGACCTCTGCTTCTTCTTTAGGAAATATTGAACCATTTTATTTGTCTTTGCTAAAAATTGGGTTTAAGCTCAGCAATTGCATCATCGACTCAGGGTCCTCCAATAATGTTATGCCTGCAAAAATAGCCCATGCCCTTGGGCTTACTTTGACTAAGTCATATGGATGATGTTACTCCATGGAAACCAAGCAAGTTCCCTTGATTGGTCAAATCAAATATGTGCACTTTGCATTCGTTGCCTTCCTAGAGAAGAGAGTGAAAATCACGATTCTAGTTGCCGACATTCCTGCAACTTACGGTATCCTCTTGGGTAGAGGTTTTTGTAAAGACGTCAGAGGAGAGATTAATATGGATTGGACCAAGGCAAGGATTCCAGTCAATGGGGTTTATCATGTTCTCCATCCCGAGCCTCAGGCGAGGTATTTGGTAACTATACCCCATACCAAAAACCCAACTCAACAGAGTAATGATATCATTGACTTCCTGAATGAAATCACTTCTGGGAACAAGTATTGGGAACCTAGAAACAGCTGGTTTGGCTTTGATTAGGAACTTCTTATTTATGTGCTTGATGTAATTCTCCTGATCATTGTCCCAAGATTTTTGGGCTTACTTGAGATCCACATCTCCATATTCCTCAAAATTAGGCAGCTTGAGAAGGTTATCGAAGTAACCTCCGTCCAACTTGATTACAACTTCTCCTACCTAGTTTTTCACAGAACGAGAAGCAGTGTCATAATTCGAAGCACAAGCTAAGATGAACTCGGGGCACTGAGCGGACATAGGGAAACCTGCTGCAAGCGGTAGACCACCGTCAACTATTGATTTCATCCATGGAGTCTGAGAAGAGCTCTTGACCCTATTCCAAAAATCCTCCATATCTATGTTTCTGAGCTCTGTATCCCGGATGTCGTAATTACAGTCAATGTAGGAGGGAGACTTCACCTTCCTGAGTTTGTACTTCATCCTCCTTGATTTTTCAGTCTTATCTTGTGATGGAGCATGGTCTGACATGAGGAATTTCAAAGGAGGAGATTTTCGGAGATCAGAAGGTGTTGAACACTCCGGAAAACCTGAGACAATTGAGATGTCGGAAAGATAAAATAACCCGACACAATGGGAGGATGCCGAAAAGTTTAGAAAACCCGACACACTGGGAGGATGCCGGAGAGTTCAGAATGTCCGATACTTTAAAATTTCTGATATACTGCGGGTTTTGAACACTGCAAAACACCCTTTAACTAGGACAAGAAATGATAAAAAATCAGCAATGCAATCAGGCACAGAGGCGAGTCAGGTTTTTGGGTCGAAGATGCATGCGCAAAAATCCACGAGGTAAAAATTACGTCTGGTAAAAATGACGTGGAAATCCAAATATATATAATAAAATTTGCATTTAATACACTTTAGTTGACACGTGCCAACTACCCGACAACTCAGCATTAATGCCGGCAGCATGCTTGGGATATCCAGAAACCCAACACAAAAGGTTTTAGAGCAATTCAAGTTTCAGGTTGCAGGAAACAAGCGACATGAAGCATCATGCTTGATGGCCCCGGAAACCCGAAACAAAGGAGTAAATTGGGCTTCAGGGATCATAAGACATGCGACATGAAGCATGTTTTGACGAAGGCATGTTCCGATGCTTGGAAGGTCTGCAAACCCGACTCACCTTACTTGATGCGGGTTTCAGGTTTTGGGGAACACACAACATGAAGCATCCAAAACACATGTTGTCTTGCTTGTGAAACCCGAAAACCTGATTATCTCTCTGAAAGGTGAATTTTAGAAAACCGGCTCAAAAATTTCTTAGGGTTATCTGATTTTTGGCGTAAACTCAAAAATGAGATAACAACTGGCTTTAGTTAGGGACTTTCTTTGTGATATCAAAGGAAGAGAACCCAGAATCTATAGCTTTATCCATTAGGCTACGGAGTTAGAAAAGAAGAAAACTGAAAAACAAAGAAAGGAAAGAAAGAAGACTAAAAGCAAACACACGACGGAAAATATAGTATGTACAATGCAAAAGAGCATCTTGCATTAATGATGGAACAACTTCAGAAGTTGACCACTGAAAGGAAAAGGGAGTAACTCTCCATCAAGATATGATAGATGGAAACTATTTTCACCACTCAGTTGATGAATCTTAAAAGGTCCTTTCCACAAAGAGTCAAACTTTCTGTGCATTCCTTTCTGCTCTCTCCTCTTATCCCAAAGCAACACCAGGTCTCCAATTTGGAAATGACGTTGCCTTGATTTCTTGTCAAAAAATTTCTTTACTTTGCTTTGATGGTTTGTAATGTGATCAACCACCTTGCTCCATTGCTCTTCTAGCCTAGCTAGGTACATAACCCTTTTCTCAATAGAATTTTGAAAAGTCACATCTTCGACTGCTTTGGCCAACTGTAAGGCTGGCAATTCTACTGAGATAGGAATCTCAGCATCAATCCCGTACAGTACTTGGAAAGGATACATTCCTATAGCTCACTTTGGGGTAATCCGATCAGCCCACAACGCATCATATAATGCTTTGTTCCATGTCCTCTGGTTTTCATCTACTAGCTTTCTAATTATGGTAACCAGGTTCTTGTTGCTGGACTTAGCTTGCCCATTGCCTTGGGGATAATAATCAGATGAGTGAGCCAGGGTGATGCCGAATGCATAGAAAAATTTAGTCAGCTCATGTGATGAGAAATTGTAGGCATTGTCAGCCACAATCTTGTGAGGCACACCGAATCTGACAATTATATTTTCTTTAAGGAACTTACACACAGCTTCTGAGGTTGCTTGCTTGATTGGCGCGGCTTCCACCCACTTGGTAAAATAGTCTGCACGTAATTGTGTCCGACACTAGAGGTAGGATTTAATGTTCCAATGAAGTCAATTCCCCACTGGCGAAAAGGTTCTTCAATCACTACGGGCTTCAGGGGAAGAGCTGCTAGCTTGGGACGACCAATGAAATGTTGACAAGCTTCACACTTAGACACCCACTCTGCTGCATCCCGAAAGAGAGTACGCCAATAGTACCTAGCCCGTAGGATCTTATAAGCTGTTACAGCGGATGAGAAATGTCCTTTGCATGCTAGGCTATGGAAGGATTCTAACAACTTTAACTGTTGTGATTTATCAACACAGCGCAGGAAAACACCATCAATACCTTTCTTATATATCCCGTTATCCCACAAGAGGTATCTTATAGATCTTAACTTGACTATCCTCTTCTCCTTTTGGCTTAAATGTGGGGGGCATTCACCATAAGTCAGAAAGAAAGCAATGTCTGTGTACCATTCATGAGTTGTACTCACGAAAAGCACCATGGGAAAATTTGAAGAAGTATCTTCGGTCTTTTCACATTCTGCTTCGGCATGTATTTCCGTGATCAATTGGCACATTCCCCTTCCTCGTACCTACTTGGTAGGTCTAATGTCCAATTCATACTCCTGAACTTTAGCTATCCAGGTACCTCATTGACTCCCAAGCTCTTGTTGAGTCAAAATGGATTTAACGGCGGTGTCAGGAACAAGAACGAGGGTATGGGAGTTCAACACATAGTACCTAAAATGTTTCACCGCTCGTACCACTGCATAAGCATGATTTTCAATTTGTGACATTTTTAGCTCATGTTCCTTTAATGGACAGATCATAAAAGTGATGGGAGCTTCAATTCCCTCCCCGTTCTTCTGCATCAGGATGGCCGACACTTTGTGAGCAGAGGCGTAGCTATACATGATGAAATATTTTTTGAAATCTGGACATACTAGGATAGGAACACAAGCAACTACCCTTTTGAATTCATCAAATGTAAGCTTCCCTTCGGTACTCCATCTAAATGGAATTTTTCCTTTCATCATCCCAAGGATATCCTTAGTTTTATCAGCAAAATCAGGTATGAACCTTCTTAGGAAATTGACCTTTCTGAAGAACGAATGAACCCCAGTTTTACTTATGGGTAGGGTAAGGCTCTGAATGGATTTTACCCTCTCTGGGTCAATTTTGGTTCCTTCTCTAGTCACGATATGACCCAGCAACTTTCCTTCGGTCACTCCAAATATGGAATTCTTGGGATTTAATGAAATCCCGTGACACTTGCATCTCAAGAGTACTTGCTCTAAATGATCATAATGATCACTCCATTTTTTAGAGAAAATAGTCAAGTCATCCAAATATACCACTATGACTTTTCCCATCAGGTCTTTGAATGCCAAGTCCATAGCTCTCTGAAAGGTGGCTCCGGCGTTGATCAAGCCAAAAGGCATCCTCCTGTAAGCAAAGGTACCCCATGGGGTTGTGAAGGATGTCTTGTGTTGATCCTCCGCAGCTACCTCAACTTGATTATATCCTAAAAATCCGTTGAGCATGGATAGCATTTCTGATCTAGTAAAAGTTTGTAACACCTGATCCATAATAAGCAAGGGATAATTGTCCTTTAACGAAGACTGATTTAGGTTCTGGAAATCAACACAAATCCATATTTCGCCATTCTTCGTTCTGACAGGGACGATGATAGAAATCCAAGTGGAGTGATGGATTGGAAAAATAATTCTGGCATCTAACATTTTCTAAATTTCTGCAAGGATAATCCTTGAGATCTTGGGATTGTACAATGTCTTTGCTTCTGCCTGTATGGTTTTACATCAGTGTTCAAAGGGATACTGTGTTGTACGTTTTTGGACTTGAAGGATTTTAAATCTTCATAAGACCAGGCTAAGACATCCATGTATCTCTTTAAGAGTGAAGTGAATTTCACTTTCTCCTCAGGGGAACAACATTTCCCAATATCACCATCCGAGGTTGATCAGACGAACCTAGATTGACTTACTCTATTTCCGAGGAAGAATCTCCTTTAACTTGTCTCTTATTTTGAATAAAATGGTCATGCTTGTCAAACAAACCCTCCAGAGAAACCAGACCTTTGGGTATCTTGTTGCCTTTAAGATGAATAAACTCACCATCAGCCTCTTGATATGGATCTAAAATAGATTCATGGAAAGCTGATTCCGAACCTTCAAAGTACAACTCACTAAAATTATTAGCTTTTTCTAGAAAATTCAACACTTGTTGATCATCATTGAACACTTGCCAATGAGCAGCATTATCTGGGATACTAGGACGATACACGATCTCAATGGTGTATGTATCTTGTTTGAACTGGGGGTGAGGGAGAAGGAGGGATGCAGACATGGCCAAATAATAAGCCTTGTCGTTATAATCTCTCAAAACTACCTTGATGGAGAATGCATCAAAGCATTCTATATTATCCCAAACTTTTTTCCTGTAGTGTCTCAAGTGATCTATTTTTTACTTGATAGATTCCCTTGACCTAATTGACAATCAGCTCTGCATCCCCTTGAACTTTGAGATTTCGAATTCCCTTCTGTCTGGCCATTTCTAATCCTAGTAACAGATATTCATATTCAGCCGTGTTATTAGTATTATCAAACTATAATTTGAAGGCGTAAGGGAAGATCTCAGAATTAGGAGATATAAGAACTACACCAGTGCCCGATCCGGTGGCTGAACAGCTACCATCGAATTCAAGGGTCCAAATAGAATTAGAATCTTCTCTCTTAACATCTACCACTGGTATCTCTGATGTCATGAAATAATTTCCAAAGCTAGCATCTTCGAAAAGAATTTGAGCCTTAGGGTCATCTGATTTAGTTACCAAATACCTCGCCTGAGGCTCGGGATGGAGAACATGATAAACCCCATTGACTGGAATCCTTGCCTTGGTCCAATCCATATTAATCTCTCCTCTGACGTCTTTACAAAAACCTCTATCCAAGAGGATACCGTAAGCCGCAGGAATGTCAGCAACTAGAATCGTCATTTTCACTCTCTTCTCTAGGAAGGCAACGAATGCAAACTGCGCATCTTTGATTTGACCAATCAAGGGAACTTTCTTGGTTTCCATGGAGTAACATCATCCATATGACTTAGTCAAAGTAAGCCCAAGGGCATGGGCTACTTTTTCAGGCATAACATTGTCAGAGGCCCCTGAGTTGATGATGCAATTGCTGAGTTTAAACCCATTTATTAGCAAAGACAAATAAAATGGTTCAATCTTTCCTGAAGAAGAAGCAAAGGTCAAATTATTCTGAGGTGGGGATTGAGTAGGATTCCAACAAAAGACCTTTTGGAGGTGGGGGAATGGCGGCTTTACTTCTAATGAATTTGACGAGTTTTTCGAACTGTTCAGGGTTTGACTGAAGGTATTCTACTTCTAACATTTTGATCTTGGTTCTTTTTGCATGATCGATAATGTCAAAAGTAGTATAAGAAGGGGTGATGGTAGGCTTAGTTCTAATCACATGAGCTTGAGCTGGGGCACTGACCTTAGGAGAAAGAGAATGAAGAGAAGTTGTTACCTTTTTGGTGACTTTTCTTTCAGTTTGTGTTGAAATAGGAACACCTCTCTTAACTATGGCTATGGGAGGTTCCTTGTTCTTCTCCCTGGGGCTTTCAAAAGGTTTTCTTGGATTCTGAGATTGGGATCGAGTAAAGACAGCAAATGACTGACCATCCGGAGCACATTCATCCTCTTCATATTCCAAATACCCAATGCTGGAGTCGCCAGCTAAATCATCATAAGACTCATCAACGTATCCTAAAGCTTCAAAAGCCTCGGGGGAATCTTGTTCTTCAGGTTCCTCCTCTTCTTTGACTCTTTCTACTACTGCATTGATGGGAGGAGCTTCGATTTCCAACCTCAGTTGAGTAGGGGCTAACCGTGGCCTATCTCTTGCAGGCGCACCATTGGTGTTATTGAAATTACATCTAGGGATATCCCAATACGGAACATTGCTCACCTGCTGGGAAATTTTCTTTTTTAAAGCAATCAAATCATTAGCCATTTTTTGGATCATAGGGTCAGTATTACCTTGAGAAGAACCTTGATTTTTAGGTTTGGGTACATATTTCCTGATTCTTCCAGCCAAAATGAGATCATCCTCTATTTCAATAGATGTTGACTGATCGATAGCCAAATCTAGGATAGCCGACCTTCTTAATAGAAAGCTCACATCGGGAGGTTGTGCATTAATGAAGAAGCATTTCTGATTTTCTGGAGTAGGTACAGCTATTTCTGAAATCTTTCGGATCAGCTTGTTAAACTTTACCACGAAGTCCCGCATGGGTTCATGTAACTCCTTCTTCATATGGGTAAGTTGTGCTAACAAAGCATGAGAATATTTGGCTGGTTTGAAACGTGCTTCGAATCTGGTCCTCATGGTAGCCCAGTTTGTGATGCATGCATTCGGAAGGTGGTAAAACCATTCGGCTGCTGCACCGTGTAATGTTTCAACAAAGAGTTGAATAGAGACATATTCATGAGCTACTCCAAGGACACCGCATGCTACAAAGAAAGATGCAATGTGTTCATCAGGATGCTGCTTCCTATCACCATTGAACTTGGGAATGTTTTTACGTGATCCATGTGGTAACTCGTGCAATGGCGGAGTTAAAGAAAGAGGACCAATAGCTGCGCCCCGGGGCACAGGTTGTGCTGCCATCCTTCTGACAAGAGTGCATATGGGGATCCGAGTGTCGGACAAGAATAACACGCGACAAGTTGCAGACACGTCTCGTTCTACAGGGATCCGGTTTCTCTAAATAGGTGAAGAACTTCTAGTTCGGTTAGAAATAATGCTGTTGGGGGAAAGACTGAAATTGTGCCGTTGTAGCAATTCAAAGAGTGGATCAATTTCACCCCGGGCTCAGCGGGACCGACTGAATATCTTTCTGGCCAGCTTGAATCGGGAAATAGATCTTGTTGAAAATAAGGCAAATACGGAGTCGCCAGACACCAAGAGGATAAGCTTTACACTATTAATCCGTATTCCCCAGCAGAGTCGCCAAAAACTGTTGGTTGGATATTTTTTCAATCCAAAATATGAGGTTCAACCACAGTACATGGGATTGAATCCCTCCTCAAAGACAGGTGAGGGTGCCTGTTTATTACTAATCTAAAACACAGCAGAAACAATATATACATTATTCACACTAATCTAACCATTGGGGTTGGGATAGAATCTTGAAATCCATATCTACACTTTGGGAAGATGTCGTTTTTATAAATGGACTGGGCTGGAGATTATTACAATGGAAGAAACACAATGGAAAGGAAAGGAGAGGAACGTATTTTCTTTCGAGTAAACACAGAGCACAAAAATAATCATACGATATTTAGATAACAAATGTAATGTTTGAAATGATTAGAATCATCAAGATGCTAAACAAAGAATAGCTTAAGATTATGAACATAAGAAAAATATATTAAGAAAGATATATCTCATAACACAAATTTTGCAAAATAGTATCAACTTCTATTCCTCAAATGATTAAAAGAAAACACAAAGTTTTTCTTCTTCATAATAGCTCCCAATATTTCCAAAATCTCCACCCTTTGGAATGTACATACATCCCTTATTTATAATAAAAATAGTTGAGAGAAAACAGGACAAACCCTATAAAATAGTTTTTTGAAAAGAGTCCTATTTTGCTTGGCTCTCACGTAGGAGACCAAGTCACAATATGATTCAAAATGTGACGAAACAGAAATGAAAAAGACATGTCAATTTCAAGATTGAAATGACAAGTCGCATCAAGACTTAGTCTGAATCATTATATTTTGCTTCTTCATCTTTCTCTTCCTCCAACTGATCCTGTTTGTTCTAAAATTCTTGGAACTTCCAGATTATACCTTACATCTCATTTTCATCAGGCGCAGTGGAATGATCACTCAAGACTTCACATGTTTCGTGAGTGTTTCTGGCACTACCAGGAAGTTTTCTCAATCTTTTGTTGAGTTTCCTCAGGGCCTCCAAAGAATGTTCAATCCTTACAAACTTGTCAATGATTTCAATACCAAATCCATGAGTTGGTTCATGCTGAATAGATTCCTGGACTTGTTTGAATATATCGTCAGCTGAGGAAAATACTGATAAACATGCTCCACTGTCTTGTTCCCCTTGGTGTCCAACCCGGGATAGTTCCTCATGCCGGCCACTGCATAGGTGACATACGAGGACATATAAAACTTTCCCGTACATAGGACTGTTGTCATTTGAGAATCTATCTCGTTACTGATAAGAGTACCCCAATCAATTCCCTATTGATTCTTCTCAAGAATGATCATGAACTGGTACATCCATCCTTGGAAAACATTTGATTCGGGGAAACCAAAAACTCGACTCAACAGAGTAATGATATCATTGATTTCCTGAATGAAATCACTTCTGGGAACAAGTATTGGGAACCTGGAAACAGCTGGTTTGGCTTTGATTAGGAACTTCTTATTTATGTGCTTGATGCAATTCTCCTGATCATTGTCCCAAGTTTTTTGGGCTTACTTGAGATCCACATCTCCATATTCCTCAAAATTAGGCAGCTTGAGAAGGTTATCGAAGTAACCTCTGTCCAACTTGATTACAACTTATCCTACCTAGTTTTTCACAGAACGAGAAGCAGTGTCATAATTCGAAGCACAAGCTAAGATGAACTCGGGGCACTGAGCGGACATAGGGAAACCTGCTGCAAGCGGTAGACCACTGTCAACTATTGATTTCATCCATGGAGTCTGAGAAGAGCTCTTGACCCTATTCCAAAAATCCTCCATATCTATGTTTCTGAGCTCTGTATCCCGGATGTCATAATTACAGTCAATGTAGGAGGGAGACTCGACCTTCCTAAATTTGTACTTCATCCTCCCTGATTTTTTAGTCTTATCTTGTGATGGACCAGGGTCCGACATGAGGAATTTCAAAGGAGGAGAGTTTCGGAGATCAGAAGGTGTTGAACACTTCGGAAAACCCGACACACTGGGAGGATGCCTGAAAGTTCAGAAAACCCAACATAATGGGAGGATGCCAGAGAGTTTGGAATGTCTGATACTTTAAACTTTCTAATATACTGCAGGTTTTGAACACTGCAAAGCACCCTTCAACCAGAACAAGAAATAATAAAAAATGAGCAATGCAATTAGGCACAGAGGCAAGTCAGGTTTCTGGGTCGAAGATGTATGTGCGAAAATCCACGAGGTAAAAATTACGTCTAGTAAAAATGAGGTGGAAATCTGAATATATATAAGAAAATTTGCATTTAGTACACTTCAGTTGACACGTGACAACTACCCGAGAACTCGGCATTAACGCCATGTCAGCATGCTTGGGATATCTGGAAACCCAACACAAAGGGTTTTACAGCAATTCAGGTTTTGGGTTGCGGGAAACAAGCGACATGAAGTATCATGCTTGATGGCCCTGAAAACCCAAAACAAAGGAGTAAATCAGGCTTTGGGGATCGGAAGACATGCGACATAAAGCATGTTTTGACGAAGGCATGTTCCGATGCTTAGAAAGTCTGCAAACCCAACTCGCCTTACTTGATGCGGGTTTCGGGTTTCAAGGAACACACGACATGAAGCATCCAAAACACATGTTGTCTTGCTTGTGAAACCCGAAAACCCGATTATCTCTCTGAAAGGTGAATTTTAGAAAACCAGCTCAAAAATTTCTTAGGGTTATCTTATTTTTGGCGTAAACTCAAAAATGAGATAACACTATTATGTGGAGCCCAGTGTTAGCTTGTAAGTGTTCAAGTAGTTGATTTTGGGAAACTCATACAGATTTGTAGCGTCACTTAACCCATTCAGCAGTATGGGAGGTTTTGGTGTTGATCCTGCTTCTTCAGGTTTCACGTCCTTGCCTTATTATCTTCGCTTTTCTTACATCGTGACACTCTATAGTTTGTGTCCTTACCTTGTTGCTTTGGTTATTGTTCTTGGATCGTGGCACACCTATTTGCAGAAGTTGATCAAATTTTGTTTGGTGTTTTTTTTACACTTTTGACATCACTTTGTTGACAGTCTCCTTATATGGATCTATTCTGGTGAAACCTAGTGTCAGTTGTTTTTGAGTTTTGTGATCGAGCAGTGGATTCAGACCACAATGCACACCAAAAATCTTCAACATTGTACGAGTTTTTTGACCCGAGCTTCTTGGGATGCCTTGGAGTGGTTTTTTACTCTCTTTACTTTATTGTTATTGGTTTTGGGTACCTTACGATGTCCCTTTTTTTTTAGTTATTGTACATGTGTACCTCGTCAGGCCTAGTTTTTGGGACTCATACTGTGGACATGCCACTTGTATTTTGGCCCCTAGCTTCACTTGAGGAGGGATGTTAGAGTAGGTATTTACCTTAGCTCATGTTCACCTAGGTACTTTATTTACCTTTATCGTATTTATCCTCACCCTTTTATGTGTGTGGATATTTATTTTATCTTGTTTAGATATTAGGAGATATTATCTAGTTGTTAGGTATAGTTATTTCCTTGATCTATGGTATTGACTAGATCCTTGATGTCTAGTTCTCTCCTAAATCTATGGTCTTGACTAGTTCTTTGATTACTAGTTATTTCCTTGATTTATGGCTTGATCTACGACCTTGACTGGTTCTTAGATTGTTATTCCTTGCCTATTTAAGCAAGGCCCATTCTCAATGTATTGCATTGAGTTCCATAATAATATATGATATTGCTACCCATTTGTTTGCAAATGTTTTATGTAAAGCTATTCTGCCGAATTGCTGTCATCTTATTGATCGTGGTGTTTGATTATAATATGTGTTCTTGGCTTGGTATGATTTGGTTATCATTCCTTTCATCGTATCAGAGTGAGAGATTGTTGTTGACATCCGCCTGTAAGTTTTATTTTGCAAATAAATTCATTGTATATTCATATATTTGGGATTTTGTTGTATTTTTTTATTACATGCATTTGTATGCAAAATGCAGGCTTCCATTAGATCTGGAAGGTGGGAAAACCCTAAGATTGACTGTAAACTTGACTATTTCTGGAGGCAGTCATTTTTCTAGGTTTTTTCCATTGTTGCAGGGAAGCACATCGGTCTGCCTTGGGATATGTGCCATGAAGAATAAAAATGTCGGATTATTTTTTAGATCATTTTTATTTGTCGATATCTGCACAGGAATTTTTTTTGGTGCAGCGTACTTATCTCGGTTTACCTGTAGGAAGGTTTTTGCATCCTTCCTTTTTTGGCAGGGGTCCACGGATGTTGTGCACATTTTTTACCATTTCAGGAAAATCTGCACCCCAGAATTGTAAGTTGTGCAAACACCCATTAAAATCCTTAGCCTTTAGTCATATGGTATAGTAATATGAGGGCTTAAAGCTTGTAGTGCTTAACTTCAGCCCCCTTTAAAATAAATAACATAGCAAAATATTAAAAAGCTTGTAACTTTTGATCGGTAACTCAGTTTTGAGTCCCTTTTTTTGCAAACGTGCTTCCTTTTTCATGATATTTCCATTGGAAATACTTATTTTGAGACTTTATCTATAATTATAAAGTGCCAAATATGGAGGAGTGTTGTAATCAATTGTGGATGCAATTTTGGCTGAGCCCGACCTCCTAATTTTTTGGGAGTTGCAGTTTGTACCTATCATGGATTCTAAGAATGATATGCTTTTCTCTAAAGTATGTGGACTTCAAGAGGATACTGTAAAATTGGTGCAAGAAAATAGATCACTCAATAAGTGAAATTCTCTTCTATAATCACTATTTCATGATAAGGATACAATAATACACTCCCTGCAGAACAAACTTGCTAGCCTTCAACATCACCATCACATTGTGGACAACCATATCCATGCTCCTAGTCGACTTACAGCTGTTGCTCTTATACCCACTGAAATTGATCTACCAATCTTTGATCCTGAACCTACTTTTGATGCTTCTACACCTATGAGGCTTGTTACTACATGCTCTTCCACATTTGTGCCTATTACAGTACCACATGTTGTGTATCCTACTTTTTCTCAACTACATGGAATTTTTAAGAAGCATACCACTGCATTTAGTTCTCGCATGCTCCATTCTATAGGACTTACTAGCGGAGTCATTGATAGACATTCACAGGGTATTGTTTCCTCTATTCCACATGTTAAATGGAATTCTCATCATGACATTAGTTTTCGAGAAGATACTTCATTGGGATCACACATTGATAGAGCTCCTTTTTTTGTTCGCTCGACTCTTTCTAAGGATCATGAGCAACACATGAGTTTTGTACCTTCACTTAGGATTGAAAAACCTGAGGTTTTAGCTGTCAGACATGATCAACCTAACACACATTCTGATGTTCTTTTGCATGCACCCATTGTGCATTTTACACCAAGTCATATGCAGGCATCTTCTTCATCCATCTGTGTTGATTTGGGGTGGATATTTGATCACTCGTGGCTGTGACATAGGCATTCATTTAGAGGACTCTACAGGCGTGGCTCCTCCACCATTAGGCCGCTTGCTCCACTTTCTATACCTTTTGCATTGTGATGCTTTGAGCATTTTTATTTAGTAGGTGTAGTGTATGTCTCTTGTTTGTTGAGAGATTTTCTATCTGTATTTTCGACACTTTTGGCATGTTGACTGTCTCTCTTATAGGGGACCTATTATGGTGGAGCCCAGTGTTAGTTTTTCAGTGTTCAAGTAGTTGATTTTGGGTAACTCATACAAATTTGTAGCGTCACTCAACCCATTCAGCAATATAGGAGGGTGTGGTGTTGATCCTGCTTCTTCGGGTTTAGTGTCCTTGCCTTATTACCTTCACTTTTCTTGGATTGTGACACTCTGGAGTTTATGTCCTTACCTTGTTACTTTGGTTATTTTTCTTGGATTGCGGCACACCTATTTGTAGCAATTGATCAAATTTTGTTTGGTGTTTTTTTTGCACTTTCGACATCACTTTGTTGATATTCTCCTTGTATGGAGCTATTCTGGTGAAGCCCAGTGTCAGTTGTTTTTGAGTTTTGTGATTGAGCAGTGGATTCAGACCACAACGCACACCAAAATTCTTAAACATTGTATGAGTTTTTTGAGCCGAGCTTCTTGCGATGCCTTGGAGTGGGTTATTACTCTCTTTACTTTGTTGTTATTGGTTTTGGGTACCTTGCGGTGTTCCTTTTTTCCCAGTTATTGTACATGAGTACCTCATCAGGACTAGTTTTCAGGACTCATATTGTGGACATGCCACTTCTATTTTGGCCCCTAGCTTCACTTGAGGGAGGGTGTTAGAGTAGGTATTTACCTTAGCTCATGTTCACCTATGTACTTTATTTACCTTTATTGTATTTATCCTCACCCACTTATGTGTGTGGATATTTATTTTATCTTGTTTAGATATTAGGAGATATTATCTAGTTGTTAGGTATAGTTCTTTCCTTGAACTATGGTATTGACTAGATCCTTGATGTCTAGTTCTTTCCTAAATCTATGGTCTTGACTAGTTCTTTAATAACTAGTTATTTGCTTTATTTATGGCTCTATCTATGACCTTTACTTGTTCTTAGATTGTCATTCCTTGCCTATTTAAGTAAGGCCCATTCTCAATGTATTGCATTGAGTTCCATTATAATATATGATATTGCTGCTCATTTGTTTGCAAAGGTTTTATGTAAAACTATTCTAGCGAATTGCTTTCATCTTATTGATTTTGGTGTTTGATTAGCATTTGTGTTCTTGGATTGGTAAGATCTGGTTATCATTCCTTTCAGGGTTCAAGGAGCTAGGGTTTGTAATAAGAAAGTACAGCTAGGGAACATGAGTTTGAGGAGACAGAGGAAGATAGAATGTAGAGAATCATAAGGGTAAGTTGTTGAAGATGGTCATGACACCTAGAAGAGCACCCATAACAACCACAAGGAGAAAAGAGAAGAAGGAACTAGAAGTTGAAGTGGAAGAAGTGCCTAAGGAAATATTTTTTGAAATGCAGTATCGCAAGGGTGTAATTATGGGTCATCTTTAGGAATCCCATGACTAGATAAGCAAGGTGGGTGACTATAATAATCACACCACTAGGAATAAGGATCAGATAGAAAAGGATTTGATAAACAAGACCAATATACAAACTGAAGAGTATAAACCTATCTACGATGATGAAGGGTATAAGACCTTAGAAAAAGTGGGAGTGTTGTAAATCTATTACTTACCATATTTTGGAAAAGCATAGTGAATTTACCAATGGCTCATGTTAAGAGTCCATGAGGACTTCTATTATTTCATAGGAAGACAAGTGGGAATCACCACACCACTAATTAGGAGACTTATAGGGTTACGAAGCTCAGGTACAAGTATTTCCACCGGTATAGATGATGAGGTAGGTGTGGAGGAAACTGCGGTGGAAATGGAATATCAGAAAGTTGGGCACACAGTGGATATCTCAAAGGTGACTAACCCTATTATTAAAATTACCACTTATCTTTTGTTTAAGTTCAAAGGCCAAGAGAGATGGATCCTAGTGAACAAGAAATAACTCCACACCGTAAAGAAGATGGCAGAGGTAATGTTGTATAATCATGCTACATTCATTACAGAGGGAATTATTTATTAAGTGCACATGGGAGACAATATTACATGGGGCATGATCATCTTGTTTATTGTGTTTGTAGATATTGGGGTCCCAGATGGCCCTAAGGACAACATATGGAAATACCAACCAGAAAAGAAGTCATTGGCTAAAATATGCACATATTATACTTGCAATGTGGTTACAAGTTCTTACAAGTTAAGGGTGGAAAGGTGGTATAGGACAATGCATAAGGTGATAAAGCATGAGTGGTGCATAACAAACAAATTACCTTCCGTATTGGATAAGAAAGTTGAATTTGTGGTTTACCAACATTACTGCATTGGGATTATTTTCATGAAAGATGCTAAGAAGAGCCCTTGGTGCAAGTTGTCATGTGTATTTACTGTACGCTACATCAAAGCTTTGGTGAATAGATTTTTAGAACCATAGAAACTAAGGTTCAATGCGGACAAGGTAGACTACAACTACCACACACTTCAGAAGACCTATGTGTATCATGGTAAGTCAATTTATATTGAGACCATGATATCATCATAAATTACATGACTTTAATAGTTAGGAAGATAGATGTGGCTAAGGTATATATTTACCTTAAGCCTAGAATGGTTAATGGTAAGTGCATTTAGTATTAGTTTAAACTCCTGGAGCTACCTAAAGGAAAAAAATAGTTTGGAAAAGACCATCACCTGATGCCACCCATCCAAGGACATATGAGGAAGAAAAGAGTAAGGAAGAAGAGGAAGATGAGGATATAAACGTGCTTAAACATGGTACCAGAAGACAACCGACTGTAGGCACCAAAATAACATGTAAGGATAATCCTATGAGGTAGGAAGAAGAAGAGGTAAGAATTGACCTTGAGGCTACAGAGACATAAAAATAACATAGTGACGCACTTGAATATGGCTACAGGAAAAAGCTAAGAAGTAAAACCAAGGAGTAGAGAAGTGGTGAAGGAACCTCTGAGTCAGTGAGAAGTTCACTGAAAACATTGTGAATATAGTTGAGGCTAGAGAAGAAGATGAAGAGAAGCTGCAAGCTAGTGATACAAAATGAAAGTGAGGAAGAGGGGTTTTTGGATGAGGTTGTGCGTAATAAAGGGTTGTAATCTATTGTTAATATGGAAGGCGGAGAGGATCCTAGGGAAGAGGAGACCCACCATGATGAAAAAGTGCTTCGTGAACATGAAGAAGAAGTCCTTACTGTAGGAGATGAAGAAAATTAAAGGAGTGTAGGTGAACCATCCGAGGTGCACGGGGAAGCTTCTAGTGAGAAAGAAGAAGGTATGTTGTCAGGTATGGAAACATATATACCTATAAGTAGATGGTCTAGTAGTTGAATGGGAGAAGAATTCATAAACACAACTGACATTAGATATGTTAATAACCCCACTAATATCATTCGCGCGAGATTATAGAGTACACTTGATGTTGAAAAATTATATGGGTGGGAGATGATGGACCTTAAGGGTGCAAATATGCATACAAGAAAGATGTTGAAATGCACAATGTAGATGCACATGGATGAACCATAGTTTTATTTCAACGAGGAAGTATGTATAAGGTGTAGGATGAAGAAGGTGCCTCAAACAACCCATGTGATGATAAAACCAACCAAGTTCACTGACAAAGAATCTAAAAATTCACTGACAAAAATGGCGACAGAAGTGGCTCGAAGAAATTTGGATAAGAGAGCCATGCTTAGAACATTGTTGGAAGAGAACAAGAATAAGGAATAGGAAATTGAGCAATTGACTGAGGTGTGCAACAAATTTTTGAAGCATAAGGAGGCTATTTTGGATTTTTCTACCAACATTGGAGATGAGATTTTGGATGTGCGCCCCGAATTTGATGAGCAAATACAAAATACGTATCCACTAGCCTTGTATTTTCTGTAATATTTAGTCCACATGTTACCACAAGAGAGGATGATCATACATCAGGGAACTAAGGAGGAAAAATTGGCATGGAGGGAGAAGAATAAGAAGATTGTAGTGTGGAGGATTGTGGAGCTTAAAGCCTTTTTGCAAACCATCAAGGATACTTGGAGGAGGTGAGATGGGCCATTGAACATAGTCAATACCTTGATCTCATCCTACAAGTGTATATTACTCCAAAGGAGGTAGATTTAGAAAGCACACTGGATGTGGAGAAGGAAGGGAAGCTCAGGCGAGTGGAGATACTGCCAAAGATTGCACATACAAGAGAAGCCTTGAAGATAAAGTAGGATGAATTTGAGGATAGGCTCAACGAGCTGGATTCTGTCATCGCATAGAAATTAGATTACTTGGAGGGACTAATCTCAGGTCTCACAGGAGTAATAGGGAATTGAAGTATAAGGGTGATAACATGACTCTTGAGGAGACAAGGGAGCAAACATGTAATATCCCAGAAACGGCCACCAAGTGCTTGGTAGAGTGGGGTGAGTTGGAAAGCACTCTCAATAATAAGTTCTCAGAGTTGTTACAGCCACATGAGGAGAAGGAGACTGATGCGCCTTGAAGAATCTTCTATTCTTTATGAATTATTCTTTGTATATTCATTCTTTATTCTTTTCACTCTTTGGAGAGATAAGTCGGGAAACCCCACTGCCAAGGATCGTTATGTAATTAGTGTGCGGTAATGTTGGATAGATAAATGACTAAGTCTAGAAGCAACCCACATGATTTTTGGCCACTCGTAAAGGAGGCACAAATGGGTGTGAGTGAAAGGGGTTAGAGAAGTGTGTGGGAGGTTTGAGCCCAGGAGGGCATATTCCAGGACTTAGCCGATTTTACAACTACAAGCTAAAAATAGAAAATGCAAGATGCAGTGCCGATCGAGAAAAGGATAAAAGAAGGATGACTTGGCATCCAAGAAAGGGATATTTTTGGATAAAGAACATGCATAACAAAGACAAAATGATCATGTATGGATAAGGCTATCAATATGATAAAAGAAAGCCTTATTTATAGGATTGTCTATTATTAGTTGTCTTGAAAAACACACATGTAACATACACATGAATGTTTTGAGCAGTCTATTTTGAGAGTGCATAGGCGGTCAAGGGAAAGACCCCACCCCTATATATATCTATTATACGTCATTGATTTGGTACCACGTCCTATTGTTCATGTCTTAGTGATGAGAGTATTTGTATGCGTGGTTATGGATTAGGGTTTGATGTTTGCACATGGTCTAGCAGCTTGGTATCCATGGGTATTCAACTTCTGTTATGTAATAATTTGTTATAATTGATTATGGAGGATGGATTATGGTTATTGACATTTTTGAATATGGTGATTACATGGTATAATTGATCTTAATTGATATTTGATTTGTATGTTTCCTTATTACATGCATTTCAAATATAAGCTCATGATATGATGTAATGTTTTGTACTTGAATGATTGCTTTGATAATGGTTATCATGGATATGTATGCTAACATCTTGACACAAAAACACAAAGGAGAGACCTGTTAGCTTCGTCCACTTCGGATGAGCATTCAAATATCTCTGAATGAGGTGCCATCACGTATAACAATTGTGTGGATAAATAAAAGAATACATTAATAGAAGGATCTGAGATGACATGGGCCATGATGGAAGAAAATATGATAAAAGGATATCTAGATATGTAATAAATAATAAAATCAACACATGGAAGGATGAAATTCAAGATACCATAAAGGATAATATCTAATATGGATGTTTTAGCAAAAATATGCCAACATCAAATTATTGAAATGACTATATACAAACATAATCCACAAATGTAATGAAACAAAAGAGGTATTTGTGAATATGATTTTGTGTAATGAAAGCACCCATGGAATAAGTACTAAAGTGTATATATAATTATAATGCTCAAATTAATAAAAATATAAATTTTGAATTTCCAAATAGTATCATAAGAATCAAGGAAAAAGAAATGAGGTTTGTGTTAAATATACAAAAAATAAAATGCCCAATGAAATTTTAAAATAAAGACATTATGATGGAGATATGTAATGAAAGTTGATTCACCAACTAGGAAGACCTAGAAAGAGACCAGAAGGGAAGCAATATCCATGAGACCCTAGTAAAAGCTATGAAAAATAGATTTACGGAAGGTGTAGATGAAAATTAGGTTTGGATATTAATATACAATGAAAGAATGAAACCCTAGGGAAATTATGGTTTTAAAGAAGGTTCAAGGTAAAATCATGAGTAAAGCTCACCAAAATTTTACATCCTTAATTTATTTTATAATGCTATATGTATTCACAACAAAAAATGATGTAAGGTTCATTATAGGGGCTATTTTGATTAATTAAATTCATATATTAATCATGAAATATCATAATAAAAAATTAATACTTGTAATGATTCATAATGATATGCTATCAGCTCAAAAATGTAAGATGAGAGATACACTTATTTATACATAATATTATAGGGGAGAAATGTGTGCAAAGAGTAGATAATATGGGACTACTAATGCTAAATATGCTTCACTCCTAAGAGTGTAATTGGAAAATGGCCAGGTTAAGGACTATACAACACTTCTAGGACCGATTTTACACCCTTGAACCTACTATATAGTATTATACCTAATGATATTAAGGTTTTATAACTTTATGCTCACTTTGGTTTCATATAAATGCATGTCATTGTGAAACGCTATGTTTCACACCGTTTGAAAAACTATATGAAAAAACTAAAACAAACACAAAACCCTAACCAAGGGTGGAAGAGCTTGCAAGAAGCTTAGTGTTTCATTTGGAGTACAATCTATACACCACCTATGTTAGTACCACTCCAAAGAGGCTTTGAAATACACGTAGTTCTCAACCTAGCATGTAGTACATATATGAATGTAGCTAGCTAGAAGATTCAACCACTATGACCATGTTTGAGGTGATTTTTCTCTTTTTAAAACATTGAGTTGTTATCTTTGGGTACTTGGAAATGAGGTAAATTGAACTCCTTGATGTAGTTGAGATATTTAAAACTTTGATAGTGGCTGCCTTATTGGATGTGCATCAAATTTCGTAATATTTAGGGATCTTTGTGTGACTTTTGTATTAGTATTTGCAATTAAATCTTATGATAGTGACATGTGATTGACGGGTTTGTAAATGAGATCAAATGAATTTTCTTATATATGGTTTTGAAGGTGAATCAAATTGACAAGGACAACCTAGGAGATTTAAAACCAAAAAATTAATCAAATTGAAAAAAAGGTTGGAGGATGTGTCATTCAAAGACCATACAGGTCGTCTAGGACTAGAAGTTACATCGTGACCCAGCTATATTGTTTTGGACATGATGATAGTTAGTGAAATATTAAAGATGTATCATGATAAGAATAGGATAGGTGTTTATTTTATGCATTTGTATTTAGAATGTGATGATACATCAGTACGTGAGAATAAGCAAGCTGAGAGAGAGATAGTAAGATGTACTAAGTGGGGATAAAATGTGGATAGTTTTCTTAGCAAAGAAGCATTGCTAAAACTAGTAGTGTTAAAAGGTAAATTGCAGAATTCGAGCTTCTATAGTTACACGTATTAATACTTTGTTCCAAATTTATATTTCTACATTTACTTAGAATCACTTTAAATCTACAAGTGACCCATAGGATGATGTTTTTCTTCCCAATATTCTATGACAAATAGGGACCAAATATAACATCAAGCAAATTGAGTTGGCTCAATGGTTATGATTACTTCATATTGGGTAAAATCCATGATGGCTCATATCAAAATGTCATATTTGAAACTACACATGTTAGTTCCATCACACATAACTATATTCTCTCAACTATTTCCACTAAGTCTTTGGATGTTATCTCCATATATCCAATGTCTTAAGCATATTAGTTCTAATGCAAGATCTTAGAAAATCTTGATGCATTATCATACATAAAACATGTGATTATGTGTGCAATGTACTAATTTGATCTTCTCTCTATGCCATGTGATGAAACAAGGCACTATAAATTGATTCTCCTTTAGATCCATGAATCTCAATTATGAAGTATAAAATATACCATTACCCATGATGATGTCCTCAAATTCTTTTGCAACCACTCTATCTTTACAACCAATAACACAAAACGATACTTACATTGCTTACTAGAAGAAATTTATGCACACAACAAAACATAGACCCTTACAAGCTTAGGTAATACACATGTGCAAAGAAACAATTATATAGATTAAAATATTGCAAACCATACAACAATACTTTTACATAAACAACAGTTGTGTAAGCACATCAAAATAGATTTCTATGGAAAAAGCACTTGCATTGAACAATCAACAAAGTCCTAGATAATCAAGACTTGCATGGAGCTACACTATGATGTTCCTCAGTGATGCTAGATTTCATATTATCAAAGATGATCATGCACCACATTATATTTTTAGTTGTATTAGTAAGGGCTTCTTTACAATTTCCGTGTTATATATTTTACATGATTTGATTAGAGTTTATCATTAACTTTACCTATTTTTGATTTTATTTGTGGTTCTTCACTTATCCACATTTTCAATTACAAGATAACATAAACTATAACCTCTTACCTTAAAAACCAAATAAAATGCTACACCCTTAAATTGAAAAATCCATGAAAAATTCAACCTAGTTATATAATGGAGAGAATTCATTAAATTAATATTAAAAATTATTTTATAAACCAAAATTTACTATATTGAATCTATAGCTATTAAAACAAAACAAAAACACACATACAATTGTCTTGCACATAAAGTGACAATAAAGATTTATCATATATATAAACATATACTTATCTATCGTACACATATACACACATGTACATATGTATGTGTGTATGTTTACATAGACATATGTCTGTGTATATATTTGTGTGTTTTATATATATGTATATGATAAATGTCTTTCTTGTTATTTTATGGGAAGGAAAAATTGTAAATACACTCTATCTTATTTTGTTTTAATATATAATTATACATAATCGAAGAAAAACCAAAAACCACAAACGAATTATTGCTCATTCCAATAATCCTTTTACCACAGGAGTTTTTATCGTTAGTAAACGATGTGTTTTTTATCTGTAGTTATATTTGGCCTTATTTTGAAGAAACAGTTGAACATAATGTACCAGTGGATGCAGATAATTGTGGATTAAAAATTCCCCAAAATGTGAAGATTTCGTTTATGCCCAAAGGAGGCACTTAATGTGGTAAATTTCCACGATGAACTAATCCATGACAGTGATTAGATAATACGCCAAATTAACCAGCGAAATAATAGTAATAATGATATTAAAAATCCGTGTCCGAAGGACATATTCCAATTCTCGATAGTTCAGTGTCTTACAGAATATACCAAATTCTACCTTAAAAAACCTCATAGAATTTGGAATGTCTGGGACTACATGAACTTTTTTTCCCTTTTGGCACTGATAGGGAAGATTAATCCTTCATAAAGATTCCAAATCCCTCGAAAACCAAATTTTTAAAAAACACCCACTTCAGAAAAAGGATATTAAGCTTTCTACCATTATCAATAACACACAGAGTAGAAAGGAAAGCATCCTGGCACAAACAAATGAATATATAAAGCGGAAACAATAAAATATTTACAAGGAAAACTTGGCATCAGCTTGGTTTTGTAACCGGATGACTGATTCCTTGTCTTCTGGAAGGAAATAAAGTGAATATCACGCAGGTTCCAACAGTCATAACAAGAGGCAGAGCTTGCAGCAACTTGTTTATGTTGTTTTCAGCCGAGGGATACAAACAATTTACCAGGTTTTTGTCTGTAAGTGCCAAAACAGCAAAGACAACAACTGCCAGAGTTGCATGCAACAAATCCATTAAGTTAATCTTATAATTATCTTCATTGGAAGGCTTAATTTTGCTCTTATTTCCGGTAACAGATGTGGCTAAACCACTTTTGGTGGCAATCCCGTAGTGAACTTTTACTTTACCAGAAGAGTCATGATATATGAAGGTGTCTGTCAATGTCGAAACGAAGCATGCAATTCCAAGAACGCCCACAAAACATCCCACCAAAATCTTGTGCCATTTTTCACAGGTGTCACTGCTGGCTATCAGATTAGAAAGCGCCTGGAACACAAACAGAACTCCAGTTGGCAAAAGTTTTGCAAGATTAGAGAGTGTAGATGGAACAGAATAAGTAGCCACGTCCTCCACTGTTGTCTCTGGTAAAACAGAACCAGATGTTTTCTGCTCTTCTTCCATAGCTTTGATGTTAGAATCTTCCATCCTTGGGCTTATTAGTTAAGAGAAAACCCTTCACCCTTTTTGAAAATTTATCGGTGTTCTTTGGGGTTTAAGAGTGCTTTGGAGGATGCCTCCATCTTGGAATCCTTTTCCTTTGTATGAAAACTATAACACATGTTTGAATTTCACTGAGAAAAACAGAATAGTTATAATCAAGTTTCCGTCTCTTCTTATTTATCTGAATAAATATTGGAGAAATCCATGCCGACAATTGATGCAGATAATGACTGATTTTTGATATGGTCAATTAAGCCATTGTGATCACCATTAATGCAATTAATGATTATTATATTAAGTTGAAAGTTTCTCAATCGAAAAATGTCTACCAAACGTGTTCGATACTTCTTCAACGTGACGTGTATGATTATTATACTTGGGGAGGCTTTACTCGAACATTAATTATTTATAACGTTTTAAACCTATCATCTAAGTTTCAATCGCAATCTTATCGAAAGAACGAGTTTTAAACTATTTTAGAGCCGGGTGTTTAATAAATATGTTTCTGAAATATAATTGTTGTCCAAGCTCCACAAGATTCGAACTGGTCAACTTAAATGTAGGATAGACACATAAAATGGCCATTAGGTATTTACTTAGTGTAAAATTGCAAAAGTTTGGTACATATTTTTCTTGTTGGTTATTAGTTTATATTAGGTATTATTGAGGTGTGTCAACTTGTGGTATTGTGTGCATATTATTATCAACCCCTTTAATTATTATATTTTTGTTTAATCTCGAAAAATAAATAAGTGTAGGAAGAAGAGATATAAGAAGATTAGAGGGGGTTCTTTTCTATGTAAATGTAAAACCTCAAATTAGAAACAATATGTACATTCGTATTATTAACTATAACACACATAGGGAAAATGTAAGATACATGATCAATTAGAACTTTTACTCAACATAGTAAACTATGAGAAGGTGAGTGCACTTCACTATTTGACTTATCTAGATGCTGATATAGGTGTGAAAAATAAGCAAACTGGCTGAAAATGTCTTATAGATGCTTTATCTCTAATCCAAGCTTTTGACCACCACTACGAAAAATTTGTTACTTTCAAAAATAACTATTTGGCAGTTTTTTCTAGGACAATAATGGAGCTCTACAACTTTATTTGCCCTTGCAAATGACTGAAATAAACATAGCTGCAAAATATTTAGTCTTGCAAATATTCCAAACCCTCAGTAATGAACCCAAATGACCCAAAACCCTAACCATGTGTAAAACCTGCGTAAAAAGCTTATTGTTTGGGTTGAAGTGTAATATGTGCATTGCTTAGGTTAGCATTACTTCAAAAAAGCATCAAAACATATGCATTTTCCCTTCTGGATATATAGTATGGTATTGATGTAACTACATTTGATAACATGATTGAATATGATATTTCATTGTAATGGTTGAGTTTGTTTTTGCTAAATTTGGCTTTGACGGAGTTTGGCTTGAGAAGATTGACTCTTTAACCTAGTTTGGAGTGTTTCATACCTTTGTAGGGGATGATCTTAATATTTGTTGTTTGTTTAGGGAAATTTAAGAGAGATTTGTTTACCCTTTGGATAATATTTATTCTAGGATATCTTGTAATTTTGAAGTGAGTAAATGAGTGCAATTGTTTTCCTTATATAACGTTTTCTAGGTTTAATTTCACATCAAGTCCAAACCACACTGAAATTACTGGCCCATAAAAATATCAAATTGACAAAATGACTCTTCAGTGTCTTTGGACAAAACTGTTACTTTTAGACAAAACCATTTAGCAGTTTGGTATACGAGGGTGGTAGAATTTTGTAAATTTATGAAGAATGTTGATTAAAATTAGGATAAATGGATTTTTTTTTACTAATGCAAGCATATCTATGCATTACTAAGAAGAGAAATGAGGATAAAAATTCTTGTGGTTGGACCACGGTAGGAGTAAGGATATAGAAATTGGGATTGAAATATGTGCAAAAGTCATGATTTATGGATTAAGTCAATAGTAACACTATCAAGTGATAAATTACTAAATTTAGGTTTCTTCATTCCCTCCCCCTGCCCCCCCTAAACTAAGAAATGAAATTTACTTGCTTAAAGAACAATATACTAAGTACATAAACACACTTTTTCTTTGCTTGATTGTTTACTTTTTTTTATTGAGATGTTTATATGGTTGTAAGAACTTGAAATGAAACCCCAAAACATAGACTATAAACAATTCCCATATAGAATGAACTAAAAACTAACTCTATATTGAATTTGAAAATTGAAAGAGATATCTAGAAGTAGTACACCTTATTTTCCTTGTTAACGAAGAAGTTTTTGTTTGAAGTACTTGGAGAGAGGGATTGAACCCACATCGATAAACTATTGGGGGTGATGATTTACACATTTGGAGAAGTAAATGGAACAACTCAAATAATAGTGTCACCGAGAATCTAGCCACCCTCAAAATCCTTGAAAATAAAATGACTGAAAGAGTGTCACAATAAATGGAGCCGCCATAGAAAACTTCCAAAGAAAACATGAGGAAGCGTGTCACAAGGCATTTAGTTTCCACTTAATTCTTCCACCCATATAATAACATTGTCACATATGGATCCATGTCCCAAGTGTGAAACTTGTGGAAATTCAAAAGGGAACAAAGTACACTCATGACTCCATTGTGCATTGTAAAAATTCTAAGTTACATATGTGTAAAGATGAATGGGAATGAAGCACGCTCATGCCCCAACATAATGCATCATGATAGTGCTCAAGTTTTAAAATGTGTAAAGTAAAAAAGGAATTCAAGGGTACTCATCCCACCATATTTTTAATGATAATGTAGTAAACGTTTCTATGAACTATGTATCTATCCATTAATTTATACCAGATGTCTCAAAATAGTCTGAATTGGATGTAAAAATTCTACCTATGATGGTACCATCTATTTAGGATAGTAATATCTATTTGTTCCATCCATGTTGAGTCGTGTTTCCAGTATATCCTTATTCCTATGTTCCTATAATATATTCCACTATATTTTTAAAATACGTAATCTATCTATGTTCCAGAAAATAATTCATTTTTATTTGATAACCACACTAAAATCTCCCTCTTTTCAGGTGAGTGATCTATTATATATATTTATCCACTCAAAATAATTTCATTATGTCCATGTCAAATATAGATAGTAGTCTTCACTAGATCATATATACTATAACTATAAGTTTCCACTATATAGAACCAAGACCTATAAGAGAGTGCTTGTTAGAAACTTAGATGTAATGAGATAACATTCACAAAAAAACATAAAAGTATACAAGGATAAAATAACATAATAATATAAGTACATGGTGATAAATGAAAAACATACAATCATACAAAAGGCTAAGAAATGCAAACAAGAAACATAATAGTGTCTCACACACAATCTGGAGCCTGATTTAACAAAATATGAATTTGATTTTTTAAATTTAAATATGTAAATGCTACAATAAAGATATATGAGCTAAATAAAATCAAAACCGTAAGTTAAATAGAAAAGGAAGAATGAATTAGCTTATAACCACTAAAATCCTGAAGTGTCTGATGTTGGAGAACTATTAAAAAAACTGAGAAACTTCCACAATGCCACATATAAAATTGCAAAAGTGTCAGATGAGCCTAGTATAGGGTTCCTAGGTTGGTACTGTGGCACTTGGGTGTTAGGATCCCTCTCTGGGCACTAGGATTTGCACAGATTCTTAGGAAATAAATTTTGGAGGGTCACGATGTTATCGTTGATCTTTGATTGTTGTCGCTAGTATGTCGAACAAATCCCACAAATGTTTCTGGTAACCTGTAATATAGTATCCTCTTGCAAAACCCCCAAGACACATCAAATCATACAAAAGAAAGATGCAAATGAGGGTTCATACTATCCTCAACTATCAAATGAGCGATCTTATGATTGAGCACTACACTACATCTTTGATCCAATTTAGTTCTATGTGATAGTGTGTGCAATAGTGTCTCTAGGTTCACTTGAACCAGCGATGCCAAGGTAGCAGTCTACAACTAGATAGAACACAAAATATGTGGATGGAACAAAAGAAACCCCTCTGATACAATGTATGCAGATATAAGAATCCCAAAGAATACAATCCCTTTGTATGTAGATATCCCAATAGTTTTCATCTTGTAATAATGGTATGTATGATGTGTTTATATAGGGATATCTTGTTTAATTTTTGACACTAGTAACATCACATGATGACTAGGACCTCAGGATAAGGGAAGGGTAACCAAAAAGATAGACTACATATGTAATGATAAGATACAAAAATAAGTAGGATAGAAGCACCCAGATCCAGACAAAAGTTCTTGGGTGCTAGTGTCCAGGCTGGGCGCTAGTGTCTTAGAGTAAATTATGACAAATGTGAAAAGAATGATTAACAAGGATCCCTGTGACCTAACCAGAGAGTAGCATGGGAGTGAAAAAAGCAGAAGAGGTGATAAATATAACAGATAAATATAAAATAAGATAATGAAAACAAAGAGGAGGAACAAGGGGCATGTGTTACTAGTGAATACTCTATTCGCTCAAGCTCCATATATAAAACATCATACTTGTTGACATAATAATGTAGTAGTAAGTGCATGATTTTTTGTCTACAAGGCCAAATTGTTGCATAAAAAATGGAAATTAAAGCAAAAACTAAGGGAGACCTAAGTGTAAAACACACAAACGTAAAGGAAAAGGCCACACACATAAAAATATCAAGTAAACAACACAATGTGTGAATATAAAAATTAAACAGTTACCTAAATGCACATATGAAAATATATACTCGTCAGAGACATTCCATGTGTTAATATGTGTTATTCCCATAAGTCTAGATAAATATCATACACCATAATATCTAATATAAGCATAATAAGTATGTGAAAGAGTTTTTTGTTTTAAATGGAGCAATATCTCTTAATAATTTAGAAGATTCATCCAAAGTACCAAGGACACTATGTAAAATGAATACTCTAACATCTATAAACATCTAGATTCCTATGTATATTGCATTATGCTCACATATGGGATGTGAAATGCACATGTGTAAATAATATAAAAATTCTATCTATCAAACCATGTGACAAACAACATATGTAAAGTAGAGAACTAGTAGATCAAGACATGTTAAGGACCTAATTTTATATTTTTGGAAATATTTTAATGTTTTTCAATCATTAGAATATTTTTTTTTTTTGAATTTTTTTAATACTAAAATTATGTGAAAGTGTTTTATTCAAAATTTAATAGGTAATTATTATCCGGATCATAACTGACTATTCCAAGATCATCCATATCATGAAATATGTGAAAGAAACTAGAACTTAACTATCCCCTTTCCCAAAGATGATGCAAAATCATGTTGCATTATTAATTCATATAAGAAGGGCCCTATTGTATTATAATGGACCTTCAATATTTCATACATTGTTTATAATCAGGAATAAATTCATGTTTAGTTGTAATTAAAATATGGAGATTATAAACATAATACTATAATTAGTACCATCAATAATTCCTTTCAAATTTCTCAAGCATTTTTCTATTTAATGCATAAACCATAGGCAACAAGTAACATAATATTACCCTCATAGTTACATGATCATTCATATAGAGGCTTAATATCTTAGGTAGCAAGGTCAAGAATGTGTAGTGCATCAAATATACATATATTATTATTTGTATTTATATTGAGAACAACATGTTTGCTAGAATTTCTATGTATATACTGTAAGGAAATATAAGTATCTAATGTAGGGAACTTTCTAACTTTGATTGTATCAGTTGGACATGATTATTGTTGAAATATTGGATTCTCTTTAAAAGGAATGATAATCAGATCGTACCAAGAAAAGAACACAGATACTAATCAAACACCATGATCAATAAGATGAAAGTAATTTGCCAGAATAACTTTACATAAACCTTTGCAAAAAAATGAGCAGGAATATCATATATTTTTATGGAACTCAATGCAATACAATGAGAATGGGCCTTGCTTAAATAGGTAAGGAATAACAATTTAAGAACCATTCAAGGTCGTAGATCAAGCCATACATCAAGGAAATAACTAGTCATCAAAGAACTAATCAAGACCATAGATTTAGAAGAGAAATAGACATCAAGGATCTAATCATTAATACCATAGATCAAGGAAAGAACTATTCAATACCATAGATCAAGGAAATAACTATACCTAATAACTAGATAATACCTCCTAATATCTAAATAAGATAAAAGAAATATCCCCACACGTAAGTGGGTGAGGATAAATACAATAAATGTAAATAAAGTACCTAGGTGAACATGAGCTAAGGTAAATACCTACTCTAACACCCCCCTCAAGTAAAGCTAAGGGACAAAATAGAAGTGGCATGTCCACAATATGAGTCCTAGTAATTAGGCTTGAATAACTAGGAAAAAGGGACACCACAAGGCACCCAAAACCGGTAACAACAAAGTAACTCAAAATTCTTGTACAACAAACTAGGACTTTTGCCACAATTTTTCAACAATATTTTTGTGGTTATAACTTATATGGTATTTCAAAAACTAAAATTATGGCATTGGAATTGTAACTAATCCACTCTTTACTAAATTATTGTAGTTTTTCCACAATTTATTATACCGTGGATAGTCCACAATTTATAAAATTTATAGATAATCTCCATTATTTAATCGTGCATTTTCCACATTTCTTAATATTTATAGCAGTTGTACGATTATTATTTTTGTTAGTATTTCACAATCTTCACAAAAATGTGGTTTCTCCATATATTCTATTTTTGTAGTTCTAAATTTCACAATTTACAATTTCACAACTTTCATCAATGTTTTATTGTGGCAATTTCAACAATTTTTGCTACAATTGTTGTTACCACAAAAGAATTGTAGATGGAAGCTACAATTTGATTGCCATAATAATCAATTGTGAAATTGTCTTTTTTTTAAATGTAGAAATATTACTATTAGCAACCAGTTTTTGATTTGTTTTTGGCTCTTCAACACATGCATTGGCAGTAGCTGGATAGATTGAAGGAGTATGATGGGTAAATACCCCTACACCATGTTCAAAATCATGTTCGTGAGCTGCTTCTTAAACATTGTTTGTTTCAAATATTTGAAGAAAAATAGATTGCAACAATTATTCTATCATTCCCGTACGTGATATGAATTTGTATGTTGCACTATCAAATTTAGGCATCTCTTATAATATCTCAGTCCTCCTTAAAAACCTCCAACACTGCATGTTCCTCATGTTTTACTTTCCAGTCAGGCGAAGAAGTACTGATTGTAGGAAATCTCCCAAAATTCAATGAAATCTTAGAAGAGACTTTAAGAAGACCGGCCTTAAAAAAAATCTCTAATTCGTCTTTCGAGATATTCATTGAATGTTAACCTGCACAATCAAAGACTGAGTTCTGTATTCAGTAGTGAAGTCAGTAAGTCTCTAGCCAATGCCTTGGAACACATCCCTGTTTCTATATGTCCATATAATCCATAGTATTTCAATGGACATTACTAACTAAAGATTTTTGAAAAAAGACATAACGTTTCTCAGATTAAACATAGTAAAACAACACTTAACCAAGACATGTCAAACCCACGCGAATGCTTAGATGAATCATGAAGTAAGAAGACAAGGTTTCTGAACTAAGAAAGCATAGGAATGGGAGAAAGCAATTTTCTTAAATGTTCCAGCATTTCTATGTATTTAACAAAGATTTATACAACCATATATGATATTAATAAATAAACCAGATCTGTTCTTGTTTATTGAGATGGAAGGGATGGATGCGGATCTATAATTCACTTGCCTTGGATAATTACATTGATATCCTACCACATAGCTCGTCTTCATCGAATTCTTCCACAGAATGCAATCTATCTGTAATCTATTATGAGTCATTAGCATGTTATCATTAACATATAATTAGTTTATGTAAAGTTCTATCAATTGCAATAATTTGTGGCCTGAGATGTGGAGAAGAGTTTAGGTTGTTGAGAGTGGTGATAATCGGCTCCGCAACTCCATCCCTCCACCCCAGCCATCCAAGGATAGATGACGAACACTTTCAAATATATAATGATAATTGACAAAACATTATGATCTCTAAACAGAAATCCTTAAAGTAATCCCTTATTTTAAGCCCTCGTGATCTCCAAGATTTAAAACACTTCCAATATTTTTGGAAATATTGTTAATAAGTATATCACAATGAATCATTATGATTCCATTCTGACTTAGTCTATGTATTGTAAAATGCAAATATCCTACTCTCGGGCTCAATATAGATATAAATGAATTGGTTAAGTTCTTCTAATAACATGGATTATTTGTCATATAAAACTAAAAGCTATTTTATAAAACTAATTTATAGTATTTCAATCTGTAATTAATATTTTCCATTTTACGTGATGTTTATTATACATTTCATTTTTTTTATCATTTATTAATTTGTATAAATTTGTAGAAAACGTGTTATAGTGTAAAACTCTAAATATTAAGTTGTGTTGTGTTTTAATAATTGTTTTATCTAAAATATCTATTTGGCATTTCCACAATTTTTTTATAACATTCACAGATTATTTTATGTGGTATTATTACATATTGCTATTATAATTTATTAATTTATTTAAATTTATTTAAAGCATAATATAAATTTAGTAAATATTATTTAAATTATATTTTTGAAAAATCAAAATAAATGTGGATTTTCCATAATGAATGTTTAGAAATGTGGGTTTTCTATGAGTTTTTACAGCTATATTAATATTGTGGAATATTTAGCAAATTTAAAAATAAATAATAAAATTATTATAGATATAGCACAAATATTCTACGATTCTCTTAAATTGTTGAAATTTTGTAGAATAATTGTGGTAAAAAGTTCTTGTTTGTTCTAGTGTTTCTAACTTCGATTGTATCAGTTGGACATGATTATTGTCGAAATATTGGATTCTCTTTAAAAGGAATGATAATCAGATCGTACCAAGCAAAGAACACAAATACTAATCAAACACCATGATCAATAAGATGAAAGTAATTCACCAGAATAACTTTACATAAACCTTTGCAAAAAAATGAGCATAAATATCATATAATTTTATGGAACTTAATGCAATATAATGAGAATGGGCCTTGCTTAAACAGGTAAGGAATAACAATTTAAGAACCATTCAAGGTCGTAGATCAAGCCATACATCAAGGAAATAACTAGTCATCAAAGAACTAGTCAAGACCATAGATTTAGAAGAGAAATAGACATCAAGGATCTAGTCATTAATACCATAGATCAAGGAAAGAACTATTCAATACCATAGATCAAGGAAATAACTATACCTAATAACTAGATAATACCTCCTAATATCTAAATAAGATAAAAGAAATATCCACACGCATAAGTGGGTGAGGATAAATACAATAAAGGTAAATAAAGTACTTAGGTGAACATGAGCTAAGGTAAATACCTACTCTAACACCCCCCTCAAGTAAAGCTAAGGGACAAAATAGAAGTGGCATGCCCACAATATGAGTCCCGATAACTAGGCTTGAATAACTGGGATAAAGGGACACCACAAGGCACCCAAAAATGGTAACAATAAAGTAAAGAGAGTAAAAACCCGCTCCAAGGCATCCCAAGAAGCTCAGCTCAAAACTCTCGTACAATGTTAAAGAAGTTTGGTGTGCACTATGGTCTGAATCCACTGATCGATCACGAAACTTAAAAACAACTGACACTAGGCTTCACCAAAATAGCTCCATACAAGGAGACTGTCAACAGAGTGATGTCGAAAGTGCAAAAAACACCAAACATAATTTGATCAACTGCTGCAAATAGGTGTGTCACAATCCAAGAACAATAACCAAAGCAAAAAGGTAAGGACACAAAATCAAGAGTGTCACGATCCAAGAAAATCCAAGGTAAAAAGGTAAGGACATAAAACCCGAAGAAGCAGGATCAACACCACACCCTCCCATACTACTGAATGGGTGGATGGATGCTACAAATCTGTATGATTTGTCAAAAAAAGTACTCAAACACTGAAAAAATAACACTAGACTGCACTAGAATAGATCCCCCAAGAGATACTATCAACATGCCAAAAGTGTAAAAAATATAGATACAAAATCTCTCAACAAACAAGAGAGATACACTACACCTACTAAAGAAAAATGCTCAAAACAAAAAGAATCACAATGCAGAAGGTATAGAAAGTGGAGCAAGAGGATGAATGGTGGAGGAGCCATGCCTATAGATTCCTCTCAATGAATGCCTATGTCACCACCACGAGTGATCGGATATCCACCCCTAATCAACATGGATGGATGAAGAATATGCCTACATATGACTTGGTATAAAGTGCACAATGGGTGCATACAAAAGAACATCAGAATGTGTGTCAAGTTGATCATGTTTGACAGCTAAAATCTCAGGTTTCTCAATCCTGAGTGAATATGTAGAACTCATGTGTTGTTATGATCCTCAAAAAGAGCCAAGCGAATAAACAAAGGAGCTCTATCAATGTGTGATCCCAATGAAGTATCTACACGAAAACCAATGTCATGGAGATAATCCCACTTAACATGTGGAAGAGGAGAAACAATACCTTGTGAGTGTCTACCAATACCTCCGCCAGTGAAACCCATAAAACGAAGCATGTGAGAATTGAAGGCAGTGGTACGCTTCTCAGAAAGGCCATGTAGTTGAGCAGAAATAAGATACACAACATGTGGTACTGTAACAAGAAAAGATGTGAAAGAGTGTGTAGTAACTAGCCTCACAGGTTTAGAAGCATTAAGAGCAGGAATATGCTCAAATACTAACAAATCAATGTTAGTGGGTACATGAGTAATTTCTGTAAGTGGACTAGGAGCATGGATATGGCTGTCCAAAATATCATCCTGATGTTGTAGGCTAGCAAGTTGTTACTGCAGGGAGTGGATTATTGTATCCTTATCATGAATGAGTGACTGTAGAAGATAATCCATGAAAAAAAAGAATGTAACTCCCAAACGGTTAGGACGTCGGGCTCAACCGAAATTATGTCCACAATTGATTACAATAGTCCTCTATATTTGGCACTTTATAATTATAGTGCAAGTCCCAAAATAAATGTTTCCAATGGAAAGAGCATGAAAAAACAAGCACTTTTGTAAAAAACAACACTCAAAACCTAGTTACTGAAAAAAAGATACAAACTTTTCAATATTTTACTCTACTATTTATGTTAGCTACCACTAAAACAAAATAAAATGTTGTTGCCTCCACCACACAAATAAATTTAAAGGGGGCTAAGTTAAGCACCTAATAGTAGGAATCACACACTTCAAACCATGTTGTTGCCTAAGCCACTCACACAACCATACCATTTAACCAGGGGGCTGAAGGATTATAGCACCTGCTACATAGGAATCACACACTTTAAGCCCTCATATGACCATACCATATAACCAGGGGCTAAGGATGTATAGTCCTCACATGGGTGCTTAAGATTTTGGTATTAGAATATGAGTAATAAGTGGAACAATTACATTAGAATATGAGTTACGTGAGAGATTCTAATATTCTAATATGTTAGTCGGGTATATTTGAGATAAGATTGACATGTATTTGAATTCATAATTTTAGGATATCATCTCTCTCTCTCTCTCTCTATATATATATATACTATATCTTATTGAATAAATTTCTTTATGGAGTCTAGTTGAGAATATGTTCTCTCTCTCTAGATGATGGGCACCACCTTAAAATTTTGTATTAGAGAAGATTTAATAACAAGCCTGTCTTGTTTTAACTCCAATCATAATTTTCCATTAATTAGAATAAGAAAACAAGTTAGCAGATATCAAGTACCTTGTATGAACCGATTAGGTTTTTCTATGTCCATTCACTTGGTGTAATGTAAAATGATGAAAAAAATGATAAGTGGATGCTATAATCTTTGTGCTAAATATAGAGTTTTTATCATACAGTAATCTTCTTAAATTTTGTTAAAGGCATTAATATTTACCAAAAACCTTACGTAAATATGTTGACATATTCCAATATCCTGTTGGAAATTATAATACTGAGAGGGGGGATGAATCAATGTCTATTCAACTTTTAATTCATAATTCAATTCACTTAATTTGAGAAACTAAAACCAAATCAACATCCATACGTAGTTAATACAAGAGAAGGAACAAAAAGACAAGATTTAATGTGGGAAAACCTTCAAGGGAGAAAAAACCACTGAAATCAAAACACTAACTTGGACAAGAATGTCGTGTAAAGATTACAATGATTTCAAGTTGAGAATCTACTCAACATGGAGCTGCAACACCAAAATTCAACCAAAAACCTACTTCATCTTTCAAAAGCTTCTACATGCCTGGAACCTTCAGCTCCAAAATTTAGTGCAACATGTATTGACCTTCTGTAAGCTTCAACTTATAGGGAAGCAACAACTCCCCAGTTGTTAAGCTGCTACTTAGACTTGTGTAATATATTAATCACTTTGATTTTGTTGTCTAACACAACTAATAGTGACCACTAGATTAGCTCATTATTATTCTTTTTTCATCCTCATTGTCTTCACCTAATCACCATCAACTCTTTGTCAAATAAGGCCTCTTTAAAAACTTATTCTTTTCAAGTTTCCCTCTTTCAATTTTCTGTAATTTATATGGTACAAGGCTTCTCTCAAGCATGTATTCTTGACAGAATTATCTCCTTGACTTTCTTTCTCAAAGCACTCATTCTCTCAAGAATTAAACCTGCTCCATGAGAACCTCACATACACTCTATATTGTTCTTTGTTTACAAAAAAAAAATGCTCTTTCAAATCAAGGCTATCAAACAGGATTTCACTCAATCTATTTCATGCTCTGTCAACTAGTATACGTTCATATTTCTATTCCTTTAAAATAACTCCATATTTACAATAGATTGAATACCTCATTACCTTGTAACTCACACATAAATTATTAGGACTTCAAGGATGATCTATTATGATTAAACCATGCACTCTTATTTATGAGAATAATACACTCATACTCCCATTGGACTCTGTACCAATCTCATCGCACGCTTTTCTCAAGCTTAACTCACATGTACTGATCTGTTTTCACCATCCATCAATTCAAGATCTCAAAAGATTCATAATATATTTTCCTCAGTCCCAAGATAATATTTTTATAAGATAATTTTGAAACTCATATACATGGATTTTAATTTTCTAAGAATTTTCACATTTCACACTTGATTTTACACCTAAAATGAAAATGAATAGGTCTCAAACATAACTTCTCTGAAATGTCATAAGTGGCTTTGTCATAATTCAGTTAATTTTTCATTTTTTTGCAGGTACTTACAAGAATATTTTAAGTCATATAATGAGGGATGAGTACTTTTGAAATCCCTTTTACTATTTCATATCTTTCAATATTCCATTGAGCTTTGAATTCTCTGTCTTGTAATGTATGTAAAAATTGTTTCATATTCCTTACTGAGTAATTCTCAATTTATATCTTAATAATACCTTCTCCACATGTACTCAAAGAGATGAAACATTATATATACCTCTAATGAGCTCTTATAATCCCTCAAATCACTCCACTCTTCACCATTGAGCTTCTATATTCATTTGAGACAAAAAATGACATGGAAGAACACATTCAATGATCACTGTTTTAAGCTTAAAGACTCTATTTATGAACTTGAGCATTTTCATGAATTTGAGTGGGAGAAGAATGAATTTTATTGTTTAGGAAGATTGATTTTAAACAAATTAGTCACTTATATTAGTTAAGAAGTCATGACATTGCACATAAACAAAGTATATGCACAGTTTTGCAACTCTAGTGAACATATTCAAGAAAGTAACAAGTTATTGGTCAACCCCATTATCAAAGACACTCTACAGAATGGAGGAAGGTATTTTCATATCTATTAGATTCATACATAACCTCATATCTTTTCAAAAATATCAAACTTGCATGTTCTTCCAATACTATGCACAATGAGGGTTTTAAATCTTGAAACCATAGTCATGAATTTTGAAACTTTCCACACATTTTGTAATCCTTTTTATGGTAGGCCAAGGGAGTAGGAACTTAATAATATTATCTATCATCTATTTCAAGCCTTTTATTTAATTGATTGATAGAATATCATCATGATTTCAACCTACAATCTCAAATTTTTGTGATAGTCATAGGGGAGCCAAAATAGTCTTCAAGATGGAAAATAATTACCAAAACAAACCTCTTTTTATTGCACTTAGATAAAATTCTTGAGAAGATACTTTGTATATACAACTTCCCACACAAATTGCAATCACCCACCTTAAGCAAACTTATCATGAGTAAAGGAAATTTTAAGAATGAGTTCACTATTTCTTGAAACACCACAGGGAATTCTTGATCTTGCAAGCCAAATCTTCACACATATCACTATCAAATTCATATATACTTCAATAGGAAATTTTTCAACATGATATTTCTGCTCTTGAATGAATTTTCAAGAGAAAAGTCTACTATTCATGCTCAAAATAAAGTCCAGTGTGACTTTATTAACTACAATTAATTGACCTTTTAAAGATTGTTCATCACAAGATAATATTTTATTAAGAACATGGTTTAAATGTATTTATTAGGAATCATGTGACCTGCTCATGGTCATATAACTCTTGGACATATGCATTTTATATCTATAAGGTCACCTAGATAAAGAGCTAGTTCTTGTCAAGACTTTCTCTATAAAGATGTGATAGAGAAAGAAATAATTTGTTCAATTCTTCACCAATTATCCTCTAAAGAAATCTATAGTCAATAGGAGAATGAATTAGATAAGCATCCATGAAAAAATTTCTAACTCGAATCTCTTTACCTCAAGCAACATACCCAAAACTTACAAGAACTGAGGCACACCTGCATTGTACATACCACCTTGAGGAACCAAGAATCCCACCATTTTGACTTAGAGGAAGTATTCTACACTCTTGATGGGTTTCTATAACTTGAAAAAAATAATTGATGGCTAAAAACTTCATTTATTAAGAATTTCTCCAAGAGGGAGGTTTGGAAAGAGAACAACACTATTAGTAAAATGGATGGAATTTATTGTTTCTTATCCAATTATCTTATTTTGTTTGAAAATTCAAGTATTGTAGTTATATTAAAAAATTTATTCTATTATTTATCTAAACAAGGCTGGATAGTTCTTTTTGAGTGCTAAGAGGAAAAGGTGCTCAATTTTTGTTCTTAAAAAACCTAGTTTTGTTAAAACTTAAGTAACTTGCATAATTCTCTTCAAAATTAGATGAAACTTCACAAAAAGCACAAAAAAAACTTCCTTTACATGCTCCATAGATTGATTGATCATAAATGAGCATGTTCAGTTCAAAAAAATCTCATTTATCTAATCTTCCACTACCAGTTCTCAAGGTTAGTTTTAGTGATAACTTGAATTTTTTTTTTCCAATGGATAAATTTAGCCTTGTAGATGCTCCTACATGCCCTAGGAAGTTTTCCTAGGATCCTACCATTCTCACCTAGGTATTTCATGGTTTTATTTGAGATTTTACACCAATGCATCAAGGTTCAAGAATCTCTCCCTTTTCCATTGATGACAACAGACTCAAAAAATTTGATTGAAAACAATCACACCTTCATATTTAGATAATTCATATATAGTTTATAACAACACTATCTCCTCCTTTTGATATCCATGACCAATTTTTAGACATTCAACAACATGATAAACATGCAAATAAACACTGACAAAGTATTTCGTTACCTCAAGAGGCTCCCCCTTAGATTTGGCTCACTACCATGCCAATTTTGTCTTGAATGGATGCATGTATGTCTCTCAATTAGACTCAATCCCCCCCCCCCCCCCCCCCCCCCCCCCCCCAAACCTATGCTCTTCATATTCAAGTATTTCACTTCACCATGCTAAAAAAATCTTAAATATTCCTGAATCTAGTTGATTTTGCTATTTGGATCTTAGATCCTTGAATCATATTTTCAGTGCCTTTTAGCCAAAGTTTGGCCATCCATAGAATCCTGTGTAATTCATGGAAAGATATCATGAAAATCCCAATGGGATCATTTCATCCTCCTTTATCTATAGCTATAAGAAGTTAGCCACTTTCCTTGCACTAGAGCCAGAAATATGGTTCAATCAAATCTAACCAGTCCTAAAGGAATTTTTCAGTGTTGTCTATTACATTTCATTTTCCATACACTTAATGAGAAATAAATTTGTTTCCCCCTTAAAGTGTACCATATTATATTTATTGTATGACATTCACTAGAATTTCTAGTCTTCTAGGACACCTCAAATTCAGTATTGGACATTGTCATCTATTTACATTATTGCAATCAACTTTCCAAACATATAGGTCACTATTTTTGACTCACTTTAGTCAACAATCTTAGCATGATGCATGAAAATCTATTATTTATCTTCACAATAACCTTTTCCTCATTTATAACTAACTTGTGATCATTTAAGATTATCCTTGTCCATATATACCACTCAAAACACCATCATTATTTATAGTGGATGATCTATTACCTTTAATGCTATTTACAACTAAGAAAATACCTATAGGAACTTGAGAAAAAAATTATATTTCTTTGCTCTGCATTATGTGTAATACAACAAATTTTATCATCTTCAAAAATTTCTACAATCTTTGGCTTAGACAATTTCATGCTTGTAGAACTTCATCTACTGATTACTATAGATGATAACATGACACCCTTGATATCTCTTTCTTAAGGAGAGGCTAAGAAACCACACTTTGACCACCTTTTCAACATGAAGTTTATTTTAGCATGATCTTCATCATATTAGATGTAGTGTTACCACTAACTCCCCTCGCCACATAAGATCTTCACATATCTATACCTTGTCATGTTGGCATGATTTTTGACTTGAAAGTAACTTGTAGACCCTTAGCATGCCATGAGGCTACTTGAAAGACTCTTCATAGTATGGGCTGAGATCATATTTGCAAAATCACCCTTCATGACACATTTCTTGACTTACATAGGCTTCATATATATTAGAGCTCCTTATTCTCACTCCTTTAGAATTTATCATAGTCACTTGCATACCTTCTAGACCCTTTAAAAAAATGTTTGAGATAGGTCTTCCATTTTCATCCTTGGATAATTCTGCCATACTATGACTTATGATAGACAACTTGTATTAGACCTTCAAGCTTCTTGGGTTGGTGATGAACATCTTCATTTATTTAAAATTCCATGCAGGACATCACATTGACTTGAAAGCATTTTCATCCTTCATTTCCAGGTCTCTGTAGCTTAACATCCAAATGTTAAACACCATAAGGTTTTATGGATAGATAACTACAAGACATGGATTTAATTGAATTGTTTTTTATTGGTAATTCTTGGAAAGGATATGAGGTCCATTACAAAGGATATATCATAAAAGATCACATAAAACAAAATAACAAAATGCAAGGGAACAAGTCAAAAAGGAATTGACTAACAAAAAGCCCAAAAATAGAATAAAAAATGGATTTCAATGAAGCAAGAAGAAACAATAAGGAATACATAAAATAACCAAATTGGTTAGCTAAAAGTATGCAAATGATCTTTAACCATAATGAATTGATCTTCATCTCGGTTAAAAATTTCATAGACCTTGGAAGTGATTTCTTTTGCCATAATTGGATAGAGATTTGATATACTTCATGAGACTGATTATATTATATTTCACCCATATTGTAAACAAATAAACTATATAAAAAAAACACAAAATTCAATTAATTCGGGACATCAAATACATAAAGGAAGATTACATATATAGAGTTTGATCTCCTTGATTCTAGGAGTCAACACTCATCCCACATATCTCTCCTAATCCCCATAATATCTCACTCAAACTCTCAATCCCATTATTCTCTCACAACAAACATTATCTAGTTACAACTATTTACATGAGTTAACAACTCATAAATAGTTGTATTACATTACACTATATTATTTATTTCCACACTCATAATAATGTTCACAATATCTTATATTATTCCTAACATTCACTCCCTTATTGTTAACATTATTATTTCCACACATACACTCTCCTAATGTAAACAATGTAGAAAAGAATAGTTACACTTTCTCTGCAGCTTGCACACCCCTGTTTGCTCATGATCTTGGTACACATATGGACCTCAGTCCAAGGTAAGAACCCCTATTCACGAACCTCTGTTCATCCCCTTCAAGTATCATAATTTTGACTTTGTACTTGTGTTTTCTTCTTTCTATTACAACATTACATCAAGGAGGTTTATAAAAGGAAATCACAATTGAACAATAATTTCTTTCTGTTCTTATTATAAAACACACAACTGAAATAAATTGGTCACCAAATCAGTACCGCGACCTCATCGATGGTGCCTGACGAGAGGTTGTTGATCAACCTCCTTCCTCCATTGCCTCCGACCTCCATCTGAAAGTTATCTAAAGAAGGAAGTCTTCAGAATCATAACCACTGAAATCAACCTCTGGTTCTTCCTTATCATCATCTTCTTCTTCATCAGCAATCATGGCATTTTCAATTTTTCCATCAAGTAAATCTCTTGCTCTTTTCATGCAATTTATGGAAAAGTGTCCAGATTGTTGGCAATAGTAGCAAGTGATATGTTTCTTTGTATCTCTAGAATTAGATCCTTTCTTGAATCGTCCTTTATCATATGACCTATTTTTACCAAACATTGTTGTTTCTTCTAAAATAATATTCTTATTTGTTCTATTTTCTTCCTCCATGAGAGATGAAATCAAATCTTCTAAAGTAGGATTTACCTTACTCAAAGTAAATATAGTGTTGGAATAACTAAGTGGCATACTATTTAACAATAATGCTTTTGCATCATCATCTTTCACATCAATTTTTATTCCAGCTAGTTGATTTGAAATAGAATGAAATTTACTTATGTGATCAACCATACTCTCACCTTCTTCCATCTTGAGCCCGAATAGTTTTTGCTTGAGTGTCACCGCTGCACTCCCTATTTGAGATCCAAATAGCTTGTTCAAAGTAGTCCATATGAAATTTGAACTTTTTGATAAATCAATATGATGCAAGTAAGCATCAGACAATCCAAGACCAATAATTGCTATTGCTTTCCTATCCTTGCTTTCCCATTTGGTGGCTTCATCAACATCAGTTGGTTTTGAAATTTTACCTTCAACAATTTCCCACAAGTCTTTATTTATCAAAATTAATTGAGTTCGCACTTGCCATGTGTGAAATTATTTGCCATTGAATTTTTGTAATGGGATTTCCATTATGGATGTCGAACTCAGTTGAAAATGCACCCTTACAATAAAGTAAAATTTTACTTTCAATTGGTAGTAGAAAGCATATAATCAATGAAAAGATCTTGAAAAAACATACATTTTCAAAAAAAACATCACCTCAATCTAAGTTATGAGGTGAAAGATATGACACTTTTAAGTTCTAAGTCCAACTTCTTTCCAGACCCTTTCCAAAAATGGCAAAAAAAATTCTTTTCCTTGTGATTTTTTTCGGTATGTCCAAAAACGACAAAAAAACAAAAAAACCGCACAGTTGCCAAAAACAGCGATAAAGCCGATCACAGTTACCAGAATGGTGACGTAATATGCAGGTCATTCGATAAAATGTGCAGGCAACAGGATGATGAAATACGCACAAACAACTATGCACGTAGAATGATTCAAATCGCAGACAGAATGCTCCAATACGCAGGATCAGAACGTCAAACCACTTCGAACCCACTTCCAGCAGAATCTGAATCTCAAATATCTCTAAAGACTCTCATTCTAGAATCCCTGCTCTGATACCAAATATTATATTTCACCCATATTGTAAACAAATAAACTATATAAAAAAACACAAAATTCAATTAATTCGGGACATCAAATACATAGAGGAAGATTACATATATAGAGTTTGATCTCCTTGATTCTACTAGTCAACACTCATCCCACATATCTCTCCTAATCCCCACAATATCTCACTCAAACTCTCAATCCCATTATTCTCTCACAAAAAACATTATCTAGTTACAACTATTTACATGAGTTAACAACTCATAAATAGTTGTATTACATTACACTATATTATTTATTTCCACACTCATAATAATGTTCACAATATCTAATATTATTCCTAACAGATTAGAGCTTGTATGATTTTGACACCATATCTCTTTATAGCAAGAAATGGACAAACTAAATTTTTCTCTATTCATGATTTAAGTTTGAAAATGATGTCAGAGGAATACTTGAATTTATGTACCATGAATCATTCTTTCTAGAAATATACTGTAATGTTTACACAAAGATACCTCTAAGACCAAAAATTAATTCAACTTCAAATTTTTGCTAGCATATTAACAAACATTGAGTATAAGGACACATATACTTATGCATTTTTTTTTGAGAAAATGACAATTTCAAACTATTTTATTTTCTCTTAGAGACTTATCTTACATGAATCAATCTTGACAAATAGAGAAATATAACACAAACCTTGAACTCCATTGACCACATTATTTTTGCATGAATAATCAAGAAAAACATTCAAGAACTTTAGAAAGAACTAGTACCTCAATAGGAGACTAGACCAACACCTTGAATTCGACATACCTTTGTAATATGACAAAGACTTCAATTAACACCTACTAATGCAAGAAACATATTCTGGACTGTTCAATCAACATCATCATGTTTTATACTTGTTTGGCAGTTACAAGATATGAGTGCACTTCAAAAACTCACTTTTTTTCCCTTAAGAGATACAGGCCTTCTAGAATCCTAGAGAAGGAACACCACCTTATGAGATCACTTCAAAAAATGAGATATTCATCAAAGAAACATAATGACTTAATTCTTTCCCTTCTTGTCATTATGATCTTTTCAGTCTTCTTGGATGTACTCCTTGGTGTGATAACCTCATCTCCTAAGCCCTTGTTTTTTGTTTGAGTGCCTCATAGAAATATATGTTGCATTACATACACCTTCTCTAACATAGCTTAAGGTAGAGATTCTTCATAATTTTCACTATACTTGTCTTCCTTGTTTATGGATTTATCATAAATTTCTAATTTCATGTTTGTACCAGGATCTCCCATGACTTTCATTAATTGTTGTGTTTCTTCATCATCTTCCCATGCTATTTTCTTGTCCTTCTTTTCTTCTTCAACTCTTGAGTTTTCTTCCTTGACCTTGTATACCCATTTACCTCCTTTCCAAAGGTGTTTTTAGGTATATATGATTTTGACTCATTTCTAGGTTTGGTCTTCATGTTGGAAACCTTATTAACATGTCGTTTGAAATTATGGTGTATGTTGTTATACTTATATTACTCATTGTGATAGTAATGCTTTGAAAAATGCCCAAAATCATGACTATTATAACATATAACATTGCTATTACCTCTGGCTTGGTGTGAACTATCATTCCCACTATGATTTTTAGCCTTGAGATCATGATATCTCCTAGAAAAGTGTCCAAAATTGTTACATTTGTAGCATACTACCATGTTCATGCCTCTTGACTATTTTTCTTCTGAAAAATTACTTGATGGTTCTTCTAAACATTACTTTGCAATATGATCTTTTTCTTGGCAATTGAATCAAACTATATTCTTTTCCTTGTCACTTCTATTGTCTCTCAATGGGTGTTAATATATGACCTTCTTCCTACATTCCTTAGCCCTATGTCCATAGTTATTACAAGAATAACAATATCCATCGAAAGTCCTTTCATACTTGTATGCATTTTGTTGCCTAACCAACTTAGGCATTCTTGTGTTTGTCTTCTTAATCAGCTTCATACCTATTTGCATGCTTGGATAAGGCTTGTCATCTTGTCTCTTTTCCATAGGTTCTCCTTTGAATCATAGACCCGTTTTATCTCTTGGTGCTCTTAGATTTTTGAAAATTTCATCAAGATATTTAAAACTCTTTTCAAATTTATTATACATCCTCAATCTTTCATTTGCTTCCTCTAGTTTAACCTTCATGGTTATCAATTATTATTCATATTTTAGGAATAAATATTCCTTGTATTTTAGAGCTTTTTACACATTCTCAACAAATAATTCAATAAAATAATGATTTCCTTCTTTAGTCCATCAATTAAAGTTTTAGAAATCTCATACTTCCTCTTCAGGATTGATTCTACTAATGTACCCATGTTTGTGCCTTCAGAATATCCTAGAAGATGTTTTACTTGATTCAATAGGACCAAGATTTGATACCAATTGTTTGAAATTAGAACACTGAGAGGGGTGGTGAATAAGTTTCTATTTAAATTTTAATTCACAATTCAATTCACTTAGTTTGTGACGATAAAACCAAACCAACTTCCACAAGAGGTTAACATGAGATTAAGCACATAGAGACATGATTTAATGTGGGAAACCTTTCAACGAAGAAAAAAAAACTGAAATCAAAGAACTAACTTGGACAAGAATGTATTATAAGGATTATAATGATTTCAAGTTCGTATCTACTCAACAGTGAGCTACAACTCCAAAATTCAACCAAGCACCTACTTACTATTTTACAAGATTTTAATTTCCTTGAAGATTCAATTCCAAAATTTAGTACAACACCTACTGACCTTTTGTAAGCTTCAATCTATAGGTAAGCCTCAACTCTCTAGTTGCTAAGTTTCTACTTAGACTTGTGCAAGGTTTTGATCACTCTGATTTTGTTGTCTAACACAACTGATAGTCACCACAAGATTATCTCATTCTTCTTATATTTTCATCCTTATTATCTTCATCGAATCATGATAAAATATTTATCATACAAGGCCTCTTTAAACACTCAGTCTTGTCAAGTTTCCCTCTTTCAATCTACTATGATATCTATGGTACAAGGCTTCTCTCAAGCATGTATTCTTGACACAGTTATATCCTTAACATTCTTTCTCAGAGCACTAATTCTATCAATTATTCAACCTCCTCAATGACAACATGACTTACACTCTATATTGTTGTTTGTTTAAACAAACTTCTGGTCCTTTAAATTAGGGATTTCAATCAAAATTTCACTCAACATATTTCATGCTCTTTCACCTAATATACCTCCATATTTCTTCTCCTTTTCAATAACTCCAGGTTCGCAATAGCTTCAATAACTCATTACCTTTGAAGTCATGCATCAATGATCGAGACTTAAAGGATGATATATTCTGATTAAACCATGCACTCTTTTTTATGAGAATAATACACTCATACTCTCATTGGACTCTATATCAATCTCATCACACACTTTTCTCAATCTTAACTCACATGTGTTGGTCTATTTTTAGCATCCATCAATACAAACTCTCCAAATATAAGATGTTTTAGACTATTTTCAAACTCCTATACATGGATTTTAATTTTCTAACACTCTTCACATTACACACTTGATTTTGCACGCACATTAAGTGGTCTCAAATATAACTACATTGAAATTTCGTAAGTGCCTCTCTCATACTTCAGTTAAGTCTTCATGTTTTTGTGGGTACTAACAAGATTATTTTATGTCATATGATGAGGATGAGAAATTATGAACTCCCTTTTACCCTGTCATATCAGTCAATATTCCATTTAGCTCAAAATTATCGTTCTTGTAATGTATGCACATATTGTTTCATATTCCTTATCTAGTTATTTTCATTTTATAGTTTAATAATACCTTCTCCACATGTACTCAGAGAGATGCAACATTATACATATCTCTAATGATCTCTTATAATCCCTTAACTCACTCCACTCTTTCCCATTGAGCTTGTAGCTTCATTTGAGACCAAAATGGACATGGAAGAACACATTCAATGATCATTGTTTTAAGTGTGAAGGCTCTATTTATAAACCTAAACATTGTCATGAATTTGAGTACGAGAAGAATGTATTTTCCATTTTAGGAAGAGTGATTTGAAATCACTCAGTCACTTACATTAGTTAAGAAGACATGAAACTGCTAGCAGGAGAGAAAATAATAATTATTCAATTTGTATGTAAAATAAAAAAGCTGAGCCATATAAAGGCTATGAGAGGAAGGAGGACAGTTGTAATTGTCTGTAATTTTCCATCAATAACAATGTATTAAACTAATGCTAACATTCCCCCGCTTAATACATTATTTCTACATATGTACCCCCTAAACAAATAAAACTTCACCTTGATGAGAGGCTTGGTGAGAATATCTACAACCTGAAAATCAGTAGGGCAGTACTGGAGTTGAATTTTGTGGTTCAAGACTTGTTCACGAATGTAGTGACATTCGACCTCAATATGATTTGTTCATTCATGAAAAATAGGATTCTTCACAAGCTTCAACACACCTTGATTGTTGCAGTGAATGATGGGAGGTTTCTCTTCAGGAATCCCTATATCTACAAGAATGTGATGTAAAAAAATCACTTCGCACACAGTTCCTCATTTGGCATAGTATTCAGCCTCAGTGGATGAGAGAGAAACAACAATTTGCTTCTTGCTAATCCACTGAGATAGGTCTAGATCCAAGATGAAAAACATACCCTGAAGTGGATTTCTTGTCATCAATGGATCCTACATAGTCTAAGTATGTATATCCCTGTAAGAAGAACTGAGTGTTCTTTTGATACTCCAAACCAAAGTCAAATGTACCTCAGACGTATCTCAACACATGCTTTGTTGCTATCCAATGACATTTCTTTGGCTCCTGCATATAAACCTGGTGAGATAGCTCACTTGCAAAGCAAAGATCTGGCCTGGTATAAGTCAAGTAAATGAGATTCTCCACAAGCTTCTTATAGTGAGTGTCATCTACCTTCGGTGAATCCTGGAATCTAGATAATTGTAAACCTTTTTCCATAGGTGTGGACATTATTTTACAATCTGAAATTCCATACTTCTCCAAGAGTGTCTTGGCATATTTCATCTGGGAGACGAAGATATGATTCTTCTTCTGCCATATCTCTAATCCAAGATAGTAGTGAATTAGCCCAAAATCAGTCATGTCAAAGGATTTCTTCAGATCATTCTTTACATCATCCACAAGATTGTCAGAACTTCCTGTGATCACAAGATGATCTACGTACAAAACTAGAATAAAAATCTTTGTTCCTACCTTCTTGATATACAAATTTGTATCTGAGGGGCTATGAGTGAATCCATGCTACAATAGGTGATCATCAATTTTTATATACCATGCCCTAGGTGCTTGTTTGAGTCCATAAAGTGACTTTATCAGACGGACATACCTTGTGTGGTTGATGCTCATCTACAAACCCTTGAGGTTGGGACATGTATACTTCTTCTTTGAGATCACCATTTAGAAAAGTACTCTTGACATCCATCTGCTAAATTTTCCATCCATTTTGTGTTGTCAGTCCACGAACAACTCTGATGGTTTTGATCTTCACATTGGGTGCAAAGGTCTTGTCATATTCAATTCCTTCTTCTTGAGCATAACCCTTTGCAACAAATCTTGCTTTGTGTTTGTCGATTGAACCATCTACCTTATATTTTGTTTTGAAAATCCATTTGCAGCCAATGGATTTATTACCTGGAGGTAGATCGACAAGTTCCCATGTCCGATTCTGAAGTAGGGAATCATATTCAACATCCATAGCCTGTTTCCACTATGGTTGGTCTAATGCCTCACGAACAGTGTCAGGTTCAGTGCTATCAACAACTAAACTCATGAGTGAAAAATTTACCTCATGTCTGGCTTGACTTCGTGTTCTAACTCCCGTAGAAGTGCTTGGAAGTGAGTTCAGGTGTGCATCCCTAATAGTATTCTAGACCCATTTTAGACATTGGTGCTGCTGCTGATGTGAAGATGTGTTTTCCAGTGTGCCTAGATCAACGAATAAGTCTCCACTCATCTCTTCTTCTCTCTGAGAAGAATCATCTTGCCCATCATCTGGATGTGTGAGAAATCTATGTGACGAGGTCAGTACTGGATCTTTATTGTGTGGTAGGGAGTCAAAGGATGAATCATTACACACCACATCTCAACTCTTGTAGATTTTCTTCGTCTCAGGATCCATGAGAAGATATGGCTTTGAGGTAGTATTATACCCCAAGAAAAGACATGGAAGTGTCTTTGGATTGATCTTATTCCTTTTCTTATCTAGAACATGCATATATGCAGTACAACCAAAAACTCTCAAATGACAGATAGAAGGTTTACGACCAGTCCATACCTCTTTCGGTGTCCTATTTTGTAAGATCTTCATGGGTACCCAGTTTAGTAGATACACTACTGTTTGGACTGCTTCTACCCAAAACTAATCCTCCAACTTGGCGGTGGAGAGCATACAACGAGCCATCTCCATGACAGTCTTGTTGTGTCACTTGGAAATCCCATTCTATTGGGGTGTGTAGGGTGCAGTCAGATGTTGCTGAATGCCATGCTGCTTCAGGTATGCTAAGAACTTCTTTGATACAAATTCCCCCCCTCAATCTGAGTGGAGGAGAAGGAGAGGCTTCCTAGACTACCTGGTGGCTTGCTGGTAAAAGGTTTGGAAATTGGAAAATGCCTCACTCTTCTTCGGAGAAAATATACCCACATTTTCCATGAGTAATCATCAATGATGAGCTGGAAGTATTCAAAACCTTGGAAGCTAGCTGATAGGGGTCCACACAGATCGGTGTGTACAACCTGAAGATGCTTCGTAGAATGATAAGAGCTCTATTTGAATGGACCTCTATGTTGTTTTCCCACAAGACATCCTGAGCAAACAAGTAAGGAATGGGAGAGTGGAGGAAGCCCTCTTACCATTTCCTTACACTGAGCTGATGCAAAGCCCCGACCAGAAAGATGACCATATCGAAAGTGCCATAGTGTAGTGGAATCCTCCATTGAAGCAGAGAGAGCAATGTTAGATGAAGTGATGACATGCAGTGTAAATAGACGTCCCTTCATAAATGCTCAAGCAATTACTGAGTCTCCTTGGGAAATGATGCAGGACTCGAACCATTTCTCAACAAATAATTCAACCTGCATTCGATGATTATGAAGATGACTCAAAAACAAGAGATTTGAGGTCAAACCTATAACATATAGCACCTTCGTGAGTGTACATCTTTGTATCCCAAGAGGAATGATGACATCACCAATCCGTGCCGCAATATACTCCTGATTATCTGCGATGGTGATCCGATCTCCAATGGGATGGTCACTTAGGGTATGAGAACAAATTCTTATTGCCATTCATGTGCTTGTTGGCACTCGAATCAATCAACCAGACACTTTCTGATGGCTCTGAATTTTGTAAGACTAGGACAATATCTGGATGAGTTATGTCTAGAACCTCTACATCAGAGGAGGCATCCTGCTAAGCAGTAATATGACCCTTCTGTCTCTGATTATGAGCACACCATTGGGATTTCTTGGAATATCCTTTGCCAGAAGTTCTCTCTTCGCTAGAGTTTCCATGCTTGTAACCATTGTAATAAAATTCGTAGTGATGTGTGTATTCGTGGAGAAAACTTGGCACCATCGATCCATCTTATTGTTCTGCTACTTTTCAGGTGGCCGCTATGGCGGCCACTAAGAAGGTTGTTGTTGTGGATGCTGCTTCTGATTCTGGGAGGTCTAACTGCCCTTTCTGAGGCTTGTTGCTATGATTTTTCCTCGTGATGAGAGCCTTGTCTTAGAAGGCTTCCTAAACATTCTAAATGGATTCTTCCTGTTGGAGATAATTCACCAGTTTGGAAAACACTCACCTCCTATTGAGTGATGGTCAACATGGTGATCAGTTTCTGAAACTGGGAAGGAAGAGCTCGCAAGGTGAGTGGGACTAACAACTTGACGTCCACCGGTTCATCGAGAGCAGAAATTTCTGTGCGTAACTCAGCCACATGCCACAAAGAAGGCTTCGAATGATTTGCCATCATGCATACTCATCGTGTGAAGATTTTTCTAAAGATGTAGCATTGTCATCAGATTCTTGGCTTCATAGACGGTGCACAATGTGGTCCATGCCATAGAGGAAGTTGTTGCTTCCTGAATGTGATGTTGAACCTCATCAGAAAGGTTGAGAGTGAGAAGCATTAATGCTTTTACATCGGCCTTTTCATACTTAGCCAACAGATGAGCATCTGTGGGAGAGGTGTCCATGTCAGAAACGATCCCCCAAAGATCTTCAAACCGAAGAATCATCCGCATATTGGTTTTTCATGTGGCAAAATTTGGCCCTTTTAGCAACTAGGCATCTGACAACAAAATGCGAGGTGCAGACATTTCTAGAAACTCAAAATTGTATTTTATTTATTGATTGTTAAAAAATGGTTACAAATGCTTACTGAAGGAACCTATCATGAAGATGGGCTCTATAAGCTTGTGAAGTGAGATGTGGATGCTCCTGTGGGTGTTCTACTTTGCGTTCATCATCTGCATCATAGCCACACTCCAATTCTTCACGGATTCAGTGCGCTTGAAAACACACGTCAAACCAGAAAATAGTCGAACAATACTTGATGCACCAATTCATCAAATAATACGTTGTCGGTATTCAACAATTCATTGAGAAAGGAAAAATAGATGTCGGTGGTGTCTTCTTGGGTTCTCAGAAGCGACCCAGTGGAAGGATTTCTCGTAACACTCTCAGCATCAGAAATGTGTGACATGTACGTGGCGAGATAATGCTTAAAATTGGTCTTTGCAGGTTGTCTTCCACGTGCTGATTTCACTAGATTTCAAGACATCCTCTCCTCTAGACATGGAACAGGTCCGTTTGCTATGCTACAAGGAAATTTTCTTCCACCAAACTCCATGCAAGAATAGTTTCACTAGTTTCTAGGTTTGGATACAAAAAATGAAATCAAAATGCCAAATCCAAACATGTCCTATAAAAACATTGTTGTCTTTTTCTCCTCCGCAACATAAGAGAAGTCACTTCTACCAGATCGATGGGCTCAGAATTGAAACGATGCTTACAAACTCTCGTTGTGCTTCTGATCTAGCAATGAATCTGTAGATTATGTTCTTGCTCCAAAAACCTATGCAGGCTACTATCAAATCCCCGTGCTCACAATTTCTATGTTGGGTTGAAAGATAAAAGTATCTCCACACAGGCCGCTATCCTCTTGCTTCTCAATCTCCACTCCCACTCCATGAAAGATTGCTTGCTAGGGCTTTACAGGTGTTGGGTGCTAATGTATTCCAAAATTCAAACCACGTAAAGACCAGGTATGTGACAATCCTTCATCCACCATGATTACAATGGTAGATAGGGTTGGGAAGGTGTTTTCTCTGATACCAATGATAGCAGGAGTAGGAGATAGATACAAAATTATTCAATGTATTCTATTCAATGCATGTAATTCAAACAAAAGAGAGCAGAGCCACATAAAGGCTACAGGAGGAGATGGACAGTTATAACTGTCCACTAACAAACAAATGTATTAACCTAAACTAATTCTAAACATCGCATAGGGCAGACTATTTAACATTTTAAATTTAAGTATTTTAATATTTTCAAAATTTTCAACATTTAAAATTTAATCTTAATTTCATTTTTTCTAAATTCCCATATTTTGAAATTGCATTTTTTAAAAATGGTTATAATTGAAAAAGGAAGAGTGGGGAATTTGAGATGGGAGATGAATCAGTATTGTAATAAATATTTTAACTTTTATATTTCAAATATCAAATATACAGATCTCATATAGTACAGGCACGAAGAAATTTTAGATCGCAATTAGATAAAGTTCATACATAAATGTAAACATATAAAGAACACAAGATGTATTTAGAAACCTTCTTTATTGGAATTCAAATTAGATTAAAACTTCATATAATAAGATTAGCCAACAAATACTTCACAATCCTTTGTTTTCACTCACATCATCCTCATGAAACTCCAACCATCTATGTTAACCTAGAAGAGACTTCCAGAGGTTTTTGCTTTGCAGCAAAGGCTTTCTTCAAAAGAAGAGAATTTTTTTTCATACCCACCTAAATGTCAAACACCCTTTTAAGAAACAAATCCTTCATGAATATGAATCTTACAATTCATTTTCAACTTGAATCTTCAACTTCCTAGCGTTGAATTTGAATTGGGATTTGAATGTAATCAAATTTTGTCTTCTTCTCCAAATGATCTCATCTTTTATCTTATAGCTCTGAAAAACTTGTCCATAATTATTACATATTTTTACTCATGTGTTACACTGGTCCCACAAAGGAAAATAAAGATCTTTTATTCTTAGAAACTTTTCACATTATCTAATATAACCATTTAGCCTCATAAGTGTGCTTGAATCTACATCTACAAACATAGTCCTAACAAACCATCTAGCAAGACCACCTCCACTCATCTTCATGACCCAAGTAATATATTAACATGAATATTAGGATGTGTAATTTAATGAAAATTTACCATCAATACTTAAAACATCAAGAAACACCACTTTGCAAGACTTTCCTAGTTGGTTTTAGCATCTCTCAATTTGGTCTACAAGAATTGAGCTAATTTATACCTCAACATTTCTGCATCATGGGGTATGGTAAACCATAAATGGAAATATAATTAAATGAAATATCTCATCACCTTATCATACTGCTCCAATTAATGGCAAAAATATTCAAAAAAATTGGATCTCTCCAACTAGTTTGGTTGGTCATGAAGACACAAAAACTAGTCTTCTATACAATGTAGTTAAATACCTTGAAAGAAATTTTCAGATATCCCTATCACCTCTAACACTTAAATTTTTATATCGATTTTTTTTTAATATTTCATACCCATATGTAAAATGGAGAAAGTCTCACCTTCATACCCATCCAGCCAAGCTTCTCAAATAGGCCTAAAAGAGGAGTTTTGGTTCAATCACCTTTAAGAAATAAATTAATTATGTAAAATAAACCATGTAATGTTACACATCATATTGTAAATGAAAATAGTGATCAAGGAAAAAAATTCATCGATTCAGTGCAAGTCAACATGGTTACCTTCATTCTTCTTCACTAGCTTCATAAAACATAACTCCTTTTGTCGGTAAGCTCTGATGGATGCACAAGAAGAATGTATATTGCTATATTATTGAGATACAAAGTGACACCTTTAAATAGGCCGATAGGAGAGACAGTGCGTGAGGGAGACAATTATACGGTTACTCATAACTGATCACTTTAACAAAATACTAACAAATGTATTAGTTATCTAACATTCCCCCCCTTAATACATTGCTCTTACAAATGTACCCCCTAAACAAATCAAACTTCACCTTGCCGAGAGGCTTGGTGAGAATATCTGCAATCTGAGAATCAGTAGGGCAGTACTGGAGCTGAATTTGGTGGTTCAAGACCTGTTCACGAATGTAGTGACATTCGACCTCAATATGCTTTGTTCGTTCATGGAAAACAGGATTCTTCACAAGCTTCAACACACCTTGATTGTCGCAGTGAATGATGGGAGGTTTCTCTTCAAGAATCCCTATATCTGCAAGAATGCGACGTAACCAAATTGCTTCGCACACAGCTCCTCGTGCAGCGCGGTATTCAGCCTCAGTGGATGAGAGAGCAACAACAGTTTGCTTCTTGCTGATCCACGAGATAGGTCCAGATCCGAGATGAAAAACATATCCTGAAGTGGATTTCCTGTCATCAACGGATCCTGCATAGTCTGAGTCTGTATATCCCTGTAAGAAGAACTGAGTGTTCTTCTGATACTCCAGACCAAAGTCAACTGTACCTCAGACATATCTCAACACATGCTTTGCTGCTATCCAATGACATTTCTTCGGCTCCTGCATAAATCTGGCGAGATAGCTCACCGCAAAGCAAAGATCTGGTCTGGTATAAGTCAAGTAAATGAGACTCCCCACAAGCTACCTGTAGTGAGTGCCATCTACCTGTGGTGAATCCTGGAATCTAGATAGTTGCAAACCTTTTTCCATAGGTGTGGACATTGGTTTACAATCTGACATCCCATACTTTTCCAGGAGTGTCTTGGCATATTTCATCTGGGAGACGAAGATATGATTCTTCTTCTGCCATATCTCTAAGCCAAGACAATAGTGAAGTAGCCCCAAATCAGTCATGTCGAAGGATTTCTTCAGATCATTCTTTACATCATCTACAAGATTGTCAGAACTTCCTGTGATCACAAGATCATCTACGTACAAAACCAGAATGACAATCTCTGTTCCTACCTTCTTGATATACAAATTTGTATCTGAGGGGCTACGAGTGAATCCATGCTGCAATAGGTGATCATCAATTTTTATATACCATGCCCTAGGTGCTTGTTTAAGTCCATAAAGAGACTTTATCAGATGACATACCTTGTGTGGTTGATGCTCGTCTACAAACCCTTTAGGTTGGGCCATGTACACTTCTTCTTGCAGATCACCATTTAGAAAAGCACTCTTGACATCCATCTGCTGAAGTTTCCATCCATTTTGTGCTGCCAGTGCACATACAACTCTGATGGTTTTGATCTTCACAGTGGGTGCAAAGGTCTCGTCATAGTCAATTCCTTCTTGCTGAGCATAACCCTTTGCAACAAGTCATGCTTTGTGTTTGTCGATTGAACCATCTGCCTTATATTTTGTTTTGAAAATCCATTTGCAGCCAATGGATTTCTTACCTGGAGGCAGATCGACAAGTTCCCACGTCCGATTCTGAATCAGGGAATCATATTCAGCATCCATAGCCTGTTTCCACTGTGGTTGGTCTAATGCCTCACGAACAGTGTCAGGTTCGGTGCTCTCAACAACTGAACTCATGAGTGCAAAATTTACCTCATGTCTTGCTTGACTTCGTGTTCTAACTCCCGTAGAAGTACCAGGAAGTGAGTTCAGGTGTGCATCCCTGATAGTACTCTGGACCCATTTCAGACGTTGGCGCTGCTGATGTGAAGATGTGTTTTCCAGTGTGCCAAGATCAATGAACAAGTCTCCACTCAGCTCTTCTTCTCTCTGAGAAGAATCATCTTGCTCATCATCTGGATGTGTGAGCAATTTATGTGACGAGGTCGGTACTGGATCTCCATTGTGTGGCAAGGAGTCAAAGGACGACTCATCACATACCACATCTCGACTCTCGTAGATCTTCTTCGTCTCAGGATCCATGAGACGATATGCCTTTGAGGTAGTACTATACCCCAAGAAAAGACATGGCAGTGTCTTTGGATCGATCTTCTTCCTTCTCTTATCTGGAACATGCATATATGCAGTACAACCAAAAAACTCTTAAATGATGAATAGAAGGTTTACGACCAGTCCATACCTCTTCCGGTGTCTTGTTCTGCAAGATCTTCGTGGGTGCCCGGTTGAGTAAATACACTACTGTCTGGACTGCTTCTGCCCAAAACTGATCCTCCAACTTGGCGGTCGAGAGCATACAACGAGCCATCTCCATGACAGTCCTGTTGTGGCGCTCGGAAATCCCGTTCTGTTGGGGCGTATAGGGAGCAGTCAAATGTTGTTGAATGCCATGCTGCTTCAGGTATGCTAAGAACTTCTTTGACACAAATTCCCCCCCTCGATCTGAGCGGAGGAGAAGAAGAGGCTTCCCAGACTGCCTGGTGGCTTGCTGGTAGAAGGTTTGGAAATTTGCAAGTGCCTCACTCTTCTTCTGAAGGAAATATACCCACATTTTCCGTGAGTAATCATCAATGATGAGCTGAAAGTACACAAAACCTTGAAAGCTAGCTGGCAGGGGTCCGCACAGATCGGTGTGAACGACCTGAAGATGCTCTATAGAATGATAAGAGCTCTGTTTGAATGGACCTCTATGTTGTTTTCCCGCAAGACATCCTGAGAAAACAGGTAAGGAATGGGAGAGTGGAGGAAGCCCTCTTACCATTTCCTTCGCACTGAGTTGATGCAGAGCCCCAGCAGAAAGATGACCATATCGAAAGTGCCAAAGTGCAGTGGACTCTGCCGTTGATGCAGAGAGAGCAATGCTAGATGAAGTGACCGCATCCAGTGCAAATAGACGGCCCTTCAGAAATGCGTGAGCAATGACTGACTCTCCCTGGGAAATGATGCAGGACTTGACCCCTTTCTCAACAAAGAATTCAACCTGCATTCTATGGTTAAGAAGTTGACTTACAGACAAAAGATTTGAAGTCAAACCTGGAACATAGATCACCTTTGTGAGTGTACATCTTCGTGTTCCAAGAGGAATGATGACATCACCAATCCCTGCTACAGTATACTCTTGATTGTCTGCAATGGTGATCCGATCTCCAGTGGGCCGGTCACTCAGAGTATGGAACAACTTCTTGTTGCCAGTCATGTGTTTGCTGGCACCTGAATCAATCAACCAGACATCTTCTGACGGCTGCGAAGTCTGTGAGACTAGAACAATGTCAGAATGAGTCGTATCTGGTACCTCTTCATCGGAGGTGGCATCCTGCTGAGCAGCAATGTGGCCCTTCTGCCTCTGATTACGAGCATGCCATCAGGATTTCTTGGAATATCCTCGGCCAGAAGTGCTCTCTTCGCCAGAATTTCCATACTTGCGACCGTTGTAATAACAGTTCGCAGTTGTGTGCGTATCCGTGGAGCAAATGTGGCACCACCGATCCGCCTTGTGATTATGCTGCTTCTGGGGTGGCCGCTGTGGTGGCCGCTGTGAAGATGGCTGCTGAGCATGCTGCTTCTGATTCTGGGGGGCAGATTTCCCTTTCCGAGGCTTATGTTTTTGCCTCGTGATGAGAGCCTTGTCTTCGAAGGCTTCTTGTACATTTTGCATGGCTTCTTCCTGCTGGAGATAATTCACCAGGGTTGCAAAACTCACCTCCTGTTGAGTAATTGTCAACGTGGTGATCAGTGTCCGAAACCGTGAAGGAAGAGCTCGCAGGGTGAGCGGGACTAGCAACTTGTCGTCCACTGGTTCACCGAGTGCAGAGAGTTCTGCACGTAACTCAGCTACACGCCGCAAGAAGGCTTCTACTGATTCGCCATCATGCATACTCATCGTATGAAGCTTTGTCTGAAGTTGTAACTTTGTCGTCAGATTCTTAGCTTCGTAGATGGTACACAATGTGCTCCATGCCTGAGAAGAAGCAGTTGCTTCTCGAATGTATGGCTGCACCTCATCAGAAAGACTGAGGGTGATGAGCATTAGTGCTTTCGCATCAGCCTTTTCATATTTTTCCAACAGATCATCGTCTGTGGGAGGGGCGTCTTTGCCAGAAACGATCCCCCAAAGATCTTCGAATTGAAGAATCGTCCGCATTTTGGTTTTCCATGCGGCGAAATTTGGCCCTTTCAAGAGTTGGGCATCGGATAGCAATATTTTTGGAGCAGACATTTTCAAAAAACTCAAAAATGTATTTTATTTATTTATTTATTTTTCAAAATGGCTACAATGCTTACTGAAGGAATCTGTCCCGAAGATGGGCTCTATAGGCTCGTGCAGTGAGACGCCGACGCTCCTGTGGGCGTTCTATTTCACGTTCGTCATCTGCATCATAACCACGTTCAAATTCTGCACGAATCCGCCGTGCTTGACATCGAACGTCGAACCAAAAGTATTCCAACAGTCCTCGGCGCACAATCTCGTCAAAGAGAATGTTCCCAGTGTTGTGTAGCTCGTTGATCAAGGCAAAGAACAGTCCAGTGGTGTCTTCGTTGTCATTCAATGCCCAAATATTTGGTGCATTGCTCGCGGTGCTTTGTGCATCAGAAATTTGAGACATACACGCACACACTGTTTTGCAATTTGCTGACTTTGCTTACACGTAGCAGTCACAAGCACGAATCTTGCTCAGCAATGTCTCCTTTCGTGAGTAGAGGACGGACAGTTGCTCTGGGCTCCAGCAATGAGTCTCCTCTCTGAATCTCCACGTACAACCAACAAAGAAGGTGCACAGGTTCACTGGTTTGCACAGATAAGAGTTCACGCAAGGGTTATAATTCTTCACTCATAGCAAGGAACACCCTCTCCTCCTTCACGCACGCACAGCAAAGAAAAACGGGATAGGCTCAGTCTTCTTCTCCTTCAGGCACGCACAACAAAAGAAAAATGGGACAGGCTCAGTCTTCTTCTCCTTCAGGCACGCACAACAAAGAAAAACGGGACAGGCTCAGTCTTCTTCTCCTTCAGGCATGCACAACAAAAGAAATGGCAACAGTCTAACTCTCTTCCTTCACGCACGCAGCAAAGAAATGCTCCACGCTCAGCAAAAACGGGACTCCTTCACACACGCAGCAAAGAAACACGGGACAGGCACTCAAGCACGTGGGACAGTGAGCGGGACAGGCAACTTCCTTCACACACAGCGCACCAGAATTTGCTCCAGTCTCCATGCACGCACAGGACAGTCTTCTTCACACACCAGTCTGCTCTTCCTCTCTTCCTCCAGGCACAACCTCGCTCTGATACCAATGATAGGCGCACAAGAAGAATGTATTGCTATATTAAAAAGATACAAAGTGACGCCTTTAAATAGGCCGATAGGGAGACAGCCGTGAGGGAGACGGTTATACAACTGATAACTGTCCTTTAACAAATACTAACAAATGTATTAATTTTCTAACAAAAACATGAATTGATGGCCAAAAACTTCATTCATTGCCTATTTTTCTAGAGGGAGGTTTGCAGAGAGAACAACACAGTTCGTAAAATGGATGGAATTTTTTGTTTCTTATTCAATTGTCCTAAATTTTTAGAAATAGTTGAGTATTAGAGTTCTCTTCAAAAATTACTTCTATTATTTATCTGAAGAAGGCTTGATATCTTTTTTTGAGTGCTAAGAGGAAAAGGTTCTCAATTTACGTTTTTCAAAAACCTGGTTTTGGTAAAACTTTAGTTACTAGCACAATTCAATTCAAAATTTGATCTGAAACTTGACATAGAGCACAAAAACAACTTCCTCTACATGATCCATGGCTTGATTGTTCATAAATGATCATGTATGGTCCAGAACAATTTGATTTACCTAAGCTTCCACGACTACTTCTCAAGGGTAATTTCAGTGAAAACATGACTTTTTCCTCCAAGGGATAAAATTAGCATTGTAGATGCTCCTACATGATCTAGGCAATGCTCCTATGCTCCTACCATTCTTACCAAGGCTTGTCATGGTCTTATTTGAGCTTTTAAACCTTGTTAGGCTATAGAACTATGCCTCAATGGGCTATTGCCAGTTGTGACTTGTAACACCTGACTTAATGATCACCCTAGAAGCTAATTCAAATTCTACAAACATCATTTGTGATCTTTGGGATACCTACGCCAAGTACACAAATCATCACCATACCTCTAATGGGTACCTACCTCACTTACCAATCCTGCAACACAGTTAAGTCATCATGAAACCACTCTAAATCCACTCTATTAGATCGAAACAACATAGAGAAAGAACCAACCACCATTGAAAAGACACTACCAATCAACCTTCATGCCTCTAACATATCCTCACTTCACCACTCACAACTTTGCCATCAATTCCACCTGACATCAATGACAACACCAATGCACCATGGTTCAACATATCCTTCATTGTTTATCTATTCCATTCTATTCACCCTATATGTATCTTTCACTCCATCCTATTCATTGTGTGCATGCTTAGTTTAGGTTTTTATTTTTCATAATAGACTACCCATAGTGCAAATAATATCACTTTTCTTTGTTGATTTCATGTCCATCCCCATTTCTAATATTTGTTTCATTTTTGATGCAAATTTGGATGTAATCATGTTGAAATTAATGTGGAAAAAAGTGACATAAAGGTAACACAAAAGTGATGCAAATGGTTTCAATTTTGTATCACTTGTGTAACACCATCACCCTTAACATTAAAAAAATATTGGATATGACCATCTGCATCCTTTTTCTATTTCGATTTACTATGAGTTCACAAAAGACATAAAAAAAGAAGGTAGATGGAAGGAGATAGGGGGTAAGTTGAAGGATAAGGATAAAAGTGGCATTGAAGAGCACTTTCCCATGTAAAAAATATTAAAATGTGCTAGGGTGACTATGGGAAGGGGTGGAAAAATATGGAATGCATGCAAGCTATGTAGAAATTTGTGAAAAATTTTAGAGGAGGTGGAGATAAAATTGCTCATAGGATTTCATTTGGGGTTTAAGAAAATCAATAAAATATTTCTATCATCATATTTACTTCTAATGTGTGCATATTTTCCACATGTTTAGATGGTATTTAAAATTATTGAAACTAATATTTTATGCATAGGGTTTAAAGAGAAATGGAGCTAAATGTGGAAAGATATTTTCAGTTTTAGATCCATTCATTAATGGAAGACCGAAAAAAAAATCTTGAGATAGGGTTATGGGGATGAAAAAATTAAAACTAAGAAGAAAATAGGGCTATCACTTGTTCCATAAAATGTTATCTCCTATGGAAAAACTACACACACACACACACACACACACACACACACACACACACACACACACACACACACACACACACACACACACACACACACACACACACACACACACAGACACACACACGCACGCATGCACGCACACTCGCGCACACGCGCCCACACACGCCCACACACGCGCGCGCGCGCGCCCACACACACACACACACACACACACACACACACACACACACACACACACACGGGTTTAGTATATTTGATTTTCGAAGGAGAAAATTGTGAAACTTTGGTTGTTCAATGATTGTAGACATTTTTAATTCATGTACAATTCTAAAAATGATTGTTTAATCATTTCCATGGAACTTTATAAGTCAAATTGTAGGAATAAGGATGTTTTCCAAGTGTTTGAAAAAATGTACAAAGACTATGATCTCTCTTGTAAACCATAGGAGGATCCTTTACATGTTTTACAATATTTTAAAAATCTTTAAAAACATAATTATGATTATCCAATTGATGAAAAATGAGAGAGTATGTTTTAGAACATTAACTCTATTAATTCAAATCTTTCTTACAACATGTAAACATATTTTTAGTTTATTTGATACAATTTTACTATAGGCGATGGAAGGATTGTATGTTACATTATATTTAAAGATATGGCCCAATGAAAGTGGAGTAAAACTTTCAACAATTTGGGAAAATCACCAATCACTAGGGTGATGTCCATCTATGTTTGTGAGACTAAGTTCCCTTATATGGTAAGGGTATTTGGGTTTTTGATTATTTTAACCAGAAAGAACCAATGAAACGAAAATGGGAAGAAGAAAGATAGGATAAAGAATATAAAGGAGATAATAGAAGAGGAAGGGAGAAACCACTCAACAGACTAGATATAGAAATCTTCCGTGATACTTCTAGGTAAATAAAAGGCTAGAAATCTCTCAGTCTCACACATGAAGGAATAAAATGCAATATCAAATATAAATAATAACAAAAAGAACAAAAAGTATTCACAACCCATGAACAATACATATATGGCACAAAGTCTACATACCCATAAATTCAGCACAAATTCTTAGTATCATCACATCACACACAATAAGGGAGAAACCTTATATTTATAAAATTGTTCAATTATTAAATATAAATGTAGATTTTTATGACTGAAAAGAGCATAAAAATCCTAGGGATAAATTAACACATCAATATTTTATTATATATCCATGCAAACTATAGAACATATGTACACAAACAACAAACTCTCTTCAATGTAGAGAGAAAAGAAAGAACAATGACATGCTTACATTCACTTAACTTACAGTTTAAAGCGAATTTATATTCTTAATTTTTACAAAAAATTCAGTTTTTCAATGTAAAAATAAAAATCTCATTGAAGTGATGGAAATCACGTTTCCCAATGGAGAAATAGAAATTTAGTCAAATGAATAATAGAAGAATAATTGTGAGTTCCGGACATGGATGTTCCTTTCTTGATTCAATCAAACACGTTCAGAGTTGTCTTTGTTGGCTATTACTATCAGATTAGAGAACACCTAAAACAACGCAAGAAATCTAGTGGGTAATAGTTTTGCAAGATTTGCGAGTGTAGATGGAAGATAATAAGTATCCACCTCCTTAATTGTCTCTGGTAAAAGGGAAACAAATGCTTTATTTCCATAGCTTTTCTGTTAGAATATTCCATCCTTACATTTATTAGTTAAGAAAAAACCTTTCACCTTTTTATTTCATTTATGGGCGTGTGTGGGGGTTAAGAATGCTTTGGAAGATACCACCATATTAGGATTCTTTCTATTTGTTCGAAAAGTACAGGGGAAAGTAGCCAATGAATTTGAGTGTCTATGTGAAGTATATTATTATTAATTATCAAAATCAAATTCAATATTTATCATTTTCACATTTGTAATTAAAAAAAGTAGATAATAACAGAAGTCACATTTACAAATCAGTGAATAAAATAGTGACACATGGGCTGTCGCAAAAGGATGATTTTATTCACAAGTAATAACTAATATTAATTTTAGTTGCATTTAAAAATGCCTAATTTAAATTATTAAAAATATATTTTACACATAATTTAAATTCAAAAAAGAAAATACGCACACGGAAAAAATCATAATCTATTAAAGGATATTTTTTATAAAAATTATAAGATAGTTAAGTGGCTGTGGTAGCCCTTTAACTTTAGGTTCACGGTCATTGGCTCCTTTCCCCTAAAACATTTTATTTAAATTTCACTTGAGAAAAACAAAGTATATAATTCCTTCACACAAATACTTGATCATTCTAATCAATTTTCTCTTCTTTCCCCCTCTCCTTGTTTTATCTGAATAAATATAGGAAAATTCCATGACTACAATTGATGATAATAATGAATTTACTTTTTTGATATGGCCATTTGAGCCATCATGACCACAACTAATGCAATTAATGGTTATAATATTTTGTTGATTTTATTGAGACAATAATTATTTATAGTATTTTAAAGCTATTATCTGAATAAAAAATGTTTTAATATTACCCAAAGAATATTTCTTAAACTATTTTAGACCTAGATGTTTTAAATATATGTTTTTGAAATATAATTTGGTCTAAGCTTGACAAGATTCAAACAACTCAATTTAAATTTAGGACTTCACTTAGGGTGGACACATAAAATGACCATGATGTATTTACTTATTATAAAATTAGAAATGTTTATTATATTTGTTTGGTTGTTCGTTATTAGTTTATATTAGGAATTATTGTGTTGTGTCAACTCATGATATTATATGCCTAATATCATTAAATCCTTCAAATATTATATTCTTTGTTCAATATGGTAGAATAAGTAAATAATTGTAGGAAGAAGAGGTATGAAAATATTAGAGGGGGTTATTTATTATTTAAATTCAATATTACAATTAGAAACATTGTGTGTGTGTGTAAATAACAACTAGATCAAAATATATGTATACATGTAAGAATTGTAAGATACACCAATTAGAACATGTGCTAAATATAGTAAAGTATGAGAAGGTGAGTGCACTTAACTATTTGACTTCACTTGAAGTTATATGGGTGTGAAATATAAACTAATTAGATAGAAATGTATTACAGATGCTTCATATATGATTCTAGCATCCCACTATGCTTTAGGATAAACCCATTACATTCAGAAATAACCATTTGTGGTTCTGTCTATGATGATAATGGATCTTGTAGCTTTAATTTCCCTTGAGAATGATTGAAATATGGTTAGCTACAAAATATTTTGTCTTGCAAATCTCCCAAATCCTCAATAACCTACCCAATGACCCAGAACCATAACCACGAGAAAAACCCATGTAAATGCTTACTATTTGGGTTAAAGTATAATCCATGGACTACCTACGTTGCACTACTTGGAATAGGCATCAAACCATAGTTCTTCACATCTAGATATATAATATGGTATGGATGCAACCAAATTTTATAACCTAATCACTTGATGTTTCTTGTAATGGATTACTTGTTTTTATTAAGTTGGCTTTTAGAGATTCTATCTTGGGAACATTGAATCTTAAACATAGCTTGGAGTGTTTTAGACTCGTATAAGGGTTGTTATTAATGTCTATTGTTTCTTTAGGGAAATCTAAGAGAACTTGGTATTCTATTTGGATGATATTTACTTGAGAATATCCTGTAATTTTCAAATGAGTAAAAGAGTGGAATTGACTTCCTTATATAGCATTTTTTAGGTTTAATTTCACATGAAGTATCACATCACCTTCTTCATGCTATTTATGGAAATGTTAATTTAAAATTTAATATATATAATAAAGTGACGTTATTGTTAGATTAATTAGTTATCCCATTTTTTACTAAACTGGCCTAGCTGTCTGTTATTCCTTCGTGGCATATTTGTTTCTCCACCTACCTATGGGTTACCTCTTCTTGTAACCGATTGGGATTGTATATATTTGTTTTGATTTCATTGAATAAAGATGAGTTAATTTTCTACCGTATTGTCTAACATTGGTATTAGAGCATTACCATGAGGGCCTATAGTGTGGGAACATGCAAAAGAAAATGTAACAGAAGCAAGTGTGAAAACAACAAAGTGTGTAGATCAAGAAGGCAACAGACGCGGAGTCCTGTGGAGAATGTGGAGATCTTGTGCAGTGACCCTGCATTAAAACCTACTCTCATAAAGCATACACGAACATGTGTAAAACGTTGGAAAAATCTGGATATGCCTGTCTCTCATGCAAGTTTGCACAAAGGCTAAATGTATTTTCTGTCACGTCACCATTAGTTTTTGCAGAATAGGTAACAATGTAATACTTTGTTACCTATTCTGTCAAATTTTCGTTTGCATTTTTATAAAAAGAATCGGCACCATAGTCTTTCATACGTGAGTGCGAAGCAGGATGGTGGAGCGCGAGAAATAGGGCACAGGGGTCGTGGGTTCGAGGCCAGCTGGGTGTAAGGATGGACCACCCTGGTCAAAGTTTTGTGCAGGTTCACGTTGACTGTGAACCTGCGTGATGGATAGGCTGATCAGAAAAAAACTAGATAGAGCAATTTGTATTAGAGATATTTTTTACCCGGCGAGTGAAGATCTTTATTTCTTGCTGGAGTGTTTTGACAGATTGGTGTCCGTTGTTCCTTTTTTTTAATTCTTTACTCTTTAAGTGGATACCTATTTTTTTCCATCATTCATGTGATGGCATAAGTATCAGTCATCACATGAATGATGGAAAAAATCAGTATGGCGAAAATTAGGAGAGTGTCCATTGACATAGATCTAAGAGACCAAAATTTGTTTTATTAGAATGAAACCTTCACCGTGAACCCATGAGCAAGATTAAAGACAATGTGGAGGAGAAAAACAGTCTAGTGAAAATGAGGAGAGTGTCCATTGACGTAGATTTGAGCGACCAACATTTGTTTTATTAGTATAAAACTTTCACCGTGAACTTGTGAGCGAGATTAAAGCACATGTCAAACATTATAGAAGATGGAAGTAGTGTTATGACCAATATGTGAGATGTATCGCCATTAAAAGACTAATATCGAGCCCTTGAAAGCACTGGATTCTATTTTAAATTGTTCGTAAGTATCCATAACAATGAAAACTTACAATTTGAGGAGACAGTGCATCAGGGACTACTCAATTGGTTCTTGTTTGACAAACACGGCCAAGAAAAGAAGATGCGTGTGAATCTTGACAAAGGCTACGATGTAGATGATGAATGTGAGATAGAACAGCCTGACAAGCATCCATGTCTCACTGCACGAACATACCAAGATCACCTTCATTCTCTTCATTAGTAAGCCTTTGAAATTTTTGAACACTATAATAAAATTTTGTTTCTGGCATCATGTCTACTCCCAAATTATTTCTATTCGATGCTCAACTCTTGAAAGGACCCAATTATGTCACCTCGAAGATGAATATGTGGACCATTCTCCAATTCGAGGATTTTTGGGAACTCGTCACTAGTAAAGTTGCTTGTCCCGCCAACATAGATGAAAACACAAAGCATGAAAATAATCCTTACACTACAGTAGACCCCCTACTATCAAATAGTTTAAAATCATATCTATAAAAAGTGACCACAAAAATGTCCAAACAATACCCCATAAATCACTAATCAAACAAGCATGTACAAAAGTTCAACACCGTGCAACACGATTGATAACAGAGTTCGGCAATGTGCCTACGTCTCCAGGTCCAATAAAGTGAATGTTCCATTAAATATCTAATTGCAAGTACAAATGGAAAAATTTCTATTCGATATTTGGAATTAATAGACATGCAGAAATTATACCAAGAGACCTTCTGAAGACCTGGACCACGTCCAACAATGTCCTCTACCTTCCTGTAGCACTTGAATGGTCAATTTTCTCTAGTTCTCCATCAAAAACCACTCAAAACAGATCCGAATAACTGAAAAAGAACTCCAAAATAGGAAAATTAATATATGAGATGGAGCGTCTTTGACTTCTAGATAAGTCTCTAGTTCACTCCGAGATCTTAAAACGTCGTCTTACTTCCAGAAACTGGTGAAGGTGGAAATATCTACTCTAGGAAACCAGGCTCTATCCTCGAACAATCCTCAAAACATACACCGCGAGCTGGTCAAAATATATCTTTAGCGAGTTAACAAGACTTAATGAGCTCCTTAAAATCCTTGGAAAAAGGCTTATTTTCCTTGCTAATTCTCCAAGGTGGTTTGTTTTGATATGATGGGGGTGGGGGTTATATAGTATCCTCTGCCTCGAGATAAGGGTTAACCACCGCTATCTCCAGTGCTAAAGATAGCCCGACGCTTTGGTTTGACAGTTAAGTCACCCGAGTCGCAAGGACGAGGTCGATGGTTTGTGGCGATCTGTTTTACCCATTTTACCAAGTTGTCCGCCCGACTCGCAGCTAGATTCACCTTCCCTGCTGATTTTTCCATACCGCGCTCTCTGCTTCACCAACACCCCGCACTATCTATACTACTCCCACGTCGACTCGGCTGTGCTGACTTGGCCATGCTAAATCTTACGTGTTGGTCCACCTCGATTCGCCCTGCAAAGCTACCTTCGCCGAGATTGTCGAGTTGGTTTTTGCCCCAACGAGTTGTCCATGGTGAGCCCGAGCTGGTGTGTTGAGTAGGTGGCAGGCGACATGTCATCATGAGAAGGAACAATCCTCTTTCTACATATGTATGACGAAGACCGGTGATCTTAACAAAACATGTCCAAGTCATATTTTTCCTCGACAAACTCCTAAATATGCAAATAGGATCTTTGTCACGAGCCAGAGTACTTCAAACCAGCGTTTTCCCTATTGACCAAATTTTACACGAACTTTGACCACTGCAAACTTGAGCATACTATGTCCATTTCACATGTTCTAATAATTGTCAGAAAGCTAACATAGTGTTCTTCCATACTGTACTAGTTCAGACAGAACATGGGAAAATTAGAAATCCAAAAATGTCCTCCAGATCACAACTGCCAACTGAGAATGCTTTTTTTTGAGCAAAAGTTTCAAGTGGATCAGGTAAAATCCATATTCTTTATGTAGATCTCTGCAGTGGACTCTAGGGTCTTCAGTACTGCATCGTAGAAGATAGACAAGTTTTTTCCAATCTAAAAGCAATGTGGAAAAATCCAATCACTCACTGAATCTTTTACATGGCTCTCTCCATAGTTCAAAATGCAGAAAACGGAATATAACATAGTGGTAATGTTACCAAATGTATTAAAATTTCTAAAAATATCAAAAATATGGATTAATGTAAATAGACACAAAGTGCCTTCCATGAAAATGTGTAATTGAACCCTTGTGATTTGGCCAATATTACAACTGCAAAAGTGGATCACTATGAAATACATCACCAAATTCCAAACAATAGGTGATGTCTACTGACCATGTGAAGTTGTCAATAACGAGAAAATATCACTTAAAAACCATAGAAGTGATTCCAAATTCTAACTACAAAATGCTCCCAATAAGGAGGTTGAGTGTTATACTTAACCCCTAAAACTACTAGTGAAAATAATCTGTCTTCACAAATGTCACATCTAAAATGGTAAAACTACCACCACTAAAAAATATCACTTGGTGCAACTTGCAAACATGTTGTGCCCAAATGTGGGTCTTAAATATGAAAACAAATACAAATTTAAAATTAGATATCCTGCTACTGTCCACTAAACCTGATAAACTGCTATCTAAATCATAATGGAAATTGACAACCATAAATGAGAGAAAAATCTTCGTATGTTAAACATGTATCTTATCTCTTCCCTACAGGTAATACCATCATGACTATTTGAAACTACATCAAATGGATGTAGTTCATCGTTGATTCTGATAACCTCGTTCCTCCATGGAAAAACATTTCGTCCAAGTCAACATTTAAGACAACTGGATTTGAGTAATACATGGTGAGATAAATGTTTGCATTCCTCTTGCTGACATAATTCAACTCAACAAGAAAATGATATATTGCATAATCAATGTGCTAGTAAACCACCACATAAATATCCCACAAAAGGGGTCTTATACTACAATATATATTTGGATTACAAACAGTGCCCAAAAATAGATCTTGACAAATGTGTAAGAAGACATCAAATTGTATTATTAAAATTTCCCAAGAGTACCTTAAAAATAAATTATGTCTATCACATTTCCATAACTTGAACATATGAAATATGGGTATAAATTCCCTTACTACAACATAGGTAACCTACATGCTCAAAGTAAAATGACAATGACATACTATGCCAATTTTAAAAAAGATTCCTTAATAATAGAAGAAACCTATGTGAAGGCATATACCCTCAATGGTGGCCTCATGGATCATTGGACGATGCCTCATCTCCTTCAGTCTCAAAATGGGACCCTGTTATGTATGAATTTGAAGACTCACTGATGAATCCATGACAAGTTCAAGTTACACGGCCTTTCCCAAAATGGACTATTTAGCAATGATCAAAATTCAGCTCAATATTATTTCCTTTGCTCGTCAAAGATGCATGTCTAGCGATAAGATTAAAATTACTTAGAAAAATATCATCCATTTTGCATGGAATTATATCAAGATTAATCCTATCTAAGAATTTCCCTCCTATGACCATCTCAAGATACAAAATTCAAGAACTATACCTTGAAGGGCTTTGTCTCTAGTCCGAAATGTCTAGGCATGAGGTAGTGGTATAGTGGCAAAGCCCAAGCAGTGTACCATGTCAGCTGTAACTAACTCACATCGATCTCCTAATCGAACATGAGTCGAACTAACCACGAATTTCATATCACTAGAAATATTTTCCTAATTGAGTCTGATGTATGCAACATAACTTCTAGAGGATCAACTGGAAAACTATGGCATGCCACTGAATTTGATTTCTGACTACCACTGAGAATGGTAGGTACTTTCCCTTTGGCTTAATTTCTCTAACGAAACCACTCGGGTGCGTGATTTGGAAAAAGTAACCAACAACGTTTTACAACATGTCCATCTCTCAAGTAATGGATACAAACTGGCCTTGTCTATATGTGGGGTTCTTATCGACATTGTTTACTCTACTGATGTTTACGTACCTACTCAAAATGTAGGTAATCTACACTCCTATAAAGCTCAGAGATCCACTGGTCTTGTGCATGATGATATATGTTCATCTTCTCCATAACTGTGCTTAACAAAGTATGTAGGGTCTCCACTATTCTCCGTAACTGTGACAAAAAGTTAGTATTTATCTCTAACAAACTAATTTAACAAAATATCTACCCCCACTGAAGAAAAATAACCTTTTTATGATACCTAAAACTTTAGTCATAAACTATAGTAGACCCCCTACTATGAAATAGTTTAAAATCATATATATAAACAGTTACCAAAAAATGTGTGAAAAATACCTTGCAAATCACCAATGAAATAAGCATGTACAAAAGTTCAACATTGCGCATCACAATTGATAATGCAGTTCCGAAATGTGCCTACGTATTTGAGTCCACTAAATTGACCTTTCCATCAAATATATAATTGCAAGTATAATTGAAAAACTTACAATTTGATAATGGAATTAATAGACCAACATAAATTATACCAACTTACCTTTAGAAGACTCGGACCATTTCCAGAAATGTCCTCTACCTTCTTGTAGCTCTTGTATGGGTAATTTCCCCTAGTTCTATGTCAAAATCCATAGAAAAGGCCTCCCAATAATGGAAAATAAAGTCCAAAAGGGGAAATAAAATATCAGATGGAGTTTATCTAAGATCTAAAAACATCGTCTAACTGCCTAAAACTGAAAAAAAAAGGTGGAAATAAATCCTCTAAGAAACCTGGGTCTATCATCGAATAATCCTCCAAAAATGCACCATGACCTCATCAAATAAATCCTTGGTTTATTGGTACTCAAAAAACATTGTTAATAATCAAATCTTTTCTCAAATAGTTATAACACACCATGACCTTATAGAGAGCACTATTTCCATGAAAATGGCTATTGTGAATAGGGCCATACTTATGTTTACGAAAAGTGTAATCCTTCCCATTTGTTTTTGATAGCTTGTTGTGGAATTTACCACCAATCTCTATGCTTAAAATATTGTACTTAGAGTAATAGAAATTTAAACACAATGGATAAAGCATGTCCGATATACATATAGTTCAAATTGTCTTATATAACAAAAAATTATGAGAAATCACTATCTCTGTTAATTTAAATTATTTCTCAAATACTCTCCTCAAAATACAAAACATTAGGTCTTCCGACCTCTATCCTTTAAACATCTTCATTAGTATTGTTATAGGCCTTTAATCCCCACTACTGTAATATGACCGATATACACATAAATCACATCATCTTCTAAAACAAAAAATCACAAGATACAAAAAACTCTCTTCGAAATACCAAATATTACATCTTAATGTCCTCTACGGTTTATCATTTAATAGGTGTAAATGGCTTAAAAAAAATTTTAGGTTGTTCTTTTATAGGTCGACTAGAAGTATATCCTACCACTAAAGTTTGTATTTTTAACGTTCCTATCATGCCATCTATATAATGTTATAGCTTGTATGATTCATATGTAATACTTTAAAAAGGTGCAAATGGTTTCGTATCTTTCAATGCATCAAAATTTGATATTAGACTTTTAGAATAATTATGTTATTATTGATTTGATCCACAAAATATGAATTATTTTAACTAGTTGAATTATACATAAGATGTCCTATCAAAGCCTAGCCTAACCATTAAGTTAATTACTCTATTATGATACATAGTAAATAACTCTAGAGGTTGGTGTCTGCTAGGTTATTATTTGAATTCCTTGATAGAAAATGCAAGAAAAACAATTTAAGGTTCAGAAATGACCGTAATTATCAGTGTATTTTATTCTAAGTATAGGTAAAATGTCTTCCATTATTCGTGCTCCATTCAGAACAATTCCATTCATCACATGCGGTATTTTTGGATGAAAAGGTACAAGGAATGGTTTGTGGAAATTAATTCCCTTGAAAAATACCACATCGACCTGTGGTTGTTTTTTTGTTATAGATGACAATCATGGGGAAGTTGGTAGTGTTATATCATCAGAAGTTATTGATTTGGGGACACTACATGTCCAGGTTGAATGATTTGACTTTGAAAACAATAAGTGTCTTATTATGGATATGGAGCTAGATGTTTCTTTGTTCAGGAAACGGGAAATACATGCTTCCCTAAACAACGAACCATGTTCCTATTCAAAATATGGTTGGAATTTGGGGATTCTAATAGATTTTGACAAAATTGGTTGTTCAAATGCAAAAGACATTTAAAATGGTATATTTACAGTATTTATAAAATTATATAGAAAGGAGAAAAAATCTCTTTTTTATCATATCTTGCATAGAAAAGGTTTTATTTCACCTCTAAAACATGCCAAATTGTTTACTATGCTGAGGAGAACATATTTGAATAAATTGGAGATAGACACATTTAAATCAAAATTGCACGCGCTGAAAAGGAAAACTAAATCAATTGGATCATGAGGCTAGTGTAACATCAGAGAGATTTTATTCTTCCTACCGGAGAATAAAAGGAGACAACAAAATGAGAGAAAAATTTCTACATTATTTGAGAAATAAGGATCCAGATAATATTGTATTGACATCATGCATTGAATCCATTGTAATAAAAAAAAAAAATTGCATGAATCACACTATTACCAATTGTTTATGCTGTTGGTTGAAGAGAGAAATGGAAAAATAAAATTTGATTCCCATATAGGGGAAAAATGGCAAAACTGAAAAAAGATCATGAGGTGGAAGTTCTTCCCATCACAACTCAGACAATATTAGACAACTATGTGATTTCAATAGAAGTAAATATACCGGCAAGGATGGAAGTCACAAAATTGTTTTCTTGTAAATGTGCATATCCATTCCATCTTCCATCAACTTTATCAGCTATTCGTTCGACTAATCCTTTCAATGTTGAATGTTTGATCGCTGATTTTTTAAATTTGGCTAGTGATATTTCTTCTGATGTCATAATGGATCTTCTAACAGTTATCCGAACCACTGTGATGGATTGTATTATTATTGTTTTAATACTAATTGGTTATTCAAAAATCTTAAGAGACATAGTACAAAGATACATGGAAAAGGTTAAGGACATTGAAGTATCAATTCTATATGGATGTTATAGACTCTATGATAGTAATGGGATATTCAAAAGTTTGTGTCTTATGTACACAATATCTTATGTGCACAACCGAAACAATAAAAAAAATTATAGAGAAGAGGTCAATATGGATTGGATGGATAAACTACCACAAAAATTGGTAACTGCAAGCAAAATTGGCCTACAAGGAAACATTTTTCCTTTTATTTGCGAAATATCGTACAAGTTCTGGGATGAGATGTTCAATCAATGTTGTTCTGAAAATTCTCTAGTACTAGTGCTTTATGGTGGCAGTGTCACACTCTGTGCATTGGTGGATTCCAAACTATTTGATGTTTTTATTGTTGAGACACATACAAAATAAATGTTTCTGAAACATTACTGTTCTCATACGAAAAAAGGTTCCTCACTGAAAACAACTTTAACAAATGATTTTGTTTAATGTATTTTGACCTAAATATGCTATTTATACAATTATTGTCTATGCAGACAACCACAAAGCTATAAAAGACGATGTACAATTGTTTCATTATGACGCTACACAAACAATTCAACATGGTGATTTACTTTCAATCATTTTATAAATATGTTTAATGAGCTCTATCTTCAATTACCATAGTTTTCATTTTTTTTTAACAAACTAATGTTTTTTACAGTTCAGATGAAAGATGTAGAGGATGCGGGAACATCAGCCACAAATACACCATCAGATCTATGTATGTTAATCATGTGAATTTACAAAAAAAAATTGCTAATAAGCCCCATAAATTTATAAGAGAATAAATGATTATGCAAACAACCAACAAATAAAAAATGTAACTGTGGAGGGCGCGAAGGTATCCAACATGAATAAACACTCACAACTTGGTATGATATCCATGTGTATCTTAAATTTTTTTTTTTATAAAGCCCAAAACTTTATAGGAAACAATAACTAACAAACATTAGTTTATATGCTTGGCATAGGGTCGAAGATAAAGTTTAAGGAAATCCATTTGTAAGCTACGATAAAAATTTAAAATGAAGTATATAAAACTTAGCAGACTCTATACATATATATTAAATACAGTAATGGTTTGACTAAAAAACCTTCCATTCATTAACATCTCACTGATTTACAACTGCATACTGTCTACAATGTTTTAGTGATTTACTAACTACTTACATTGAATTAAAATTGTTTCGTAATCAACATCATCATAAATGGAACTACATACGGCTTAATCTAGCTCGTACGTATGTAAAGCAAGACTTGGCTAGCCTCACTAAAGGTTTTCCAGCTAAGTGTTGTTCAGCCAATGATGGCATAGCCTAGCGGTCTCAAATCCTCATCAATAGTTGAGGATTGTTTTCCGCCAAAGGTTGGTTCAAAGAATATAAGTGTAGCCTAGCAGCTACTGAATTTGAATTATAAGAAATAGAACAATTGATATTGTACTTACCATATCACCATAGAAACCACTAGGTTTATCCATTTAAGATTTCATTTTCCATAGCATGAAATTGATTATGAATTGATTAATGTTTATTTCAAATACATTATGCTCACATTTTCAATACCAAGAAATATATTATGAATTGATGATTTTTTATTTGAAAAATATCTTGCATCAACGGATCCAACTGTGTGTAAAGGCGGTGTAATCCAAGCCACAATCTCAATCGGTAACTGTTAGTCGTAAGTTAAATTTTTTTTTATTTAAATTGGTTTACTTCCATGCAGGTAGTAATAATAGTTATTTACTTATTTTGGATATGGAGGACCTTCTATATGGGATCAAAAAAACATATAATAGGAATATTTCAACAAGATCAGTATGAAAGTTTTCAACCTACGAGGTGGTCTATCAGAATTTATAAAATTATTATCACCATACTATTAACTAGGATTCTGGTCTGACAATCTCATTTTTCCTGATGTTAAAAAGATTTCAGCTGGCTTCGATAAAAAATATCAACCATATTGAATCCAAGAATCACTTTGGGAAAGGAACATTGTAATATAGTCATGGGAATAACAATAAGAGACCTCGAAAAGTTTTGGAGTAGAAATAATTTTTCATATAGTTCTAAAAACACATTTTGTATTACATTAGGTGCAAAGGGAAACTCTCCTGAAAATTTGATGGTGAGGATGAAAATGGTTGATGGCCAATTTTGTACAAAAACATATCATAAATAGTGTCTCAAGGATTGAATGTGGTAGAGGGCATCAAATATTTATAGCAAGAAAATGCCAAATAACTATTTATTTTTTCATAATGTTGTTATGATGGTACTGCTTAACATTTTCAATAATATATAAATCAATATGTTATTATGAAAGTACTTCGTAATTCTATTACATTTATATGATATTATTGAAATATAAGTTGGGAGGATTTAGATTTTCACTTATTATAAGATGACATTATGATTGAATAACTTTTGTGGTGTATTATTAGAAAAACTTTCCCTTGAAAAATTGAAAAATAGTATTTTTTTACACTGTTCATAAAATAAATACAAAATTATACTGTATATACTTCATTGTTTTTAACATTTTTTAATATCATTAATATATAAATAAATATGTAGAAAAAATATGGTCATATCTATAATATTGAAGTCATATGTGATAGTTATTTCAAAGATTTGAAACTATTTTAAGGATAAAAACAATAAAAAAACATCTAAATGGGTGTCAAATTCAACACCACAATGTGGCCTTTGTTGCAACCATTAAAATACAAAAGAATATGTTCGCTATCTCGTATAAAATAGAAACATGTTCTGCACATAACATGTCATAAATAATGCCTAGCATCCACTGGACTGTATACAACAAAAACAAGTTTTGTATTTAACAAAGCATAAATAATGCTTAGCAGCTACTAGCCCATTTAAAATATAATTTTTTTCTTTATATAACATATCATAAATAATGGCGTCCACTAGACCTTATAAAATAGAAACATGTTATGAATATAAAAAATCATAAATAATTCCTAGGGTCATTTAGCCCGTATAAACATATACATGTTTTGTTTCGTCCAAAGAATAAACAATGCCTAGCGGATGCTATCCCGTATAATGGATTCCAATATATATGCGACTTTGGAGTGTAGTAAATTCCAATATATGTGATTTTGGATTCCAATATATGTGATTTTGGATTCCAATATATGTGATTTTGGATTCCAATATATGCGATATTGGAATCCAATTTGTGTGATTTTGGAGTCCAGATAATTCCAATATTTAACATTTTGGAATCCAAAACAAGTTGTTTTGGATTCTAATATTGGCTGTATTTTTTTACTTCTCGAACTGGAATAAGTATTGATTTATTGAAATAAGCGTTAGTAGAACAAACAAAAGAAGGGTACACAAGACATTTACATAAGATTTGAACAATGAAAAAATATACATGCAGTCATCTGCTACATCAAAGTGTAAATCAATATTTGATGCAAATATGTGTTGACCTAGAGGAAGCTATGACCAAAATGATGACATTAATAAATACAACTAAACATCAAATCATGATAGACTTTAGCCTCCCTGTAGAAAACACACTTAAGCAAGAAATAAAGTCAATTCTCACAGACAGTTCCATCTTAGAGTAGAGCGTAAAGAACAAGATCAAGCATGAAACAATTCAAGAATATAAGGCACATTGACTACAACCTCAAACTATAGAAATTAGCAATGACATAAAGACATGGTGCCAATCCTAAAAAAGGTTGAAATAAAGGTTACAAATACGGAAACATACTACACATTTACCATGGGTTGGCCATGACTAACACAAAACGATAGAGCTGAATTGGATAAATTAGAACACTAGATCAACAAGGAGTCGACTGAATATGATATTAATATAGATAATGATTGCAACTAATGGAGAAAACTTGTAGCAATAGCTAAACAATATCAAATCAAGAAACAAAAGTAGGCTGATAAAATTACAGACAAGAAAGAATACTGTATAACACTAGAAAAGGCCATGACAAATATGAAAAAATAATTAGAAATAAAAAAGAAGAGATATAGAAAAATTCAGTCCAACCAGCTAACCACAAATATCTATCTCATCATCCAAGTGAATACGAAGATGTAGGTATAGAAACAAGAAAATAAAGAGAACTTAGAACAATGACATTCATTGATAAAAACATCACAACTAAATATGCTAATATATCCCACAAACGAGGGCCTAAAGGAAATAATTTTTTTTTGGGCAGCCATCATGTCCTATAAATCTTGTCAGGAGAGTCGAGGGAGGGAACATTTCATTACGCTATATATATATATATATATATATATATATATATATATATATATATATATATATATATATATATAAGTTATGGGAAGTTGATGCTTTGTTTTTCCAAGTAAAGCTACACAAAAAAATGACTTTAAGAAAATATACAAACTTCAAATTTTGGGAAACCACAAAAGAAGATATGGTTCTTCATCATTTTGGTTCTCTCAAGGAAGAGACAACATTTGAAGTTCGGGGATAATTTTGACAGGGTTCTTCATCAATTTTGATAACAATCCACAAAAACAAGAAATTCCACATAATATAAATGCTGCGGATAAAAGGAAAATTTGCTAAATTCTAAAGTAAGTCATAGAATACTAAACATATCCGTAGAAGAATCTGAAAGCTGCTAAAGACTACAAAACTCCGCGAAGGTATATTAGAATCTATAACACAAACAAAACATGTTGACTATTTTTTCCCCTAGGAAAAATTAGCCAACCTAGGCCCACATCTGGTTGTACGAGAAAGAATGGGTAAAGTATGAAGGATCCAAAAAATTCTTGTACTCAACCCCTATCAGGATCTCAGATCGAGAAAATCTGAAAAATCCAAAAATTTTGGTCTGGAGGGTAAAAGGCTCACATTTGGGCCTGACAATGCCCATCGAGCTAAAAATGAGCTTGTTGAAGTACTCGGTCAGTAGCTCAATGAGTTGGAAATGTTTTGGAAGGATGGTGAGTTAGTTTTGACTCACCAAGTAGCTCGGAAAGCTACTTGGCAAGCCAATTCATGTTGGGATCGGGTAAGCCAGGTTGTCACTGTTGTTGTCACCCTCAAATTTCCCTTTAATTTCTAAGTCTAAATTTGTAAAAAATTTGGTTTGGTGCCCTTAAAGTATGCTTAAAAGAGGTATTTTGAAAATTGTAACTTTCCAAGGACTTTTTGACTCATGAAAATCATTGCATCAGATGGGAAATTTCTTCCCCTTTCCAAAAAGGTAAAGAAGTCCTCCTAACTGCTTGTACTTTTTAAGTTATGGCTCGACGGGCCTAAGTTGGAAATTTTTCCCTTTGGCGGACTAATGGAGATGCGGAGGTATTTGTGCACTTCAATATTTTTTTTTGCAAAAATTCAACTTGGTGAGATTTTTCCCATGAGCCCATGGGGAGAATTGAAACAAAAGATCCTAAGGACCTACAACGAATCCAAGGATGCGATGTTCCCAAAGGGAGGATCGGATCAGTAGAGCCATGGAAGAATTCAAGGTTTTGAACCTTTTGCCAAAAGGTTAAAAAGTGTTAAGATAAGTCATTTTCCCCATAACCCGCAGTGAATCTAAGGGTGTCACATGTCTAAAGAACCAAAGCAGAGAAGTGGGTTGGTGGGATAAAATGAGGTTTTGTGTTTTTTTTCAAAAAGGGTGAAGATGATTCAACGAGAGCCGCGCACCCATTTCCAACCAGATTGCACCATGTGTCCAGATCAAGTCGAAACTACGGGCCAGCGAAGGTAAATGAGATTTTGTGACTTTTTGCAGAAAAGGTCAAAATGCTCAGAATTGAACGGCAATCCTATTTCCAATCACGTCTCGCCACATGTCCAAGTCAAAAAGTCAAGGCGTGGCTATGGGGAAATTTGTTCCAAAGTTCCAAAATAGAGAAAATCAATAAAATGGAAAGGGGACTTCCCCGCGCCCACTCCAATCTTCTCCTTCCACATGGGTGGCCTGATTTGAACATTTTAAATAACAAATCAATGGTTCATATCAAAATTGGCAAATAAAATGAAATGTCTGTGTATTGGCATAAATTGGTTATTTGCCATGGTTTTTTCTTCACGAATTGATGATTTTGAAAGAGAAAAAAGGATGGAATTTTTTTTTAAACCATTTTTTCTCACTTAGAGGAAGTTATAACCACTTTTTGCGAGCTATTTGATGGGTTCTGGAAATCATTTTTGGGGTGGGAAATTATGATATGTCGAGACTGTAATTTTGAATGGAAAAATCAATACAAGAGCTTCCTTTTCTTTTTCCCATGTTTCTCTCTCTCCCTATGCTCTGTTTTGTTAATCATTTGATCAAATAGAAGCTAAGAAACTTTGTGTTCTTCAAAATTCAATTCTGAGAACTTTGTGTCCATGTAATTACACCTAGTAAAAATGTGAGTGGTTTTTCTCTGTAATTAATTTATCCAATGCAATTAGGGGCTCTCTTTGCAATCTCTTTTCCCCGAAAGTATTGCTTTCTTCTACCTTATATTTCATCTTCATTCTTCCATTCTCTTTTGATGGTGTTTTTCCTTGGATAAAACGTGTTTTCGTATGTCAGAAGACCACATTTAATGAAAGTTGTATATTTGTAAAAAAAAAAAAATTTGGCTTTAAATAAGGGAACCTCTCTCACCAAGGAGGAGGGACTTATTTATCCCCTGAATGTGGTTTAATCCCAAGTGCAAATTTGAAACCCAATAGTTTTTGGTAACTCTACTGGGGAATGCTTTCAATAGATTCCTTTCTAAGAAGAACAACAATTTGATCATTCCATTGATCTAGTGACTCTGAGATAAACATGTAGTAGAAGAGCTCTTGGAGTTGAAGATTCTCAGTTTCAACTCTTGGAGCAGCATGGTTTTCCTCTTCCTTCAACAGGGAGAAATAGAATAGATCGTTCTACAAGCACACCCCTTGTTGAAGACAGAACCCTTGGGAGTGGAATCCCTCAAGAGAAACTCAGCCCTAATCTTCGTGCTTTGACTCTTGCTAGTGTCTTAGTTCCTCTTCAAGTAGTATTTCCAAGGATGGTAGTTCCATTACCTTGGGGCCACCAAGTTGGTCCCTTAGCTCTTCCACAACCTTTGCATGAGTTACCTAGGGGTAATATAAATACTTTTCCCAAATTCAGGGGTGATGGGAAAGTGCACCCTAATGAACACATTGCAGCCTTCATTGTTGCATGTGGAGTCCTCAGTGTGGAACATGAAGATGTCTCTGTTAGGTTGTTTTTGGAGACCTTACAAGACAATGCAATAGATTGGTTTTACCATCTTGCTACTGGAGGAATTACCAATTGGACCACGATGAGAACAAGATTTGAGTACCATTTCAAACCTGTAGAAGACGTGAATGCTCTGCTTGCCCAAATTTCTCAAATAAAAAAGGAACCACAAGATCCCATGAGAGAATTTGTGGCTAAGTTTAATAAGCTTATTCACAAGATCCCACAAGAAATCTGACCCATTGATTAGATCCAAAAATGTTTATTTTTGAATGCAAAACTACCTGAAGTAAGCTATGCTTTGAGGAGAGCCAATCTAGCAACTTTGGATGAGGATTAGAGGCTAGCAGTCAATGTGGTAGATGACTTGATCATGCCAGGAAATATAAAAATAGAATCCCATAAATCAAAGACATCATATTCTTCCTCTTCTCTTGGAGGTAACTCGGATCAGTTGGCACAAAAGCTAGCCAATGACCTCATTGCAATCAAAAAACAATTGGCTCAACATGCTCCATACCAAGATGTTCCAAGCAAGAATTTTCAGCCTAGGAACAGACTGCCTTCTTCCCAAAAAAGGTTGGAAATTGAAGGTCCACCTCTCAAAGTGCTTGTCAATGCAACATGTGAAGTCCTTGAACCTGATGACGAAGAAGAGAATGAATTATATTGATAATAAAGAAGAAGATGTTGATGAAGAGTTGGAGTAGCCTGGCGATTCTAGAGTCAACTTCCTCACCACTAAAGGTGTTGATGATGAGGATGATTATATTGATATAGTGGCTAACATGAATAGCGAGTCATATGTTTTCATGAATCGAGAATAGACCAGCATAAAGGAGAAAGGTGTGCAGCCTGAAAATAAATCAAAGGAGTCTTCCAATACCATTCCAGTGCTTGCCAAGAGAGGTTCTCCTATCCCCACTACCTCCACACAAAAGGTAAGCTCTGCTTGTTTTTCTCCCTCTAATTCTTCTTCTAAATTTTCTACTGTGTCAAATAATAAATTTGATAGGTCTAAGGTCTCTTCCATTCCTTGTAATGATGCCCCATCCACATCTAGATCCTTTGATATTATTGATCACATAAAGAGAACTAAGGTTCAGATTTATGAGGCTGAGTTTTATCAAACCCATCACAAAGCCTTTGCCAAAATGGTTGATTTTGTCAACTCCAAATCTAAAATCCCATCCCATGTTTCCAAAGGTATTTTTCCAACTCCTCTTCTTCCACTTCCCAACCAAATCTTTGCAGTTGTTGTCACATCACCCAATATGAAAATCAAACCTTTCTATGTGACTCTCCTTATAGCAGGCCACAAGCTTAGTAATTGTGTTATTGATTTTGGAGCATCTGACAATGTAATGCTTGCTAAAGTAGCTCATGCCTTGGGCCTCACTCTTACCCACACATATGGTTCTTGATATTCTATGGAGAGTAGGGAAGTGGATTTAGTTGGGAGAATCAAGGATGCACAAGTAGCTTTCACTACTTGGCTAGAGAAAAAGGTTTTGACAACCATCTTAGTTGTTGGCATTCCTCCTTCCTACGACATGCTATTGAGTAGGAAATTTTGCAAGGATGTTGGAGGGGAAATAAAAATGGATTGGTCACATGCACTCATCCCAGTTAATGGAAAGATGAAGAAGTTGATGACTGAGATGCAAGTTGAGTATCTTGTGCAAAAAATAGATGATCCAAAATCTAAGATTTTTTATGAAGACATTGGGCATGGGAACTATATGATTATGTCACCGGATGAAGCAAGTCCATCAAAAGGAGTATTGTTTGATCTTAATGATGTCTTGACATTGGAGTTTGATGGCAGTTGTTCCTCAGCTGGTTCTAGAGCTGGTATAGTTCTGATCTCTCCTGAGGGTAAGATTCACCCTTTTTCTTTCAAGTTTCAGTTTGAGAATACCAATAATACTACTGAATATGAAGCCCTCATTCTTTGGTTGAATATGGAAAAGGAGATGGGAGTTAAGGGTCTATTTGCTCGTGGTGATGCTAAGCTTATTGTAAAGCAGGTCTGAGACCTTTATCAAGTAAAAAATAGAAGATTGAAGAACTATAGGAATCTGGTCTGGGATTCTATTGAATTCCTTGATGCTTTCTCCATTGTAGCAGTACCAAGAGAAGAGAATTCTAGGGCTGATTCCCTGGCAGTCTCTGGATCTTTGTTAATTCCTTATCCTAACTTTTCTCAGGAAAAAATTCTCCATTGAAATTGATTCATAGGCCTAGCATTCCTGACAATGCCAACGATTGGCAGGTCTTCAATGATGACCAACATCTACTATCTTTCTTGGAGTTGAGAGATAACTTTGATTAGTTTTATTTTGAAGGAAGTGATAACTTGTCCAGAGAATGTGTGTCTTCAAATGAAGAATGTGTCAAAGAAGAGATTGATCATGATGGATATATAAGACTGAAAGGCAAAAAAATTCCTAAGGGTTTGGTGAGGTCTGGGAGGATATTTTTGATAAACATGATAGGCATGTCAAATCTAAAGTTTTCCAAGGAAATCAAAAATCTATTGAAACTAAAAATAATAAATATAGGTAAGTATAGATGAACCTAAAAAGGTGAACATTGGGAAATGCTTGCAGCTCAAGAAGAAAGAGAGAAGGTGATAAATCTTTTGAAGAGGTATGTTAATGTGATTTCTTACTCGTATGAAGATCTCAAAGCTTTCAAACCAAAAGAAATGCAACATTCCATCCCTCTAAATCCTGACATCAAGCCTTTCAAACAAAAGCAAAGGCAGTATAATTCAAAGATTTCTGACACTATCTTTCAAGAAATACAAAATATTTTAAAGGCTCAGATCATCTTTCGCATTCATCATTCCACTTAGATTGCTAACATAGTGCTTGTAAGAAAGAAAAATGGTGAGATTATAATCTGTGTTGACTTTAGAAATCTAAACCAAGCTTCCTTGCAAGATAATTATCCTCTTCCCATGATGGACCAAGTGCTACAATTTTTCATAGGCTTAGAGATGTTATCAATGTTGGATGGATTCTCAGGTTACAACCAAGTAGAGGTAAACACTACAGATCAGCACAAGACCGCCTTTACCACCCCTTGGGGCACTATTTCCTACAAGATAATGCCTTTTAGACTCATCAACGTTGGTGCTACTTTCCAGAGTGCTATGGATCTGGCTTTTGGTAGTTTGAAAGGGAAATGCATCATGATATACCTGGATGATTTGACTTTCTTTTCAAAAATCAAAGTAGATCATGTTCAACACCTCGAAAAAGTCCTACAAAAATGTAGACAACATGGAGTTTCTTTGAATCCTAAGAAGTCCATGTTTTGTGTAACTGAAGGTAAGTTGTTGGGATACATTGTCTTAAAATATGGAATCAAAATTGATCTGGAAATATTTCAGGCCATACAACATATTCCTCTTCCCACGAGTAAGAAAGGCGTTCATTCCTTCTTTGGTAAGATTAATTTCTTGAGGAGATTCATACTTGATTTTTCCAAACTTACTATGAGCATTGCTCACATGATGAAAGGGAAGTAGAATTTTAGCTGGTCCTCTGAAGGAAAGCTTGCATTTGAAGATATCAGAAAAGCCATTGTAAATACTCCCACTTTGGTGTGTCCAGACTTCAATAGAGATTTTATTATATATTGCTATGCCACTGAAAATAGTTTGGCCACTATTTTAACTCAAAAGAATGATGAAGATCATGAATTTCCCATAGCATTCATGAGCTACATTTTGAAATCCCATGAACTGAAATATGCCATGATGGAGAAACACACTTTTGCTGTTGTAAAAGCTATTAAAAAATTCAGATTTTATATTCTAAATTATCATGGTGTTGTGTTTTTTCCTGATACAAGTGTCAAATTGATTCTCACACAACAAGAATTTGGAACTAGGAGAGGTAATAAGGTGGCAAAAGTGCAAGAATATGATTTGGATATCAAGCCAACCAAGATGGTTCATGGTAAGGGCCTGTGTGAGCTCATTCCTGAAGGTGCTAATGAAACGTTGTCCAAAGATGAAGTGGATATACTTTTGGTTTTGTTTCTCAGCTTGACAGATGTATGGAATGTTGATATTGCTCATTTTCTGACCTATGGTGAACTCCCATCTCACTTGACTGCAAAATAAAAAAGAGCCATTAAACTTAGATTTACACAATATGTTCTTTCGGAAAATGCTCTTTTCAAATGAGGTGTAGATGGAATGGTTTTTAAAATGTGTAGATAAAGAGCAAAAAAAGAAATTATTTTATCCTTTTTATGATCAAGCTTATGGGGGGAATTTCTCCTTTGCTGTAATAGCTCACAAAATCCTTCATGTTGGCTATTATTGGCCCACTCTATTCCAAGATGCATCAACGTGGATGAGTAAATGTGAAGCATGTCAAACGTTTGTTAGAAGACCAAGGTTGGCTGCTTTGCCTCTCAAGCCACTGGAGATTGATGAGCCCTTTCAACAATGGGGTTTGGATTTCATCGGAAATATAAATCCATCCTCAAGTGTTATACATACTCACGTGTTGACTGCCACAGATTATTTCACCAATTGGGTGGAAGTTATCCTAGTCTAGAGTACTACTTTTGAGGTAGTATGCAACTTCATAAAGGAAAACATATTGATAAGATTTAGAATTCCAAACAAAGTGGTGACTGATAATGCTCTAACTTCTCCTCTGCTGAGATAATGGATTTTTTTATGGATATGGAATATCTCTTGCTTGTTAGCATAGTCTATGTACTTGTTTTTTATTAATAGTCTAGTTGTTCTATCTATTCCATTATTCTCTCCCTCTATTTTGTAACTTCTCCATCCATTTAGGGGAGTCTTGTTCAATCTCATACCTATAAATAATGTACGTGGGTTCTTTGTTCAATAGAATAATATGAGATAATATATCTCTATTCTTTCTCCTCCATTTCTGCCTCTCAGTTTGGTATCAGAGCATTCTTGATCTCTGCCTGTGCATGGAAGTAGTCTTCAATTTGCAAGAAGCCTGAGTGGAGGAAGGACTGTTCCATCAGTGAGTTAGAGCTATGTGTAGAGAGGAAAGAAACAAAAAAAAAATTCTTGTTAAAACCTGCGCAAGACAGGAGAAAACGGTTTGTTTTTAAAATGTGGACTTTTAAAAAAGGCACTGTTATACTTGTGCATTTTCTTTTCTTGTTTTTTCTGTGATGAAAAGTGGATTTTTTCCACCTGCTGCATGGAGGCAGAGAAATATGGAGTGGGCTAAGATCTGCGCGTGGAGATCCGTGCAAGAAAAGAGAAAATGTTTTTAAAAAATGGACATTTAAAAAATAAAAGAATGTTGTCTTGTTCCTGTGCATGATTTTTTTTTTTTGTGCACTACAAAAAAGTACCAGCTACCTGTGCACATGGAGGAAGAGAAGCTAGAATGGGTTGCATGGGAAATTGAATCACATTTTCTGTTGCTACTGCTATCTTTGAATCCTTGCGTGGAAAGTTTGAAGAGACAAAAAAAAAAGGAAATCAAACAAAAAAAACATGGAAGCTGATAGCTGTTGTTGTGTGGAACCTGTGTGAAGGTGTTGGGGCAGATGTGTACACATTCACTTATCTATGTGTAGGAAGCATTGTAAGGAGGTGTTTTTTTTTAACTAATCCAACTCAACTGTGCATGATCTGCGTTGTAACTAGATCCAAAGAGAAGATTGTTGCATGGAATTCTTTCTCTCCTACGTGAAGACTTGTATCCAAATAACGTGAAGATTGGATTTTGTCACTTGCTACTCCATGGAGGAAAAGACCAACTACCTATGTGAAGAGGTAGAATAGCACGAGGAGAAGAAAATTGAAGATACTACAAAAACTTCGTTTAATGTCGAGTTTAGACAACTCGATTGAGAGCGTCAATAACATGGTCGCCACAGCTGAAAGTCAGAATATCAACTCACCAACCAGAGAACACCATGAAGAAGCTCCTGAGAGCTCTAGGTTCTACTTTGCTTTGCTAAACGAGATTTGGAATACTGACAATCTTGCATTCGATAAGCTAGTTCAAGAAGGACTTCTTGAATACTTTCTTTTCAATGTCAGTTGCCAAACAAAGCAAGTACGGGAAGAATAAGAAGCCAGATATGACACCAACTATGAAAATGAAGAAGAATTCCCTAAAAAGCGTCGTCGTCTCATAACACGTGAATATCGTGAGCATCTACGAGCCAGTAATTCTCGTCAGTGAGTCAAAGTTGTAATAAATTTTCAAATAAATAAATATTTTTACTATTTTGATGTCTGCTCCAAAGTTAGTTCTGTCTAATGCTCAGTTGCTCAAAGGGTCCAATCCTTCAGTTTGAAGGATTATGGGGAATTGTCACAGGGTCTGTGTCTGCTCCCACAGCCCCCAATGAACTAATAAAATATGAAATGGCTAGTGCTAAAGCCTTGATGCAGATAATGCTCAATATCAGTGACGATGTGCAACTGCATGTTAGGAATGTGGAGAAACCCAAGGAGGCCTGGGAAAAGTTGGCAACCATTTATAAAGCCAAAAATTAGATGAAGATACTTCGTCTTCAGTCAAAGTTGGAAACCCTCTCTATGGGGTCAGACGAGAAAGTGGAGGAATTCTTGCATCACGTGGCTGAGCTGATATCGTAGTTATTAGAGCTCACTGAAATGGTGGACTGTAAAATTCTCATCACAATCACCTTGAGAGCACTCCCTTCTCAATTTCGAGTGTTCGTTATGACACTGAATGTGTCTAAAAAAAAGTGACATTCGAAGAGCTTATGAATTTGCTGTAGCAGGAAGAGGCCATCACTTCATTGCATGAGGAGTCTCAAGAAAAAGCCTTGTTCTTAAAGCCTTACCATGGCCAAAAGAATCAAAAAGGTCCCACAGAGAATCCAAATCCAACGCAACACAAACAACAACAGAAATATCAAAATTCAAAGAGATGGTGTCAGATTTGGAGAACCAATACTCATGAAATTGATCACTGCTGGCACAATAGCTTGAAACAGGGGTCTTCGAGCCATACAAGCACATCTAAGTGTGAATATTTTCAAAATTCCAAATGACATCCCTACTGGAGAAAGCACAAGGGACATCTCACAGCCCAACAAGAAGATGATGACTCTGATGAGTAGACATCAGAAGGATCCCATTGTAGTAATAATCTTGTACTTGTCTCTCAAATTTCTCAGCCCATGAAGAAAGTCTGGTTGATAGACTCTGGTGCAAGAAAGCATACGTCAGGTGACAAGAAGCTGTTTGATTCACTACATGAATAGCCAACTGGAGATCGAGTTCGGATGGCAGATGAAAAAGAGTACATTGCAGAAGGAATAGGGAATGTCACCATTCTTCTGGGACCATGAAAATGTACACTTACAAAGGTACTATATGCTCCTGGCTTGACTAGCAACCTCTTGTCAATTACTCAGCTCTTAAATCATCACCTTAAGGTATAATTTCTTGTAAAAAATGGCATTAAATCATGCTTAATCTCCCGGTAAGGTACGATTCTTGCTAAAGATTTTGTAAGAGATAAGTTATTTGCTTTAGATACTATTTCATCTTCTACAGTAGCTTTATCTACTTCAACAATAGAATCAACTACCCTATGGCGTTTTAGATATGGACACTTGTCGGTCAGTCCATTGCACCAGATGAATTCAAAAGAAATGGTCTTTGGACTACCCAAATTGTCCAGTTCCTTACCTATTTGCCCTAGTTGTCTTGCAATAAAACAACACAGAGATCCATTTCAAGCGAGCACCTTCCATGCCAAGAAGTGTCTGGAGGTATTTCATACTGATCTGAACGGCCCATTTCCTGTTTTGTTTTCAAGATACAAGTACTTTTAACTATTCATGGATGACCACTCTCACAAGATGTGGGTATATTTCCTAAAGAAAAAGAGTGAGTCTCTTCAACACTTGCAGAACTTCTATCATCGTGTTGTCAAAGAGTTTGAACAACCACTTTTTCTACTCCACTTAGATCGAGGCGGGGAATTCACATCAAAGAGGTTCTTGGCCTTCCTGAACCAACATGGAATTAAGCAGCACTTGACTACTCCCTACACGCCCCAAAAAAATGGCATTGTTGAGTGTCGCAATCGCACAATGATGGAGATGGATCGCTACATGCTATCAACTACAAAGCTAGGAGAATACTATTGGTCTGAAGCAGTACAAACAGCTGTATATCTTCTCAACAGGGCACCAACAAATATTCTATAGAACAAAATGCTAGAAGAGGTATGGAGTGGTAGAAAGCCATCAATTTCTCATTTGTGAGTATTTGGTTACACAACACACATGCATGTCCCAGCTCAGAAGAGAAAGAAAGTAGAGCTGAAAAAACTCCCATGTATCCTTCTTGGCTACAGTACTACCTCGAAGGTGTATCGTCTCATGGATCCTGAGACAAAGAAAATATATGAGAGTCGGGATGTGGTTTGTGAAGAGTCATTCTTTGACTCAATAGTATCAACAGAAGATCCACTTCCAACCACATCTCATCGATTAGTCTCTAAATCAGATGATGAGATAGAGGAGACTACTCAGAGAAAAGAAATGCTACTAGGAGAATTATTTTTTGGCCTTAGAGAACTAGAGAATGTGACTCTACATCAATCCACATGGCAATGAAACAGTTCTTCTCAAAATCAACCAAGTTCTCATCCAAAGTGGGTACAAAGCACTATCAAGGACTCACATTTGCATCAACTCCTAGATACATCATCTGGAGTCAAAACAAGGAGTCAAACAAGAAATGAGGTAAATATTATACTCCATATTTCACTGATGAATAGCTCCGAGTCAGATAATTTTTATGAAGCACTTAGTCTAACTTAGTGGAAGGAAGCCATGGATACAAAATATGACTCGCTCATGAAAAATCAGACATGGGAACTTGTTGATCTTCCTACAGGAAAGAAACCCATAGGCTGCAAATGGGTTTTCAAGACAAAATATAAGGCAGATGGATCCATTGAAAAACATAAAGCATGAATTTTAGCAAAAGGATATGCTCAAAAAGAAGGCATCGACTATGAATAAACCTTTGCACCCACTGTGAAGATGAAGACCATCAGAGTAGTTTGTGCACTTACAGCACAGAAAGGATGGATACTTCAGTAGATGGACATCAAGAGTGCTTTCCTAAAAGGTGATATGAAAGAAGAAGTATAAATGACCCAACCTGAGGGATTTGTTGATGAAAAGCAGCCTAAGAAGGTATGTCATCTCATCAAATCCCTTTACAGACTGAAACAAGCTCCCAGGGCATGGTATATCAAGATCAACGATCACTTTTTGCAGCATGGGTTCACTCGTAGCCCCTCAGATTCAAATTTGTATATAAAGAAGGTAGGCAATGAAATTGTCATTCTGGTTGTTTATGTAGATGATCTTGTGATAACAGGAAGTTTAGATGATCAAGTTGATATTGTAAAGAATGATGTCAAAAGAACCTTCGACATGACAGATTTGGGGCTACTACATTACTGTCTTGGCTTGGAGATATGGAAAAAGGAGCATCACATTTTTTTCTCCCAGAAAAAGTACGCCAAGAAACTCCTGGAAAAGTATAGAATGTCTGACTGTAAACCTATATTCACTCCCATGGAAAAAGGTTTGCAAATTTCAAGATTCCAGGACTCACCTCAAGTAGATGCTACTCTCTACAGGTAATTTGTTGGAGGGCTCATCTATTTGACATATACCAGACGAGATCTCTGCTATGCTATTAGCTATCTTTCCAGGTTCATGCAGGAACCCAAGAAATGTCACTAGAATGCATAAAAGCATGTTTTGAGATATGTCCAAGGAACAACTAATTATGGTCTAAAATATAAGAAGAATGATCAATTCTTCTTACAGGGATACGTCGACTCGGACCACGCTGGATATGTTAATGACAAGAAGTCAACTACAGGATACATATTTCATCTAGGATCTGGACCTATCTCGTTGATAAGTAAGAAGTAGAATGTTGTTTCTATCTCATCCACAGAGGCAAAATATCACACCGCATGTGGAGTTGTGTGTGAAGTGATATGGATACGTCATATTTTGGATGACCTAGGAATTCCTGAAAAATAGTCACCTATTCTCTATTGCGACAACCAGAGTGTGTTGAAGCTCATGCAGAATCCAGTATTTCATGAACGAACAAAGCATATTTAAATTGATTTCCATTTCATTTGAGAGCACATCTTGAACCATCAAATTCAGCTCCAGTACTGTCCTACTGAAGCACAAGTTGCCGACATTCTCACTAAATCTCTTGGCAAAGTGAAATTTGAATTTTTCAGGGGTCACATTTGCAAGAATAATGTAATAAGGGGGGGAATGTTAGCATAGTCTACGTACTTGTTTTTTATTAATAGTCTAGTTGTTCTATCTTTTCCATCATTCTCTCCATCTATTTTGTAACTTCTCCATCCATTTAGGGGAGTCTTGTTCAATCTCATACCTATAAATAATGTACGTGGGTTCTTTGTTCAATAGAATAATATGAGATAATATATCTTTATTATTTATCCTCCATTTTTGCCTCTCATTGCTCACTCTTCTGATTATTATCTTTAAGGGAATGGACAAGTTGAATCAACGAACAAGAATTTGGTGACCATTGTCAAGAAACTTGTGAATGATTTTCAACAAAATTGGCATAAGAAATATATGATGCACTTTGGGCTGATAGGATTACACCTAAGAGAGCCATTGGAATGTATCCTTCCCAAGTAGTGTATGGTGTGGAAGCTCAACTGCTAGTGATGGTGGAGTTTCCATCTTTGCATTTGATGAAAAATATTGAAGATTCAAGCTTCAGTAGTGCTCTAGAAAAGAGAATCATGTATCTCCAAAAGTTGAATGATGATAGATTGTAGGTGGTTGATAGAATAGTATCCCATCAGTTAAAAGTGAAGGCGTTGTTTGACAAGAAATCCAAATCCAGAGCTTTCCGGGTGGGGGACATAGTGTTTCTATGGGATGAGAGACATGATCCTTGAGGAAGCCATGCTAAGTTTGACTCACTTTGGTTTGGCCCCTTCAGAATCAAACATTTTACTAGTGAGAACTCTTTTTATTTGAGTTACATGGATTGATATTCTTTCCCACTCCCTTATAGTGGGAAGTTCTTAAAGTTGTTCAGGTCCTAGGTGATTAGGGAGTCCCTTTGTACATTGTGTATTTTCTTTGTTTTTGGTTTGTTTGTTTCCTTTTTATTTCTTTTTTTTTTGGGTGTTTGTTTTAGGCCCTCCTTTTTGGTGTATTTCCTTTCTTGCCTTGTGTGTTTCGTCTTGTATTGGTTTTGCCTTTTGACTCTATCACCCAATGGATAAGGCACTAGTCTTCATTTCCCAGAGTTGGTATGTTGTTCTTGATTTTTCCTTGTGCCTTTGTTTCAAGCGAAGTCATCCCAAGAAAGAGCCAGTTCTTGTCACCCTCAAATTTCCTTTTAATTTCTAAGTCTAAATTTGTAAAATTTTTGGGTTGGTGCCCTTAAAGAATGATTGAAAGAGGTATTTTGAAAATTGGAAATTTCCAAGGACTTATAGACTCATGAAAATCATTACATCAGATGGGAAATTTCTTCCCCTTTCCAAAAAGGTAAATAAGTCCTCCTAACTCCTTGTACTTTTTAAGTTATGTCTCGATGGGCCTAAGTTGGAAATTTTTCCCTTTGGCAGACTAGCAGAGATGTGGAGGTGTTTATGCACTTTGATTTTTTTCTTGTAAAAAGATAAGTTGGTGATATTTTTCTGATGAGCCTATGGGGAGAATTGAAAAGAAAGATCCTAAGGACCCACAGCAAATCCAAGGTTGCCACATGCCCAAAGGGAGGATCGGATCGGCGGAGCCATGGAAAAATTCAAGGTTTTGAATGTTTTGCCAAAAGGTTAAAAAGTGTTAAGGTAAGTCATTTTCCCCATAACCCATAGTGAATCTAAGGGTGCCACGTGTCCATAGAGCCAAAGCGGAGCAGCAGGATGGTGGGAGAAAATGAGGTTTTGTGTTTTTTTTTCAATAAGGGTGAAAATGATGCAAAGAGAGCCATGCACCTGTTTCCAACCAAATTGTGCCACGTGCCCAGATCAAGGCGGGGATGTGGGGAAATTTGTTCCAAAGCGCCAAAACATAGAAAATCGTGAAAATGGAAAGGATACTTCCCCACGCCCACTCCAATCTTCTCCTTCCACGTGGGTGGCCTGATTTGAACGTTTTAAACAGCAAATCAATTGTTCATATCAAAATTGGAAAATAAAATGAAATGTCTATCTATTGTTGTAAATTGGTTATTTGTCATGGTTTTTTCTTCGCAAATGGATGATTTTGAAAGAGCACGAAGGATGGAATTTTTTTGTAAACCATTTTTCTCACCTGGAGGAAGTCATAACCACTTTTTACAAGCTATTTGATGGGTTATGGAAACAATTTTCAGCGTGGGAAATTATGATATGTCGAGACTGTAATTTTGAATGGAAAAATCAATACAAGAGCTTCTTTTTATTTTTCCTATGTTTCTCTCTCTCCCTCTACTCTGTTTTGTTAATCATTTGATCAAATACAAGCTAAGAAACTTTGTGTTCTTCAAAATGCAATTATGAGAACTTTGTGTCTGTGTAATTGCACTTGGTAAAAACATGAATGGTTATTCTTTGTAATTCATTTATCCAATGAAATTAGGGGTTCTCTCTGCAATCTCTTTTCCTCAAAATTATTGCTTCTGCCTTATCTTTCCCCTTCATTCTTCCATTATCTTGTGATTGTTTCTTTCCTTGAAGAAAATGCATTTTCATATGTTAAAAGACCACATTTGATGAAATTTGTATATTTGTAAATAATCTTGTTTCTGTCTTTCAATAAGGGAACCTCTCCCATCAAGGAGGAGGGACTTGTTTTTCCCTTGACTGTGGTTTCATCCCAAGTGAAAATTAGAAACCCAATAGCTATGAAGTGTGAGGAGCTCACAGATCAGAGACTTGGTGTGAGCCACAAGGGATTTGGGAAGAAAAAGTGGAGACATAGGTGTGGGTGATTTCAAGCCCAACTCGGGTGAGAAGAAGAAATCTCTTGGTTTCGAGTCAGAGAACCCGACTAAGTTACGAAAATGATCGATAGAGCTGAGAAAATAAGGAAACCATGCTGGGAAAGGTTGATGCACAAGGGTATGCCAAGTTTGAGTAGTCATCTTGTCTGAAGAAGAGGGAATCATCAATGATTCATTAATGGCCGAGGTGAACGAAGTTGGCCCTAGGTGCTGATTCAAATCAACCTCATAGATTAGGAAAATTGATTCATGAGCTCATAGCACTAGATGTGTAAAATAATTGAGCCAGGAGGAAGGCTCAGCCATGTATAACAACAGATGACAACGGAGAATCGAATGAATTGATGAGCCAAAAAAAAGCAAACTCATGAGGATGGTCCTTCCTTGATGATAGAGAAATTGATGAAGCTAAGTTAAATGGATTGGAATTAAAATTTGGGGCAAATGGCTCGATCTAACAAATCTGATATATAGGTCATGAGCTTGACAGAGCTTGTTGGATTGAGGTCACAGTGGCGAGTTCATGGTTGAAGGCTTGGTGATGGTGAAGAATGCAATGATGAAAGGAAGGAAATATCAGGTCATCCGAGTGAGTTACAGAAGATGGATCAGAGGTCGAGCTAATCCAAAAACAGGGATGAAATCCCGAAGTTTGAAGTATTTTGGACTTTGGAGGTTGTGTGCTTTGGAGATTTGGGGTGATTTGTTTTGGGATTGAGATGGTGGAAATCCCGAAGCAAGCTCAGTGGAGAGTCCAAAAAGAGAAATACAAAAAAACCCAAAAACAGGTTGGCACATGGCATGAGTTGGGTATTTCAGGGGTCAACACGATAATTATTTCGGAGATAGGGGCTCACAAAACCTAAAGTTTTCGGTTCGCGATGGCTAAAGTAGAAGGTGTCAAAGGTATGGAAGGGGGTTGACATGGCAGAATGAGGTGAGTTCCTGGGTTTGAAGGCTTTGGGTTTTGGAGATTTCCAAGTTCAAGATTGGATTTTGGGTTTAGAATGAAAATAATCCCGAAGTGGTTGGCATTGGAGGCCCAAAAGGTAAAAGCCCAAAACTCCAAAGAATACTTAAAATAGTCTACCGAGTAACATATGGGTCATCGAGTCATTGGAGGTCAGACCACATTATTGGAACATCAAGTGGTGGAGAATGTGACATGGTGGGATCGGTGGTGATTAAAAAACCATGTGCATTTAAAGAAAAAATAACTTGATGGGAGAGAAAACTAGCTTGGTGAAGCTTGAGAACATGTTAAATCCTAAAACAGGGCCCAACTTCAAACTACCATATCTCATGCAAGTTTTACCCAAATTGAACAAACTTATGCTTTCTGGAAAGGAGATCTAGTGTAGGATCCAATGGTGAATACTAAATCCAGTTTCCTAAAGGGTAGAGAAGGATAAAAATAGTCAACCATCCAAGGTAAAAATGTAATATCTTCCAATGTACTTAACTTTTTTTTGCAAATTTATAATCTTTGGAAAGGTGATTTCGGGATCTACAATATAGGATGATCGAATTTTGGATTTGGGGGGTTCTAGACTTCCAAAAATGGAATGTAATGAATTGGAAGGTGGATTCATTAATAGAGGTTGTCGAGAAAATAGGGTCATCATAAAGCTACATGAGATAGATTACACAAGAGGTGCAATGACAACAAGTTTCTTCAATCAAAAGGTAAAGCATTGATGAAAAAAGAGATTTTTGAGATCAAAAGGCACTCATTGCAGAATTAAAAAATGATTTTTGGAGGATTTTTTTGCAAATGAAAGATTATATTTTCTCTCAAGCCTTCTTTGAAAATTTCTTCTATAAATTGTAATGAGGGCCATAGTTCAAAGTGCTAGATAATTCTGCTTTGCACCTCCCTTATTTTCTTGTCTATAAAGAATTTTGTGGAGTTTCATACCTCCCATTCAAATTGTAATGCAAATTTGTGCCTCTTGGCAATTTTGATGTACTGTATAAACTCCTGGAGTAATAATACAAATATGTGTATAATTTTATCCCTCTTTTGCGTTCATTATATCTATCTGATCTCTCATTACAATCTTTGGTTATTTGTGTATGTTATATTGTGTTACATGTTTTAATGGTTTGTGTTTACTGTTGAATGAATTCATAGCAATTAGTTGATTTGTGGTGTGTATTCATCCTCTTCAAACTTGTTTGTTTTCATCCCTATGCAAAGTAGATATTCAACATTCCTTATTGGTGCATCACATCCAGTAGAATTAGGTTTACTTTTCTTGTAATTCCTTATTCCCTGTCTCCTTGGAAAAATTTAGGAAATGATTTAGATTTGTTTCTAAAAATTGGTGAGTGCTGATAGATACAGGAATAGGAAGTCAACATTTCTCTGTAGAGCTATCATGATTGTGAAAGTCCCACACTTTGGGAAAAGATCTGTGTTATGTAATCATACTGACAGTTTAAATCCATCAAATTGCAAAAAATCATGGGTGTTGTGATTCTGCATCAATATTTTTGACACGCTCGGTGGGACAGTGAAGTCTTTTCAATAAGATTTGAGGGCATTTTCATCATTTTTGGACTTAGAAATTGTAGGTTCTTCAATTTTGGACATTTTCACCCCTCAAGCTGAACTCTGAAATAAATTTTCGAGGGCTTAACTTGCTCAAAATAATTCCAAATTTCATTAGCTGATATATTGAGACCTAAACATGAAAAGAGTATTTTAATATTGTTGAAATTTTGAATTTAAAAATTTTGGGGTTTTCTCAATTTTGGGATTTCAAACCTTCTAATATTTCAGGATTTTCAGTTTTTAGGTTTTAGAAGTCCATAAAATTAAGATATTTTGAATTTCGGTGTTTGGAAGTCTCTTACTCTTAGGTTTTGGGGTTTCCTCAATTTTAGACTTTCAGGGATTTTTCAGATTTGGAGAGCTCTGCATTTTTGGATTTCGGGACTGTGAGTCCAAAAAAATCTTCATCCTCTAGAAAATCAGCTTTCAAGCTCTTCAAAGTTTCATTTTTATTCTGTCAAGTTTGGTGTGTGACTTGGCAACATCCAGCCTTTTGGGGCTCATCTTCTAACACATCTTGTGACCCCAAAGGGAATACAACTCAGTGGTGGTGTAGCAGCACAGGCTATCCAAGTATATGAGAAGGATCCAAACCCATTCATGAGAAAGAGAGGAAGGTAATTTTGAGTACTTGAAATTATCTTTGTGCAAAGGTACAAGAGGAGGAAGACTACAAATATCACCATCTCCTCTAGGTAGAGAATTATCTGCACCCTCGCCTAACAGAACCTCTCTTGGAACAAACAGGGTTCTTAGGACAATAATAATGGCACAACTACATCAACAACCACTACAAGGTCAATAGAATCCTTACGTTTACTTTACAGGAAGCAGCCCATTGGCACTCAATGCTAAAAATCCTATCCTGATAGCAACACTAAAAAACCTCCCTTACTTCACTGGTGAGAATCACACAACTCTTACTGATCATATAAAAGATATTGCAAAAATATGTGTTATTCATGAAATAAATGAATTAGATGTTACGGTCAAGTTAATAGCTTCCTCATTTAAAGGAAATGCCTTGGAATGGTTCAAGAGCTTGACAATGGGATCTATCCAAAATTGGGATAAGATATGCATAGTCCTCTACAATCAGTTCAGATAAAAATGAGACAATCTCTCTTTATTATAATAATTAACAACAATCAAGAGGGCTCCTAATGAGTAGATGATGGATTTAAATTTCTGATTCCAGTGATCATGTGACCAGATTCCATTTTTCATGAGGCCAGTAGTGTAAGGGGAATTCAACTACTTTTTGAAGGCTCTAAATTCAGATATAACAATGATGATCTAGTCCATGGGAGGAACGACACTACCAGGCTCCTATGACATAGCTATCAGAGCTAAAAATTTCCTTATTCAAGCCGACAAGTTAGCGCCAAGGCCACCAATACCTCTATATCTGGATATGGGAACTCCTACAAAAAGTAAAGCACTTGAAAGAGCCCTTGTTTTGGTTCCAAGAAATCAAAGCAATAGCAAGGAATCTACTTATTTGAACAATCTATTTGAAACCCAAGAACTTAAGAAGGCTTTTCAAGAAATAGTAAAAGGGAAAAAAGAACTATTCAAGGTGCAACAAGCTTTTGGGAATGATTTAGTTTCTATCAAGAGACAACAGGCTCAAAGTTCTAGGCCTTATCAGCCTCAAGCTCAACCGAATTTGCCTCTTTTTCAATCAAATAGGCCACTAGCACAAATTACATACCAAAACCATAACCAAGGACAACCTCAAGCTGTCAGGAAATTTTGACCATATGATCCAAATGTAGCTTCAACATTAAGAGCCTTGGTTCAAACTCAGAATAACATGGCTTAGGAAAATCAATGGTGTTACTCCTATAACCTTCCCTACAATCAATCAACATTCCTCAATGGCACACTCAATCAATCCTTTATGGTTCAAATAGTTGGTGTGTCTCAAGAGACGACTAAAGAAGAAACCAACAACAAGAAAATACATAGGAAGCCCCTCAAATGGAAACTACATAGGTAAATTGGCAGGTGGAATATTTTTTTAGAATTAACCAACCTCCTTTCCAAGGTGTTACTTCTAATACAAGGTCAAATAAGAGGAACATAGAGGAAGGATAGTCATCTAACTCTATTGTTTCTCAATCCAATTTCACACCACAAGGTATCGATAAGACAAGTGTAGCCGCAAATGTATAAAATTAGCCTAAGGCACCCATTGTAGTAGTGCATGTACCTATTCCAGCTTCATAAAATATTTTTCCAAGTAAGGGACAATAAAAGGATAGTCTGTCTCATTTCAAAATCATAGATCAGATGAAGAAAAAACATGTGAACATCTCCATGTGGGAATCACTGGCGATTCTAGGACAATGAGATTTCTTACAATCTATGATGGAAAACTGGTCTTCTTCAAAAGAGACACCTAAGGATTAGAAAAAGGTTCTTACAAATGTAGTGCAAAAAGATGGAATACAACCAAGAAATATTCTGAAACCTCCACCCTTATATGTCTCGTTGATTTTCGGAGACAATTTAGTGCACAATTGTATGATTGATTCAGGTGCAAGTAGCTCAATAATTCAAAAGAAGATAGATGATCATCTGGGAATCAAGTATGAACCATTCCTGAGAGGAGTTGTACAACTAGAAAGGTTAGCAATTGCAATAGTTGGGGTCATCAAAGGGTTAAGGATAACATTGCATGCATGTCCCAATGTCACTATCTTGTAGGATGTTTCTACGATTGACTTGCCACCAATTTTAACCATATGTTTTTCAATATATTTCACGACCAAAATTGGCTGATATCTATCGAAAGATTACACCCAAATGCTATTAAAAAAATATGGAGCCAAAAAAAAAATCAGGTCATAACCAATTTCCAATTTCCATATTAAGCCTCACATACCAAGCCCAATCAAAGCAAATTGTTATGCATTTGATCAAGAGGATTGTTTAGAGTCCTAGGAAGAAGGAAAAAAAGTGGGTAATATTCTAGATTTAACACTCAACGATTGGGTTACAAAAAGACACACTTTTGATCCATACAAGGAAATTGAAGAAGCAAAATTAGGAGTCTATTGTGTACATGAAGAAAATTCACCCATTCCTAGCCTCACCAAGCTGGAAGGGAAGGATGAAAAAAAGGTATGGAAAATATTTTTTGATGGTTCAAGAAGAAAAAAAGGAGTAGGATGGGGTGGAATGTTAGTGTCTCCATAGAATTTCAAGTACTATTCAACTTTTAGATTTCAGTTTGCATGTTCAAACAACACAGCCGAATACGAAGCTGTAGTTCATGGAATTAATTGGGCTAGAAAAATAGGTATTAGTAATTTACAGGTATTCAAAGATAGTGAGTTGATCATAAATCAAGTTAAGGGAAAACATGCCATTAAGAATGACCTACTTAAGAGATACAAAAACAAGGTATGAGATCTCATTAAGTACTTCAAATAATTTGACATAAAGACCATAGTTAGAAAGGAAAATGAAACTACAGATAGGCTCGCAACAATTGGGAAAACTTTTGTTGTGGTGGACAATTTTAAAAGGGATTAAACGTAAAAAAATATCCATGTAATTGTGAGGCCAATAGTTCCAGGAAACAACACTAGCTGACAGGTGTTTGAGAATGATCGACCAATCATTAATTTCTTGCAGGAAGAGGAAGAATTCTCAGCTACGAACCATGAAAGACTAGAGCAACAGTACGGGGATCAAGTAGTGTAGCTGTGGAAAAACAAGATCCCAAAAGGTTTGGTGATGTTGGAGTCCATCTTCAATCCTAATAATCAATTTCATAAAGAAAAATCTAACATACGAGACAAAGAAGATGACTCAGAACTAATTTATATAGAGGAAGGAAAAACACTCCAGATTGGCAAAGTCGCCACTGAGTAGGAGATATATGAGCTCATACAAATTTACCAAGATTTTTTGGATTTTTTCACTTGGATCTATGAATATTTACAAATATTAAATATGAAGTTAGCACAACATATAATAAAATTGGATCTAGATGCTAATCCCATCAAGAAAAAGCAAAGACCAGCTAACCCACACATTGAGACTCTAATGAAGAAAGAGCTAAACAAGTTCATGGAAGAAAGTATTATATTACTGTTACCCAAATACCTATCCTTTCTATTTGGATGAATTTTACTTCCATTATGGCTCTGATGTTTCACATTTAAGGTTGTGCACCCGCAGGCTTTCTGATTTGGCACTTTTCATAGGATGTAGTCCTCCCGCGCACTCCCTGCGCCATGCAATTTTTCTGCGCACCCCTTTACAAACATGCCTTAATATAGGTCATCCCTTCTCTTCCTCTTACACACCCATGTACACCCTACTATGCCACACACCCTCGTCGTGCATACCTTTCCTCTGTTTCCCTTCCATGCCTTACACCCGACTCTCGAACTTCAAAATTGAGGGTTAAAAATCAAACCCATAGCAATTCGACTTGAATCAAAGTAACATAGCTCTGGAAGGTGCCACGTGTTATACCAACGCACTTTCAAAAGGTGCAAAAAAGTAGAGACCCTAGGGATATGCTTGACCCCACGTGGATCTTAGCACATAACAGGCTCGCAGATGATGTCAAGTGTCCAACTGCCACAACTTCAAGAGGGAAAGTAGGGGGTAAAGTTTTGGAATCCCATAGGGTTTCCACATGGAGCAAAGTCCAACCGTCAGTGGAAGTATCCATGTGTCTCTTCAGCACACTTTTGGTATGGTGCTCAAAAGTGGGGTCCCTAAACAAGCGCAGGCCCTCCACGTGGTAAGAGCTCGAGTAAGGCAGAACCAGCCGTTGAAAAGTCTAAGCATTGGAAGAGCCAACAGAAGCCTCCACATGCCTCATCAACAAAAATTCAAAGGCATTACAAAAGCGGAGTCCCCAAATGAGTGCAGGATCTCCACATAGTCAGAGTCTGAGAAAGTTTCACCGAATGTTGAAAAGTCTAAGCAAAGCAATAGAGCCAGCGGAAGCCTCCACGTGTCAGCTCAGCGCAACTTCAAAGGTAATACCCAAATGCAGACCCCAAATGAGCATACCCTCCACATTCCTAGGGTTCAACATAGTTTCTTGTAAACAAAAGGGACTTAGCCAAAACACAAAGAAAGTAGAGAAAGCTCATGGATGATGCCAAGTTTCCCACCGTCGCAACTTCAGGAGCTAACTATAAAGGTCCCACCCAAAAAGGGGATTTGACATTATATATAGTGGGGCCCTTTACTCACCCAGGGGAATGAAGCAACATGTTCACGGATGGTGCCAAGATTTGGTACATCGCATTCTTAGGACCCTACAAGGAAAAAAAATCTTAAGAATGCGTGAGGCTTCAACATGGATCTTGCATGGATAGACTCCAAACCTAGAGTAGTTTGGAAAATATTGGCAGAAGGTCAACTCAATGAAAAGAGAACACGTGGAATTCCCGACCCTAACCTTTAGATGATCATAACTTTTGACTGGAAGCTCAGATTTGAGCAAGAGAGGACTTTATGGAAATCTCTCGACGTCTGCTACTCAACTACAGGCTATCAGGATTCTCACCTACCACCATAATGAAGTATGGGCTTCCTTTCTTGACCAAAAAGGAACAACACATGGAGGCATGTGTTTTATAGTATAACCCATCATTGTTGCAGGTGAATTCAATGCTCTTTTGGGGTGGTTGAATTAGGATTTTGAAATTCTTCCTATATATTGTAAGGAGGGGAATTTTTCTAAGTTGGCCATTTTTCTCTCCTGCCCCCTCTCTCTTTCTTCCCTAGGGTTGAATGTGGATCTTAAGCCTCCTCTCTTTGCTTTGTAATGGAATTTTCTTGCCTCTTTTGATAATAATGGTGAAGCTTAGATACCAAATGATATAATAGAATAAGATTGTAATGACCAAAGAGGGACGAAAAGCCTCAAAAATATTATTGATCATGAAATCAGATTACATAACAATGCAAGAGCTGTAATATTCATAGATATTAGACAACCTCATATGGATAGACATGACACCCTAGCAGGCACCAACTACGAGATGATAAGACCCATCTCACATGCACATGTAATTACTACTAATACCAATATTGAATGTTATCCAACATAACAATATTGAATGCAAGTCACTAGACTAGAGTGCACATGTTGCACATTATTAAATAAAAGACAATGCAATAAAATGCAATAAATATGCCTATGCTAAATTATGCTAACATTCCCCCCTTAATTTTGCATAGTTTCCAATGAAATGGAGAGGAACTCTTTGAACAGTGTGAATTTTTCACGTGCAAGTGACTCAGTGAAAACATCTTCCTTTTGTTCAGTTGTAGGATAGAACTGGAGCTGTATGTTGTGCTTCAAGACATGCTCGTGTATGAAATGAACCTGTAATTCAATATGCTTGGTTCTCTCATGAAATACTAGATTGCGAACAAGCTTCAGAACTCCTTCATTATCAACATATACTGGAGTAGATTTCTGTTGTGGTAGACCAATTCCTTCTAGTATTCGGCGTAGCCATATTGCTTCACAAACAGCTTCACCTTGTAGCTCGATACTCTGCTTCTGTAGAAGAGTGAGAAACAAAGTTATGTTTCTTGCTTCCCCATGATATCGGTCCAGATCCCATAAAGAAGATGAAGCCTGATGTTGACTTCCTATCATCCATGTTTCCTGCATGATCTGAATCTGAATATCTTGTCAAGAAGAAGTTGTCGTTCTGCTTGTACTCTAGACCAAGGTCAACTGTACCCTTTAGATATCTTAGTATTCTCTTTTCTGCCTTCCAATGACATATTTTTGGTTCTTGCATGAAGTGTGATAAATAGCTGACTGCAAAGTTGATATCTGGTCTAGTATATGTCAGGTAAATGAGACTCCCGATCAACTGCCGATAGAGAGTTACATTCACCGGTGGTAATGGATCGGAACGAGATAACTTAAGTCTCGCTTCCATAGGTGTAGAAATAGGAGTGCAGTCCATCATCCTGAATTTCTCGAGTGTTGTCTTGGTGTATTTCAATTGTGACACAAAGATATAATTCTCTTTTTTCGATACTTCCAACCCAAGACAATAGTGCATGAGCCCGAGATTTGTCATGTCGAACGATTGATTAAAATCCTTCTTTGTTGCACCGATCATCTTTACAGAACTACCTGTAATGACTAGATCATCGACATAAACAACCAGAATGACAATATTCCCCCATTGCTTTTTGAGGTAGAAATTGGGGTCATAAGGATTCCTTTCGAATCCATGACTTATGAGATGCTCATCAATTTTGATGTACCATGCCCAGGGTGCCTGTTTTAGGCCATATAGATATTTTATGAGTCTACATACCATCATCTCTTTTCCTGGTATTACATAACCCTCTGGCTGAGTCATATAGACTTCTTCTTGCAAATCTCCATTAAGAAAGGCACTTTTCACATCCATTTGATGGACTTTCCAACGAAATTGTGTAGCTAGAGCAAAGATCATCCTGATTGTATTGATCTTGGCTGTGTGGGAGCAAATGTCTCCTCATAATCAATGCCTTCTTGTTGTGCATACCCCTTTGATACAAGCCTTTCTTTATACTTGTCAATAGTCCCATCTGATTTGTACTTAGTCTTGAATATCCATCTGCATCCAATGGGTTTCTTCCCTGGTGGAAGGTCGAAAAGTTTCCATGTGTTGTTTTTTCATCACTGACTGATACTCTAAATCCATGGCATCTTTCCAAGCTTTTGATTATAGGGATTCCTGAACTGTAGATGGCTCAACTGTTTCAACAACTCTGCTCATTAGGGCATAATTGACCTCTTCACGAGCTTGACTGTGAGTTCTAGGTCTAGGATTGGATGATGTGCTAGGTGCTTCATCCAAATTTGCATCTCTTATTAATTGAGTATACCATTTAGGTTACTTCTTAGCTGCTCCATTGGCTTGTGGTGGATCCATGTTTTCACCATCATCCAATTCATCACTGTCATCTTCAGTGGGAACATCAAATTTTGTCTTCACAAGAGGTGTATTATGCATGTTTGTTGAGTCGTTGAGTGGAGCATCTGCTTGTTTCTTCTCAAAGAACTCAACATCCCTACTTGTGTATACTTTCTTTTCTTTTAGATCCCATAATCTGTACCCAAGTGCTTCTTCACTGTATCCAATGAATATCAGTTTCTCATCTTTCATATCCAACTTGTTCCTGTTCCTCTTGGGTATGTGCATGCTAGCTTTACACCTAAATACTCTTAGGTGTGTAATTTATGGTTTCTGATTTCACCATGCTTCTTGAGGTGTCACTCCTTTAAGAGCTACTGTGGGCACTCTGTTCAACAAATAGACTGTAGTTCTTGCAGCTTCTGCCCAAAATGTCTTTGTTAAACCTGAGTCGTCAATCATGCATCACACCATTTCCATGATAGTACGATTCCTTCTGTCAAATTTACCATTTTGCTGTGGTGTGTGAGTAGGAGGCATTTTTTGACGATTCCCATGAGCTTCTAGGTAAGTCTTGAACTCATTGCTCGTGAATTCCCCCCCCTCAATCTGAGAGGAGAGTTTTGATCTTGCAACCAACTTCATTCTCAACAAGTTCTTTGAACTTCTGAAATGTCTCAAAGGCTTGACTCTTGTTTTTTAGACAATATATCCACATCTTTCTTGAGTAGTCATCAACACAAAGCATGAAGTATTGAAATCTAGAATGACTTGGTTGCATGGGCCCGCTAAAAGATCGGTGTGCACCAAATAGAGCTTTCCCTTAGCTCTATATGTGTTCTTCTGGAAGGGTACTCTGTGCTGCTTTCCAGCTAGGCAATTGTGACACTTTTCAGTGTTGTGCTTGAATGTAGGTAATCCTTTCACCATGTTTCCCTTTTGAAGTGTTTAGAGATAGCCAAAACTGATGTGACCATATCTGCGATGCCATAGTTCTGCAGATTGTCTGTCTTTGGCCACTAGAGCTTGATCATCCTTGTGGACAAAATCAAGTTGGAACATGCGTCCCACATTCGAGGCTCTTGCTACAATATTGGAACATCTTGACTTATCTTTTATCAAGCACACTTTTTCTCCATTATTACTGTCAAAATATAACTTCAAGTTGTGGTCAAGGAGTTAACTAACTGATAGCAAATTCTTGGTCAACCCAGGTACATACAATACATCTATGATTTTACAGTCATGCTTTCTAAGAGGTAATGAAATGTTTCCAATCCCCTTGACACTATATGATGAGTCATCACCTAATGACACATGGTTCTTGTTAGGTGAGTCACGTAGTGTGTAGAACCAATCCTTGTGTCCAGTCATGTGTCGAGTTACACCCGAGTCAACATACTAGATATCTTGTCTGGACTTGGTTTCTTCATCAAATTAAGCATAATACATGTGGTGTCCTTCATCTGAATCATCCTCATGTTCGGGAAATGTACCCTTGTTGTTTGGGTTTTTTCTTTGCCAATTACCATTTTTCTGCCCTTGATGGTTTTTTTTGTTGGACTTCCCTTTATTTGAATTATTGTTACCCTGTTGGTTATTGGGTTTTGAATTGCTTGATGAACCCTTTTTGTAGGAATTGCACCAACAATCTTTGATGTCATGTCCCCCTCTATTGCAAATGGGATACTTCTTGGTGTTGTCTTGTTGACTTTGGTCCCTTTGTTGACTTTGATTTTGTTGGGACTTCTTGTTATTGGACTGAAATTTCCCCTTTCCTTTATGATTGGAAGATAGTGCTTTCTCATCTTCATGATCTTTGTTGTTCATTGCCTCTTCTTGTTGGAGTAGATTGACCAACTTCTCAAAGGTGATTGTGTGTTCACTCATATTGATAGTTGTCACAAAGATTCTATAGAAAGGAGGAAATTCTCACAACACAATTGGTACGAGGTCTTCATTACTTATCTCTTTTCCCAATGCCAAGAGAGATGCTCTCAAAGTAGCAACTCGTCTCAAAAAAACTTCAACCTTCTCATTGTGCTTTAACTTGAGAGTATGCAGTTGTGATAGTTGGTTGAGGATGGCATTCTTGTTCTTTTCCTCATAGATTGTGCTCAACTTATCCCATGCATCCTTGGCCAATGTGGCATCTCTAATGTGGGGTTGCACATCATCTGTTATGCTAAACAAGATGATCAACTTGGCCTTTTGATTGGCCCTGTCAAATTGAACTTGTTGTCTTCCATCATCAAGTGATCTTGTTGTTTTTCCATCTACAACTTTCCATAGGTCTTCAAACTCAAGTAACATCTTGATCTTCGGTTTCCATGCAGCATAGTTGTCTCCTCTAAGTAGTTGTGAATCTGGAAAGAAGAACTTTGGTGCTTGTGCACCCATTTCTGTAATCTGAATTTTTGAAACTCTGATGACAAAGGGTAAGGCTCTTATCATTCTAGGCTTATGGTCTCCCTCTCAATATACCATCAGGCCGATATACCAAACCTTTCTATATACTCTCCCTTATGATATACCCATTGGTACGTGGAAGAAGATCACCCTTTAAATATACCCGTAAGTACGGAAAGAGTTGTTAATGCATGTGAAAGAATTTAGTACATGGTACGTAGACAGTACGGAGAGGGGTTTGTGCAAGCACAAACGGATGGGAGGGCTCAAATGTGTGTGTATTGTGTCCTTATTACTCCCAGTTGATTTTATAGGGTCGATGCCTAGACGACGTTTAGGCAGCTGTGTTAGGCGTTAAGTGCAGTAGTAGTCACAATGGCATCACCTGTAAGCACTTCCTAGAGGCACCGTATATACCGAACGCTGCTATGAGATCAAAGATCTCGTGTGATAGAACCAAACATAAAATAAAAAGATTGCACTTTTTTTTTTTTTATTTTACTTTATGCACCAAGATTAGTACAACATGCTCTAAAACTACATCAAAATGAAGCTTTTGTGTCCCCCCTTTTTAGAAAAAAGGGTCTAGAATCACAAAATACACAATTTAGGCCAAAAATATTTTTTACCCCCCAATAGGTGTTTTTTTGCTAAATTTAGCGGTGGATCTAAATGTGTTTGGTGAGCTTCTAAATTTGGAAATATCCCAAAATTTAGTAATTTCTCCAAATTTTCTGAAAAAAATAATTTAATAAAAAATCTGGAGAGAGTGGGAATTGAACCACTAACCTGTTTGTTCCCAAGATCCAAACAAACAATCTGAATATTGTTTTCACCTTTTCTCACAAACCATGATCTGGGTGTATCTAAAATTTTGAAAGTGGCATCATACAATATTTTTCTTAAAACCCAAAAAATTTCAAAATAATTGGAATCTTAGTTTTTGATATCTTACCAATTTACCAACTAGATCTGATTTTTTTTTCAGAAAAAATGATCCAACTTGTACAGAATTTTCGTCACATGTAGAGGCCGAATCTGAAGATATGTAAACTAAAAATTTGTGTAACTCCTTATCTTTCCAGAAAAAAAATAGCACATCAATTTGACATTGAATGAAAAAATTACATCTTTTTTTCTAAGAGCTATCTGCTGGAATTTTGTTGACGGGACTACTTCAACCTTTGCTCCCGAATTCTTCACACCTCCACTTTCAGATCTGATTTTTTTTTAGATCTGATCTTTTTTTTTTTTTTTTTTTTTAGATCTGCAATTTTTTTTCAAGATCTCTCTCCTTTTTTTTAAGATCTTTTTTTCTTTAACAAATCTTTTTGTTTTTTAGATCTGTAATTTTTTTCAAGATCTTTCTCCTTTTTTTTTTGAAAAAGATCTCCAAATCTAAAATATTCCGCCAATATGTTGGATCAATTGGCTATGCCAATGACTAATCAAAAAAAAATTACCTTCTAAATAAGTGGATAGGTCAAATTTTAGTTGAGGGATGCTTGGAAGGAATGGAGGCTGCGGGATGCTTCAATGGCTCTCCTTTGATGCAAATCTTCTTCTCCAATGGATCCTCTCCAATAGTGCTCCTCTTCAACCTTGCTTGGATAGAACCTGCTCTGATACCAAATGATAGTAATGGTATAGCTTAGATACCAAATGATAGAATAGAATAAGATTGCAATGACCAAAGAGGGACGAAAGCCTCACAAATATTATTGATCATGAAATCAGATTACATAACAATGCAAGAGCTGTAATATTTATAGATATTAGACAGCCTCATATGGATAGACATGACACCCTAGTAGGCACCAACTACGAGATGATAAGACCCATCTCACATGCACATGTAATTACAACTAATACCAATATGGAATGTTATCTAACATAACAATATTGAATGCAAGTCACTAGACTAGAGTGCACATGTTGCACATTATTAAATAAAAGACAATGCAATAAAATGTAATAAATATGCCTATGCTAAATTATGCTAACATATTTCCCACTAATGATGTACTGTGTGAAATCATGGAGCAATAAAATCTGTTTCGTGATGCATTTTTTCCATCCTTTGCTTATTTTATCGTCTCTTCTTTCCTCTCATCATTACAAGGTATATTGTGCATATCTCTAATTCCTATTTCAGGTTTTGGGAGTTTTGTTTAATGAATTTGAAGTGGTGTTCTATGTGAACTTTATATTTGGTCTATGATGCATCTTGTCCATCCTCTCCATTTCTCACCTCTCTCCATTTAATGTAGTTGGATTTGTGATCAGCAACCTCCTTTTCTAGTGTATCACCTCTTTAGTGTAGGATTTGTTTTCATGCATTTCTATCTCTCCCCGGTCCCTTGGAAAGTTAAGTTAGGTTTAGATAGTTTTCCTACATTAGAGTAGATTGTGACAGGTAGTTTAGGAGCAAGAACCAACTTTCTCTATAGGGTCATCAAGACTGCAAGTCCCACCTTTTGAGAGATGATCTAATGTTATGAAAATTACACCGAATTCTCCACTCACATCTAAAGAAATTTGGAGGGTGCTATAATTTTGGATCAACAGTTTTGGCATGCCCAGTGGGACAGGTTTGAAGCTCCTTACCACTTCACTTCATCAAGTTCGATGTGTTCTTGGTGAATATTTTATCCTTTTGAGGTACTTGCAAAGCACATTTGGCAACTCCATCTGGTCAACAACCCATTTTCTGAGTTGTAGGAATTCTCCCCATCCATTTACATCCATTTTATCATTCTCTTCCATTATATGAAGTTATACAATCATGACTTCATTCCCGTCATGGAATTCACACTTGTAGGAGTAATGTTTTGATGAGGAGAGGCGTGTAGAAATTACAACTTTCACTGCCCCATCATTCATCCTTCAACTGCATGAACCTACCGCCATGGAGAAGATAAAACCGGTCATGCCCACAGTGGGGCATGAGGATGATATACAAATCACCAAGGGTCACCATCAACACCTCTAGGAGTCTAATGCTAATCAACTTAAGGATTTAATTTTGATTGATGTTGATACTTTGGTTATTTGGGTGGAAGATCGACCTCTTGTCATTTCTTCACTGATAATAACAGCCATGTTAAGTGCCAAATCATATACATGTCTGAATATTTTGAGAAAGGGAAGCTACTTCTCCCTGCCAAGTGTAGGATTTGTTTGATTACCCTTTGATTCTAGTTAGCGTAGAGTAGGTAGGTTTGGTTTTAGTAGAATAAGTGCTTCTACACACTCTACATGTTCCACTTGGAGCATGTATGATCTTTCCCTTTTGTACATAGTGTGTTGTGGTGTTTTTTTGCTCGTGCATAGTCTATTGAAGGTAGCACTTAGGGAAATCAGCTCCAGTTCCAATAATGTTTCAGGTGGCTCAGGGACAAGATTTTAGAGATTTAGATCAGAATTGTGTTTACCACGCTAGACTCCATGCCCAATGCACTTCCAAAGCTACTGGTCTCTTCATCTAGCAAGAAAATGTCCCTGAAAATCACCAATTTTTTATCCAAATAACTCTCCTATCTATTTGGATGACTTTTAATTCCATTTTGGCTTTGATGCTTCACATTTTAGGTCACGTGCCTACAGGCTTGCTCATTTGGCACTTTTCATAGGCTGTAGTCCTCCCACGCAGTCCCCACGAAATGTAATTTTTCTGCGCACCCCTCTGCATACATGTCTTAAAGTCAGTCATCCCTTCTCTTCCTCTTGCACACCGACGTACACCCTATTGTGCCACGCGTCCTCCTCACGCATGCCTTCCCTCTATTTCTCTTTTGTGCCTCATGCTCGACTCCCAAAATTCAAAATCGAGGGTTTAAAATCGATCCCAGAGTGAGTCGAATCAAAGAAAAGGTGCAAAGCCATGGAACGTGCCATTTGTCAACTCAGCATACTTTCAAAAGGTGCAACAAAGTGGAGACCTTAGGGATGTGCTTGACCCCCACGTGGATATTAGCACATAGAAGGATCGTGGACGATGCGAATTATCCAACCACCACAACTCCAAGAGGGAAAGGATGGGGTAAATTCTTGGAATCACGCATGCTTTCCATGTGGAGCTAAGTCCAACCATCAGCAGAAGCCTCCACATGTCTCTTCGGCACACTTTTTGTATGATGCTCGAGAAAGGTAGAACCGACTGTTGAAAATTCTAAGCATGGGAAGATCCAGAAGAAGCCTTCATGTGCCTCATCAGCGTAACTGCAAAGGTACGTGGGGTCCTCAAACGAGTGCGGGATCTCCATGTGCTTAGAGTCTGAGAAAGTTACACCGGCTGTTGAAAATTCTAAGAAAAGAAACAAAGCTAGCGAAAGCCTCCACATGTCAGCTCAGCGTAACTTCAAAGGTAAAACCCAAAGGTAGGCCCCAAATAAGTGTATGCCCTCCACGTGTCTAGGGTTCGACATAGTTGCTCCTAAACATAAGGGACTTATCTAAAACACAAAGAAAGAAGAGTAGGCTCACAGATGATGCCAAGTGTCCCACCGTCACAAATTCAAGAGCTAACTAAAAAGGTCCCACCCGAAAAGGGGTTTTGACATTATATATAGTGGGGCCTTTTACTCACCCAAGGGAACAAAGCAACATGTTTTCAGACGGTGCCAAGTGTCGGCATGTTGCATTCCTAGGACCCTAAAAGGTAGAAAAAATCTTAAGAATGTGTGGGACTTCCTCTTAGATCTTGCACAAATAGACTCCAAAACCAAACTAGTTTGGAAAATATTGGTGCAAGGTCAATTCAATGAAAAGAGCCCACGTGGAATACCCAACCCTGACCTTCATATGATCATAAATTTCGACTAGAAGCTCATATTTGAGCAAGAGATGATTTTTTGGAAAGCTCTCAACGTCTTCTAGTCAACTACATGATGTTAGGCTTCTCACCTACCACCATAATGAATTATAGGCTTACTTTATTTCCCAACAAGGAACAACACATAAAGGCATGGGTTTTACAGTAGAACCCATCATTGTTGCAGGAGAATTCAATGCTCTTTCAAGGTGGTTGCAGTAGGATTTTGAAATTCTTCTCATCTTCTTCTTTAATTCTTCCTATATATTGTAAAGAGGGGCATTTTTCTAAGTTGGTCATTTCTTCACTCTTGCCCCTTCTCTCCTTCTTCCCTAGGGTTGAATGTGGAGCTTAATCCTCCTCTCTTTGCTTTGTAATGGAATTTTCTTGCCTCTTTCCCACTAATGATGTACTGTGTGAACTCATGGAGTAATAAAATATGTTTCGTGATGCATTTTGTCCATCCTTTTCTTATTTTATTGTCTCTTCTTGCCTCTCATCATTACATGATATATTGTGCATATCTTTGATGTCTATTGTAGGTTTTGGGAGCTATGTTTAATGGTTTTGAAATGGTGTTATGTGTGAACTTTATCTTTGGTCTATGAGGCATCTTTTCCATCCTCTCGATTTCTCACCTCTCTCCATTTAATGTAGTTGGATTTATTATCAACAACCTCCTTTTCTGGTGTACCAACGCTTTAGTGTAGTCTTTTTTTTCATGCATTTCTCTCTCTCCCTAGTTCCTTAGAAAGATAGATTAGGATTAGATAGTTTGTCTGTATTAGAGTAGATTGTGGCAAGTAGTTTAAGAGCAAGAACCAGCTTTTTCTAGAGGGTCATCTCAAGCTTGCAAGTCCCACAACTTTAGAGATGATCCAATGCTACAAAAATTACACCGAATGCCCCACTCACATCTAAGGCCATTCGGAGGGTTTTGTAATTTCACATCAACGATTCCCAATAAAAAATTCAAGTTGGGTTACAAAGTTGGTTCCAGTCAAGAAGAAGAATAGGGAAATCTAGTTATGTGTAGACTTTCAGGAATTGAACAGGGAATCTCTCAAGGACCATTACCCATTTCCTTCAATGAAGCATATCCTACAAGTGGTAGCTAGATTGGAAATATTTTCTCTCTTGCATGGGTATTGAGGGTACAATAAAAATGGTTAAAGAAGACTATCAGTTCAAAACAACTTTCACCACTAAGTGGGGCACCTATTCCTACAAGAATATTCCATTTGGACTGTCAAATTCCGAAGCCACTTTCCAAAGGGTAATGAATATGGAATTCAAAGGGTTGATAAATAAAATTGTTCTTATCTATCTTGTTGATATCACTGTTTTCTGAAATAATGTAGCAGATAACCTCTTTCATCGAAGACAAGTGTTTCAAAGGTGTAGAAGGTTAAGAGTTTCTTTAAACCTAGAAAAATGTCTATTCTTGGCCCATGAAGGAAGGATTCTAGGCTATAATGTGTCAAAGGAAGGGTTGACTATTGACCCAGAAATATTTGAAAAATTTCTAGCATTACCCTTTCTAATCCATAAGAAGGCTCTTTAGAGCTTCTTAGGAAGAATCAATTTCATTCGTAGGTTTGTACCAAAATTTTCTGATCTTGTGAAACCTATAACACAGATGTTAAAAAAGATCTTGTAATTAAATTGGACTATAGAAGTTAAAGAAAGTTTCAAAGTAATCGAAGAATCCATATCTCAAGCTCCATGTCTCATCAATCTAGACTTTTCTAAGGACTTCATGCCTTATGCTTTTGGTGGTTCAGACACAATTTTTTCAATCCTAGTACAACAAAACAAAATAAGGAGCTGAGAAACCAATTGCATTATTTAGTCAAGGTTTATAAGACTATTAAGTTTGATATTACTTCATTGAGATGCATGTTCTTGTAGTAATCAAGAGCCTAACAAAGTCCAAGAACCTAATATCAAAAAATCAGATCAAGTTGATGGTGTCACATGTGGGAATCAAAGATTTCCTACTGAATAAGGATTTGAATGAGAAGTGTGTAGGTTGGATCACTCATGTCATGGAATACGACATCAAGAACAAGATTACTAAGTTTTTTCATGGAAAAGGATTATGTGAACAACTAGCTTCAAGCCAAAAGGTCAAAATAGGTGATGGGAAGGATGTTGTGTTAGTGCTATAGGATGATCAGGAACAAACAAATGATAATGTGCGTACTCCTTGTTAGAATCAAGACATGATACACTTCCTACAAGTAGGATTATTCCCTCTACTAATAAGAAAAGCAAAGAGAAGATACTTCAGACTGCAAACCATTCCTTATGTTCTTTTTTATGGTGTCTTATTTAAGAAGGACATCAATGGTGTTCTATTGAGATGCATTGGAATAGGTCAAATTGAGAAGGTGTTATAGGAATTTCAGGATGGAGAGGTCGAATGTAATTTCACTTTGTGGGTGATAGCTCTCAAGAGAATGACGGTAGTTTATTATTGTCCCACAATATTCAGTGAATGATACTCTTGGATCAAGTAATGTAAAATGTGTGTAGTTTTCATAGGAAAGGAAAAGTTAGCAGCACTTCTATTGCATCTGATTTCAGTTATTCAACCTTTCATGCAATGGGGATTAGATTTCATTGGATTCATTAATCCTATTTAAATCCTGGGCCACAAGTGGATTCTAATAACAATATACTATTTCACCAAGTGGATTGAGGTAGTAGCACTGAAAGAAGCCAATTAGTTTAGTATATTGGACTTCTATGAAGGAATCGTTGGAAGGTTCGGTGTGTCAACCACTATCATTTCAAACAATGCATTGGCATTCCTAGGTTCTAAGATCACAGAGTGGTCTATCAGGGATGGGATGTCTTTGATCACTTCATAAAACTATTACCCCCAGGGTAAAAAACATGCAGAGTACATGAACAAAAACTTGCTAAAGATCATCATGAGGAATCTGGATGAAAATCAAAGGACATTGCATACCAAGATCAAATCAACATTATGGGCTGAAAAGATAACACCAAAGAGGTAAATGGGCTACTCCCCTTACAAGTTGGTCTATGAAAAAGAAGTATTGTTTCCCATATCATTGGAGCTTCGCACATTGGAGCTCATGAAATAGTTGGAGTTGTCAGAGTTTGAACCTATACAAGCTAGGTATGCAGAGCCTATGGAATTGGAGGAAATAAGAGAACATGTAGTGTAGAAAATGGAGAAAGACCAGGCCTTAGTTAAGAGGTGGTTTGACAAGAAAGCAAAAGAAAGGACCTTGCAAGAAGGGGACCTAGTTCTGAAATGGGATACAGATTAGGTAAAACCAGGTAGGCATTCCAAGTTCGATGCCATCTAGAGTGGAAAATACATTGTCATAGGATGTAAAAGTAGCAATTCCTTCCAACTATCTACTTTGAATGGAGAGGAAATTCTAATTCCGGTCAACGAAATCTATCTTAAGCATTGCTACTGAAAATGAAAAGTTTCACCCTTGTACATATTAGTTTAGGGTTTTAATTCCTCAAAGTGCGTATGCACATTGTCTTGTTGTCTTTTAGGTTTAAATTTCCCTAAGTTCTTTGACACATGTTTTTCTTCTCCTAAGTTGTATCATTGTGTAGCCAATGTGCCTCCCAAATGAAATGTTGTAATAGGAAGAGTTCAAACTTCTGGGAAACAGTTGCAGATTTTAAAACAAAAGAAATGCATAGCAACTAAAATCGGGTTAAGGAAAATTTTTATTTTCATTCTTTGAGTACTTCGAGGCTAGCCACAAGTGAAATTATAGTGCCTCTTCCAAATCAAGAAATAACCTCCACCAGCATGTCGAAGAGTGGAACTTTTAGAATAAAGATGAAATTCAAATTTAATAAAGTTCCATGAGGTAAAAAATTGAAAATTGTCTTATTCAAAATTTTGTAGCATGCAAAACACACCAAACAATCATAAGTTGTGTGCTTCATTATTTCAAGAATCAAGTTTTGGGATATTCCATTTCAGTCTTGCAGATCAAAATTACAGAGAAGAACAGGTGAAAATATTCAATCAAAGAAATTTTCTACTCTCACAAAACTTATTTCTACATTTTCTTATAAATTTGAGAATGCAAGAATCAGATCAGGTTCAGTAGTGTGCGGGTACTCTCTGGGTTCATCTCAAAAGGTTCAAGATAAGTTTGCAGGTATATAGTTATTCTATGCCCAATGGACAAGCTAGGGCTACTGGTACAAGAAATTCTACTAGGCAGACGTCCCCGCGAGTCACAAAATTATTGACTATTTTTACCCCCAGGATAAATTAGCCAACCCAGGCCCATGTCTAGTTGAATGAGAAAGGATGGGTATAATATGAAGGATCCAAAAAAGTATCATTCTCAGCCCCTATAAGGTTCTCAGATCAAGAAAATTCAAAAAAATACAAAACTTTGGGTCTCAGGGGTAAAAGGTTCACTTTTGGGCCTTACAAGGCCCACCGAGTTGAGAATGAGCACACTGAGCTACTCGGGAGTAGCTTGGAGAGTTGGTAATGTGTTGCAAGGGTGGTGAGTTAGTGTTGAATCACCAAGTAGCTTGGAAAGCTGCTTGGCGAGCTGAGTCAGGTTGGGCTCAAGTGAGCTAGGTCATTGCTACGAAGTGTGAGGAGCTCATAGATCAGAGACTTGGAGTGAGCCACGTGGGAGTTGGGTAGAACAAGTGGAGACATTGAGGTGGGAGAATTTAATCTCAACTCAGGAAAGTAGCAGGGATATCATGGTTTTGAGTTGGAGAACCTGGCCGAGTCACAGAAACGCTTGATAAAGCTGAGAAAATTAGGAAACCATGCAGGAAAAGGTTGATGCATAGGGGCACGTTGAGTTTAAGGATTCATGTCAGCTGAAGTAGAGAGAATCACCAATGATGCATAAATCACTGAGTTAAGTGAAGTAAGCCCTAGGCGCTGATTCAAATCAACCTCATAGATTAGGAAACTCAATTCATGAGCTTATAGAACTAGATGCGTGAAATCATAAAACAAGGAGGAAGGCTCCATCATGTCTAATAAATGATAACGTAGAATCAACTGAATTGATGAGCCCAACAAAACAAACCCACGAATCAAGCTCGATGGAAGGATGTGGTAACTCATGAGGATGGTCGTGCCTTGATGATAGAGAACTTGATGAAGTCAAGTTAACTAGTTTGGAATTCAAGGTTGGGACAAAAGGCTAGTTCAAACCAATCCAATATATAGGTCAGGAGCTTGATGGAGCTTAGGAAATCAAGGTCACAGTGGTAAGTTCATGGCTGAAGGCTCGGGGTCAACGAAACATGAAATGATGAAAGGAAGGAAGGCTCGGGTTAGATGAACGAGTTATAGAAGAAGGCTCAGCGGTTGAGCTAATCAAAAAGTTGGGATGAAAGCTTGAAGTCCAAATTATTTCAGACTTTGGAGGTTCAAAGTGATTTGTTTCGGGGTTGAGACAGTGGAAATCCCGAAGCAAGCTCGGTGGAGAGTCTTAAAATTGAAAGCCTAAAAAAGTGGAAAACAGGTGGGCATGTGTTATGAGTTAGGTGTTTTGAGGGTCAAACCCCTTTCAGGGTTAACACAATAATGATCTCAGAGAATGGGGCTCACAAATCCCAAAGTGTTCGGTTCGCGATGTCCTAAGTAGAAGGTGCTGAAGGTTCAAAAGGGGGTCGACGTGGCTGAGTGAGGTGAGTTCAGGGGTTTGAAGGCTTTGAGTTTAAGAGATCACTAAGTTTAGGATTGGCTTTCAAGGTTAGAATGAAAAGAAGCCCAAAGTGGTTGGTGGTGGAGGCCAGAAAAGGAAAATCCCGAAAATCTGAAGAAGACTTTAAACTCCCTCCCAATGCGACATTCAAATGGTCTACCGAGTAACCTATGGGTCACCGAGTCATTGGAGGTTGGGCCACATTGTTGGCACATCAAGAGATGGAGAAGGTGACATGGTGGGCTCGATGGCAATTAAAAAATCATGTGCATTGAAAGAAAAAACAACTTGATGGGAGAACAAACTAGCTTAGTGGAGCTCGAGAACATGTTAAACCCTAAAACAGGTCCTAGCTTCAAACCGCCATATCTCATGCAATTTTTACCCAAATTGAACAAAATTATGCTTCCTAGAAAGGTGATATAGTGTAGGATCCAATGGTGAAGACTAAATCTAGTTTACCGGAGGGTAGAGAAGGATAAAATCTAGTCAAGCATCCAACGTAAAAAAGTAATATCTTCCAATCTACTTAACCATTTTTTACAAATTTATAGTCTTTGGAAAGGTGATTTCGGGATCTACAATATGAGATCATTTAATTTAGGATTTTAGGGGTTCTATAATTCTGGAAATGGAATAAAATTATGTGATAGGTGGAGATATTGATGGTTTTGATGAAAAAATAAGGGCATCATGAAGCTACAAGAGCTAGATTAGACAAGAGGAGCAACCACAATAGGTTTCCTCAAGCACAAGGAAAACCATTGATGAAAAAAAAGATTTTTTATATCAAAAGGAACTCATTAAAGAATTAAACAATGATTTTTGGAGGATTTTGGGGAAAATTCAAGATTTTTTTTTCTCTCTCTTCCTTTGTAAATTTATTCTATAAATTGTAATGAGGGCCATATTTCAAAGTGTTCGATACATCTTCTTTGCACCTCCCTTCTTTTCTTGTCAGTAAAGAATTTTGCGGAGTTTCAAACCTCCCATTCAAATTTTAATGAAAATTTGTGCCTCTTGGCAATTGTTATGTAGTGTATCAAATTCTGGAGCAATAATACAAATTTGTGGATAATTTTACCCATATTTTGTGCTCATTGTATCTATCTGATATCTCATTGCAATCTCTAGTTATTTTTTTATGTTAGATTGTGTTACATATTTCAATGGTTTGTGTTTATCGGTGAATGAATTCATAGCAATTAGTTGATCTGTGGTGTGTATTCATCCTCTTCAAACTTGTTTTTTTTCATCCCTATGCAAAGTAGATATTCAACATTCCTTATTGGTGCATCACCTTCAGTAGAATTAGGTATAATTTTCTTACAATTCCTACTTTTTTGTCTCCTTGGAAGAATTTAGAAATGGATTTAGATTGGTTTTCTATAAATTGTTGAGTGGTGATAGATATAGGAATAGGAATCTAAAATTTCTCTAGAGAGCTTTCCCGATTGTAAAATTCCCACACTTTGGGAAAAGCTCCATGTTATGCAATCACATTGACAGTTTCAATCCATCAAATTGCAAACAATAAGGGGTGTTCTGATTCTGCATCAACAAGACCAAAATAGAATGTTTATTTATACGACAAAGTCATGTCAAAAATAAGTTTCTTTTGACTACTATGTAGAAAATTATATTTATTGTACTTAATCACAAAAGTGTATATGGGACGAGAATATGTAAATGTGGAAGTGTGTATGTGATAATGTGTGCGTGAGAGTGTATAAGTGAGAATGTGTGTGTGCGATGGATGTCAAATATTGATCTAATATTTATTATTTGTAAATAAAGAGTGATGGTTGATGCAATGTGTAATGTTTATTATTTGTAGTTACGTTTTTTCTATTCATCATATGAATTTAAAGATCATTCTTGGAGCATCATTAGTGATAGGGAGAACTTCAAAACCCTCATGTTATTCTCAAGGCTTAAGGTAAAAAATAGTGTGGTATAAAATGTGGATCTCTTTGTAATAATCAAAATCATTGAGAGGGGGGAGGTGAATCAGTGCGAAATAAAACATTTAATCATTCAAACTTTAACAATTCATTTATCAATCATCAACTTAACCATTAACCATGCATTCATGAATCATAACTAAACATGATAAAAATAAACACATGAACACTATATATAAGTGGGAAATTATGAGGATGAAGAAAAACCACTGAAACAAAACTTTATTATAGAAATGAATCAAATATAGTTTAGCACCAACCCAAAAAAGAGCATCAACCCCTAGGTTTAGTGAGGCACTAACCCCAGAAGGAGTAGCAACCCTATAAGGAGGCACCAAAACCCTAGATGAATTAACACCAAATAAATACACTTGATGTGTTTTTCACCTCTAAAATTTTTCACCAAAAACAGATAATGATCTTATGAATCTCTCTTTCCTTCTATCTTCTTCAAATATTCCCTTCTTGCCAACTCGCTCAAGCACTTCTTCACCAAGATTCTTAAGCCTAATGATCTATCTCTCTAACATCTACACACACTCTCTTCCATATCTTTATATTAACAGATATCTCATTCACCTCTTCAATCAGCCTTCTAGATCGTACTTTCTCATACTCACTCAAAAACTACAAACGAGCCATACAACATTTTCATATATGAATCAAGCACCTAATCCATCTAGGTAATACATCATACAAAAAATTCACTTAAATAAACATAAGAACATCTAATAAACATCATACAAAGGACCATATATTTTAGAAAAAACATCTAGAACCATCATTTCTACATTAGGATTCAAGAAGCCCTAAAGGGCAAAATCAACCTACTCACCAAAACTGAAACAACTTAGACCTTTACCAAACAAAAAAAATCACTTCGACATGTTTTATAATCCTCCAAAAAACCTTAAATAATATTCTACACCTTTGCACCATCATCTCATCCAATGAAACCACCTTTTGGAGATTTTCTTCTCACTAGGTCTATGACCTATAAAACTAGTCTTCAAAAATAAGGATAAAACCCTCATCAAATCACCTCAACCGAGAAATTTGGATATATCAATGGAAATATAATGACATAAATTTCATAAAAAAATGAAAATGACAACATAAATCATATTCAAACATCAACGAAATTCCTCTGTAAACATATCACTTGAACTGCCAAACACTACCCTAAAACCAGTCTTGGAAAATGGACATGAACATACCTTTTAAAGGCTCAAACGCATTCTAAAAATTCTCAAAACATGAATCATACCTTCTATAAATCCTCCACAATCAATTAATTCACCTGGTCCAATGCAAAAACTAACATAAATATCAAATTATTCATAAACATGCCTTTTTTAGTGGGGTCCACACACAACCATGACACCTAAATTGCACCTAGAGAAACATGAGAAATTCCTGTATAACCTAAAATCATCATACAGCCAAACCAATCCATTCTACAAATGAATGATCTAAAACATCTCCATCACTTTTTACCTAGGGTTTAAGAAGGGTTTAGAAGTTATTTACCTTGTTAATGATTGTTCATAAATCTCAGCCCCTCAATCCACAAAATAATGCATGGAATGTCACATTCAGAGCCTTCCCCATATTCTATGAATATATTATACCACCATGTAGAGTTTAAACATTCCAACAATCACAATAAATTTTCATTCGATCTTCGTTTCTCACTTCTAGGAGCTTGGTAAGGGTAAACACTCAATATCTTTCTCACATTCGGAAATAAGGAATTGAAATTTGAACCAAACCTCTAAATAATCCTACTACACATTTTACAAGTTTCATATTTCCATCTTGATGAATAAAATTTTCCGCCCTATCTCATTTGGACATGTAGGGCTTAAGAATAGGTCTAGTGCATACCTAAAAAACATGTCTTATCCCTATACCTACACTATGATACAATTTTGAGTGTGCATACAACTCATATAAATTCTTCCCATGCGCTTACCAATCTAAAATAGTTACTCCATACCATGAACCACCATGACATACCTCATCTTGCAGACTAGGTCTCACAAACAAACACCTTGAACATTATTACACCATCTAAACTGACCTCCTCATAACTTTTTCACACTTTCCAACCTAAAATAGCCTTAAAAATACTTCATGACATCATCACATCATCCATTTACCTCGGAAATTCACTGCAACACTCTTACAAGACATTACACTACTCAAGACACCATGATACACTATGCTTTCTCAACATGACACTCAACTTGACATGACACTACCAATTAAAATTCATTTTTCTTATACCTTATGACTGAAATGAATCTTAGGAAATTAATGAAAACATCACACTTTGACATCAATGCCAACATAATGCCAAAAATCTCCCCTTTTATCATTGATGGAAAACACAACTTTCTCAATATCCCCCTAAGGTACTTCACATGTGTCATTATCTAATTCTCCCCCTTTAGACATTAATGACAAAGAACCATACCTAGAAAAACTTAGTCCTCCTCTTCTGACATCAAACTAGGATCACGTTTTGGATGGAAACATCAACCAAATCAATTAAGGTTCATTTAACCTTCTTATTATTTGATTTGACAATCTTTGAGAAATATATCTCCCCCTTAGCAAATGAATGAATACATAACTGAAAAATATTAAATTACTAGAAAGAATGATTAATATTTTTCTTCCCTTTCACCAGTCCAAATAACACAACTATCTTTGTCACCCATTTCTTCACATTTCATGAATTTTGTACCAAATTACCTGCATTCTTGAGATGAGAACACACCTTAATTGATCCTCCTGAGTCCTTGAATGCTAGATTCCAAAAGCTACCAACATCACGAAGAAACGAAAAATGATGTTAAAACCTTGAAGTAGCTTATGAAGCTAAATGTACGTACACAAATCTCCCTAACTTCTCACAATAGAATAGTGAAAACTAGATGCTAGGACATATGTTTCTGGCTTTCCCTTGAACCAAAAAATATTATCAAAACAATGCAAGAGATCTCCTTTATCATCTTCAAAAACTTTATACGTAGACCTATACATGAGAGACTTAAACAAAAATACTTGCATACCTTGTTTTCATGATAGTTTCTTCCCTCTTGGCATTCCAAACATATTCTCATCTCCCCCTCAGTCTTAGACTCCTTCCAAGACTTCCTAACTTATTCATCATACTATTAATTACTAGGAAAAATTAATACAATGTAAACTAATCCTAAATATATACTTATACCATTATGATAGACTACAAAGAACATATCTATCTTGAGAGAATTATTCCTAGATATTACCACTACTAGCTTGCTTCTAAAGACTATCATAGACCTGAATAAGGTCAAAAAATACTAATTCAAGCTAAAAAATGTATATCTCATTCTTCAGGACTGTTAAAATATTCTTGCAAGCATACAACCTTGAACAAAGTAGAAATACTTACCGTTCCTCATACTAACATCTCAATGCAACTAATTTCTCTCTGATTATAATTTTTCCTACAAATATTGATCTCTAAGAATGCCTACCTCTTCATTTTGATCCCTTAAGAAAACTTAGGACACCTTGTAACTTAATCAATACATAAAAACACAATTACCTAGATATTTATGAGCACATATGCTACTCAAATATTCTTCATCATGACAAAACCTTTAATAGAAAACTAAGTAGTCCTTAAACACATATTCTCAAGTCATCAAGGATCATCTAATATATCATTGCCACATAAGTCTTCACTTATGAAAGTCCTCTATAATATCCTAATTCTTTCTAAATCTAAAAATCATACCTTGAACCTCTATTCTCACTCAATCACTTTACTTTTCACACAAATAATGCATGATATCTAGCAACACAATTGGTTTAGTATATCCAAACATATTCCTCAAACTAGCTAATATAATATTTTTTACCTTCATCACCACACCAATAGATCCATTTTTCACTTTTGTCTCCTTCACAAGCCACATGGCACATCACCATGAAACACACCTATAGTTCACTTAGATATTCATATTAGCATAACTATATAGGATCAATAGTTTTAAGAATATATTTTTCTTAGCATACCAAAATTCACTTCAAGATACAAAAACTAAAATTAGGCCTCAAGTTACTAAACATACCTTATAGGTTCATGAACGTACCACAATCAGTTGCAAACATTATATATAACTTAAATAATCCAATGTGATCTCCATCTACAAAGGTACTCACTTTCTTATTGTACTGACATAAGTCATCACTATCAAAAATTCGTAATCCTTATTTCACAAAAAAATATAACATTTATGACTGAGATTGAATATATCTTTGATGCAAATTTACATGTCTTCTACAATAGATTTAATAAAAATAACATACCTTTAAGACTCTAGTATGAGAAATATCACTCCATGAATATACTAAGATAGATAAAAAAAATTTGCACAACTACACAAACCTATTAAAGCTCACATAACTCTTGTAATATTTTAACACGCCTTACACATTAGTATTAAATCATTAACATGATGAAACACGTATTTATGACCAAACCAATATAACATAACTTCATGATACATATATTCTCAAGAAAACAACTCACTACCTATAAGGACTCATATAATTTCATGCATAGCTATTATAGGACTCACGATGATAGAAAAAAACCTTCGTTAAGAATGACTAATGACAATACCTTCAAAAATAAGACAACACATAATTACATACCTTAAGACACTTCTTCATTTAATCTTGTTAATATCCCCCTAACTATATGCTTATTTTTATAGATGAATTCGTATAAGAAGCTTGGTAGAGACATCCCAAACCATGGGAATCTAAAAAATAATGTTTAGGAGATTCAAATACCTCCATGGCCCCTATGGGTTGACCTCTTCAATATTTTTCTGATCAACATACTTTGAGCATCCTTGAATTTCTCCTTTATATGTCTTATGATTAGATGGGATTCCTTGATTCATCCTTGGTTCTGATTCCTTACTTTGCCCCCTCTCCTATACTCTAGGAGCATGAAAATACCTTTTTTTCCTTAAAGGACCATGCCAATAGAAATTTTCAATATGAAAAATATGATTACAGTTGTATAAAATAACTTCATTCTTACCTCTTGTATGATGAGATTTGAACCTCCTTCCATGATTCCATGAACCCTCATTCATGAAGGAATTTCTTCCACACTCTTTTTATCTACATCCAAATTCATCACAAACATAACAATAGACATTAGAATACTTCTCATACATCATTACATTAGGTTTTATGATAGGGTTTGATTATTTTTTAACAATGCTATTATCCTCCTTGCTCTGACCAACATCTTCTTGGGTTACCACTTCACCTTTTAGGTCTTCCTCGAATCCTATTATTTTGATGTCACCTAAATCATTTTTACTATCCATAATATCAACTATTTCCTTATAATTATTCTCAAACATGTGAAAGCATCTTACCTTACTTGTTGATTCAGTCATTTATACCGTTAGGCAAATAATATCTCTTTCATACCTAACATACTCTTCCTCCTTAAACTTTAGGATTGATTTTACAATATCTACTTTATTTTATTCCTATTTGATAACATCACCACTCTTAATTGATGTCAACCCAATTTTTATCTTCAAGAAGATGAATTGTGTCTTCATAGCCTTTAATCTGTGCCCTCTTTTTATTGTTCTGCTTCTTTACATGCTTCAACTCTTCTAAGAAACTCATCATCTCAGCTTCAAATTATTCTTCATTTAAATTTATACATGAACCTCTAAATATGGAATCCAAAATTTTAGGACTCCTAAATCCTTAGACCATAAACAAAATTTCATTTCCAAAAAAATAATTATCATCATAAAAAATAATAGTTCTATTCATTACCTAAAATGAGTTGCAATCCTCCTTAAAGTATAAGATTTTTTTAAACTTCATCTTGTCAACATCCTTTATTAATTTTTCTTTTCTTTTATTACACCTCTGGGACATCTTATCATCATCATGATATTCATCATCTTCATACTCATGTTTGTGTGGACATTTTTTTCCAAAGTTCCCTATATTTCCACAGTTGTTCAAGGGTCAAATCATATAACTATGTCCCACATATTTACACTTTTTGTAGCTTCAAAGAAATATGTATGACAAAAAAAACATGACCAAATACATACAAAATGACCAAACATGTATTTTTAAGAGTTTATAAATACCAAGGTGCAAGGCATCCTGAAATTAACTTATTATTTATAGTTTTAATAGTATTTTTAAATATTTATTTACTAGTTTGATTTTATAATATTTTTGACCACCAAGTGAAACACACTTTCTTTGACCAAGCACTTGAAAAGAGAATTCCCCTTATACCTACCTGAACCTATCCTAAACTTCATAGAAAATATAGAAATCAATTCATCAACCTCAATATTAGAAACATCATCATCTAAGATCTTCTTACCTTTTGTCTAGCTTTTAGCTTTTCTAGGTTTCTTCCTTTTTAGGAGGTTTATCAACACATGTTTTCATCTCGTAGGAAATCAATATAACATGGAGTTTATCCATCAATAGAGTATTAAGATCCTTAGATTATTTTATAGCTGATACTTTAGGGTAAAATGCAGAAGTGAGAGATCTTAGCACCTTCCACACCACCGAATCTTCTTTCACATCTTCTCCTAATCCTATAATGGTATTGGCAACTTGACCTACTCTTAAGAGATAGGAAACAATTGTTTCTTCCTCGTTCATCTTATAAATTTTGAAATGGCTCATATAGGTCTTGATATTTTCCCATTTCACCTTAGATTCACCTTTATCAATAACTTGAAGCTTATCCCACATAGCCTTAGTTTTAGCACATTACATCATCTTGATAAACTCTGACTCTTCTAATTCATACAAAATAACATTCATAGCTTTAGAATTATTATTACTATCCTTTATACCTACTGCATCATTTACAGGATTTTGAGGTATAATATAAAAGTCCACAACTGATTACCAAATATCACATCCCAAGGACATAATACAAGTTCTCATCTTGATAATCCAAAAATCATAATTTGTCCCATAAAAAATAGGAGCATTTAAAGTAGAGGATGGACTTTGCTGAGTGGCCATATCTATGCTTCAAAGGATCACCTCAAACTTGTTAAGCTTACTTCATAGGACATAATATGATATCAATTGTTGGAAGAAAAACCAATGGGAGGATGAATCAGTGGGCAATAAAATTTTTGATCAATCAAAATTTAAGCATTCAATAATCATTCATCAACTTAATCATTAACCATTAACCACTAACCATGCACTCAAGAACCATAACCAAAAATGAATCGATGAGAACACATTAATAAGCGAACACCAAAAATAAGTGGGAAACCTTAAAGGGGAAGATAACCCACTACAACATAACTTTATTAGAGAAATGAATCAAATTTAGTTGAGCACCGACCCCTAGGTTTAGTGAGGCACCAATACAAAAAAGAACACTAACCCCTATATACAGCAGAGAAAAAATCCTACAAGGAGGAACCAGCCAAATAGATGAATCAACACCAAATAAATCCACTTGATGTGTTTTTCACCACTAAAATGTTGCACCAACTAATGATGACACTATGAAGCTCTCCTTTTTATATCTTCTCCAAATCTACCATTCTTGATAACTCGCTCAATAAATTATTCACCAAGATGATTAGGCCTAATGTCATATGTATACAACATATAAATACACTATAGAACATCACCACACACTATTTTCCCTCTCTTGATTGTCACAAAGATCTCCTTCAACTCTTTAATCAACCTTCTATCTTGAACTTTCTCATACTCACCAAATAACTACAAATGAGCCATAAAACTTACTTTTAGAGATGACTCAAGAACCTAATCCATCGAGGTCAAACATCATATGACCAACTAAATTAAAAAAAATTAATAAAATCCTATAAATATCGTACAAAGGACATGTTATCTCTCGAAATTGCACCCTGTAGAGAGATGGCTCAAGGTTTTCTAAGCTTGCACAAATGATCTCTCTCTTTCATAGATATAATGGAAACACCTCAGTTCTGTGGGTATACCTAATTCAAGGTGAGTCTCTGGTATCAAGGTTGGTTCCTTATTGGTGTATCCTAAACTTCTTTCTGGGAGTTTGAGAGTAAAAGATGACTGTAAAATGATTAAAACAAAGGTGATACACCAAATTTGTGTGAGGGATTTGACTGAGTATATGCATAGCTGATTTGTGAAGGATTCTTGATGCACGAACCAATAGTTTTTTCTATAGAATATCTAAGGGAAAAACACTTGATTGTACTGAGGGAGGATCACAACAGTACTAATAAGTTAATATGCACATTAAAAATTAAGCAAAAAGGACTGAAATTTACAGCAGGGTAAGGTGGTTTATTAGGTAATTTGCATTCACAAGATTAATGTAACATACACAAGACTGCAAAATAACTTGGAAAGGCAGAAAACACTTCACACTCAGAGGGAAAAAATGGAAAAGTTTGCTTCAGTGTTCATACATCCAAAAGTCCTCTAAGAATAATCCATGTGCTTTACAAAGGCACACAATATATAGCAAAATAAATTTCACCCCCTTCCTAAAAATAGCATAAGGCTTCTACTCGCCCATGCATCCTAATTTTATCCTTTATTTAATAATAAATAAAGGGATAAAATAATACAAAATAGAGCATGCAATTAAAAATAGGCATTAATAGACTTGTTTACAATGCAGTTAAACTGAAGTTAACTATTCTATTTTTTAAGAAAAGAAAGGGTGAATACTTTGGTAATAATAAACCTTGCTTGTTAGGTAAGTCTCCTTCTTTGAGCATTAAAATTCATCTTCTTCTTTGTTTTGACCTCTTGTGAAGCATGCAAAAATACTCCTATGTACTATGCTAGCTCCATGTGGGGACCACCCTTTGATACATGGATTTTTCTTTATTTGAGTTTGGCCACCTTTGTGGACTTAGCATATTAACCTAGTTCTTGATATGAGATGAGGGGACACCACCTTTGCATTATACTTGGTTTTTATAATATTCGGCCACATGCTATAATATATACGTTCTATCGGGCATAGTTTGTCAGCCTTGGCAATTATTTGAAGGAAAAAGGTTGGAAATAAGTTTTATTTGATCATTTATATAATGATTTTGGTCAGCTTTTATTTATTTTGAATCGATTATAGTTTAGACTTTGAAATTCATGACAATGATTATTTGTTTGGTGATGTGGGCTGGCCCTTTCCCCCACGGTGAATCACCCCCTCCATACATTTTTTTAGTGGAAATTTGACCTGTGTTGAGTTAGCTTTGATATTGATGATGAAAATGGATCGTTGATCTATGTACCTGTGCTTTTTATGCCATCAATTCTTGACATGCGGTTAGGGTTTCTGTATGCATTGAATGTTGGTCGGTGGGAGGCTAACTATGGTTATTCTTTGATCTCTGAGCATGATCTTTGGCTACTTGATTGTTGTACTTGGTGAATCTGAGCCATCGATTCTTGACCCTTGGTTAGGGTTAGGTTAAGCCAAAGTTGTGGTGGGTGAGTTAAAACACTCAAACTCATCCATTTTTTCCACTTCGCATCTGGTTTGTGGGTGAAGCCCTGGCAAAATTTTCGATGCCATTGTTGGATTTCTGTTGAGCTCAGCTTTAATCTCAGACTGGTATTATGAATATTTCTTTCCTCTGCATTTTGTGTTTATTCTCTATTGAGTTCGGCTGCACCATTATGTGGTCTCAAGCCAGTTTTCTATAACACATCCGCCACTGTTTGGATTTGAGCTCTCGGTTACTCCTTCTATGAAGCTCTAAAAGTGCAAAGGCTTTGCACACTTGTGTTTATTCTCTACTCTTTTCTGAGTTTTGTTGTAATTTCCTCTTGAAGATCCACCATAGATGAGGCTTCGAAGCTCAAATTACTTGTGAGTTCTGGCTCCATTCTTGTGATCTCTTCATACCCATTTGGTTTTTGTGTTATTTCTTTTGGCTGCGAGTGCTTTTGTTTTCAAGTAGAATGTGCAAATGGTGTTGAACTCTGGTAAGTTCTTGATCCTTGAGCATGGTAATTGATTTTCGTTGTCACCTCTACTTTGGAATATTGATATTCATTTATTCCTTCCATGCTCTGGTTTTGTGGCTTGGCCTTGGTCATCTTTGAGTTGAAGTCATTTCTGAGCTTGGTCATCCTTTCTTTCTGGGTTTTTTCATGGCCGACATCTTGGTTGTTTTGAGCTCTGTCTTGATGCAAGGATGGTAAGTATTTGACCTCTAAGAATGATAGTTGTCTTGTCATTTGTTATTTTTACCTCAAAACACTGATAATTCACTATTTATTTACATATTTTTTGTCTTCATGGTTCCTTGATGATTTCAAGATGAAACCCATGTTGGGTTTCTCTAACCCTGAAGCCGTATTAAGGAAGGTGAGTTTATTCTCATGCTTTCTTTCATCCATAATATAGATTTCAAGCTCTATTTCATGAAATCTAATTAATTGTTTATCATACCACCATTATTCTTTGTTTCAAGCTTGATTCTGAGGAAAATGGTAGGCTCTACTTTGTCATTTTTTAGTTGCGGTTTTAACTCCATGCTCTGAGCCATATGTTTGGGCATTTTAGAAGCTGAGTATAACTGTCTCCTGGTCTTAGAAACTCCTAAAATTCAACATTTATTACATTATTTAATTCTTAAGATGATGCCTGTAACATACTCATAATGTTTACTTGAATCCTTGATATTTATAGCCTTTGAATATTAAATACAATTCCATTTCTATTGGAACACCGTGGTCTGGTATTTACTGTTACATCTGGCTTGTAAAAGGAAATTACATTTATTTGAATACTCTAGTGACCGTGATGAGCTTCATAATTTTTCCTTAGCCTCTAAAACCCTAATATTGTCACTATTATATTTCATATATGTTCCTGTGTTGGCCATAAGTAGTTTTCTTCTTCTGTAGCGTGTTTTCAATACTGCCTTTTTGTATTAGTTTCTTTATGTTGAATGTTCAAGCTCATTCTGGGATTCAATCTACAGTCATGACTTATGGATTAACATATCTTCTGCTTGAGGAGTTCCCTTCTATTCTAAAAAATACTTATATTCATGGCCGTTATATCTTCATGGGGTTATGTGTGGCTCTGATTAAAATTTTGTTCTTGGTCAATCCTTGAGCCTTTTGTAAAACCCCTAGATATTCTTGATTGTTCTTTGCATTCTATCTATTAATGTGTTGATACTGGAAGCATTTTCCTGAGTTGAGTTCATGAATACCTATAGCTTAATCTGAGCTTTGCTAGTATGACTACTATATGATGATCATTCATGCACTTTGTGTTTTCTGTAGCTTACCTCAAACTATTCATGTATCTACTTTTAATGGCATCATGATATAACTCCTTTTATTCACCTATAATGGCTTTTGTTCATGTTGTAGATGAGTACTACCTTGCTTGAATGAATGTACTTTATTGACATTGTAGTATTTATGTGCTCTCATATCTACTTTATTTTGAAAACTGCAACTTAGAAAAGTTAAAATTTGTAAGATTATCTTGGAATTTCAATTCCCTTCAGCTGTTTAAGTTGTAAAGAATTATTTTATGCATTATATATTGTATTTCCTTTCATTACAACTCTGGTATGTACACTGAAAAATCTGAAATGTTAATTTTATAAGGCTAAGCCTTGGCAATTTTTTTTTAGAATCTTTTCTTTAATGCATTTTCAGAAATAGTAGTTATATATTCTGATCTAGGATACAGAAAGTAACACTTTTCACGTTGAACTGATATAGCAATAGAGAACTGAAAACATGATAGTTGTTTCTCTTAATCATGTAATGCTTTTCTGCTTTCTGTATCACTTATTTGATTTGCATAGTTATTTTAAAGCATGTAGTAATTGAAACAACATGATGAAAAGTTTTAAATGTCCATTTTACATGGCGAATCCCTGTCAAAATTTTCCCAGAATATTCTCTCTCATCCTATTTCAGCTGTAATCCTTTTTTGCTTTTAGCTTCAGCTTTTTGAAATCTGATTCTCCCTCTTCTTTGCAAACTGAAAAATGTACTTCTATCTTCCATTCTCTCTTTTGAGCTCTAACCTCTTCCATTTGCAAATTTTTTGCTGAATTTTGAGTTGTTCCCTTCCTTCTTCTTAACATGTACTAATGAATTATTTATTTCTCTCTTTAAATGCAACCTGTACCTGCACACTTAGGAAAACAGTTAGAAAATATTTAGGCTTTTTGACCTCTCTTATGTCCATGTTTTCTTCTTTCTTTTCACTTCCTTCTTTCTGAGTGATTAAAGCATGCATGCAGTTTGTCCTTCAAGTAGAACACATCTCCTGCTTAGGGGAAGATTCATATGCACGAAGTAGAATAGTGTAGGAATATGTATTAACCCTGAGCTCTTTATTGATGATTTCCTTATTTTTCTTTTCAGGTACCATGCCTTGAGGATGAAAGGAGCTGGCAAGGAGATACTTTGCATGACAAAGAATATACAAGGCAATGATGGGTTAACCCTCACACTCATTTTCTTTCTCCTTCATGCATGTGTATCTTTCTTTTCAGTAGCTGTATTTTACTTTTTCAGTTACATCTCACGGCTTGTGTGGGAAATAGTTGAATCTCCATGTGAATAAAGCATTGAATTGTGTAAATGAGTTGTATATCTCTTTCTACATTTCTACTTTCTGTATGGATTGTATAATGAACTAAACAACTCAGTAACATAATTGAATGTCTTAATCATGAAGGAAAGAACATTGAATAGAACTTGTAACATTTAGTAATGAACTCTGATTTTCTGTGATCTGCACTTATGTTTGTTGTTCCAAAACTTTACACTTCACCTACTCTACAATTGGATGTCCTCATCAAACAACACAATTGTCCTTCGGCGCTTGTGTTCTTTTGCTGAGGATGGTCATGAAATTGCAAACTATGTGATCTATTACATTTTGTAGGAGCACACATAGTTGCAGATTTCATGTAATCTTTAAAATAAATAAGCAATAATGACATAATCTGATGTGATCTCCCCTAGCTTAGGTATACTTCCCCAATGCTATCCATCTTAACAAATTTTCGAGTTTCCCATTTTTTCACAAGTGCAAAAATTGTCAACAAGACAATTTAGGTTGGCAATAGTACCTAGAACCATCATTTCTCCATTAGGATTCAAGAAGCCCTAAAGCACTAAATTAACCTCCTTGCCAAAACAGAAAACTCTTGGGATGATAAGACCTTTAAAAAATAATATAATCCTTCAAGAAACCTCTAATAACCTTCTACATCTCTGCACCATTATCTCATGTAATGAAACTACCTTTTGGAGCTCTTTTTCTCACTAGGTCTATAACCTATAAAACAGCTAGTCTTGAAAAATGAGGCTTAAACCCTCATCAAATAACCTCAACCAAGAAAGTGTGATATAAATATATATATATATATGGAAATATCATGACCTCAAGTTCATCCCCAAATTCATTGGACACCATAAATGAGCCTTAAATACCACAAACGTTTCATTGCAACTAGACTATCTGAAACATGGAAAATGGACTTGTACAAACCTTTTAAGGGCTCAAATCTCTTTCAAAACTTCTCATAAAATTAATTATATCTTCCATAATTCCTCCAAAATGAATTTATTCACTTGGTCCAATGTAAAAACTTATATTAATATCAAATTATTCAGAAACATGTCTTTTTGATTAGGGTCCACACACAACCATGGCACCTAGATTACATGTAGAGAAATTGAGAGAGTCCTCTAAAACACAAAATAATCTTAAAATCCAACCAATCCCTTATGTACATGAATGAACTAAATATTCTACATCACTTTTGAACTATGGTTTAAGAAGGGTTTAAAAGCTTTTTAACTTCTTAACGATTGTTGATAAAGATATTCCCCTCAATATAAAAAATAATTCCTAGAATGTTATCTTAGGACCATTATAAATCTAATATGAAGATGTTGTACAACCATACAAATTTTACACATGTGAACGAGCACAAGAAACTCCAATTCCACCTTGGTTTCTCACTTCTAGGAACTCAGTAAGAGAAAAAACTCAATATAATTATCAAATTTGCAAACTAGAACCTAAAATTTGAATCACACCTCTAAATGAGCTTGATACGCCTTCTAAAAGTCTCACTTTTCCATATTCATGCATAAATCTATCTAACCTATATCATTTGAACACATAGGGCTTAATAATATGTCTAGTGTAGACCTAGAAAACATGCCTTGGCCCTATACTTGCATTGTGAGACACTTGTGAGTGTCCCTAAAATTTATCTAAATGTTTCCCATGCTCTTACCAAGCTCAAATAGATTCTCCATACAATGATCCGTCATGACATACCTCATCGTGTTGACTAGGTCTTACAAACATGCACTTTGAACATGCTTGCACCATCCAAAAATACATCCTCCTCGAGTCAAGAAAAATACATCCAACACTCCTCGAGTCAAGAAAAATACATCCACTCTTCTATGTTTCTTAGTTTAAGAAGGTTACTGGACAAAACTTACCACATGAGCTTTATGAGGATTTCTGAAACATGTTATAGCCTAAAGGAGTTATTAAAATAAATGCAACGAGGTTCATTACCAAGTATTTGATCAAGTGGAACAATTTTGATAGAGAATTGCAACATGGAAATAAAAACCATTTTTGTAGCCACATTCGAAGATTTACAACATTGGGCGCAAAGTTTCTTCAAATGTAAGGGGCATGTTATACCCTTGATATCATGTCATATAGTGGCATATGTATAACCGATATGTGGCTACCATAATTTCTTATAGTGGCATAGCTCATTTATTTATGCTTTCATATAATTAGTAGGCTGACCTAGGTTATTTAAATAACACATTACGATACACACACACACACACACACACACACACACACACACACACACACACACACACACAAATATATATATATATATATATATATATATATATATATATATATATATATATATATATATATTTGTGTGTGTGTATATATATATATATGTGTGTGTGTGTGTGTGTGTGTGAGTGAGATTTATTCCTTAATATATGAACATTATATTGAGTACTTAACTCTTATTATATGCTTTGGAGGTTTCCCCCTGGAAGTGGCTAACCCATTCTAATTTCATATTGTGATCTTGTATCTGTATTTTGGTGTTCATTGGTGTCTTATTATTCCTTGTATCTAATTAAGTTCCTTATATGGTGTATTACCTGTATGTTTATTTTCCATATTATTTTTCTATGTGTGTTGTGATTTCTCACTTGATTATATAATTGTTGACACATATGCTATTTAACTAGTATATGTTTGTTTCTGTTTTATTTTTCTATGTGCTTTTGTGATTTCTCACTTGATTATATAATTGTTGACACATATGCTATATAACTTATAAATGTTTGTTTCACTTCACGATCAATTACTTATATACAACTTACTATTATGCCTATTTTCCTCTTGGATTTGTTAATTAATAATATTACTCATTACACTTTACCTATGTACCATGGTCTATACTATGAATAACACCTTTGTTTTATAGATTTAAGATTTCCATAGTGTGCACAACCCTCCATGTTATGCAATGCACAATATACTAACAAATCTACTATGGGTACACATCATTTATCTTGATCCAGGTGTTTACTTTAATATCCAACTCACCTAAAAAGAGGGTCATTAAGTGGGGTTTTATAAAATTATAAACATATTTATGGAATTAAAAGTGAGTCAAAAAAGGATATAGGTAGATAACAACATGAATACATACACAATAGGAACAATCTCAAATGAGGATAGAAATTTACAAAAAAATATTGAACCATGGTACACTATCGCCTAGAAAGCTACACTTCCATCCAAGTGAAGTATTTTAAAAGAGATACATATTATTGTATAGTTACATATCACATACAAATATTTTGGTAAAAATTCATAATTCTTAGTTTTAGTCCACACATAATTACTACACCTCGAATAAGCTGCTTCGCTTCCTTTTCAAAATTGTAATGTATCACACTTATATACTTATGGGATGCGGGGGCATCAACCATCCATTCCATTTTGACATGGTGTCAATTTACATTTGTTACAAGATTTATCTATTCCATTGTGATCCACGTGATTGGAATTTTAAGAAAATCCTTGTGACTCGAAAACCCTGTAGCAACTTTCAATCTCATCCTCTTTTTAGAAAAACATTGAGTGATTAGAAATCTCTAAGACACTCTTCCAACTTTTAAGTTTTTGGGAATAATACATTGACACCTTCAGTAATTGAGTCTATCAAAACATGACACCTTCATGTAGATCCAACATATCCTGAAAAACATTGGGGAGTGATGACCTCAATCCTTCAACAACATATTAAAATTCACCAATCTCCAGAGCCTATCCTTTGGGAAAGACAAAAGGTTTATTCCTTCAATTTTTTCCTTTCTTTTACTCTTAAATTGTCGCAAATGATAAACGTTAAAATTAAAAATACATGTTTCTAAATTAATTTAAAGGTGAAATCTATTTTTGGAAATTTACTACACTTTATATTGCAGGTTTCATCATGAAGTGTGATTAATATACAAATGAAAGAGTCCACATGATTTCAATAGATGACAAATTTGATTTGCACACTCAAGTAAATTTTTCTTTAAGTGTGTAATTTTCAATTTCACGCTCAAATATGAAAATGTACTTACATAAATGTTGTAATTTATCATTTATAACTTAAATATTTTGTGTGATACCCATAGTATCACTTGTACACTTAGCCTGATCCCATGTGTCATATTTATGTTTCCATCACATGAATTACTCTATCAAAAAAATTCTCAATCGTCAATAAACCTTATCAAATTAATGTAAAGTAGAGCATAACTCATAGATACTTTTCGTAGAATCTAGATTAATCTCATGAATTACCTTTACATAACCATATAGACTCAATCCAAGTCATACTAGATTCTGGTCCAACTGGTATGACTTTTTCCATTTGCATTCAATGTCTATTTTTTTAATTTGAATGTTTTGTTTGTTCATTTTGTATCCCCTAGGTAGGATTTACTGAAATTTGGTAATCATGAAAAAATATATAACCAAATATAATTCATCTAACAATTTTTTTATCTTCAATATTACAAATGCTATTCCAATTCGCTTTCAAGATCTCCTCTGTATAGCTACAACACTAGCATATCCTTGGAAGTATGACATATATCAATTCTGAATCACTTGACCAGGTCAAAGTGTCTAGCTTCCCTCTCCCTAAACCATGACATAGTGAAGGTGAAGATAATTTTTCACATTACAAAACATCATAAGGATCAAATTGAATACAATTAACATCTGAATACACTTATAACACTATATACAAAATCAAAAAGGATTCATTTAATTTTATCTATAGTTGTGTCCTCTATCCTAGGGTCAAGAGATCCAAGCGAACATTAGGGGTTGGCATAGAGTTTCATTCACACTTGCACCTACACTAGGATAACTACACAAGGATTTCTCCCACCTAAGGAGATGTACTATAGCACTTGGACTAGTTTACTAGTGGTTAAGCACCAGGGATAGTCCAACCTCACCACACACATATTTACCCTTTTGTTATCTAATGTTTGCATCAACTTTTATGCATGTATATATGATTTTATACTTGTTACAGGTGAACCCTAATATGTGAGTGAGGCACTTTTTTCATACCACTAATAAGAACCATATTTTGAAGAATATTATCACAAAGGAGTTAAAAAAATACAAAAGGGGGGCATATCATGTACTCGAATATAGTTTGAGCCTTTACGACACCTTACCAAGTCATCTTGTAGAACTCCAATATCTAGAATGAATCATTTCCAGGCCTTTATTAGTCTCCACATTTAGTTTTCACATCCAAATTCTATCAACTAATTATACTCCCTTCTTTTCATTTAAATAATTTTATATCTTATTGTTTACATCATTTAAGCTGTGTGGAGCTATATTTTGATTTGCATAGTGATTGTTTAATTCCTAAATTAATTAATATATATTGTATTTTAGACCCCATTTTGAACCCTTTAATTATTTTAATATAGGTTAAAGCAAATCCGTACACTCAATTTTAGCTTTACATATTTTACACAAACTCTAACATTAGTTTGAATAACACATTTAAATATCTTCCTATTTTCGTCACACTTTCAAATATCACACAATTGTGCAATAATTCTAACCCAAACAATAATTTAAATTTTTGGAGCTTTCAAAAATTGTGTTTATCTTATGTTATCACCAACATGATTTGCAATTGTTAAATTTAGAATGTTTATTATATTGTAGATTTCAAATCATCATTCACATTTAGTAATTACTCATAAGCCAATGGGAGGTGAATGAGGAGGAATATGAGTAATAAAATCTGTATGATGAGGGGGAGGAAAATGAGGAAGAGGTGGTAGAGGAGGAGGATGACAACGATGATCATGAGAACGAGTACAAGCACGAGGATGATGATGAAGATTAACTAGATTTATAATTAAATTTCAGTTGTGATATGGAAAGGAATTTGTATTATTTTGTTCATCCCTTATTATAATTTGAAATTGTTTGTATATGATATATTCTTTTACTAAAATAAATCAAATTTAAATTTTGGCTTATTTGAATATGTACAACATTAATTTTTTCCAATATTTTCATTTTACATGTTTATATTTTTTAAATCTAAAATATTAAATATCAGAATATTTAATATGATTAAATACAAATATATATTATAATTTACATTAATATAAAAACAAAATATCTACACAATTATATACAATATATAAATAACAACTTAAAAAATATAAAATATTAAAATAATAATTTGTAATTACATAAGATCTATAATTACGAATAATTTTATTAGATTCATTTTTTAATTTCTTAAACTAAATTTGTGTCATCTTTATACCATTTAATGGCGTGATAGTCATCTTTAATGCACCACAAAATCAAATCATTCCATCACACTATTCAATTGGATGTGAAATAAAAACGAAAATATTAACTCGTTTATTCATTAATTGTGGGCATCGATGGCTTAAATTTCCATCCGAAGTCAAAAACTAATGGAAGAGAAAAGGAGACGGGGAAGTTGATTAGGACAAGCATGAAGTGGTGCACCGCGGATTTTATAGGCTTTCAAACATTTTTATTAAAAGCACAATTCGATTAGAATCCTTTTCAAGGACCTGGACATTGCAATACGCGGTTCATGCAAGCCACAACTAGAGGAGGAGAAACTCTCCGTGTTCTATACTCTTTCAATTTTGTTTTCTCTCTATAGATATTTTTGACCATCTCTACCAATCGCACTTCTTTGTTTAATTTGACATTTTTTATAGTGAGTTTTTGATTGGGGGAGAGAGTGAACCCCATCGCTTTGTAATTCCTGGCTACACCATAGTTGCTTCCTGTCAAAACTGGCGGCTTCCTAGGTTACTTCTGATCATAATTCAGAATAAATCACTTGTTATATATTAACAGAATATCTTCCCCCCCATAAAACAATAGGGTACCTTGGAAATAAATCACAAATACATTCGAGGACTACACAAATTTGCAAGAAAAATAGCCATAATCTTTAGAAGAATGGAAGATTCCTCCTTCAAAGCTATAGAAGAAGGACAGAGAGCATCAGGTTCCCTTTCAGTGGAGACAAAAACGGAGGAGTCTACATATTCAGTTCCAGCTACACTATCTAATATCGCAAAACTTTTGCCAAGTGGAGTTCTGTTTGTGTTCCAGCAGTGATTTCTAATATGATAGCCAGCAGTGATACCTGTGAAAAATGGCACAAGATTTTGGTGGGATGTTTTGTGGGCATTCTTGGAATTGCAGCCTTTGTTTTGACACCTTCACAGATGACTCCACCGGTAAAGTAAAAGTTCATTATGGAATTGCCACCAAAAGTGGTTTGGCGACAGCTGTTGCGAGAAGCAAGAGCAAAACTAAGCCTCCCAATGAACATGAATATAAGCTTCACCAGTCTGATATTCAATTCATTTCCTTCAAAAAGGCTAGGAATCAGTCATCCCGTTACAAAAACAAATTGATGTCAGTTGAGGCTTAATTTATTTATTTATTGTTTCCCCTTTAATATATTCATTTGCCTCCAATTGTTTTTAATTATGCCCATTGTTGTATAATGGCAGGAACGGGTCAGTGGGTTCCCTGATTCTGTACATTTTCTTATTTTATATATATATATATATATATAATATAAAAAGTTATTAAATATTGTAAGCCAAAATTACCATATGATGAGCAAATACATGTGAAAATTTTATATATATATATATATAATTTTCACATGTATTTGCTCATCATATGGTAATTTTGGCTTACAATATTTGCATCAACTTTTTATATTATCTAGTGTATGTATATTCTTTTAATTTTAGGGAAATAATCTGAAAAATAGTAATATAATATAAATTGTAGAATTACAAATGATATTTTGAGAATTTTTTTATGGCCAAATTATTGGAATTATAAAGAGAATACAAAAAAAATATTAATCAATATTATATAAATACAATTCAAAATAGGAATCAAATAAATATATTTTGAAGAAACTACTGATTAAAAATACTTTTTAAATTTTATTCGGCCATATCTAAACCTCACAAATATGAACATTTTTTGATTTTTAAACAAAATTGATGTGTCATAGAAACCTGAGAGGAGAGAAAGTTGGACTAGATCCATTAGAGACAATGTGTGATAGAGTAAATCTATGAAGAAGATATGGAGAATAAGATCCACGCAAGACAAGAGGTGTACTAGAAGACTTGTGAAGAATCCTTGGAGGCATACAACCAATAGATATAATATGTGTGCTAAAACGCTAATCAAGAGAGGTAGGAGGTTTATGGCTGGGAGATATAACATGTGAGTTACAAGGCATATTAGGGGACGTTAGAGGGTGAGATCTGCAAGATATAACATGTGTTCTAGGAGGCCTATCAAGAGACCTAGAAAGAGGAACTGTATGCTCATGAAAAGATAACATGTGAAGAGGATCCTTATAAGGAATAACTATAATTGTGATAGAAAAAACAATTGGTGAATAAACTTAATGCATTAATGTACAATATATTGTTAGGAAAACTATGGTTAGTGCTTCACATTATGGTTTATATGTACTTATGGTAAATATATGAGAATCTTAATAAGTTAGTAAATGTAAAATAGTAAATATAAAAAGGGTTGTTTATTATTTGTTACATAAATAACTAATATTTGTTTTATTGTACTATTTGTGAGGTGTGGTTGTGGTTTCAACATAGAGAAATTTTTTGTTACTCCTATTTTGGAGTTAAAGCTTCCTATATATATATATATGGAGCTTATTCAAGTATTCAAATCAACGAATGAGATTTCAATAGAAGATCATTAACTTTGTTATTCTTATGTTTCTCTACATCTGGAAAATTCGTATGATCATATTATTTGGTGGCAAAGGAACCTTTTGAGGAGATATTGAAAGCAATTGTCATGCAAATGAATCACCGAGGACCCAATCAATCAATCTTCTTTGATCCAGTGAAATCACCGATGACCGAGAGAATCATTAATGATTACCGTAAATAAAAAAGAGTTCTTATTTTTTGTTGGATTTGACATCTTTGCTAATCAATGGAGACAATAGTTGCATCTATCAATAAATTTTATGGAATAAACTTTCACACTTGGAAAGTAAATATTCAAATGCAATTGATGAATAAGAATATGCGCGGAATAGTTAATGGCAATGAGAAAGAGCTTGTTGATGCTAACAAGTTGTTAGAATGGAAAACTAGGGGTGATAAGGAAAAATATATCATAGGACTTGCAATGTCGGATTTTAAGCGTCATCATGTCGATCTTGAAAATCCATCTTGGGAAATTTGGAAGCTTTGAAATAAAACCTCTGGTAGTAAAGTTGTAAATGTAAAATTTTCTTTCAAATTGCAATTGTTCAAAATCAAGATGAATGATGGTGTAAGTATTTCCAATCATATAAATGAATTGAGGCCTTTTATGAGACAAATAGAAGATGTCGAAGAAGAAGTTGACAAAGAAGATGAAAAATATATCTTGTTGAATAGCTTACCTCTAAAATATAGTAATGTTGTATTCTCCCCTAGTTAGATGCCTATGCATTAATTAGATGTCATAATATGTGCTCTTCTTGCTGAAGAGAAAAGAACCAAAGAATATGTAGAAGAAGAGAAGGCCTTGTACATTACAAACAAACATAAAATTCCTCCAAAAGTACATACTTCTACAAAGATGTTTTGTTTTATTGCTATAAGAAAAAGGTACATACTCCTACATACTGTAGAATCTGGGCTAATAATGTACTTAGTGGAAAGCTCAAAGACATAGCTAACATAATCACATAAGAGGAATCCATTGAAGATTCCAGGAACCCATACATGAATATTTTTCATATACTTCTAATGATTGATTCTTGATCAAATCAGCCTTACACCAGAGGCTGGAGGCATCGGAGTTAAGAGGAAAATCAACAACCTCTCATCACTCACCTACGATCTAGCCACATCGAAGGTTTGGTGGAACATTTTTTTGTGTGTTTACTTTCTGTTGTGCATATTCTATTTTTTGGATGTATTTTTTAGAGTTCCTATTTCAATATGAGTTATTGTGTTCATTGCTGTGAAGATATGCTAGTTTTCTTAAGTAATCTCCTGAGGAAAGATGTGATGAGAGTTGATGGTTGTACTTGGTGTTAGAAATAAAAAAGGACTGAGAGGGTGAGTGAATCAGTTTTGTAATTAAACTTTAAATTCTCTATTTCAAACAATATTGAAAATACATCCATATGAATCACATCTAGAAGTGCTTGATCACAATTGGATATAATCTAGTATGAATAAAACACCTCACAAGAACATATGACAAAATTTAAGTATTTATTTACTGAAGTTTAGAACATAGCTCAATGATTTAGTTCACATCAATAGACTACAACATAGAATCAAAATTTCAATGATACTATTAGTATTATTTTGACAAAAACTTTAAACTACAGACCAGCTAGACATCTCTCCTTCATCAACGTGTCATTACATACACATCATCATATCCAGTCCAAAAGGACTTTCTACTGTCCTAAAAGAGGATTCCATGGGGGGTTTGGCTTTGCAGAAAATTTTAGTAAATTAAAGAGAAAAGGGGTTTTGATATTTTGACATTTCTCTTCTTCTATGTGCAAAGGTAAATCTCTACCTTCCTACAACTGTCTTTATTTTTTCCTATTCAACCTCTGACATTCTCTGACCTACCTTATAGCCTGTAAATTTAAAAAATTATACTTGTAACTATTATTCACTTCTTGTTTTGCACACCAAAGTCAAGGCAAAACCAATTATCTAATTTTCAAATGCCTATGTTACCCCTGACTCGACTCTAGCTCAAGATCATCTTACTTGTAGGAAAGAAATTTTGAACTTCTTGATGTTCTTGCTATTCCTACCCTTTTGGATACTTTTGTACTGTCTTAACTCAACTCTTAAACTTCTTCACTCAACCAACATATATGTAGGGATAATTTTAGTGGTGAATATTCGTAATATGGTGAATATTCCATTTTTGAAACTTTTGAAAAGGTGAATTTTCTAATGTGGGTTAGTGACTTGTTCACCTAAAAATTACCGTTTAATGTTTTCTAGGGGTTGGCTTCGCCTACCCCCTTGAAACTATCCCCTATATAATCCTAGATTATTTCACTAGGTAGAACACTACTAGCTCACTCATACAAATTGGGGGCATATGTATTATCAAGTAAAATAAAAGCGTGACAGGAGGGTGGAGGCTACAGACATGTGACAGAGAGTTTGTTGACGCACGACAAGAGGGATAAGGCTGCAAAAGCATGAAAAGGAGTTTTTTGACAAGTGACACGGAGAGTTTGTTAACGCGTGACAAGAGTGCAGACGAAGAAGACATGTGATAGAGAGTTTATTGATGCGCAACACAGAGAGTTTTCTGACGCATGACCAGAGGGTGAAGGCTACAAATGCGTGAAAAAATATGTGATGTCATGGGACAACAAACTTGTTGTTGTGTGACATCAAACATCGTGTCACGCGTTAAAAAGGTTGTTGTCGTGTGAAAAAAAAATTGCTGTCATGCGACAACAACCTTGTTGATGCACATCAAGGAGGGTGTTGTATGATGCGCATCAACATTGTTGTTGTTGCGTGACAGCAAGTTTTCTTTCGCATGACAACAACCTTGTTGATGTGTGACAGGAGGTTTTTTTTCGTGTGACAAAATTTTTTGTTGTCGCACTGTTGGGTTTCAGATTTTCACTTGGAATGAAATCAGAGTCAGGGGACAACGAAGTCCCTCCTCTCTAATGGGAGAGGTTCCCTTACTGAAAGCATGGGAAAAACATATGTACAAATACATAGTCTTTCATTTAATGGTGGTTTCTTGACATCTTGAAATGTGCTTATGCTTAGAAAGTTATCAATACACAAGGATAAAAGAATTGAAGAGAGGAGGGAGATAGAAGAAGACAATACTTTCAGGGAAAAGAGATGGTAGTGAAAACCCTTATATGTATTGAGCAAATGAAGTATAGAATAGAACCATTCACGTTTATAACTAGCAAAATCCACAAACTCAAATTTCATGAGATTGTGGAAACTAGAACACAAATTTTCTAAGCATGCAAGGATTAAATGATTCATAGATCAGAGCAAGAAGGGAAAAGAAAATAGAGGAAAAAGGTGAAAACCTTTGTATTGATTTCTTCCAATCAGAAATTACAGTTTCAAAATGTCAAAATTCCAACCTCCACAATGGCTTTGAAAGCTCATGATATAACTCCTTCCTCGAGCAAACAACAAACAATTACAAATTCCTCGAACAAGCAAGAAACAGTTACAAATTATTCCTTGAGCAAGCAAGAAATAGTTGCAAATTATTACAACCACTCACGCCCTTTCAAATTCTTGATTCGTAAAGAAAAATTAATGGTTGAAAAACCATGTTCAAATATACGGCTGTTACATTATTTTTCAAGTTAAAATATGGTCCGTTTGATCTACTTTTATAACTTTAAATCTGGGCCACCCACGTGGAAGAAATTTATTGGAGCGGGCCTGCGGATGCCCTTTACATTTCTTGCCTTTGAAGTTGTGCTAGGCTAACATGTGGAGAGCTCTACCAGTTCCATTATACTTATCTGATTCATCCTATTTCCTACTTTACCCATGTTGACCCCTAGACACGTGGAGGACTGGTGCTCATTTGAGTTTCCATTTTGGAAACACCTCTTAAAATTGTGCCAAGCTAACACATGTCTCCTACCACCGGTCTTGGATTTTTCAATGGCCAACTATGTTTCTCCATTGACTCTGACCAGATGGTGATCTGGCACTCATTCGATTTTTTTCCTTCGATTTCACGTCTGTAATCGTGCTGTTGAGGCATGTGGAGGCTTCCGCCGACCTACTCATACTTAGTCAATTTTAGATAACCATCTTTGTCCCTTTTTGGACCTGGAAAAAGTGGAGGACTAGTGCGAGCTTGGAAACTACCCCGAATTTGACTCTTGAAGCTACACCAATGAGGCATGTGGAGCCCTCTGCTGAGCTTTCCATACTTAGCCGATTTTAGCTTATTTTACCTTCATTCTAAACCTGGGACACGTGGAAAGCCTTTGCTTATTTAAGGACTGTCCCTTAGACCCTGCCCATGGAGTTGAATCATTTGGAGGCGTGGAGGCCTCCGTTGTCCCTTGAAACATGACCAAACCGCATCCAATCAGAGATGCCCACGTACTACTCGTGGATGATGGGTAAAAATTTAAAGGGGAAGATACGCCTATCATTTCGGACTGCAGGAAGAAAATAAAAGAAGGGAAAAACTTCACCATTACGCCAGACTTTCAAATTTTTCTCCATGAATGGGAAAAATGCAAACAATGCCAGGCCCGAAACGATCCACTACTCCAAGGTATAGACTCAAAATATTGAAACTTGACTTCAAAAGAGGTAAATTTTGAAGGTGACAACAACAAGCTCTTTCTTGGGATGACTTGGCTTGGAACAAAGACACAACACAAAATCAAGAACTGTAGAAAACTCTGGGAAAGAGGACCAGTGCCTTATCCATTCGGAAATAGATTCGAAAGAAAAACCAATACAAGGCAACACACATGAGATGGGAAAAAGAAACAAAACAAAACAAAGAACAAAAACAAAACGTAAAGGAAGGACCCAAAACCAAAACACTGTATAGAATATATAGAATGGCCACCTAGTCATCTAGGAGTTGAAAAACTTTAGATACTACCCACTATAAGGAAATGGGAAAGGATATCCATCCATGTAATCCAGATAAAAAGAGTTCTCTCTAGAAAAATGTCTGATTCTAAAAGGACCAAGCAAAAGAGAATCAACCTTACCATGGCTTCCTCCTAGCTCATGTCTTTTGTCCCAAAGTAGCACAATGTCTCCCACCTGGAAAACTTTGGGTTTCACTTTCTTGTCAAAAAAAATCTTCACTTTGAACTGATCAATAACTATCCTGTCAACCACCTGCAATCTTTCCTCATCAAACTTATGAAGGTACAAAATTCTGTTTTCTAAAGAGATACTAAAACTTGAATCTTCAATGGTTTTCATCAAATGCAAGGCTGACAATTCCACCGTAACTAGCAGTTGAGCTTCCACACCGTACACCACTTGGAAAGGAGATATTCCAATTACTCTCTTAGATGTTATTCTATCAGCCCAAATTGCATCATATGGCTTCTTATGCCAATTCCTCTGAGAATCGTTCACAAGTTTTCTAACTATGTTCACCAAGTTCTTGTTTGTTGATTCTACCTGTCCATTCCCTTGGGGGTAGTAATATGAAGAATGAGCAAGGGATATCTCATACCCATAACATAATTCCATCATCTTAGTAGAAGAAAAGTTGGAAGCATTTTTAGTCACAATCTTGTTTGGGGTCCCAACCCTGATCAATATGTTCTCCTTGATGAAGTTGCAAACTACTTCGGAAGTAGTGCTCTTGACCGGGATGGCCTCCACCCACTTGGTGAAGTAATCTGTGGCAGTCAACACATGGGTATGTCCCAAATTGGAAGGTGGATTGAGTGCTCTAATGAAGTCTAAACCCCATTTTTGAAATGGATCTTCAATCACTACAGGCTTAAGAGGCAAAGTAGCCAACTTAGGTCTTCCAACAAACGTTTGGCATGGTTCACATTTACCAATCCATTTTGATGCATCTCGTGAGCCAATAATAACTAGCACAAATTATTTTATGAGCTGTGACAGCAGAGGAGAAATGACCTCCACAAGCCTGGTCATGAAAATCAGAGAAAAAATTCTTTTGTTGCTCCTTGTCTACACACTTCAAAAACCTTCCATCTATGCATCGTTTGAACAAAGAATTCTCCCATAGCACATATTGTGCATACCTCAGTTTGATGGATCTCTTCTCTTTAGCACTCAAGTGAGATTGACACTCTCCATAGGTTAGAAAGTGAGCAATGTCAGCATACCAAACATCTATCGAGCTAAGGAATAGAACAGCAGGAACATCAACTCCATATTTGGACAACTCCTTGGCAGCTCCCTCAGCAATGAGTTTGCATAGGCCCTTACCCCGAACCATATTTGTTGGCATGATATCAAGATCATACTCTTGCACATTTTTTACCAAATTACCTCTCTTGGTTCCAAATTCTTGCTAAGTAAGAGTGGGTTTGATTGTTGTATTAGGCACCAACTGTTAGCAAAGAGAAAAGTAAAATAATGTCTGAATAATATATTGAATGGACGAGGGGTGAATAAATACATAGTGAATGCGGTTAGGAGATGTAACCGCCCGTATCCAAACTAACTAATAAACAATGTATTAAATATGCCAACATTCACCCCCTTAATATATTGTTTTTACAAATCTACCCCAAATTCATCATCTTGTTACGTTGCGACATATCCTATGTGCTTCTTGCAACAAGGACTTTGTCTAGATTTTCTTGAATCTCTGCGACAGATGTGCTCTCGTTTGTAGAAAAACAGATGAAGAAGTGAGCTCAAAAGCTCATGTGGTGCGCCACAGATGTGCCTGAGGGCATTTAATCTCGTGTTTGTCATCTGGATCGACACAACTCTTCTTCGTCTATATGTCGAACAAGACTCAGTCCATTATGTCCTCAGATTGCAAGTTTTGGAGACTGGTGAAGAGTAGATACCGATGCTCTTTAGTTCTCTCAAATGTGGCACGTCTCTATGGTTGCTTGCAATGTTGCTAACATCTCTGGGTGCGAGTTTCATGCTCTCAGACTATTGCATGGGATCATAGGCTGGTTTTTTGCATCCATCTTTGATAGAAAATTTTATGAATGAATGAAGGGGCTTAATCTCATTTTGTTCTGATTTGATTCAAACAAATTCCACATGTCTCTTGATCTTTTATACAATGCGCTTGCTAATGTATTGCATGGTCTACAAACAATAGTTGAGAAGATGTTTGGGGAAGGAGTCTACCAACGCACACTTGGGCTTTCGGTGGTCGATGCCACTCATGTCAGACTCCACACAGTGCTTATAAGTTGGTCAGTGGTCATTGCCACATGCTCTCTTCTGCCTCTTTGGTGACGGATTCTTCTTTTTTTTTTTTGAATTCTTGAACTTTTGGCTTATACCATGGGTTTCCTCCTCTAAGTACGCTCACACACCTGACTATTTACTCTTCTGGTCACTTTCGTTTCCTCACATGCCGAGAAATGGTCGTTGATGGGATAACTCACAAACGGACTTGGATCGGTTTAATACCACATTGCCAGACATGAAATACAACACCAGAATTCTACATGTTGTCGACATATTTGGAAGGGTTAGTCTCAACGCCTCTGTACCTTGGCATTTCAAATTAGGAAAATGCATTACGGTGGGAGTTTATCAGAAAGTGTATGCCATCCTCTACATGCAGATGCTTCTAACTATTTCTGCTGGAAGTATCATTGCTACCACGTCCAACTCCTCCAAAGGAGAATCAATCAGATCTTCCAGTGCTGGTTTCTATCATTGGTATGGTGATTTGGCAACTCAATACTTTGTTGATCAAGATGTTTTCTGTGCTGGTCGCGTAACAGAGGAGGATCTACAGCAGAACCATCATGATAGTTCAAGGAGGAATTGAATAAAACATTGTTCTCTTTGGCTGAAATGTAGGACACATGTGATGAATCTTTCCATGCGGGAAATTAAAAAAATAGTTTCAAAACTGAATGCTTCCTCACGGATCACCAACAGGGAAATGTTCTTCCACCAAACTCCACGAAGGAAGATTTGCACTAGTTGCTGGGTCTGCAGATTTCCGCGTAGGAGGGAAGCGGTGGTTCCAAGCAGGTCTCCATCCTTTATCTACATGCTCCCATGCTTCTGCTTCCATGCCACTCTGATACCAATGTTAGTACAAGAGCAATGCAAAATAATGTCTGAATAATATATTGAATGCATGAGGGGTGAATAAATACAAAGTGAATGCGGTTAGGAGATGTAACCACCCGTATCCAAACTAACTAATAAACAATGTATTAAATATGCCAACACCAACACCACAGAGTGAGAATTAAGCATGTAAATCCTAAACTGCTTGAAAGCTTTGACAACTGCAAAATCATGTTTCTCCATTATGGTGTACTTCAACTCATGATTTTTCAAGACATTACTCATGAATGCAATTGGGAGCTAATGATCTTCATAATTCTTCTAGGCTAACACCAATTAGGATATTTTTAGTGGCATAATAATAGATAATGAAATCTTTGCTAAAGTTAGGGCACACCAAGAATGGAGTCTTTGCAATAGCTTATTTAATGTTCTCAAATGATTTCTTTCCTTCATAGGACCAACCAAAAATTTTCTTCGCTTTCATCATGTGAGCGATGCTCATAGTATGTTCTGCAAAATCGGGAATGAATATCCTTAGGAAATTGATCTTACCAAAGAAAGAATGAACACCTTTCTTACTTGATGGAAGAGGAATTTTCTGGATAGCTTCAACTCTCTCCAGATCAATCTTGATCCCTTCCTTTGAAACAACGTGTCCCAACAAATTTCCTTCTGTGACACAAGACACAAACTTCTTAGGGTTTAAAGAAATCCCATGCTCTCTACACTTCTGCAATATTATTTCAAGGTTTTGGAAGTGATCTATTCTCTCTTTAGAAAACACTATCAAGTCATCCAAATACACAGCAATGCATTTCCCTTTCAAACTGCCAAAAGTCAAGTCCATGGCCCTCTGAAAACTAGCACCAGCATTGATGAGACCAAGTGGCATCCTCTTGTATGCAAATGTGCCCCAAGGAGCAGTAACAGAAGTCTTATGTTGATCTGCAATATTCACCTCTAGTTGATTGTACTGTGAGAATACATCTAACATAGATATCATCTCCAAGCCTGTGATAGCTTGCAATACTTGGTCCATCATGGGGAGAGGGTAGTTTTCCTTCAAAGAACCCTAATTTAGATTTCTGAACTCCACACAGTACCGGATCTCACCATTCTTCTTCCTGAAAGGCACTAAATTAGCAATCCACGTTGAATGTTGGATGGGGAAGATGATCTTAGCCTTCAAAAGCTTTTTTATTTCCTGGAAAATTGTATCAGCTACCTTTGAATTATATTGTCTTTGCTTCTGTTTGAAGGGTTTGATCCCAGGCTTAAGAGGAATGAAATGTTGCATTTCTTTAGGATGAAAAACCTTAAGATTATCATAAGAGTAAGCCAGAACATCAACATAATTGTGCAATCATTCTAACCCAAACAATAATTTCAATTTTTGGATCTTTTAAAAGTTGTTTTTATCTGTATGCTATAGTAGCATGATTTGCAATTGATAAATTTAGAATATTTATTAAATATTTGATTTCAAATCATCATTCACATTTAGAAATTACTCATAAGCCAATGGGAGGTGAATGAGGAGGAATATGAGTAATAGAATCCGTATGATGAGGGGGAGGAAAATGAGGAAGAGGTGGTGGAGGAGGAGGATGACAACGATGATCATGAGAACGAGTACATGCACGAGGATGATGATGAAGATTAACTAGATTTATAATTAAATTACAGTTGTGATATGGAAAGGAATTTGTATTATTTTGTTGATCCCTTATTATAATTTGAAATTGTTTGTATATGATATATTCTTTTACTAAAATAAAGTAAATTTAAATTTTGACTTATTTGAATATGTACAACATTAATTTTTTCCAATATTTTCATTTTACATGTTTATATTTTTTAAATCTAAAATATTAAATATCAGAATTTTAATATGATAAAATACAACTATATATTATAATTTACATTAATATAAAAACAAAATATCTACACAATTATATACAATATATAAATAGAAACTTAAAAAATATAAAATATTAATATAATAATTTCTAATTACATAAGATCTATAATTAGGAATAATTTTATTAGATTCATTTTTTAATTTCTTAAAGTAAATTTGTGTCATCTTTATACCATTTAATGGCGTGATAGTAATCTTTAATGCACCACAAAATCAAATCATTCCATCACACTATTCAATTGGATGTGAAATAAAAACGAAAATATTAACTCGTTTATTCATTAATTGTGGGCATTGATGACTGAAATTTCCATCCGAAGTCAAAAACGAATGGAAGAGAAAAGGAGACGGGGAAGTTGATTAGGACAAGTTTTAAGTGGTGCACCGCGGATTTTATAGGCTTTCAAACATTTTTATTAAAAGCACAATTCGATTATAATCCTTTTCAAGGACCTGGACATTGGAATACGCGGTTTATGGAAGCCACAACTAGAGGAGGAGAAACTCTCCGTGTTCTATACTCTTTCAATTTTGTTTTCTCTCTATAGATATTTTTGACCATTTCTACGAATCACACTTTTTTTTATTTAACATTTCTTAAACTGAATTTTTGATTGGTTTGAGAGAGTGAACGCCATCGCTTTGTATTTCCTGGTTACACCATTGTTGCTTCCTGTCAAAATAGGCGACTTCCTCGGTTACTTCTGATTATAATTGAGAAGAAATCCTTATTTATATATTAGCGGAATATCTCTCCCCCCATAAAACAATAGGGTACCTTGGAAATAAAGCACAAATACTTTCGAGGACTACAGGAATTTGCAAGAAGAATAGCCATACTTTTTAGAAGAATGGAAGATTCCTCCATCAAAGCTGTAGAAGAAGGACAGAGAGCATCTGGTTCCCTTTCAGTAGAGACGAAAGTGGAGGAGGTGTCTACTTATTCAGTTCCATCTACACTATCTAATCTCGCAAAACTTTTGCCAACTGGAGTTCTGTTTGTGTTCCAGGCGCTTTCTAATATGATAGCCAGCAGTGATACGTGTGAAAAATGGCACAAGATTTTGGTGGGATGTTTTGTGGGCATTCTTGGAATTGCAGCCTTTGTTTTGACATTGACAGACACCTTCACAGATGACTCCACTGGTAAAGTAAAAGTTCATTATGGAATTGCCACCAAAAGTGGTTTGGCCACAGTTGTTACGAGAAGCAAGAGCAAAATTAAGCCTCCCAATGAAGATGAATATAAGCTTCAGTTTATGGATTTGGTGCGTGCAGGTCTAGCAGTTATGGTCTTTGCTGTTTTGGCACTTACAGACAAAAACGTGGTTAATTGTTTGTATCCCTCCGCTGAAGATAACATAAACAAGTTGCTGCAAGCTCTGCCTCTTGTCGTGACTGTTGTAACCAGTCTGATATTCAATTCATTTCCTTCAAAAAGGCAAGGAATCAGTCATCCTATTACTAAAAAAAATTGATATCAGTTACGGTGTAATTTATTTATTTTTTGTTTCCCCTTTAATATATTCGTTTGCCTCCAGTTTTTTTCAATTATGCCCATTGTTGTATAATGGCAGGAACGGGTAAGTAGGTTCCGTGATTCTGTACATTTTTTTATTATATATATTAAATTTTCATGTGTATTTGCTCATCATATGGTAATTTTGAATTACAATTACCATATTTAATATCTTTTTATATTATTTATCATATGTATTTTCTTTTAATTTTAGGGAAATAATCTGAAAAATAGTAATATAATATTCATTGTAGAATTACAAACCATATTTTTGGGAAATTTTTTTATGGTCAAATTATAGGAATTATAAAGAGAATACAAAAACATTATTAATCAATATTATATACATACAATTCAAAATACGAATCAAATAAATATATTTTGAAGAAATTACTGATTAAAAATACTTTTTAAATTTTGTTCGGGCCATATCTAAACCTCACAAATATGAACATGTTTTGATTTCTAAACAAAATTGATGCCTCTTTGAAACCTAAGAGGAGAGAAAGCTGGACTAGATCCATTAGAAGCAATTTGTGATGGAGTAAATCTATGAAGAAGATATGAAGAATAATATCCACGCGAGACAAGAGGTGTACTAGAAGACTTGTGAAGAATCCTTGGAGGCATAGAGCCACTAGATATAATATGTGTGCTAAAATGCTAATCAAGAGACGTAGGAGTTTTATCGCTGGAAGATATAACATGTGAGTTAGAAGGCCTATTAGGGAACATCAGAGGGCGAGATTTGCAAGATATAACATGTGTTTTAGGAGGCCTATCAAGAGACCTAGAAAGAGGAACTAGATAATCATGAAAAGATTACATGTGAAGAGGATCCTTGTAAGGAATAATTGTAATTGTGATAGAAAAAACAATTGGTGCATAAACTTAACGCATTCATGTACAATATATTATAAGGAAAACTATGGTTAGTGCTTCACATTATGTTTTATATTTACTTATGGTAAATATATGTGAAGGTTAGTAATTTAGTAAATGTAAAATAGTAAATATAAAAAGGGTTGTTTATGAATTGTTACATAAAAAACTATGATTTGTTTTATTGTACTATTTGTGAAGAGGTTGTAGTTTCAACATAGAGAATTTTTTTTGGTACTCCTATTTTGTAGTTAAAGCTTCCTATATATATGGAGCTTATTCAAGTATTCAAATCAACGAATGAGATTTCAATAGAAGATCATTAATTTTTTTATTCTCGTGTTTCTCTACATCTGGAAAACTCATATGGTCTTATTATTTGGTATCAGAGGAACCTTTTGAGGAGATATTGGAAGCAATTGTCATGCACATGAACCACCGAGGACCCAATCAATCAATCTTTGTCGACCCAGTGAAATCACCGATGACTGAGGGAGTCATCAATGATTACTGTAAATAAAAAAGAGTTCTTCTTTTTTGTTGGATTTGACATCTCTGCTGATCAATGGAGACAATAGTTCCATCTATAGATAAATTTTACGGAATAAACTTTCACACTTGGAAAGTAAAGATTCAAATGCAATAGATGAATAAGAATATACATGGAATAGGTAATGGCAAGGAGAAAGAGCTTGTTGATGCTAACAAGTTGTTAGAATGGAAAACTAGGGATGATAAGGAAAAATCTATCATAGGACTTGCAATGTCCGATTCTAAGCGTCATCATGTAGATCTTGAAAATCCATCTTGGGAAATTTGGGAGCTTTGAAATAAAACCTTTGGTGGTAAAGCTATAAATGTAAAATTTTCTTTGAAATTGCAATTGTTCAAAATCAAGATGAATGATGGTGTAAGTATTTCCAATCATATAAATGAATTGAGGCCTTTTATGAGACAAATAGAAGATGTCGAAGAAGAACTTGACAAAGAAGATGAAAAATATATCTTGTTGAATAGCTTACCTCTAAAATATATCAATGTTATATTCACCCTTGGTCAGATGCCTATGCATTAATTAGATGTCATAATATGTGCTCTTCTTGTTGAAGAGAAAATAACCAAACATATGTAGAAGAAGAGAAGGCCTTGTACATTACAAAGAAGCATAAAAAATCCTCCAAAAGTGAAGGAGATGTCGAGTTTTATTACTGTAAGAAAAAGGGACATACTTCTACATAATGTAGAATCTGGGCTAACGATGTACTTAGTGGAAACCTCAAAGACATATCTAACATAATCACATAAGAGGAATCAATTAAAGATTGCAAGAACCCATACAGGAATATTTTTCAAATACTTCTAATGATTAATTCTTGATCGAATCAGCCTTACACCAGAGGCTGGAGGCATCAGAGTTAAGAGGAAAATCAACAACCTCTCATCACTCACCTACGATGGGGCGCGTCGAAGGTTTGGTGGAACATTTTTTTGTGTGTTTACTTTCTGTTGTGTGTATTCTATTTTTCGGTTGTATTTTTTAGAGTTCCTATTTCAATATGAGTTATTGTGTTCATTGTTGTTAAGATATCTTAGTTTTCTTATGTGATCTCCTGAGGAAAGATGTGATGAGAGTTGATGGTTGTACTTGGTGTTAGAAATAACAAAGGACTTAGAGGGTGGGTGAATCAGTCTTGTAATAAAACTTTAAATTTTCTATTTCAAACAATATCGAAAATACATCCATATGAATCACATCTAGAAGTGCTTGATCACAATTGGATATAATCTAGTATGCATAAAACACCTGATAGGAACACATGACAAAATTTAAGCATTTATTTATTGATGTTCATAACAGAGCTCAATGATTTAATTCACATCAATAGACTACAACATACAATCAAAATTTCAACAATACTATCAGTATTATTTTGAAAATTTTTTTGAACTACAGACAAGCTAGACATCTCTCCTTCATCAACCTATCATTACATACACATCATCATCTCCAGTTCACAAGGACTTTCTACTGTCCTGAAAGAGGATTCCAGGGGGGTTTGGCTTTGCAGCAAATTTTAGTCAATTGAAGAGAAAAGGGGTTTTCATCAATCATTCCTATCTATGAATTTTTTCATTTATATAAAATCAAACATGGAAACTTTTGATATTTTACCTTTCATAAGTTACACTCTTCACATTTCTCTTCTTCTATGTGCAAAGGTAAATCTCTACCTTCCTACAACTGTCTTTATTTTTTCCTACTCAACCTCTGACGTTCTCTGACCTGCCTTATAGGCTGTAACTTTCAAAAATTAGACTTGTAACTATTATTCACTTCTTCTTTTACACACCAAAGCCAAGGAAAAACTAATTGTCTAATTTTCAAACTCCTATGTTACCCCTGATCCGACTATAGCTCAAGATCATCTTACATGTAGGAAAGAACTTTTGAACTTCTTGATGTTCTTGTTGTTCCTACCCTTTTGGATGATTTTTTACTATCTTAACTCAACTCTTAAACTTCTTCACTCAACCAACATATATGTAGTTGTAATTTTAGTGGTGAATATTAGTAATACAGTGAATATTCCATTTTTGAAATTTTTGAAAAGGTGAATTTTCTGGCACGGGTCAGTGACCTGTTCAGCTAAAAATTACCATTTAAAGCTTTTTAGGGGTCAGCTATGCCTACCTCTTTGAAACTATGCCCTATATAATCCTGGATTATTTCACTAGGTAGAACACTACTAGCTCACTCATACAACCTAGGGGCATATGTATTATCAAGTAGAATAAACACGTGACAGGAGGGTGAAGGCTACAGACACGCGATAGAGAGTTTGTTAACGTGTGATAAGAGGTTGAGGCTACAGAAGCGTGACAAAGAGATTGTTGACGTGTGACATGGAGAGTTTATTAACGCATGACAGGAGTGCAGAGGAAGAAGACATGTGATAAAGAGTTTATTGACACGCAACACAGAGAGTTTGTTTATACATGACCAGAGGGTGGAGGCTATAAACACATGACAAAAAATTTGATGTCGTGCGAAAACAAACTTGTTGTTGCGTGACATCAAACATCATGTCATGCGTCAACAAGGTTATTTTCGTGCGACAACAAACTTGCTGTCATGCGAAAACAACCTTTTTGATGCATGCTAAGGAGGGTGCTTTATGATTTGCATCAACATGGTTACTGTCGTGTGATAGCAAGTTTTATGTCGCATGACAACAAGTCTGTTGACGCGTGAAAGGAGGTTTGTTGTCGTGCGACAAAATTTCTTGTTGTCGCACTGTTGGGTTTCAGATTTGCACTTGGAATGAATCCAGAGTCAGGGGAAAAGAAAGTCCCTCATCTCTAATGGAAGAGGTTCCCTTATTGAAAGCATGGGAAAAACTTATGTACAAATACATAGTATTTCATTCAATGGTGGTTTCCCGACATCTTGAAATGTGCTTTATGCCTAGAAAGTTATCTGTACATGAGGATAGAAGACTTGAAGAGAGGAGGGAGGAAGAAGAAGACAATACTTTTAGGGAAAAGAGATGGTAGAGAAAACCCTTATATGCATTGAAAAAATGAGATATAGAATAGAACCATTCACGTTTATAACTGGTACAATCCCCAGACTCAAAGTTATTGAGATTGTGGAAACTAGAACAAAATTTTCCTAAGCATGCAAGGATTAAATGATTCATAGATCAAAGCAAGAAGGGAAAAGAAAACAGAGGCGAAAGGGAAAAACCTTTGTATTGATTTCTTCCAATCAGAAATTACAGTTCCAGAATGTCAAATTTCCAACATCCACAATGGCTTTGAAAGCTCATGATATAGCTCCATCCTTGAGCAAACAATAAACAATTACAACTTCCTCAAGCAAGCAAGAAACAGTTACAAATTATTCCTCGAGAAAGCAAGAAATAGTTAAAAATTATTCCAACTACTCACGCCCTTTCAAATTCTTGATTCGTAAAGAAAAATTAATGGTGGAAAAACCATGTTCAAATATACTGCTGTTACATTATTTTTCCAGTTAAAATATGTTCCGTTCGATCTACTTTTATAACTTTAAATCTGGGCCTCTCACGTGAAAGAAATTGATTGGAGCAGGCCTGCGGATGCCCTTTGCATTTCCTACCTTTGAAGTTGTGCCAGGATGACATGTGGAGAGCTCTTCCAGTTCCATTATACTTGTCTGATTCAGCCTATTTCTTGCTTTACCCATGTTGACCACTAGACACATGAAGGACCGGTGCTCATTTGAGTTTTCATTTTGGAAACACCTCTTAAAACTTTGCCAAGCTTACACATGTCTCCTACCGCAAGTCTTGGAGTCTTCAACAGCCAACTGTGTTTCACCATTGACTCTGACCACATGGAGATCTGGTACTCATTTTATTTTTGACCTTCGGTTTCACTTCTATAATCGTGTTGTTGAGGCACATGGAGGCTTCCATTGACCTACTCATACTTAGTCAATTTTAGATAACCGGCTCTGTCCCTTTTTGGACCTAGGACAAGTGGAGGACTGGTGAGAGCTTCGAAATTTCCCATGAATTTGAATCTTGAAGCTACACCAATGAGGCATGTGGAGCCCTCTTCTGAGCCTTCCATACTTAGCTGATTTTAGCTTGTTTTACCTTCATTTTGAACTTGGGACACGTGGAAAGCCTTTTCTTATTTGAGCACTGTCCCTTGGACCCTGCCCCTGGAGTTGCATCATTTGGAGGCATGGAGACCTCCATTTTCCCTTGAAACATGACCAAACCACATCCAATCAGAGATGCCCACGTACTACCCATGAATGCTGGGGAAAAATTTAAAGGGGAAGATACACCTGTCATTTCAGACTATGGGAAGAAAATAAAAGAAGAAGGGAAAAAATTCACCATTACGCCTGACTTTCAAATTGTTCTCCATGAATGGGAAAACTACAAACAATGCCAGGCCCGAAATGATCCATTACTCCAAGGGACAGACTCAAAGTATTGAAACTTGACTTTAAAAGAGGGAAATTTTGAGTGTGACAACAACAAGCTCTATCTTGGGATGACTTGTCTTGGAACAAAGACACAAACTGCAAAATCAAGAACTGTAGAAAACTTTGGAAAAGAGGACTAGTGCCTTATCTATTCGGAAATAGAGACGAAAAAAAACCAATACAAGGTAACACACATGAGACGGGAAAAAGAAACAAAACAAAACAAAGAACAAAAGCAAAACATAAAGGAAGTACCCAAAACAAAATCACTGTACAGAATATACAGAATCACTGCCTAGTCATCTAGGACTTGAAAAACTTCAAGTACTGCCCAATATAAGGAAGTGGGAGAGGATATCCATCCATGTAATCTAGATAAAAAGAGTTCTCTCTAGCAAAATGTATGATTCTAAAAGGACCAAGCCAAAGAGAATCAACCTTACAATGGCTTCCTCCTGGCTCATGTCTTTTGTCCCAAAGTAGCACAATGTCTCCCACCTGGAAAACTTTGGGTTTTGCTTTCTTGTCAAATAAAACCTTCACTTTGAACTGATGAGTAACTATCCCGTCAACCACCTACAATCTTTCCTCGTCAAGCTTCTGAATGTACAAAATTCTCTTGTCTAAAGAGCTACTGAAACTTGAATCTTCAATGGTTTTCATCAGATGCAAGGTTGACAATTCCACCGTAACTGGTAGTTGAGCTTCCACACCGTACACCACTTGGAAAGGAGATATTCCAATTGGTCTCTTAGATGTTATTCTATCAGCCAAAAGTGCATCATATAGCTTCTTATGCCAATTCCTTTGAGAATCATTCACAAGTTTTCTAACTATGTTTACCAAGTTCTTGTTTGTTGATTCTTCCTGTCCATTCCCTTTGGGGTAGTAATACGAAGAATGACCAAGGGAGATATAATACCCATAACAGAATTCCATCGTCTTAGTAAAAGAAAATTTGGAAGCATTTTTAGTCACAATCTTGTTTGGGGTCCAAAACCTGATCAATATGTTCTCCTTAATGAAGTTGTAACCTACTTCGGAAGTAGTGCTCTTAACACAGATTGCCTCCATCCACTTGGTGAAGTAATCTATGGAAGTCAACACATGGGTATGTCTTGCATTGGAAGGTGGATTGAGTGCTGCAATGAAGTCTAAACTCCATTTTTGAAATGGATCTTCAATCACTACATGCTTGAGAGGCAAAGTAGCCAACTTAGGTCTTCCGACAAATGTTTGGCGTGGTTCACATTTACCAATCCATTTTGATGCCTCTCTGAACAAAGATAGCCAATTATAACCAGCACAAGGTATTTTATGAGCTGTTACGGCGGAGGAGAAATGACCTCCACAAGCTTGGTCAAGAAAATCAGAGAACAAATTATTTTGTTGCTCCTTGTTTTCACACTTCAAAAACCTTCCATCTTTGCCTCGTTTGAACAAAGAATTCTCCCATAGCACATATTGTGCATACCTCAGTTTGATGGATCTCTTCTCTTTGGCACTCAAGTGAGATGGACACTCTCCATAGGTCAGAAAGTGAGCAATGTCAGCATACCACACATCTATCGAGCTGAGGAATAGAACAATAAGGACATCAACTCCATCTTTGGACAACTCCTTCACTGCTCCCTTAGCAATGAGTTCGCACAGGCCCTTACCCTGAACTAGCTTTATTGGCATGATATCACGATCATACTCTTGCACATTTGTTACCAAATTACCTCTCTTGGTTCCAAATTCTTGCTAAGTAATAATGGGTTTGATTTTTGTATCAGGAACCAACACCACAGAGTGAGAATTTAGGATGCAAATCCTAAACTGCTTGAAAGCTTTGACAACTGCAAAAGCATGTTTCTCCATTATGGTGTACTTCAGCTCATGATTTTTCAAGACATAACTCATGAATGCAATTGGGAGCTCATGATCTTCAGAATTCTTCTGGGATAACACATCAACTAGGGTATTTTTAGTGGCATAACAATAGATAATGAAATCTTTGCTAAAGTTAGGGCATTCTAAGATTGGAGTCTTTGCAATAGCTTGTTTAATGTTCTCAAATGATTTCTTCCCTTAAGAGGACCAACCAAAAGTTTTCTTCCCTTTCACCATGTGAGTGATGCTCATATTAAGTTCTACTAAATCAGGAATGAATCTCCTTAGGTAATTGATCTTACCAAAGCAATAATGAACACCTTTCTTACTTGATGGAAGGGGAATTTTTTGGATGGCCTAAACTCTCTCATGATCAATCTTGATCCCTTCCTTTAAAACAATGTGTCCCAATAGCTTTCCTTTTGTGACACAAGACAAAAACTTATTAGGGTTTAAAGAAATCGAATGGTCTCTACACTTCTGCAATATTATTTCAAGGTGTTGGAAGTGACCTATTCTTGCTTTAGAAAACACTGTCAAGTCATCCAAATACACAAGAATGTATTTCCCTTTCAAACTACCAAAAGTCAAGTCCATGGCCCTCTGAAAACTAGCACCAGCATTGATGAGACCAAATGGCATCCTCTTGTATGCAAATGTGCCCCAAGGAGTAGTAACAGAAGTCTTATGTTGATCTGCAATATTCACCTCTAGTTGATTGTACCGTGAGAATCCATCTAACATAGATAGCATCTCCAAGCCTGTGACAGCTTGCAATACTTGGTCCATCATAGGGAGAGGGTAGTTGTCCTTCAAAGAACCCTAATTTAGATTTCTGAACTCCACACAGTTCCGGATCTCACCATTCTTCTTCCTGAAAGACACTAAATTAGCAATCCACGTTGAATGGTGGATGGGGAAGATGATCTTAGCCTTCAAAAGCTTTTTTATTTCCTAGAAAATTGTATCAGCTACCTTTGAATTATATTGTCTTTGCTTCTGTTTGAAGGGTTTGATCCCAGGCTTAAGAGGAATGAAATGTTGCATTTCTTTAGGATGAAAAACCTTAAGATTATCATAAGAGTAAGCCAGAACATCAACATAATTGTGCAATCATTCTAACCCAAACAATAATTTCAATTTTTGGATCTTTTAAAAGTTGTTTTTATCTGTATGCTATAGTAGCATGATTTGCAATTGATAAATTTAGAATATTTATTAAATATTTGATTTCAAATCATCATTCACATTTAGAAATTACTCATAAGCCAATGGGTGGTGAATGAGGAGGAATATGAGTAATAGAATCCGTATGATGAGGGGAAGGAAAATGAGGAAGAGGTGGTGGAGGAGGAGGATGACAACGATGATCATGAGAACGAGTACATGCACGAGGATGATGATGAAGATTAACTAGATTTATAATTAAATTACATTTGTGATATGGAAAGGAATTGTGTATTATTTTGTTGATCCCTTATTATAATTTGAAATTGTTTGTATATGATATATTCTTTTACTAAAATAAAGTAAATTTAAATTTTGGCTTGTTTGAATATGTACAACATTAATTTTTTCCAATATTTTCATTTTACATGTTTATATTTTTTAAATCTAAAATATTAAATATCAGAATATTTAATATGATAAAATACAACTATATATTATAATTTACATTAATATAAAAACAAAATATCTACACAATTATATACAATATATAAATAGAAACTTAAAAAATATAAAATATTAATATAATAATTTCTAATTACATAAGATCTATAATTAGGAATAATTTTATTAGATTCATTTTTTAATTTCTTAAAGTAAATTTGTGTCATCTTTATACCATTTAATGGCGTGATAGTAATCTTTAATGCACCACAAAATCAAATCATTCCATCACACTATTCAATTGGATGTGAAATAAAAACGAAAATATTAACTCGTTTATTCATTAATTGTGGGCATTGATGACTGAAATTTCCATCCGAAGTCAAAAACGAATGGAAGAGAAAAGGAGACGGGGAAGTTGATTAGGACAAGTTTTAAGTGGTGCACCGCGGATTTTATAGGCTTTCAAACATTTTTATTAAAAGCACAATTCGATTATAATCCTTTTCAAGGACCTGGACATTGCAATACGTGGTTTATGGAAGCCACAACTAGAGGAGGAGAAACTCTCCGTGTTCTACTCTCTTTCAATTTTGTTTTCTCTCTATACATATTTTTGACCATTTCTACGAATCACACTTTTTTTTATTTAACATTTCTTAAACTGAATTTTTGATTGGTTTGAGAGAGTGAACGCCATCGCTTTGTATTTCCTGGTTGCACCATAGCTGCTTCCTGTCAAAACTGGCGGCTTCCTCGGTTACTTCTGATTATAATTGAGAAGAAATCCTTATTTATATATTAGCGGAATATCTCTCCCCCCATAAAACAATAGGGTACCTTGGAAATAAAGCACAAATACTTTCGAGGACTACACAAATTTGCAAGAAGAATAGCCATACTTTTTAGAAGAATGGAAGATTTCTCCATCAAAGCTGTAGAAGAAGGACAGAGAGCATCTGGTTCCCTTTCAGTGGAGACGAAAGTGGAGGAGCAGTCTACTTATTCAGTTCCAGCTACACTATCTAATCTCGCAAAACTTTTGCCAACTGGAGTTCTGTTTGTGTTCCAGGCGCTTTCTAATATGATAGCCAGCAGTGATACCTGTGAAAAATGGCACAAGATTCTGGTGGGATGTTTTGTAGGCATTCTTGGAATTGCAGCCTTTGTTTTGACATTGACAGACACCTTCACACTAGATGATTCCACCGCTAAAGTAAAAGTTCATTACGGAATTGCCACGAAAAGTGGTTTGGCCACAGCTGTTACGAGAAGCAAGAGCAAAATTAAGCCTCCCAATGAAGATGAATATAAACTTCAGTTCATGGATTTGGTGCGTGCAGGTCTAGCAGTTACGGTCTTTGCTGTTTTGGCACTTACAGACAGAAACGTGGTAAATTGTTTGTATCCCTCAGCTGAAGATAACGTAAACTAGTTGCTGCAAGCTCTGCCTCTTGTTGTGACTGTTGTAACCAGTCTGATATTCCATTTCTTTCCTTCAAAAAGACAAGGAATCAGTCATCCTGTTACAAAAACAAATTGATGTCAGTTGAGTCTTAATTTATATATTGTTTCCCCTTTAATATATTCATTTGCCTCCAATAGTTTTTAATTATGCCCATTGCTGTATAATGGCAGGAACGGGTAAGTGGTTTCCGTGAGTCTGTACATTTTCTTATTATATATATTAAATTTTGACGTGTATTTGCTCATGATATGGTAATTTTGACTTACAATATTTAATATCTTTTTATATTAGGGAAATAATCTGAAAAATAGTAATATAATATTCATTCTAGAATTACAAACCATATTTTTTGGGAAATTTTCTTATGGCCTAATTATAGGAACTATAAAGAGAATTCAAAAACATTATTAATCAATATTATATACATACAAGTCAAAATAAGAATCAAATAAATATATTTTGAAGAAATTACTACTTAAAAATACTTTTTAAATTTTGTTCGGGCCATATCTAAACCTCACAAATATGAACATGTTTTGATTTCTAAACAAAATTGATGCCTCATAGAAACCTAAGAGGAGAGAAAGTTGGACTAGATCCATTAGAAGCAATTTGTGATGGAGTAAATCTATGAAGAAGATATGAAGAATAATATCCACGCGAGACAAGAGGTGTACTAGAAGACTTGTGAAGAATCCTTGGAGGCATAGAGCCACTAGATATAATATGTGTGCTAAAATGCTAATCAAGTGACGTAGGAGGTTTATGGCTGGAAGATATAACATGTGAGTTAGAAGGCCTATTACGGAATGTCAGAGGGTGAGATTTGCAAGATATAACATGTGTTTTAGGAGGCCTATCAAGAGACCTAGAAAGAGGAACTATATAATCATGAAAAGATAACATATGAAGAGGATCCTTGTAAGGAATAACTGTAATTGTGATAGAAAAAACAATTGGTGAATAAACTTAACGCATTCATGTACAATATATTATAAGGAAAACTATGGTTAGTGCTTCACATTATGTTTTATATTTACTTATGGTAAATATGTGTGAAGGTTAGTAATTTAGTAAATGTAAAATAGTAAATATAAAAAGGGTTGTTTATGAATTGTTACATAAACAACTATGATTTGTTTTATTGTACTATTTGTGAAGAGGTTGTGGTTTCAACATAGAGAATTTTTTTTGGTACTCCTATTTTGGAGTTAAAGCTTCCTATATATATATGGAGCTTATTCAAGTATTCAAATCGATAAATGAGATTTCAATAGAAGATCATTAACTTTGTTATTCTCATGTTTCTCTACATCTGGAAAACTCATTTGATCTTATTATTTGGTATCAGAGGAACCTTTTGAGGAGATATTGGAAGCAATTGTCATGCACATGAACCACCGAGGACCCAATCAATCAATCTTCATCGACCCAATGAAATCACCGATGACCGAGGGAATCATCAATGATTACTGTAAATAAAAAATAGATGGAGACAATAGTTCCATTTATAGATAAATTTTACGGAATAAACTTTCACACTTGGAAAGTAAAGGTTCGAATGCAATTGATGAATAAGAATATAGAGGGAATAATTAATGGCAAGGAGAAAGAGGTTGTTGATGCTAACAAGTTGTTAGAATGGAAAACTAGGGATGATGAGGAAAAATCTATCATAGGACTTCCAATGTCCGATTCTAAGCGTCATCATGTAGATCTTGAAAATCCATCTTGGGAAATTTGGCAGCTTTGAAATAAAATCTTTGGTGGTAAAGCTGTAAATGTAAAGTTGTCTTTGAAATTGCAATTGTTCAAAATCAAGATGAATGATGGTGTAAGTATTTCCAATCATATAAATGAATTGAGGCCTTTTATGAGACAAATAGAAGATGTCGAAGAAGAAGTTGACAAAGAAGATGAAAAATATATCTTGTTGAATAGCTTACCTCTAAAATATAACAATGTTGTATTCATCCTTGGTTAGATGCCTATGCATTAATTAGATGTCATAATATGTGCTTTTCTTGTTGAAGAGAAAAGAACCAAAGCATATGTAGAAGAAGAGAAGGCCTTGTACATTACAAAGAAGCATAAAAATTCCTCCAAAAGTGAAGGAGATGTTGAGTTTTATTACTGTAAGAAAAAGGGACATACTTCTACATACTATTGAATCTGGGGTAACGATGTACTTAGTGGAAAGCTCAAAGACATAGCTAACATAATCACATAAGAGGAATCAATTGAAGATTCCAAGAACCCATACATGAATCGGACTTACACCAGAGGCTGGAGGCATCGGAGTTAAGAGGAAAATCAACAACCTCTCATCACTCACCTACAATGGGGCCACATCGAAGGTTTGGTGGAACATTTATTTGTGTGTTTACTTTCTGTTGTGCGTATTCTATTTTTCGGTTGTATTTTTTAGAGTTCCTATTTCAATATGAGATATTGTGTTCATTATTGTGAAGATATGTTAGTTTTCTTATGTGATCTCCTGAGGAAAGATGTGATGAGAGTTGATGGTTGTACTTGGTGTTAGAAATAACAAAGGACTGAGAGGCTGGGTGAATTAGTCTTGTAATAAAACTTTAAATTTTCTATTTCAAACAATATTGAAAATACATCCATATGAATCACATATACAAGTGCTTGATCACAATTGGATATAATCTAGTATGAAATAAACACCTGACAGGAACACATGACAAAATTTAAGTATTTATTTATTGATGTTCAAAACAGAGCTCAAGTATTTAATTCACATCAATAAACTACAACATACAATCAAAATTTCAACGATACTATCAATATTATTTTGACAAAAACTTTGAACTACAGACCAGCTAGACATCTCTCCTTCATCAACCTGTCATTACAAACACATCATCATCTCCAGTCCACAAGGACTTTCTACTATCCTAAAAGAGGATTCCAGGGGGGTTTGGATTTACAACAAATTTTAGTCAATTGAAGAGAAAAGGGGTTTTCATCAATCATTCCTATCTATGAATGTTTTCATTTATATAAACTCAAACATGGAAACTTTTGATCTTTTACCTTTCATAAGTTACACTCTTCACATTTATCTTCTTCTATGTGCAAAGGTAAACTCTACCTTCCTACAACTGTCTTTATTTTGTCCTACTCAACCTCTGACATTCTCTAACCTGCTTTATAGCCTGTAACTTTAAAAAATTACACTTGTAACTGTTATTCACTTCTTGTTTTACACACAAAAGTCAAGGCAAAACCAATTGTGTAATTTTCAAACTCCTATGTTACCCCTGACCCAACTCTAGCTCAAGATCATCTTACTTGTAGGAAAGAACTTTTGAACTTCTTGATGTTCTTGTTGTTCCTACCCTTTTGGACGATTTTGTACTGTCTTAAATCAACTCTTAAACTTCTTCACTCAACCAACATATATGCAGGTATAATTTCAGTGGTGAATATTTGTAATATGGTGAATATTCCATTTTCAAAATTTTTTAAAAGGTGAATTTTTTGGCACAGGCCAGTGACCTATTCACCTAAAAATTATCGTTTAAATTTTTTTAGGGGTCGGCTTTGCGTACCGCCTTGAAACTATACCCTATATAATCCTATATTATTTCACTAGGTAGAACACTACTAGCTCACTCATACAACCTGGGGTCATATGTATTATCAAGTAGAATAAACACATGACAGGAGGGTGGAGGCTACAGACGTGCGACAGAGAGTTTGTTAACGCGTGAGAAGATGGTTGAGGCTACATAAGCGCAACAAAGAGGTTGTTGACGCATGACATGGAGAGTTTGTTAATGCATGACAGGAGTGCGGAGGAAGAAGACATGTGACAGAGAGTTTATTGATGCGTAACACATAGAGTTTGTTGATGTACGACCAGAGGGTGGAGGCTGCAAATGCACGACAAAATATTTGATGTAATGCGAAAACAAACTTGTTGTTGCGTGACATCAAACATCATGTCGTGCATCAACAAGGTTGTTGTCGTGCGACAAATTTTTTTTTTTCATGCAACAACAACCTTTTTGATGCGCATCAAGGATGGTGCTGTCCGACGTGCTCCAACATGGTTGTTGTCATGTGACAGCAAGTTTGCTATCACGTGACAACAACCTTGTTGACGCACGATAGGAGGTTTGTTGTCGTGTGACAAAAATTTTTGTTGTCACACTGCTGGGTTTTAGATTTTTACTTGGAATGAATCTAGAGTCAGGGGACAAGCAAGTCCCTCCTCTCTAATGGAAGAGGTTCCCTTATTGAAAGAATGGGAAAAACATATGTACAAATACATAGTATTTCATTCAATGGTGGTTTCCCGACATCTTGAAATGTGATTTAATTTATCAATACATGAGGATAGAAGACTTGAAGAGAGGAGGGAGGAAGAAGAAGACAATACTTTCAGGGAAAAGAGATGGTAGAGAAAACCCTTATAGGCATTGAGCAAATGAGATATAGAATAGAACCAATATTCATGTTTATAACTGGTACAATCTGCAGACTCAAAGTTCCTGAGATTGTGTAAACTAGAACACAAAGTTTCTAAGCATGCAAGGATTAAATGATTGATAGATCAGAGTAAGAAGGGAAATGAAAATAGAGGAAAAAGGGGAAAACCTTTGTATTGATTTCTTCTAATCAGAAATTACAGTTCCAGAGTGTCAAAATTCCATCCTCCACAGTGGCTTTGAAAGCTCATGATATAGCTCACAAGAGATGGTTACAACTTCCTCAAGAAAACAACAAACAATTAAAACTTCCTCAAGTAATCAAGAAACAGTTACAAATTATTCCTTAAGCAAGCAAGAAATAGTTACAAATTATTCCAACCACTCGCACCCTTTCGAATTCTTGATTTGTAAAGAAACGTTAATGGTGGAAAAACTAGGTTCAAATATACAGCCGTTAAATTATTTTTCCAGTTAAAATATGGTCCGTTCAATCTACTTTTATAACTTTAAATCTGGGCCACCCACATGGAAGAAATTGATTAAAGCAGGCCTGCGGACGCCCTTTGCATTTCCTACCTTTGAAGCTGTGCCAAGCTGACACATGGAGAGCTCCGCCAGTTCCATTATACTTATCTAATTCACCCTAATTCCTGCTTGACCCATGTTGACCCCTAGACACACGGAGGACTGGTGCTCATTTGACTTTTCATTTTGGAAACACCTTTTAAAACTATGCCGAGCTGACACGTGTCTCGTACCACCAGTCTTGGAGTTTTTAATGGCCAACTGTGTTTCTCCATTGACTCTAACCACGTGGCAATCTGGCACTCATTTTATTTTCACCCTTCGGTTTCACTTTTGTAATCATGCCATTGAGGCACGTGGAGACTTTCACTGACCCGCTCATACTTAGTCAATTTTAGATAATTGGCTCTGTCCCTTTTTGGACCTGGGACAAGTGGAGGAATGGTGTGAGCTTGGAAAATACCCCCGGCTTTGACTCTTGAAGCTACACCAATGAGGCACGTGGAGCTGTCTGCTGACACTTCCATACTTAGCCGATTTTAGCTTGTTTTACCTTCATTTTGAACCTGGGACACGTAGAAATCCTTTGCTTATTTGAGGACTGTCCTTTGGACCCTTCCCCTGGAGTTGCGTCATTTGGAGGCATGGAAGCCTCTGTTGTCCCTTGAAACATGACCAAACTGCATGCAATCAGAGATACCCACATACCTGTGGATTTTGGGGCAAAATTTAAAGGGGAAGATACGCTTGTCATTTCGGATTGCGGCAAGAAAATAAAAGAAGAAGGCAAAAACTTCACCATTACACCCGACTTTCAAATTTTTCTGTATGAATGGGAAAACTGCAAAATCTAGTAGTCTAAGGTATAGACTCAAAATTTTGAAACTTGACTTCAAAACAGGGAAATTTTGAGGGTGACAACAACTGGCTCTTTCTGGGGATGACTTGGCTTGGAACAAAGACACAAGGCAAGATCAAGAACTATAGAAAACTCTGGGAAAGAGGACCAATACCTTATCCATTTGGAAATAGAGTTGAAATAAAAACCAATACAAGGAAACACACACGAGACAAGAAAAATAAACAAAACAAAACAAAGAACAGAAATAAAACGCAAAGGAAGGACCCAAAACCAAAACAATGTACATAATATACAGAATGACCACCTAGTCATCTAGGACTTGAACAACTTCAGATATTACCCACTATAAGGAAGTGGGAGAGGATATCCATCCATGAAATCTAGATAAACAGAGTTCTCTCCAGCAAAATGTCTGATTTTGAAAGGACCAAGCCAAAGAGAATCAAACTTACCATGGCTTCCTCTTGGCTCATGTCTTTTGAACCAAAGTAGCACAATGTCTGGCACCTGGAAAACTTTGGGTTTGGCTTTATTTTCAAACAAAACCTTCACTTTGAACCAATCAGCAACTATCCTGTCAACCCCCTGCAATCCTTCCTCATCAAGCTTCTGAAGGTACAAAATTCTCTTGTCCAAAGAGCTACTAAAACTTGAATCTTCAATGGTTTTCATCATATGCAAGGCTGGAAATTCCACCATAACTGGAAGTTGAGATTCCACACCGTACACCACTTGGAAAGGAGATATTCTAATTTCTGTCTTAGGTGTAATTCTATCAGCCCAAAGTGCATCATATAGATTCTTATGCCAATTCCTCTGAGAATCATTCACAAGTTTTCTAACTATGTTCACCGAGTTTTTGTTTGTTGATTCTACCTATCCAATCCCTTGGGGGTAGTAATATGAAGAATGAGCAAGGGAGATCCCATACCCATAGCATAATTCCATCATCTCAACAGAAGAAAAGTTGGAAGCATTTTAATCAAAATCTTGTTTGGGGTCCCAAACCTGATCAATATGTTCTCCTTAATGCAGTTGCAAACTTCTTCAGAAGTAGTGCTCTTAACTGGGATGGCCTCCACCCACTTGGTGAAGTAATATGTGGAAGTCAACACATGGGTATATGTCCCACACTGGAAGGTGGATTGAGTGCTCCAATAAAGTCTAAACCCCATTTTTGAAATGGATCTTCTATCACTACAGGCTTGAGAGGAAAAGCAGCCAACTTAGGTCTTCCAACAAACATTTGGCATGCTTCACATTTACCAACACATTTTGATGCATCTCTGAACAAAGTGAGCCAATAATAATTAGCACAATGTATTTTATGAGCTGTTACAGCAGAGGAGAAATGACCCCACAAGCCTAGTAATGAAAAGTAAAGAACAAATTCTTTTGTTGCTCTTTATCTACACACTTCAAAAACCTTCCATCTATGCCTCGTTTGAACAAATAATTCTCCCAAAGCACATATTGTGCATACCTCAGTTTGATGGATCTCTTCTCTTCGGCACTTAAGTGAAATGGACACTCTCCATAGGCCAAAAAGTGAGAAATGTCATCATACCACACATCTATCTAGCTGAGGAATAGAACAACAGGGACATCAACTCCATCTTTGGACAACTCCTTGGCAGCTCCCTCAGCAGTGAGTTCGCACAGGCCCTTACCCTGAACCAGCTTTGTTGGCATGATATCAAGATCATACTCTTGCACATTTTTACCAAATTACCTCTCTTGGTTCCAAATTCTTGCTAAGTAAGAATGGGTTTGATTGTTGTATCATGCACCAACATCATAGAGTGAGAATTAAGGATGTAAAAACTAAACTGCTTAAAAGCTTTGACAACTGTAAAAGCATGTTTCTCCATCATGGTGTACTTTATCTCATGATTTTTCAAGACATAATTCATGAATGCAATTGGGAGGTCATGATCTTCAAAATTCTTCTGGGCTAACACAACAGCTAGGGTATTTTCAGTGGCATAACAATAGATAATGAAATCTTTGCTAAAGTTAGGACATGCCAAGATTGGAGTCTTTGTAATAGCTTGTTTAATGTTCTCAAATGATTTCTTCCCTTCAGAGGACCAACCAAAAGTTTTCTTCCCTTTCATCATGTGAGCAATGCTCATAGTAAGTTTTGCAAAATCAGGAATGAATCTCCATAGGAAATTGATATTACCAAAGAAAGAATGAACACCTCTCTTACTTAATGAAAGAGGAATTTTTTGGATGTCTTGAACTCTCTCTGGATCAATCTTGATCCCTTCCTTTGAAACAATGTGTCCCAACAACTTTCCTTCTGTGACATAAGACATAGACTTCTTAGGGTTTAAAAAAATCCCATGCTCTCTAAACTTCTACAATATTATTTCTAGGTGTTGAAAGTGATATATTCTTTCTTTAGAAACCACTGTCAAGTCATCCAAATACACAACATTGCATTTCCCTTTCAAACTACAAAAATTCAAGTCCATGGCCCTTTTGAAAGTAGCACAAACATTGATGAGACCAAATGGCATCCTCTTGTATGCAAAGGTTCCCTAAGGAGTAGTAAAGGTAGTCTTATGTTGATCTACAGTATTCACCTCTAGTTGATTGTGCCTCGAAAATCCATCTAACATAGATAGCATCTCCAAGCATGCGACAGCTTGCAATACTTAGTCCATCATGGGGAGAGGGTAGTTGTCCTTCAAAGAACCCTGATTTAGATTTGTGAAGTCCACATAGATCTGGATCTCACCATTCTTCTTCCTGAAAGGCACTATATTAGCAATCCACGTTGAATGGTGGATGGGGAAGATGTTCTTAGCCTTCAAAAGCTTTTGTATTTCTTGGAAAATTGTATCAACTACCTTTGGATTATATTTCCTTTGCTTCTAATTGAAGGGTTTGATCCCATGCTTAAGAGGAATGAAATGTTGCATTTCTTTAGGATGAAAAGCCTTAATATTATATAAGAGTAAGCCATAACATCAACATAATTGTGCAATCATTCTAACCCAAAAAATAATTTCAATTTTTGGAGCTTTTAAAAGTTGTTTTTATCTGTATGTTATAGTAGCATGACTTGTAATTGATAAATTTAGAATATTTATTAAATATTTGATTTCAAATCATCATTCACATTTAGTAATTACTCATAACCTAATGGGAGATGAATGAGGAGGAAGATGAGTAGTAGAATCTGTCTGATGAGGGGGGGATGAGGAAGAGGAGGTGGAGGAGAAGGATGACACTGATGATCATGAGAACAATGAGAAGCACATGGAAGAGGATGAAGATTAACTAAATTTATAATCAAATTTCAGTTGTGATATGGAAGAGAATTTGTATTATTCTGTTGATCCCTTATTATAATTTGAAACTTTTTGTATATATACATTATTTTACTACGATAAATGAAATTTAAATTTTGACTTATTTTATATTCTCATATATTTTAAATCTAAAATATTAACTATCAAAATATTTAATATGATAAAATTCAAATATATATTATAATATATATTAATATAAAAACAAAATATCTACACAATTATATACAATATAAAAATTGAAACTTTAAAAATGTAAAAAAATATTATAATAATTTGTAATTACATAAAATCTATAATTACGAATAATTTTATTATATTCATTTTTTAATTTCTTAAACTAAAATTGTGTCATCTTTATACCATTTAATGGCGCTATAAAATCAGTGATAGTCATCTTTAATGCACTACAAAATCGATCATTCCATAACACTATTCAATTGAGTGTGAATAGAAACGAAAATATTAACTCGTTTATTCATTAATTGTGGGCATCGATGGCTGAAATATCCATCCAAAGTCAAAAACTAATGGAAGAGAAAAGGAGACGGTGAACTTGATTCGGACAAGCAAGAAGTAGTGCACCGCAGAATTTATTAGCTTTCAAACATTTTTATTAAAAGCACAGTTCGATTAGAATCCTTTTCAAGGACCTGGACATTGCAATACGCGGTTCATGCAAGCCACAACTAGAGGAGGAGAAACTCTCCGTGTTCTATACTCTTTCAATTTTGTTTTCTCTCTATAGATATTTTTGACCATTTCTACGAATCACACTTTGAAAATATTATATATAAAAAGGGTTGTTTATGAATTGTTACATAAACAACTATGATTTGTTTTATTGGACTATTTGTGAAGAGGTTGTGGTTTCAACATAGAGAATTTTTTTTGGTACTCCTATTTTGGAGTTAAAGCTTCCTATATATATATGGAGCTTATTCAAGTATTCAAATCGATGAATGAGATTTCTATAGAAGATCATTAATTTTGTTATTCTCGTGTTTCTCTACATCTGGAATACTCATATGATCTTATTATTTGGTATCAGAGGAACCTTTTGAGGAGATATTGGAAGCAATTGTCATGCACATGAACCACTGAGGACCCAATCAATCAATCTTCGTCGACCCAGTGAAATCACCGATGACTGAGGGAATCATCAATGATTACTATAAATAAAAAAGATTTCTTGTTTTTTGTTGGATTTGACATCTCTTCATATTAATGGAGACAATAGTTCCATCTATAGATAAATTTTATAGAATAAACTTTCACACTTGGAAAGTAAAGATTCAAATGTAATTGATGAATAAGAATATGTGGGGAATATTTAATGGCAAGGAGAAAGAGCCTGTTGATGCTAACAATTTGTTAGAATGGAAAACCAAAGATGATAAGGAAAAATCTGACATAGGACTTGCAATGTCCGATTCTAAGCGTCATCATGTAGATCTTGAAAATCCATCTTGGGAAATTTGGGAGCTTTGAAATAAAACCTCTGGTGGTAAAGTTGTAAATGAAAATTTTCTTTAAAATTGCAATTGTTCAAAATCAAGATCAATGATGGTGTAAGTATGTCCAATCATATAAATGAATTGAGGTCTTTTATGAGACAAATAGAAGAGGTCGAAGAAGAAGTTGAGAAAGAAGATGAAAAATATATCTTGTTGAATAACTTACCTCTAAAATATAGCAATGTTGTATTCACCCTTGGTTAGATGCCTATGCATTCATTAGATGACATAATATGTGCTCTTCTTGCTGAAGAGAAAAGAACCAAAGCATGTGTAGAAGAAAAGAAGGCCTTGTACATTAGAAAGAAGGATAATAATTCCTCCAAAAGTGAAGGAGATATTGAGTGTTATTATTGTAAGAAAAAGGGGCATACTTCTACATACTATAGAATCTAGGATAATGATGCACTTAGTGGAAAGCTCAAAGATGAAGCCAACATAATCACATAAGAGGACTCAATTGAAGAGTTGAAGAACCCATACAAGAATAATTTTCATATACTTCTAATGATTTATCGATCTAAGAAACCTTACACCAAAGGCTGGAGGCATCAGAGTTAAGAGGTAGATAAAAAACTCTTATCACTTACCTACGATGGGGCCGGATAAAAGGTTTGGTGGCACATTTTGTTGTGTGTTACTTTCTATTGTGCGTGGTCTCTTTTTCAATTGTTTTTTTCAGATTTCTTATTTCAATATGAGTTATCATGTTTAGTGTTGTGAAGATATGCTAGTTTTCTTATGTCATCTCTCGAGGAAAGATGTGATGAGAGTTGATGGTTGTACTTGGTGTTAGAAATGAAAAAGGACTAAGAGGGTGGGTGAATAAGTCTTGTAATAAAATTTTTACTTTTATATTTCAAAAAATCAAAATAAATCCATATGAATCACATTTACTAGTGCTTGATCACAATTGGATGTAATCTGGTATGACATAAACACCTGATAGGAACACACAAAAAACTTGAAACCTTTCTTTATGGATGCTCAAAATAGAGTTCAGTGATTTAATTCACATCAATATACTGCAACATACAATCATAATTTCAACAATACTATGAATATTCTTTTGACAAAAAAATTGAACTACAGACCAACTAGACATCTCTCCTTCATCAATGTGTCATTATATATACATCATCGTCACCATTCCACAAGGATCAACTACTGTCCTGAAAGATCCTTCCAGTGGGGTTTTGTTTTGCAGAATATTTTTATTCAATTGAAGAGAAAAGGGGTTTTCGTAAATCATTCCTATATCTAAGTTTCTTCATTTATATCAACTCAAACATGAAAACTCTTGACCTTTTACCTTCCATAAGTTATACTCTTCACATTTCTCTTATTCTATGTGCAAAGGTAACTCTCTACCTTCCTACAACTATCTTTATTTTTTCATACTCAACCTCTGAAATTCTCTGACCTCCCTTACAGCCTACCACTTTCAAAACTTAGAGTTGTAACTATTAGTTACTTCTGGTTCTACACACCAAATTCAAGGCAAAACCATTTGTCTCATTTTTAAACTCCTATGTTATCCATGACTCCAATCTAACTCGAGCTCGTCTTACTTGTAGGAAAAACAATTTAAACTTCTTGATCTTCTTGGTGTTCCTACCCTTTTGGACTCTTTTGCACTTTCTTAACTCAACTCTTCAACTTCTTCACTCGACCAATATATATGGAAAACACCTCTATGATCTATGGGATTCTTCAAGAACTCAACAATTCTAGCAAATTGATATTTTTATGTCTTCAAACCATTAATCTTCTCAAGAAGCCTAATACATATTCATACAACCCATTTTTGACCTAATACTACAAGACATAAACTAAATGAACACTTAAAACACTTGTAAACCCTTCCTGACATTTTGAGGCACAATCTTGAGTAAACACCCTTGTTCATAAGCTTTGTTGATGAATAATTTCACATTGACAGTCGACTGTGTCAAGCCAAATGGACCCTATGTATGATTTTTCAAGTGTCATTACAAAAACAACTCACTCAAGAAGTGCCAAACCTTCCCAACCATTCATTGATTTCATTTGAGCTGAAATAATGAGGAAATTTCACTCCATTGGCAAAATGAATTCTAAACATTGATGAAATTGCAAGATTCTTCCTTGTAGTGAATGTAGGAGAATATTGAAATTAAAAAATTCTTTAAATTGAAACGATATGGTCTAAAACATGTTAAAAACGTTTCCTTCTATTGAGACAATTATATGTACAAATTTTAGTGAATTTTCGATGGAGGAATTTCAAGTTTCACCACTTTCATTTTGAAAAAACCTAGTTTCAAGGTTTTAGTGACATTGAAGGCCCTAACTTAGGCATTAGAGGATTATTTCATTCTCAAATCACAAAGGAAACAAAATATTTATCTTGATGTGACTTTTTGGAAGTAGTCTCCATCTTATCCAATCAAATGTAAAATTTAAATTTATCCTATTTGCTTCTAGAGACCACAGGAACAGTGCACAAAGGCATACAAGATGACTGAGAAAAACTTTTTGACCTATATATGTGCATCTAAGAGATATTTAAGTAACTAGATTGATGTCGGCATGTCATCTGCACATGATAGAACTCCTTGGATCCCTTTAACACAATTCTAAACACTATCTAATTTCCTTCACATGATATTCCCATCTTACACAATGAAGTTTAGTCCACTTTCTGATCACCATCAAGCATACAAAACTTCTTCAACATCCTTTCGTTGTCTTAAAAATTAAAACACCTCATTTTCCACTTGGATCATACCCATGAAAAGGATTTTTTACTAATACTTCTAACTCACATCATTTACTAGCATAGGCTTGACCAAACGAGTTGACATCGAGTATATACAATCACTTACAAAAGCACAAGGTAGTCTCAGAAGTTTGATATTGGTCTTATCCTAGAATTCAAACTTTAAAAAAATTTAGGCACACACACACTTCAGGAAGATTATGACAACCCTACATAGGGACCTTAAAGAGAAATGGTATCCTAACATACTAGTGAATTATGTTTTCTTGTCAAAACCTCAGATGATAGTGTAGGCGCAGGGTATTTTAGCTTGAATGTTTATTACAGGACCCTACTAAGTGTACCAAAAACTTTAAGTTGATATGTAGAAAGGAATTACCATCATTTCCTCTCTCAAATATAACTCTAACCTTTGTACTATAATTGTGTTATTTAGTCATCATGTTTGAATGAATAGGATCTTGCAAAGAATGAGATAGACTAGCTAGAAGGGATATGTTTGAAGTCCATAAAAATCATCAGTATGGCATGAAGGAAGATTCATTATACTTTGAGTAGTTAATCATTTCACAAACTTGATAAGAGGCCAAAATAATTCATTTTAACTCAAAAACTCCACGCAATAGTCTTAAGGCAAGAGAAAACCTTTCAGTAAACTACTCATATCTTCTTTGATATTCATCCATTTTATATGAAAGTTTTTTCCACACTTAAGTATTGGAGTTATATACAAAAATACCTTCTATTATTTATCCTTAAAAGGCACTATATTTTTTCTTGGGTGCTAAGAATATGGGTAGCTCATTTTCAACTTCTTGAATAACTAGTGACAGGAAATCTTACACAACTTTCACATTCCTCGTCAAAGCTTGATGAAATTTGGCATGGAGAACCAAATATAACCCCACTACATGATCCATAACCATAATTTTACATAAATATTATGATACTCTTCTATCCGATCTCATTTACCTCATCTTGCACTATCCATTCTCGAGACCACTTTCTGTTCACTTTTGACATTTTACTCAAGGAGCTAAATTGAGCATGGTTTTTTTTCACACATATACTATAGACTCTATTCCTAGGTTTTTATCATGCTTAAAAAACCAAGCCATGACCTATACCAACTTATCATATCTCATCAAGCACAAAAAACAAGCCTCTATGGGCTAGTTTCAACTGTCACTTCCACCATATGACCTAATACTCCATGTGATACATATTGCTTATGCTTGTAGCATCATTTATGACCTATATAAAAAACTTTACTCTGCCTCTAGTGATCAAAATGAGATTTCCCTTCTCTGGTTTGAGTGGATTCTTAGCCTGGAATGAATTGATTTGAACCATACAATTCATGACTAGGCTATATGGACATGTTCCAAACACATTGACATCTATTTCACACCTCATAGAGATAATTTGATCTTCATACAACCTTTGAGAGACACAAGACATAGAAATGCACCTTTGGAGACTCCTAGATCACATAGCCAACATACCTAGATCACCTAGCAAACATAACTAGTTCACCTAGACACATTTACATCAATGACAACACATGTGATACACACTTCAAACAAACTCCCCCTTTGTCATGGATGGAAACCATCCTAGAAACATTGATGGAAACCATGAAAGCACACACACTTAGATGACCTCGTTTTAATTTTTCTTGACACTTATCCCCCTTTGACATCTATGAAAAAGGTATGCATGGAGTTGACATGTGAATACCAATGACTAGCATGGAAATGTAGTGCCCACATTTTTATAGCCTCAGTAATCTGCATGATTTATTTATTCATAAATATTCCAATTTGACAGGGATTATGATATATTGGATTGGACATTATGTTATGTTATTTGATCTTCATGGACATGTACCCCTAATGATTTGAGCTCAAATATCCGGCCATTTTTGACTAGATGTTGGAACTATGTATGTTGTGGATACTAGAATCATTGCTTATTACTTTTGATGTTGATATATGGATACATAGCTTATTTCCATGTATTGCTCATGTTTAACTTTTGAATTGATGAGAACCAAGATAACATGGATGCATATGCTTTTCCTTCCTAAAGTTTTATTTTATGAACATTTTCGATTGTTGACTAGTTGATAAACACACTCAAGAGTAACATGACACCAGTTGTCACATTTTATGTATTAACTGTTATGATTTGCACATGATTTTAGGAAATTGTGCATGTTTCTCAATTATGATTTCATGTTGATGTTGTGACTTGGGCAAAATAATTGCATGTTATCCCAGACTTGATCACTTCATTGAGGTCAATTTGATAACTTTATTGGATCAATTTGTGTTTAATGTGTGCAATTGAGATGTGCAAGTGACAGGTCATAAAAGATCCTATGTTTCTAGGGTCCCCTACAAAAATTGTGCGCAACTGGCCCACATGGCTAAGTACTAACCAGAGTTAGTTTATGAGGCCTTAGTATTTGATTTCATTTTTTCGGCAAAACATGAGCTCGACCCTTATTTATAATGTTGTAAATCATGTAAAATGGCTAAGTCCCAGTGATTGCGTTGTGACATTTTGTTAACTAAACTAGGTTTGTGAACCGGCTTAACGGCCACCAGTGTGTGTTAATTAGAGAGGCGGTAAGTTTTGCAGCATTTGGGACATTTGGAACAAAGGGACGCGTGAGACGTGGCCCCCACATCCTCTACACTTGTGCCCGAATGTCCCAAACCCGAAAATTGGGCTAACTGTTGAAACAGGCATTTTAAGTGACACCTTTCAGTTAGTACGCGGACCGGTTCACTTAGCATGAAATGATAAGGCAGCCTTGGACCCTACAGTATTAGCCGTAGGTGGGCTTAATTTCGCGAACATAGGCCCGGATCGGCCGAAATGAGAATTTTCCCTCTGGGACAGCGCGGGATCACCATCCATGAAATATGAATTGGTATGTTTATTTTGTAAAAATTTGTACAAACTTGTTTTATTTTATTTTTGGTAAATGCCAAGTGGGAGAAGAGTGTTTAAAGTGAATTTATATTTTCTTCTTTTTATTTTGGGAATATTTCGGGCAGACTTGGAGCACTGGAAGAGAGGGACGCATGACACATGTCGAAGCCCCCTTATTGGTGAGTAAATTTGATGGATTTTCTTCAAATTCTCCCTTATGGGGGAGAAAGATAAATTTTTTTTTGGGAGCTTTTGGCAGTTGGTGCTCATTCCCGTCAAATGAGCTAGAAAACGCTTTCTTGGACCCAAGGAAGTAGCTGCCCGAATCTTAGAAGTGTTAGAGAGATTTTGGAGGTAGGATTCTTGAAATCTCAAAATTGGTACCGTTGGAATCATGGTTCTGAGCCTTAGATGCATAGAAATCAAGAAATTTTGATTTGATGCAGTTTTTTAAATTGCCTTAGGATATTTTTTATAAAATGTGGCTGGGTTCATGACAGTGTTTTATTTGGTAGTTGGGAGTGCAATTAAGAGGCATGGTCATCATTCTTTCTCTGCTGCAGCATCATGGGATAGTATGGGGAGCCTTTTTCAAGTAACACACAATCATTTCACTCATTTATGCCTCTTACAGGTGGTTGAAGGACAAATTTAGGGATTTCCATTTCCCCCTTTTCTTCCTTCTCATTCTTTCTATAAATTGGAGTGTTGGGCTCATTGTAAGAAGGAGTTTTGAATGGGTAGCAAAGCTCTGCCAAATTTGTCTTTATGAATCCAGTGTGTTGTGAACAAATTGTTAGTGTGCATCATTGTAGTGGACTCCTTAGCATGGTGATCTCATAGGCCCTTATCTTGTAATAGATTGAACTGTGCATATCATGAAGCAATAAAATACAATGTTTGTGGATGTATCTATCCCCTGGACTGTGTTTTATTGCATATCTTCTTGCCCCTTTATGTTTCATTACAAGAATATTGTGTCTATTTTTATGTCTCTTGCATGGGATTCATTATTATAGAATGTATCCAACCTTGGAATATTGTTGTGAATGCATTTTGCTAAGATTGTGGATGAACTGTCATCACCTCTTCTAGTATGCACTTGGAGCTCTATGTATTTCACACATGGTTGGAGAATACTCTCACACCCCTCCTTTTCTGGTGTATCACCAACTTTAATGTAGGATTTACATTTTATGCATTCTCTCTCCTTTGGTCCCTTGGAAATTTATATTATGAAAGTTAGTTTTATCTACATTAGAGTAGATTGTGGCAGGTAGTTTAGGAGTAAGAACCAACTTTCTCTAGAGGTCTATCTCAAGTAGCAAGTCCCACAACTTGGAGATAGTACCCATGTTATCCAATCACACCGTGAGTTCAAGTATATGCACTTGTACAAACATAAGGGTGCTGTGATTTGGTGATAACAATAAGTCCTTCTAACTCTTTGTATTTTTTAAGTTACAGGCCCATGGGCCTTAGAGGGATTTTTTGCCAAAAGCGGGCCAACGGGCCTAAGGAACTTCTCCTAATTCATTCACAACTCCCGTCCTCAAGCTTAGTCCTTCCTACCAGTCACGTCCTGAAGAGACATTCCACTATATATTTTGATTATATGACTCACTTTGTCAACTAGATAGGCACATTTATAATTGCCCATTTGGGAATATGGTCTTTTCTACAGAAGTTTTTTCACCTCCTTCTTTGGAAAATTTGTAAAAAATTACAATTTTAAGCCTCTACTTAGGCTTCCTGCCAAAAATTTGTTATAATGGGGCCAACGGTCCCAACTATTAAGCTTTTCTCCCTTGTATAAATGGTAAACCATGCAAACTTCCAGGGGAAATTTCCTATTCAAAGGACTAATTGAGGATCGATTTATTGAGCTTCTGCAGGGACTTTAGAAATGGAGTCCACACTCCTCGTGAAAATGCACAGTTTTCAACTATAGTCCTGTAAAACCACTAAGGGTTTGCAGTCTACAGGCCCGAGAATTACAAATTTCAAGGATTGAATCCAAAAATATTACACTCACTTTTAACAGGCTCAGGAATCCACATTTGAAAGGTCTAATATGGGACAGTGTTTATAAGCTTGAAATATTACTAGTAAACTTTGAATATGCTTAAAACACGCGGATTGGATTCAAGAATATCATTCCATGTCATGGAAATTTTGAGATGGTTGATTGTTAGGGATTCTCCAAAGCAGTTATTCAAGATTAATCTTCTTATGTAATCCTCCATTCATGACCTCTGAGTTATTTTCATAGTCAAGGTATCATTGAGACCTATCTATTTCCATTTAGGCCATAGGATTGGTATTTACTGTCAGGTTGACAACCTATCCCAAGAATGGGATAACTTGGACTCGAGTTCACATATCTCTCACTGAGCCTCCACTTCTTAGGGATAAACTTCTGGCCCCTCAATCAAAAGTGACTTAATCAACATGAAAAATAATGGAAACATTCACTAAGATATCTCCTATATGTCATCTATAATTATACTTTCAAGAGGTGAATCCATTTGTTACTTTTTTCTTGCAAAATCATTCACTAAACTTGACCTCACGTGTCTCATAGTGTAATTACTACAAGTGCAAGCTAAAATCTTTCAATTTCTCTTTTGGAGCTCCAAAACTCAAAACTTTGATTGATCCCAATTATAGACTACACAGGTAAAGTCAATTTTTATACCTTCAAAAATATTGCAAATGCCTCTCATGTAACTACCTTCATGGTTACATGCAAAATGTCACATGTGGAGTCTTACCTTGTGAGAAGGATCTTCCATATGAAGATTTAAGAGCTTATTACACAACCTGTCTAACGTCAGATTACACCACCTTAAACCCATAGATGAGACTCCAGGAAAACATACAAAGGAAACCAAGGAAAACCTATAGAAATTCTTTAAATGTCACATAAAAACCCCCTACACAACCTAGAAGATCCAAAAGGAAGGCTCTAGAATCTTCAAGATGCGTGAGGCTTCAAAATAAGACTCGAATGGAGGGATAGACCTCCTAATTCAAATATGTAAACGCTCTGAAGCCTGAAAAGGACAACCATGACTGATTTTGACTAGACCATACTAAAGACTTAGGTGGGAGAGGAATTTTTGGAAAATCTGATGCCAACTTTCACATGCCTCTTTTAGTGATTCAGCTCGCTAGTTTCAGAGGTTGTCAAGTCCCTCACTTTATCTTGACTGAAGAATGGGCCTCTTTCTAGAAAATGTAAGGAACATGAACTAGTGTATGGGCATTGCAGCGAGACTCCTCATTATGATATGTGGACCTTAGAACTGTAGTTATAGCCCCTGGTTAAATCAGATCAACTGTGTTTCCCTCTCTCTTTCTCTCTCATTCTTCTATATATTATAAAGGAGGGGAATATTCAAATGTGGGTCATTGTTTCTCTCTTGCCCCCTCTCTCTTTCTTCCTTAGGGTAGAACTCAACATGAATTCTAAACCTCCTCTCATGGCTCTGTAATAACCCATTTCCTTTGAACTTACCCACTGATGATGTACCGTGTAAATTTTGGAGACCTATAAAATATGTTTCATGATGCATCTGTCCATCCTTGGTGATTTTATTGTTCTCAAACTTACCTCTCATGATTGCGAGGGTATATTATGCATAAATGTTTATTGCACAGTTCTAGGATCTGTGCTTAATGGGTCTTGAAGTGGTCAGCCCTATGTGACATTCATCTTTGGTCTATGGTGCATCTTATCCACCCCCTCCTCTGCTCACCTCTCTCTACTTCAGGCAGTTTGGATATATGACCATCCACTTCATTTTTTGGTGTATCACCACTTAGTGTAGGCTCTCTATTCACCCTCTCTTTATGACTACATCTCCTTGAAATGGTTAGATTACGATTATTAGTTCTTCCTGCACAAGAGTAGCTTGTGGAAGGTAGATTAGGAAGTAAAGACACCAATCCTTCTTTGGAAGTCCATCTCAATTTTTGTAAGTCCCAAACTCACTTGAGAGACCAATCCCAAAATGGTTGGCATTGACCTAATCAAAAATAAACTCCTCCACTCACTTTTTGGCCATATTCAAATGGGTGTTGTGATTCTGCACTAATAGTCTTTTGGCACACTCGGTGGAACATTTATAAAGATATGTCCTTACCACTTCATCTTCATTAGGTTGGATGTGTTCCTATAGGATTCAACCTGATAAGGAACATGCAAAGGACATCTTGTGACAAATCCATCTAGTTTTTAACCCATGCTTCTGAAGTTTCATGATCTTCTTCCATCCATTTAACTCATCTTTATTTTTTCTTCCATCTCTTTCATCTTCTTATATCCCCTTGAAATATCTTCATTCCTATCTTGGAATTCACATGTTTCTAAAGGAGTGCATCCTTGCCTCCAATGTATTTTCCTAACTCAAGTCAACTAGCCCATCAATTAATTATAATCAGGTCATCCAAAACCATTAATGCTTACCCATATGAGTACTGTTAATTAACCATCTTTAGCCAAAAGCTTATTAATTAAAGGGTTATGCCCCTTCGATGGTAAATCACTTCCCATAATAGAATGTTGATTTGTTGGAGATAGACATAACATAACATGGAATTAATTGTTATGGTACAATGTGATAGGGCTATTCAACACAAATGAAAGCATTGTTATTTCCAAATAAGGTTACCTTATCTATGGGGAGGCCCTTTCCGAAGACTTTACATCCCTCAGGAGAAGATTGACTTCTTGGTTGAAATGTTGCCTCAACTTGCACAGTGGATTGAGGATATTGAGGCTTAGAAGTTGGACACGAGACAACCTTATCAATGGGTAAGTCCACCACCTCCTAGATTTTATTTTCCTCTTCCTCAATCAATATAATCGCAGTAGTTTCATGAGTCAAGCCCCTCATTTTATGCCCCAAGTGTTGATTTCCCTTCTCCATCCCCTAGTCATCCATCTCATATTTTTTTCTCTTCCCTTTTTCCTTGCAAATCTGAGTCCCCTCCACAAGAGCCAAAATAAATGCCTTCCCCTCCACCAAAAATAAATGGATGACTACTGGATACCCCACCCACCACTCCTCCTGCTCCCCTTAGTCCATGTTAGGGAGATACCCCAAAAACAAGTCAAGGAGAACATCAAGAGGAGGAACCCAACAGAGAAGAGATAATAGAGAATATGAAGAGTTGGGCTGCTAGATTTGGATTTTTAAAGATTCCCTTGTTGGTTAAGCCTATGGAGGATGCTGAGGTCAAGCAACAAGTGGTGGATGCTCCAGATACAACACAAGTAAGGGAAGAAGGAGAAACTCCAAATCAAAAATAAGAGGAGTGATTTCCAGCTATGTAGGAAGACCATGTAGTGTCAGAGGCTCCAAGTGTGGAGCAGGCTACAAAATAACCTTCATTTCTTCCTTGCACTTCATACCCTCTATGCTCTAATGTCGAAGAATGGTTTGATCCATAAAAATTCAAGCTTGAAGATGAGGGGAACCATGGTGAGTAAGTTGCATATTAGGAAGATACCATTGACGAGGTCGAGCACATGCAACAGGACAATAAGGAAGTAGATTATCTATCAAACTTGGAAGATTTATTTGATGGAGAGGAACCTGAGGAGATCACATCATTTTATCCTCCATCATCCACCTTCTAAGCACATGATGCTACTACCATGAAGGATAACATTCAAGTACAACAAAACTGCACTTCATAATAGCCCTGTGGAACCATGTTTGGAAGATCTGAATCTTCCATGTCCTTCTGAGGAGGAGGAAGGCAGATAGCACAAGGATCCCATCTCTCTCACACCATCCATCCAGGGGGTCCGCATGAATACTCCATTCTTGGAGTTGAAATTTAGAGCAAGAGGCACATCCAAAGGACCAAACCATTCCCAATCAGGTACTTGGCTTCATTGGAGTCAGGAGAGTCACAATCTGTCATGCTCATTTTAGAGCATGAGGTTGAGCTACAAAGCACCAAAGGTCAACAATAATGCCTCCCAGACCCAAGTGTAGAACAACTCCAAGAGGTGTACATTGTGTTTGTTGATACTTTGAGGAGGGTGAGACACCATCTGTAAGGTGATTTTTTTCTCTCATTTCCGACCATGTCTAGCACCAAATCAACTACATGGTCCCAATTTTTGAGAAAGGGAAGATATTTCTCCCTATTTGTGGAATGCTTTGTTTAGATTTTATTTGTTAGGGTTAGTGTAGGAGTAGGAGTAGATTTTGTTTTCAGCAGAAGAAGTGCTTTTGCAGACTCTACATGTTCCACTTGGAGCATGTATGATTTCTAGTTTTGTACATAGTGTGGTTTGGTGCTTTGTTACTTGTGCACAAGACATTAGAAGCGGCAAGGTGAGTTTAGGACTAGCTCTAGTTCCAGTAGTTTCCACGTGGCTCAGGGATCATATTTTTTTTACCAAGTAGAATCCATGCCCAATGGATTCTTCAAGGCCACTGATATTTTCACCTAGCAGGAATATGATCCCCATGAGTCACCAAATTGTTTATCGAATAAGCTTACACTTATTTTGGGTCAATTGACACAATTTTCCCCTTTTGTGCTTCAACCTGAATTTTTACTTATTTTAAGCACTTAAGGCCCCCTGAAATCATTTCCTACAGATAGGAAATTTCTTCCCCTTTCTAGATATATAAAGAATTCCTTCTAACTCTTCATATTTTTCAAGTTATGGGCTAGCGGGCCTTAGAAAGATTTTTTTTCCAAAAGCGGGCAGATTGGCTCAAAGAAGATTTTTTGCCAATGGAAATTGTGGATTGGCAGGAAAGTGGGATAATTTCAGACATTTTTTATACTTTTTGCAACAGGCACAAGTATAATTACGAGGCCCATGAGCTTGATAAGGATTACTTTTTACAAAGTGGAAAAAGTGGGCTGGTGGGCCCGAAGATGTTTTCTTGCCCAAAAATGGGAAAATGCGGACCGGCAGGCCCAAGGATGACTTTTTTCCAAAAGCAGGTTTGTGGGGCCGTGGGGGAAATTTTTCCCAAGTGTTAATTCGGTCCGGTGGTTCTATAGGGGAATTTAGAAATTTTACACTCTTTATCAAAATGTGTAGTTTCCAAGAGCAGGCCCGTGAGCCCGCTAGGTCTTATCAGCCATTGAAAAGTCACAGAGCCGCGCAGTGTAACACATGCCTCATCGGCACAACTCCAAGGATTGAATCCAAAATGTAGACCCCAAATAAGCGCTAGGATTCCACATCTCCTAGGTCCAAAATAGGATAGAGTCGACTATTAAAAATTCAAAATGGGGAAGAGTCAGTAGAAGGTGCCACATGTCACATCATTGCAAATTAAAAGGTATGAACCAAAAGAGAGACTCAAACAAGTGTTGGTGCTCCACGTGTCCAGAGCCCGAAAAGGTAGAAGTGGTCATTGAAAACTCTAAGTAGAGTTAGGTCAATAGAAGGAACCATGTGTCAGCATGACGTAATTTTGAAAGTAAAATTCGAAGCAGGTTCCCAAATGTGCGCTAAGCCTCCACATGTCCAGGGTAAGACTTATGGCCCTGCTAAGCAAAAGGGACTTAGCCAAAATACAAAGAAAGGAACAGACCAGTGGAAAGAGCCACGTGTCTCTTAAGTGCACTTTTAAGAGTTGATTCAAGAGGCGGTCCCCAAACATGCGCCAGCTTGCCATGTATCTTATCAGTGTAATTTCTAAGGCATAGCCTAAAAGGCAGTTCCCAAACAAGCACCAACCCGCCACATGTCCTAGAGCCCGAAAAGGTAAAGTCAGCCATTGAAAATTCTAAAATCCTGTAGAGGCCTCCATGTGTCTCATCCATGCAACTTCAAAATAAAAATATTGGTGTAGTTTCCAAATGAGCGTGAAGCCTCCACGTGTCTAGGTTGAGACAAAGTGTCTCTACTAATAGGAGGGACTCAGGTAAAATATAGATGAAACTGAGGATCCTCGCGGAAGCCGCTAAGTGTCATTTCGGTGTGATTTAAAGAGCGAAAGGAAGGAGCCAAATCTTCAAGATACTTGAGGCTGCTACATGGAATCAGTACAAACAGACTCTTTTAAATATTGTGTGCCCATGACCCTGATCTTAAGACAACCATATCTTTCGACTGGAAAATTGGATTTCGGTAGGAGAGGATTTTTTGCAAATATCTCGGCGTCAACTTCTCACCTGCCTCCATTAATGTTTTGGCCCACTAATTTAGGGGGCTATCGAGTCTCTCACCTTCCACCATGATGAATAATGGTCCTGTTTCTTTCTGAATAAGGAACAATGATAGGGCATGGGCATTGCACTGAGACTCTTCATTAGGGTAGGTGGATTCAATGCACTTCCAGAGGTGGTTAGAGAAGAGTTTGATTTTCCCTCTCTCTTTTGGAGCAATAGAATATTTTTCGTGATGCATCTATCCATCCTTGGCTCATTTTATTGTCTCTTCTTACCTCTCATCATTGCAAGGTATACTGTGCATACTCTGATGTTTATTGAAGGTTCTAGGAGCTGTGCTTAATGGGTCTTGAAGTGGTGTTTTGTGTGACATTCATCTTTGGTCTGTGGTGCATCTTATCCATCCCCTCTTCTTCTCACCTCTCTCCACTTCAGGAAGTTTGGATCTATGACCAGCCACTTCCTTTTCTAGTGTATCACCGCTTAGTGTAGGCTCTTTTTCTCCCTTCCTATCTCTCTCCCTGTCCCCTTGGAATGGTTAGATTAAGATAGATTAGTTTGCATGCATAGGAGTAGCTTGTGGCAGGTAGATTACGAAGCAAGAACCAACCTTTTCTGGAGGTCCATCTCAAGTTTTGCATGTCCCATAGCTTGAGAGATGGTCCAACGTTTTGTAATCACACCTAATGCCCCACTCATAATCAGGCCATTCGGGGGTGTTGTGATTATGCACTAACGAGAATTCCTTATAGACTAGTGTCACATTTGTAAATGAAATCTTCCTTCAATCTTGGAAACAAGACATGTAATGTCTATTCCGTTATGTATTTAAAGTATTTTTTGGATTATGTTGTATTTGTGAGCTTATACTGCTTGGCAAAGAAATCTGGTAAAATAGACAAATCATCTAATATGATATTGATTGGAAAATCCATTTTGACAAGAAAGTTAGTATAATGGAAATATGTTCTCAAAACAAAATGCAACATGTGATGTCAATAGCAGCAAAAAAATGTGATTTCTTCTTGTTTTGCTCTTCCTCTTGTAGAAATATGCAGTCATTATTTAGTTATTACATTTGAAAGAAAGTTAGTGTAACATGGAGCTTGAAGATTCTTTTAAATGGAAATATTGTAATTCTTATAATAGATTTCTTCTTGCAAATTTCAATATTGTTATTTTTAGAATCACATTAGTTTTACTTCCTTTCCATGTGCAAAAAAAGAATACTTAATAATTTATCATATTAGGAAATCCAATATGAATGTGTATTCTTCCTCACTAAGTTTTAAGCTTATTCCAATACCATCTCTTCTCATTTGAAATACTTTGTTACATTTATTTCATTTCAAAAGTATGTAAATCATATTAACATAAGTAGATATTGAAATTTTTTAAATTTCATAGTTCACCAAGATAGTGAAATAAAATCTGATATTCTACAACTTGAAATAATATTTTTTTATTTACATTAAAAATACTATATATATATTATAATATAACTATATTACATTTAAATGTAGTGTTATATATATATATATATATATATAATATCAGTATATATTATTATATATATATTAAAAATATATATTATATATTATAATATATATATATATAATATATTTTTAATATATTATATATATATATATATATATATATATATATATATATATAATTAAGAAAGAAAAAATAAATGTAATAGTAATAAGATTTGCGGTGGAGTTTGAATGTTTATAGAATCATATTTAAAAAAATAGAATGAATGTGGGGAGGGGTCTAACCCTCCCCAATCCCATGCACCCAACCACCATCTTCCACCGTTCCCATGCCTCTGCGCTCTCCCCCACACCTGCGTAACCCACTCCATTCATCACCCACTCCCCTATCCCCACTCCCTCTCCCCACACATCCCTTCCCCTATATATATTTGTTTACATGCAAATTTACCTCTTTAAAAAAAGGAGATATGGGTATTCAACATACCAAACTAGGGAATGCATCTGGCAAAAATATACAAAAAAATAAAATATTAATAAACAATAATGTATAATAATGGTATTTTTTCTTCAAGAACTCCATGAATGAAAAAATGCATAGCTTCTCAACCTGCACAAAAAAAAGAAAACAAGATGAAACAAATGAGAAGAGGAAAAGAAAGGAAAAAAAACATTGAGTTGAGTTAGGGCAACTTTAGGGAAATATTCAAGTCAAAGGCCAAGATTAGAATGATCCTAGGGATCACATTAAATCCTACACACTTTTAATTCATGGGACTTTAATGGAATTGAGAAATAAAATAAAGGGGATGTCTGTGGGAAAAAATTTTAAAAGGGGGAAAACCAATTAAAGTAAAATAGGGTAGACTTATTAATTGTGACCCTAGTAAACTTTAGTAGGAATACATAATTAAGTTGGTATTGGGCTAGTGATTACTTTAATTGGGTAAATTAAATTAATATAAAATAATTATTAGTGGGAATCGATTAAGAAAAGTATTAGTATTATTTGTTTGCTTAAAAAAAATACCCAATTTTTTAGTTACATTCTGGAGTGTTTTCCAATGTCCCAAGACGGGGCATTACATTTGGTATTAAAGTGATGGTTCACACATGCAGACGCTCTGGGTAATTAATTAATTAGTTAATAATATTTTGATAACATTAACGAAAAAATTAATATGTTTTCCGCAACCGTTTATAACTTAATAATCCAATTTCTTACCTTGTAAACAGGATGACACCCATGACACATCGATAAGTTAGGGAATTGGGACGTAGTTCACCTACGCTTGAGTCCAATGCACCTTAGTTGAGACCTTAGATTTTAGAGGCTCTCCAGAAACTGATAGGTGTTGTGCAGTAGTGCCTTCCACCACTATAAGAGGTGAGAGAGGAGGATATCTAGTCAGGAGACAAGGAGCTGATAGGCGAGGATGCATACTTGGAGCTACCAGAGCAGGATACTCCTAAGTGAGAGAGTTTGCGTAGCCCTTCCATTCACCATGTGAGGGTGTCCTTGCATTGTTGTAGCCATTCACATAGCTTTAAGGGACCATTTGGGGATAGGAAACCCCATTCACCTGTTGGACCGTAGTGCTAGTATCGTGATACAGGCAATGTGATTAGAGATCTACTTTAGTTATAGCCGCCTATGTACATTGGGTCAATAGATAGATTTGGGGCTGATTCATGGCTCCATATCCTTGATAGTTTTTTTGGATTACACTCTTTTGATAGAAATTTCAAAACCAGGTTCTCCATACACAACCTCCAAGATGTAACAGGCGTTTGGTGGAGGAATGTGGAGCGGAAGTTCCATTTGACTTGGGATGCAATGACCTAGGATTTGTTTTAGGGCTTGTTATATGTCAGAGATTTTCATGAAAAATAGGATTGACGAGTTTCAAGAATTACAACAGGTGTCTGACGGAGTGGGATAATATGAAAGAAGGTTCCTTGATCTTCTATGTTATGTGGACTACCTATAAGAAAATAAATTGCACATAAAAAACTTTATTCAAGCCCTAAATATAGACATAGAAGGAGTAGTTATAATGATATATCCTCCCACGCTTGAGAAGGATGTTTAGAAGACCTACTTAGCTGAGGATAACAAGAATAGGAAACAGGAGCACCGAGATAGGAATAAGAGAAAATTTTAGGAGAAGATGCAAGAATTTCAAAGTCAGAGATCATCGGGTACAACACCACTCCCTAGAGGAGGATTTTGGCCTCCTCCAGTAGTATTAAGGGCTCTAAAGTAGACACAACATCAGGGCCACCAAAAAAATAGGTCTAGATAGACTTAGATCTTACAAAGAGGTGCTACTAGAGGTGGTTTTGGTTTAGCCTGGGATAAGAGATAGGGTACACAGCAGGTAAAATGATCTCACAAGCAACAGTTTGATAGGGTTGGACTGGTAGGATCATTTCTCCAGAGTACAGGAGGGACCGCATCTTAGAGGGGTAAAAGAGGATGTTTTATTTATGGGTCTCCTGATCACTATGTGCATATGTATCCGCACAAACCCATTACCATGGACATGTAGAGAGATCTTAGATTCGAGCAGATAAAGGGTGAAAACCACCATGCTGAGCATAAAGTTACAATTATTGAGATGATAGGTACTATTAAGGGTATTTATGCCTAAGTACTCTTTGAATCAGGTGCTTCAGATTCTTTTATATCTCCATTTGTAGTGGATCAGTGTGGGCTACTTATAACTAGGAAACAAGATAATTGGCCGGTTGAGTTGGCCTCTAGGGGAAAACTCATCATGGACTCGTATGTGGGGAGTTGTGTACTCTATTTAAGAGTCTTCTCCACTACACTTTCCCTCCTAGTTATTCCCCTAGGTTCATATCAGGTTGTTTTAGGTATGGATTAGCTCGAGGCTCATCAAGACAAGGTGGATTGTAAGAATAAGGTCATTGAGTGTCACGATGATCTTGGGAATGTAGTTGTGATTTTAGGGATGCAGAGGCATATCTCATTACGTACGATATCGACTAAGCAACTCAAGTGGAGAATGTGTAAAGGTTATTAGTTATTTGCTATCACTATTAGTGATTGATAAAAAATCGCTCCATAGAATTCACCCTTAGATGATCATGTAATTTTGAGGTAGTATGAAGATGTGTTTCCAGACAATATTCTAGGCTTACCATCCCATAGAGGGGTGGATTTCACCATTGATTTAGTGCTAGGAGCTACACCAGTTTCTAGGGAACTCTATCAGATGACGAATACAAATCTACATGAACTCAAGATATAGTTAGAGGAGTTGTTGGAGAAGGGTCTCATTCTCCCTAGTGTATCTCCTTGGGGAGAACCAATCATATTTGTGAAGAATAAGGATGGTTCTCTCAGACTGTGTGTTGACTTCATGTAGCTGAAAAAAGTCACAAGAAAGAATTGTTATCCACTCATTAGGATTGATGACTTGTTTGATGAAATGCAGGGATCGAGGGTGTTCTTCAAAATTGATCTAAGGTAAGGTTATCATCCGTTGTGCATTTCAGATGGAGACATTCATAACACAACTTTCCGTACATGTTATGGGAATTATGATTTCATAGTTGTTCCTTTTGGTTTGACCAATGCCTCGGTTGTCTTCATTATCCTCATGAATGGTGTATTCAGGAACTTTCTTGACTACTTTTTCTTAGTGTTAGTAGATGATATATTCTCATTCCAAGGAGGAAGACAAGGAACATTTGAGATAGGTACTACAGTTTTTGAGAGAGTAGAAGTTGTATGGGAACTTGGAAAAATGCATCTTCTTTCAAACAAAGATTTAGTACTAGGGACACATCATATCAGAAGATGGTATCTCAGTAGATCCCTCTATGATATAGGCTATTATTGATTAGCCAACGGCCACATCAGCTACTGATTTAAGGAATTTTATGGGTTTAGTACGTTACTACCTTAGATTTCTTCTTGAATTTTATAGGACTGTTCACACTATTTCTTCCCTTCATAGGAAAGGGGAGAGTTTTTATTGGTTAGAGAAGTGTGAGTAGGCCTTCTAATTACTTAAGGAAAGGATAAGTACATCTCCCTTATTATCAGCTCTATACCCAATAGAGGATTTTTTAATTTGTACTAATGCATCACTAGAGGGTCTGGGATCAGTTCTTATGTAGGAGCATTGAGTTATTACACTCGAGTCACGTAAGCTCAAATATTATGGGCTTAACTATCATTGTTTCACCTGATTTTTAGAAGTGTTTCTTTGAATGTGACGAAATAAATAAGTGTAAAAGGGCTATGAGGAATACCTGTTAAAGCTGGTTGAAGGTTGTTGCACGCGTATGACTTCTTGATCCACATTTGATCATGAGAGCTTCCTTTTGGCTAGGAGGAACTACCTAAAATGAACAACAAGACCACTAAAAGAGATTAAATAGCATATAACAGTGGACTACCTAGCGTATGCTAGTTTTGGGAAGTTTGATACTCCCTAGAAGGTTGTCAATCCACTATTTAAAATAATTCAATGTTAACAATAAATGAAATCTTACTATAGTTAAAATGATTTAGGTATCTCATTCAACTACAATAAGAAAATTCATTCACAACAAGCTAGTGTATGATTGAATCTGAAGGGAAAAGTCTCTGTCAGAGTACTGGTAGTGGTCAAGGTCTGGTTTTGGGTTGTTTTGGGTATTTGGTGGGGAATTTAGGCTCTATTCTTGGTTTGAGGGTAAAACATAGAGACCGATGTCGGTCTAGTGTAACCGATGACGGTTCAGGATGGACCGAAAATGGTCATGGGTAACTGGCGTCGGTACAGCCAGGTGACAGAAACTTATTAAAACCTTGTTGTAAGGACAAATCTGAGGCTAAATTGAAATGAAGAGGGAAATGAAAAGATTTATGGAAGTCTTAGGTATACTCAGACGTATTTAATAGCTAGGTATGGGTGATATAATGGTGTGGGTGAAGGAATGATCGAACTTGCATGAAGATAAATTGTGGGATAATGATAATGCAAGTAGAAACTGATAATAGAGGTAACATAGCTTACTAAAATGAAAGTAGATGAATGTTGGTTAGCAAAATACTTACTATTTTATGAGCTTGATGGTTTTATGGAAATGGTAGTTGATCAAATGGATGGAGTTTGATGTGGTGATGGCACTTCCCAGGATGCTCCCGTGAATGCAAGTGGCTGTGTGATCACTTCTGATGCTGTCTGTGGATGTTTAGATGCATATGTGAATGTGGGTTCTGCTTCCATGCAGATTTGGTTTCATTTTTTTACTCTCTGTATGTGCCAAGCTCGAAATAAGGTTGTTTTGGGGAATAAATGGTAACTGATGATGGTTCTTGGTTGACCGACAATGGTTTAGGGTGACCGGTGTCGGTTAGGGTAGGATTTTATAGGTTTAATAAAATGGGTAGATCTTCTTGATTTCTTGGATCTTGTTCATTTATTTTTTACAGATTAGAACGAAAGATTCCTTTTTAATGGGCAGGAATGTGGTTAGAGGGAATGTAGGCTTTGATTTCTAGGGTTTAGGTAGGTCTTAGTTAGGTATGGAAACATACTCAGAATATATTTGGGGTGACGTGGCTAGATGTGAAAATTATCTTAATTAGGATATTTAAATAATAAATATTGTGAGGACATGGATTAATTTAATTAAATTAATATTAGAGTGGGGTGAAAGGGTCCATGGTTAAGTGAGTGTGTTCAAGGTGGTTATTTGATACGGGACCAAGGGGATTGTGACTGAAATTTGGTGTCTACATTTTTCCCCTATTTGTTGCGTAGCTTGTATTGGTAAACAACAATGAAAAAAGTAGGATGAGGTTGCCACATGTGTGGGTGAAGGTGATCCCTCTAAAACCAAGACATGATGAGGAAGAAGGTAGAATCGGTGAGTGGTTTGATAAATGGTGAATGTGATGAAAAGGAAAGTGCAAATCAGGGGTAAAGGGGTAAAATGTCCAACCAGGTAATCCATGTAATGGGTCAGGGTCAAAGTTAGTAACAGTTAAATGCGTTCACACGTATAAATTACAGCATGCTACTAGGTTGAAGAGCATGCAAACTCCACATTTTCTAAGGTTAATAGGTTTATCCAAACAAGGTTGAGGTGATTCTTGTATCCAAGGTATTGGATATGATCAAGAAAAACATCGTAGGTCAGGTGCAAGAATGTTTATGTATGTTTCAGTACACCAAAGGTTGGGTCAGGATAGATAGTCACGACAAGAGGCAAAGGTAAGTTCATTAGGTCAAACAATGTGAGTAACATTGATACAGGGTATAGCGAGAACATGAGGTCACATGTCACTAGCAATGTTCCAAGTCCAAATATCTAGGTCACGATATGGGTAGGGCCGAGGTACGGGTAAAATAAAGAGTCCCCAAATGATGAAGGGGTTAGGTGGTAACTGATGAGGTCAAGGGGGTAAAGTGAAGTGTCCAAGTCAGGTGTGGGTGAGGTAGAAAGGATTCAGGCCAGAAAATTAGGGGTAGTGGGTAGTAATAAGATTGAGCAGGATAACCAATGACGGTCATAGGTAACCGATGTCGATCATCATAAACTGACCACGGTAGGATAGGGCATATTTTATAGGTTTGCATTGACAGTTGGCCGCTACACATGCATAGTTAGTGCCTCTTTAGGCCCAGGTACAAGTGCACGCTCTGGGTGCCGATGGTACTACAATAGGGGTAGAGACAGGGTCTCGTTATTCAGGTAGGAGTAGGGTAGGGTAAGATGCCGATGGAACCATCATAGATAGTACCCGCTACTAGATTGAGAGACTCCATGGGTGAGGTGAGATATTACAAGGATCATTTGATGGAAGCTAGGATATATGTCTTATCATATGCTGAGCACAGAGCATAACCAACCTCGAGTGAGAGGAGAAGATCCTTGCATACATAGTGTGGAGAGTATAGGGGGCAGTGAGCCCAGGGGCCGGGTCATGGTGAGGCCACTAGTACACAGAGACTAGCTCCAGAGGTAGGACCATCAAGAGCTAGACTAGGGTGAGGTGGAGGGAGGTCAGCCAGATGCTAAACTAGAGGAGGAGATGAGAAAGGTTTGGAGATCAGATGGGGAGACGATTGAGCCCCATGCATGATTATTTTATTTTTGACATATATACCGGCTTGCATGTCAAAAATAGTGAGGATGCACATGAGACATTTTGATATTTTTTATATATATATCATCCTGCGTGTTGAAGATATTTGCGAGTCATGTATGTGGATACACATGTTTAGATGATTGATTTATATAGATGATGGTGATTATGGCATGATATGTATATGGTTGTGTTTAACTTGCTATTTTGATTTTTATATGTGATAGAAACTAAGTAGTGTAGGCATGATAAAGCTAGGTCATAGGCATGGATTGAGTCAGGTCATAGGCATGGATTGAGTCAGGTTTGTGGTTTAGGCATGGATTGAGTCAAGTTTTTGGTTTAGGCATGGATTGAGTCAGGTTGACTTAGGTATGATGAAGTTTAGGTTTAGTTTAGGTATGGTTGAGTTGAGATTGGTTGAGTTTGTAATTCATTAATTTGTGTAATTAATGAGGATATGGGTCATGTTGAGATGTTTTGTAGTAAAATGGATGATAGTGGTACACATAATGAATGTATGAATTGATGTTTTGTTTGGTTTAATTTCCAATTATTGATATAAAAAAGGAAGCTAACTAGGGTAGAATGTGATTAGGAAAGGGGAAAGGGGAATTGGTTAGGGTAAAGAGTGGCCGCGCTAACCTCTAAGAGCCCCATGCCCTCAGAATATTGCCTACATAGTCCTAGCAAAAAGGGACCTCAGGCCAATGTAGTTCTCCCATAAGCTAGGGAAAATGTGAGGATGTATGAGAATGGGTTGGTAGGTTATAGGCATGGTTGAGTCGAGTTCTGCTAGGCATGGTTGAGTTGTGGGAAAATAGGTATGGATGATATTAAGTTGATTGTGGTGAAAGAGGAAAATTTCTTAGCAATAAGCATCGAGGATCTAGTCCTGTATAAGATGATAAGTACGTAATGAAGAATTTAAAAGATAAGAGGAGGCAAAAGAACCACCTAATTGGTGAGGATCATAACGATTGGATCATACCTTAGATAGGCTGGTGAATGTAAGACCCTAAAGACATTGCATGAATGATTATTATAAAGGTGAAGACTAGTCACATGATCACCAAATGTCACAGTTTTAGCAGGTCCCTTGAGGTAGTAGGAAATGAAGGTGTAAATCGTGAGAAGGTAAAAAGTGGTTAGTTTATATGGTATGAGGTAGCATGCCTTTTTGGCAAGAGATCCTAGATCACAATGAGCTAGTACATGATGAAAATATTTTTTTGTTTGACTTGTATTGGAGATAGACTAATTGATGGAAGAAGTTTATATGGGATGAGGAAAATAACTCCTTGATGTCTTCACAAAGCTGATCAATGAGGGAAGCTTTGGATTCTATTATTTTTTCTTTTTTTTCCTTTTATTTTAAGCAGGCTTTACATAGCTTTCCTTCGAGGGAGTTGTTTATTTAAACCAGCGATGTAGAGAGAAAGATGTCCTTTTCAAGGGATTCATCTTTTTATTGGAAGTTTTACTCAAGGAGTTGGATTCTATGTGAGTGTCTTTAAGTCATGGACAAGACTAAGGTTAAGAATAAGATTCTTGTTTAGAAAGTAGAGTGAAATGACCATGGGATCTCATCTAAAGGTAGACGAAAAAGTATCCATGAGAATCATGTTATGTGCAGTGTCGTGGTACACATATTGAAGAGAAAATAAAAAGTGATTGGTATGCACATGAGTCTTGTTTAATCATTGGTGATGGCGTAGGAAGTGGATAGAGCTCAAGGGACGAGCATGGAAAGAGGAAAAAGTGAGGTAGGACTAAAATTCAATAGTAGAATGGTCTAAGATGCAAGGCATTAAGGGGCTCAGGTTTGGGTTTACCATAGAGTGAAGATAAACGATAAGAACCTGATCCAAAATTATGGGTCATGATGTATGGTCCAAGAAAATTAGGAGAAAATTTTCCCCGTTTACTTTTTTTCTGATTTAGTTACATGTTGATTTTCTTTTAGGATGAAATCGCCAACGTGAAAGGTTCGTTTATGGACACGTTTATCATAGGCATGTTTGATACGTTTTTGGTAAACTTGAAGCTGTTCAAGAGCATTAAGATGACTTTCGTCTAATAACTCAAGTTTTGCTAAACGGTCCTAACAAAATTTGTCATCATTGAGCATGTCATGGAGAGAAATGTGGAGTGAGGGAATATGACTTTGAGAGGTAGAACAGCCTCCATACCGTAGACCATATAAAATGGTATGGCAGCAATGGAAGTATAGATACTAGTACGGTATGCCCATAAGGCGAAAGGAATGTGTGTATGCTAGTTCTTCCCAGTATCGTTAACCACTTTCATGAGAATTTTTTTAGTGTTTTGTTGGTGGATTCAGGTTGGCCATTGGTCTATGGGTAATAAGGTGACAAGAAACTTAGTTGAATTCCAAAGGTGTCGCAAAGTTTTTTGCAATGTTTTATTTTTGAATTGTTTTTCATTATCAGTGATGAGGCAATAAGGAACACCAAAGTGAAAAATGATGTGATGATTGATGAACTCACATATTTTCTTGGCTTTCATGGAGATTATTGGTATTGCTTTAACCCATTTTGTGTAGTATTAAGTAGTTGTGATGATCCATTGATGGCATTGGGAAGAATGGGGATTGATCTCTCTGACAATATCCAAACCCCATTAAGAGAAGGGCCAAAGGTCACGGGTGACCTATAAGGCATGACTGGGTGTATGATGAAGGTTAGCATGTTGTTGGAATTTTACAAAACATTTGACATAGTCGTAACAATCATGGTTGAGGGTTGGCCAGTAATAGCCTAGGAGAAGAATACACTTAGCAACATCAAGGCCACTGAAGTGACCTCCACATATGCCATCATGAACTTCCTTGATGGTATAAGGAATTTCATAACTCTTGAGGCACCGTAAAAGAATACCATCAAAGTCGTGCTTATAGAGGAGGCACCCCATGATGACATAATGAGAGACATTTTATAGAAAAGCACATTTTCCATTACAGGTGAGATCGGGAGGTAAGACAGAGAGAGAAATATAGTCTGAGTATTGTTTATACCAAAGGTCACTTGGGTCGGGGGCAATGGTTTCAATAGAGTAAACATCGTGAGGTAAATAACAGGGTGATTGGAGTCATTGTACGGTGACAAATATTTTATAATTGGGGGGCGATGTAGGTATTTGAGAAGCCAAGAAGGCCATGGTATCAAAAAAATTGTTGGTTGAATGTGGGATGGTTTGGAGGGCGTAGCGGTTGAAGGTGGTCAAAATTATGTCTACGTGATGTTTGTAATTTTGAAGCATATCATTATAAAATTGGTATATACCATTGAATTGGTTGATGACCAATTGGGAATCACCAAAGATGTTGATGGATTTGACATCCAAGGCATAGGCAGCTTAAAGACCTAAAACGAGTGCTTCGTATTTAGCAATATTGTTTGTACAATCAAAATCTAGTTTAAAAGAAAAAGACATGGGTTCACCATCAAGTGAAATGAGGATAACTCCTTCCTCACCCCCACGTTGACACTTGGAGCCATCAAAGAAGAGTTTCATTTGGTAAGCGGGCTTTTCTAGGGAAAGGGTGGTAATTGACTTATCTGGAAAGTCAAGATTAGAGGGTTAATCCCTAGAAATAGGTGCGTCAGATACTTAGTCGGTGATAGCTTGGCCCTTGATGGAATTTTGATGAATAAATTCAAGGTTGAGGTCGGCCAGAAGCACAATCTAGCTTGTGGCACGTTGATTTTGGTAAGTTTTGGCATACATGAAGTGTAAAGGGTCAGTGTTGGTCACAACATAGGTTTTGTGATTGAGTAAGTAATTGCGGAGTTTTGTGGCAATGAAAACTAAGGCTAAGAAAAAATTTTCGGGATGTGTGTATCAGGTTTCATAGTCCAAAAAAGTATGACTTATGTAATAAACCACATGCTCTCAGTGTTGTTCATCACGATGAGCAAGCATGGCCCCCAAGGAGTGGTCAGTAGCTGAGATGTATAGGTTGAAGGGTTGATCATCTTTAGTTGGAATGAATACGGGTGGTTGAAGGAGGTATTGTTTTAAGGCCTCAAAATATTTGTGGCAGTCATCATCCCATTTAAAGGAGACATCCTTCTTGAGCAGATGATGAAATGGTTGACACCGATCAGATAATTGTGAAATGAAACGTCGAATAGACTGCAACTTACCGAGCAGGCTATGGAGTTTCCGAAGGTTGGTGGGTGGAGACATTTCAAGAATGGCCTTGACATTAGTAGGGTCAACTTCTATACCATGCAAGGAAATGATAAATCCTAAGAGCTTTCCTGAGAGAACCACAAAGACACACTTCTTGGGTTAAAGGCAGACATAATATTTAATAAGGAGATCAAAGATGGTTTTTAGGATGGTGAGGTTCTCAGATCAGTGTTTATATTTAGTTAGGATATCATCCACATAATCTTCCAATATACGATGCATGATGTCATGGAATATATAAGTCATAGCCCGCTGATATGTGGCACTAGCATTTTTAAGTCCAAAAGGCATGACTTGATAGCAGAAGGTCCCCTAACGGGTGATGAATGCAGTTTTGTGTTGATCCTCTAGGGCAAACAAGATTATTTATAACCCAAGAAACCATCCATGAGTGATAGCATCTTGTGACTAGTGGTAAGGTCAACCAGCTGGTCAGATACTAGGTAGAGGGAAGTCATCTTTTGGGCAAGCTAGATTGAGGTCACAAAAATCCATGCAAATGTGGAGTCCCCCTATCACCTTAGTGATAGGGAAAATGTTAGAGATCCAACAAGGATAATCAATGGGTAAGATGAAGGAAATGGAAAGAAGAAACTGAATTTCTTCTTTGATGAGAAGGCAATACATGGGTGTATTTTCCTCAACTTTTGTTTGATGGATTTGGCATCCGAAATGGTTACAATATTGTTGACCACTATGGTGGGGTCAATATTGGGCATGTTTGCGTAAGACCAAGCAAAAGCATGGTTATGATCTTTGAGAAAATAAGTGATGGTTTCTTGTTTAGCAACATCTAAAGATTGTCTGATCTTTAGGATGTGTGGGTCATCCTGAGTATGAATGTTGAATTCGATAGTTGATTCATTCAACATGGTTTACATCTCAGATGGTAGGGAATGATGAATTTATGAGTCTTCTACACCAAGGTAGGTGCAGTATAGATTCATCATCTTGACATTGAACGACATTGATCAAAGGTGTATCATCATCGATCATTTCCGGATATAAGAAGGGAAGAGAGGCGGGAGCCTTGCCCTCGCATTGATAAGTCAGAGGCCCCAAGGAGATGATGTTTATGAAAAAAAAAGTTAGGAGGAATGGATTCGGAATCCATCGACTCTGTCGGTGAATATGGTGATGGGGTTGATAAAGTTGGAGAAGGGCTAATGTCTTCAATGAGCTCAACGTGGGCCTTCTTGGTAGGTGGTTCAATAAAGCCGATACCACTATGGTCGTTATGCTTGCAAGTAGTACATGGAATGACATTATGGTGGCCTTGCTCATAAAATCCAAAACCAAAACCCTTTTACGCACATTGGTGCAGAAAGGTGTGGGTGAAACAGCGATTGGTGAGTGACTAGAGGTCAGCGGAAAATGGGCAGGTTTTTTACGGTGGTTCAGGTGTGTAAGTTGTAATATCAAGTCTCCCATAGGTGAGATTGGTACGAAGGTGGAGAGGATTATAAAGGAGGCATTCTCCTATACGGTGATCATAATGAGGGTGTTGGTGAAGACTTCCATATTCTTATGGAGTAAGGAATGTGTTGACACTACATAGGTGATACTCCCCTAGAGTGAGGCTTTGAAAAAATCCCTCCAATGGATCGGTGGTTGGTATGTGGGTAACTAGGATAGACGATGTGTTATAGGTCAGATCGGGGGTGGAGATAACAAATTGGGAGGCCGATGGTTCGGCTATGGAGGTTGTGGCAGCGGTAGGAATGGAGGATGTAGGTGTGGTTAAGGTAGCGGCTAGACTGGTGAGGGGAGGTGTAGGTGACGTGGCAATGGTTGTGGAGGTAGATGCTTTGATGGGTATTAGCACATCATTGGGTGGGTAAAGTGTGTTGTAAGTTTTGAAAGGTGATGGGTCAGCTGGAATGGTATAGGTGTGTCCTTCATGATCAAACTTCACACAATGATGCAAAGTGGAAGGGACATAACCCATAACACAAATCTAGGGTCTGCCAAGCAACAGGTTATATTGAAATTCCCCTTCCAAGACATAAAATAACTTTAGAAAAATACAGGGGCCCACGTGAATCTGGAGGATGACAGTACCTAGTGTATAGGTGATAGAATCATTGAATGAATGCAACATGAAAGGATGTTTATGCATTCAATTATCAGGTATGTGTATTTGAGTGAATGCATGGGATGAAATGATATTAATGCTAGTGACCCCATCGATCATAACATGTCGTACACGTATATCATTGATGTGGAAAGAGACGAAGAGAGCTTGGTTTGGGTCATCTGTTTGGTGTAGTGTGATCTCTTCCTCTGAGAAGCTAAGGGAGGCTACTTGGTGAGTAGGTTAAGGTGTGGATAAAGGTGAAAAATTTGGTGAGAGAGGCTATATGATGGGGTGTGGTAATGGAGGCCACGGGTGTAGGGTCATTGGGTAAAACCTCACTAGATTACAAGACCTCCATGAGAGCTTGATGATGGGATTATGAGGTTTGGATGAGGTCATATAAGGAAATTTTGAGGGGGGATTGGTGTAGTTGTTTTAGCATCGCACGGTGTGTAACCCCATTAGAAATAGGATATGTGGGGCCGCAGATAGTGATTTTAGGTGTGGGTGTAGATGGTATGTTGGGTATAGGATTAGTTGGTGAGTCAGTTGCCTTTTCCTTGCCTTTGTCCTTCTAAGAATGGGTAGCAACGTGGATCATGTTGATATGAGGTGGGGAGGTAGGTGAGGTAGGTGAGCCTTGAAAGGTATAGTGACATGAAGGGAAAAATCCTAGTGGTGGGAAGGAACTTTGTGAGATGAGATGGACACATCAACATTTGGGTGGAGGTTTGGCAAGGTCGTTGATGCAAACCATGTTAATTTTAAATCTCCGAGATGGTTCTAGGAGCTATGGGGGTAAAGGTCTGGGTCGTTGAGTAGGAAGTGAGGGAAAAGATGTGGGAATGGGTGTTGGTGAAATGGGGTCTTCATTAAGAAGGTCATCATCGTTAAAGTTTTCTTCAGGAGGACACAAATGGAAAATAATAGTTTTTAAAGCTTTGTAGTTCTCTACATCGTGCCCTAACACATGATGGTAGGCACAAATTTTGGTGTCATAAAACCCATTTGGTTTGAGTTTGAGAGGGTCATAAGGTCCGAGAGGTGGTAATGTGATGACATAAATTTCAAGGAGGTTGGTTAAAATTTTAGCGTAGGACCCCGCTAGTGGATCGCAATGGGAAGTGAAGGTGGGTTTAGGTGTAGGCACGGAGGACTATAGAGGAACAGTATTTGCATGAGGGGGAGTAGGTCAAGCTACGGTTTTAGGTGTTGGTGTGATCTTAGGAATTATTCATGTTTTTTTGGGTAGGGGTATGATAGATAAAACTGACAGGAGAGTGTATGGTTATTTCGACTACCTTATTGGAGGGTAGGGGATTTTTTTCCTTAGGTTGTACCTCCTTGGGTAAAGTTGATACTGGAACATGAGATCTACAAGGAGAGGTGGATGGTGGAAGAGGGTGCATTACCCACTAGGATAACAGATGTGTTATGGAGGTAGATGGTGTAGGTCGTGCCGAAGGTGTGAGGGAAAGAAACTAAAGTGTCATGGGTAGTAAAGGAGTGATCAATGGTATTATAGGTATGGGTGGTAAATATGTTGCAAATGTGAGTGGAAGTCATGGCAGGTGCTTGGATATGTTTGAGGTTTGTAATGGTGGAATGGGCTGCTATGTTTTGAGTTTATCGGCAGGTGGAGGTTTCTTAAACTTTGTTAGAAGGGTGAGGTCCTAAGAAATACAAAAAGGGTTAAGGTGATGAAGGTGTGATTGGTGAGGTTGGAGTATGAGATTTATGGGGTTGGCTCTTCTATTTGGGTGTTAGGGTAGGTTTGGTATTGGCCTTGGAGGATATAACTAAATCTAATTTTATGGGTGGATGAGTAAGGTTGGTGGTAGGGATGACCCCTAAGGTAGTGCTAGGTTTAGTGCTTAGTTCAATTGGCTGAAATTCTATTTTTGGGTAGATAGTGGAAGTATCAACAAGTGACATTTGCATGTGCATTGAGGAAAGAAGTAGAAGACACCTGTCGACACTAAAATTTTCCTCCGTAATTTCTATTTCATTAATGTATGTATTAGGAATAGGATGTTGTTAAGTATAATTAGTAGTAGCGTCTGATAGAAGATAACGGTGCCGTCAGTACGGTGCCGCCAATAATGTGGAGTACGGTAACAGTCAAAGTATAATAGGAATGTTGTAAAAAGTAAATATTTGTCGTAAGTGGTTTGGTAATGTTAAAATGTCAAAGTTTGGGTAATTAGAGAAGTAGGGTCTACATGATTAGGAATTAGAAATATTATATTGGTAATAAAGACAAGGAGTGAGGTCATAAATATTTTGTGTATTTTATTTGTAAAAAGTCTAAAAATGTGGAACCCATGTAAAATGATAAGGTTTATCTTATCTTAATAGATAAGCTTACATGTACAGATAAGAGTTAAGGTATGGAATATGATTCGTCAGAGTGGATTTCTTATCCTATCTTAGAGATAAGATGGATAATCCTGGAAGTTCTATAAATAGAGAGGCCACCCCCCTCATTTAGCATAGAAGGAAGTAGTGAGAAATATTGTAGGAAGTGTGTGAAGGAAGCCATCAGTTTAAAGGTGTGTTGAAGAAGCCATTAAGAGGTGTAATTGTAAAGTTTCTACCATAGTCTTGGTGAAAGGCAAGTGAAGTCAATAACACTTGAAGTACCCCATGGGTGAGATTGTAACAGTTTCATGTTAATATTATAATTTATTTTGATATTTCAGATTTGTCATCATTCTGTCTTATCATAGTTGATGGTATTCTTGTGTTATGTTGTTGTTTTGTTTCCAGATTACATCCACCAAACTAAAGGCTGTGAATTAGTAAATAATCATAGCATGAAGAGTTCCCGGTGAAGAATTATCATAGTGCCGGATTGGTGACGACATTTTGGTTCCGTTGCCGGGACCATTCCTCGTTGGTGGATTTTCTGGAGAGATATTCCCACTTAGTCAAAAATCAATTAGAGGGTAACCTTGTTTTTACTGTGCATAGTAGTTACCATGGTAAAGTCATTTTTGCCATGAATAGTAGTTACCATGGTAAAGTCATTTTTGCCAGAATAGTATTTACCATAATAAAGTCACTTTTTACCGTGAATAGTATTTACCGCAGTAACTTCACTTTTTACCGTGAATAATGTTTACCATAGTAAAGTCAGTTTTTACTGCAGTAAGTCAAGTCTTACCATAGTTTACCGTGGTCATTTCTATTTTACTGTAGAAAGGTGTAAAGTCACTTTCTAGTATAGTGATTCCAATTATTTGTACAAATAAGTCTTGTTGATTGTACTTGTGAGTTGGTATTTCACGGTGGTTACTTTTGAAAATGGGAAAGATTCCTATTTTTTCAGCTCAATCTAATGAAGATGCTTCTTCTTTCATTCAAGAGTTTAAGCGATCTTGTATTTGTAATGGCCTTACAAGAAGGGAACAATGGATTGAATTTTTTCCTACCTTTTTGGATGGTTCAACACTTAGGTGGTTTGAAACACTAGGTGATAATGTGAAAAATTCACGGGATTTATTAACTGAAATTTTTCTTGAAGAATTTGGTGAACAACAGAAATATGCAGATCTTATGATCGAGATCACAAATCTATCCCAAGGAGAGAAGGAGAAGATAAGGGATTATCATGCTCGTGTTCTAGAGCTAAGGAGGAAGCTCGATGCCCAGATCCGGAAGGAAGGACTAGCAAATGGGTTGATGAATGGCGTGGATAATCTCCTCTGTAAGCACTTCATTCTTGGGATGAAGCCAGAGATCAAACAATGAGTGAAGTATGAACACCCAGCTACCATTGAACAAGCAAAGGAGATTGCAAGAAGGCAAGAAGAAAGCATGGAAGAGGAGCCCAAAGAAATTGTTGCTAAAGTAGAGCCTACACCAGCACCTTTGGTCCAGAATCCACAACCACTCCCGGTGAGCACAAATATTTCTCCTAGTACATCTACTGAGTATGAAGATCTGCTCAAAAATATGGGTCAGTTAACTATTAATCTTCTTCAAGGAAAGGAATTTAGTTCTCAGGGAGGAGATAGAGGTCCAAAAAGAAATATTTCTGAAGTTGTTTGTTATGGTTGTTATAAAAAGGGCCATTATAAGTATAATTGTCCAGATAGAGCTTATACATCTGGTAAAGGAGATAATGATAAAGGAAAAGCACATGTGAATTCTTTTGATGTAGTAGATAAGAGCAGAAACAATGAAGTAGATGTGTTTGTAACAAAAAGAAAGAAAGAAAAAGATAATCAAGATGGAAATGATCCTAAGAAGATGAAAGAAGAAACTAGTAAGAAACATAGGAGAAGAAAGTTGGGTGTGCAGGATTTTCTGATTTCACAGGGGCAAGGACCATACTCCATCTTGGAAGATCTATCCAAAAGGCCTGCAAATATTACATATGGTCAACTCTTGGCTATGTCTTCTAAGAAGAGGCGGGAGTTGCGAGGTGGACTCAATGCTCGAAGAAGGAAGGAGGTTGAGGTCCCTGTTTTGGAGGCAGAGGCATATCCCTATGCTCCACAAGCTGAGGTATTATGTAATGGTATTTCAATTCATGATGTCTTAGTTGATGGAGGTGCTGCAGTTAATGTAATGACCGAGTCTGTAATGAATATGTTGGGTTTAAAAATTGATCTCCCTTCAACACTTATGTTAAGGTCATTAAATAAAGGAAAAACTAAACCAGAAGATGTAGTTTCAAATGTGGCAATATCTGTTATGGGTGTGGTATGTGTGGTAGACTTTCAGGTGATGAAAAATGGTACTGTTGCGTACCCAATGCTACTGGGAAGACCATGGCTAAGGAGACTTCATGCAAGAAACTACTGGAATGAAGGTTTCATGACACTTAGACGTGGTAGAGAGAGGGTGAAGATAAATGTGATCCCTCGACATCATAAGGCAGAACCTGTGGATTCAAGTGATGAAACTGATGATTGGACATCCTCTGATTACTCTAGTACCAGTGAAGTGGACACTGAAGATGAAGAAAGTGAGGTTGATGTTTCAGTCATGGATATCCTTCTAGTCACACCAAATCATGACCCCATAAAATTATCTGAAGAAGAAGTTGATGATCGTCTCTAATAGATAAAGATTGGTGATGCTATGATGGATAGTGAGAAGGAATCCTACCTCTAGCTCTTTCGAAGGTACATACACCTATTCACTTTTGATTACAAGGAACTCCGTCAAGTAATTTGGGTAGAACATTCTATTGAGCTGGTAGATTGTGCTAAGCCCATAAAGCAAATGCCATATAGAATGAATCCTAATTTTTCCAAGACTGTAAAAGAAGAAATAGATAAGTTGCTTGATGCAGGATTCATATTTTCTATGGAGAATTCAGAATGGGTTTCTCCCATTGTGATCTCAATAAAAAAAATGGGAAGCTATGCATTTGTGTTGATTACAGGAAGCTCAATAAGGCAACAAAGAAGGATCATTACCCTCTTCCATTTTCAGATCAGATCTTGGACGAAGTAGCTGGCCAGGAGTGCTATAGTTTTGCTGATGGATATAGCGGCTACAACCAAGTTCGTATAGCAGAGAAAGATCAGCTGAAGACCACGTTCACCACTCCTTGGGGAATGTTTGCTTATAGAGTTATGCCTTTTGGGTTGTGTAATGCTTCAGCAACATTCCAGCATTTGATGAATAGGGTGTTCGAACCCTACATTGGGACCTTCATCAGAGTATTTTTGGATGATTTTTACATCTATGGGAGCAAGTTGGACCACCTGCACCAAATGGAGACAACATTTCAAAGGTTAGATGAAGCACAAGCCTCACTAAACCCTACAAAGTGTGTCTTTGGATGTTCTAAAGGTGTTTTTTTAGGGCATGTTGTATCCAGAGATGGTATTGGTACTAATCCTGATAAAGTTTCAAAAATCAAAGATTTACCATTTCCTATGAATAGAAGTAAGTTGAGATCATTTTTAGGCCATGTGGGTTACTATAGAAGGTTCATCAAGAATTTCTCAAAGATTGCACAGCCACTAACCCAGTTCTTGAAGAAGGATGTTTCTTATGAACCAGGAAACAAGGCGCATGAAGCTTTTAGACAACTGAAGGAATCCCTGGTGTCTTCACCTGTTTTGAAGAATCCAGATTGGAGCAAGCCATTCATTGTGTACACTGATGCCTCAGATGCAGCACTAGGTAGTACTTTGAGCCAAAATGATGAAAATGAGAATGAACATCCATTTACTTTGGGAGCAGAAAAATGAGCAGTGCTGAGGTAAACTATACTGTAACTGAAAAAGAGGCTCTGGCTATCATTTTTGCTGTAAAGAAGTTTAGAAATTACTTGCTAGGGTAGAAATTTATAGTTGTAATGGATCATCAGGCTCTGAAATATATTGTCAATAAGCCTAACCCATCAGGGAGGATAGCAAGATGGATAATTTTGCTACAAGAATTTGAATTTGATATTATAGATAGGCCAGGAAAGAAGCATGTCAATGTAGATGCACTCTCTCGAGCCTATGATGGTTTAGGATCATCTTGTGATGATGATGATTTTCCCGATGCAGCATTGTTCTCCCTTGACACAATCCCTAGTGAATACATAGATATTTGGAATTATCTGAATGAATTCAAGTTTCCTGATGGTGCCAATGCAAAGACTAAGAGAAAGATTACTCAAGCCAGTCGTCCATATTCTATTCTGCATGGAGCATTATTTCGAATAGGACCTGATGGACAGTACAAGAGGGCAGTTGGACGTGATCAAGGAAAGGAGCTGCTATAAGAATTCCACAATGGTACATGTGGTGGGCACTTCTCTGGACAACTTACAGCAAGAAGGATCTTGGATGTAGGTTATCACTGGCCCACTCTTTTTAAAGATTGTTATAATTATTGTAAGACATGTGATATTTGTCAAACACATGGTAACCGTAAGACTTCATCAGCTCCATTATGTCCTATTCTTCCCCTTGGTCCCTTTGAAAAATGGGGAATAGACATTGTAGGTCCACTTCCAACTACATCACGTCAAAATAAGTATATTGTAGTTGCCACAAATTATTTAACCAAGTGGGTTGAAGCTAGGCCATTGAAAATAGCTTCCATGGATGAAGTGGCAAGGTTCATATATGAACGCATTGTCACCAGATTTGGTTGTCCATTAGAAATTGTAACAGATAAAGGAAGCCACTTCATTAATGAGGTGGTAGAAGCCCTAGTCAATAAGTTTTCTATCAAGCACAGGAAGGAAACAACATACAAGCCAATCACAAATGGACAGGTGGAACGAACAAATTTTGTGTTGTGTCAAATTCTAGCAAAAGATGCAGCCTTGCAGGTACATAAATGGGATAAAAGGATTCATGCAGCATTGTGGGCATATAGGGCAACATCAAAGTCAGCAACAGGATACTCCCCATTTCAGTTGGCCTATGACATTGATCCAGTTCTTCCTATTGAGTTTGATATTCCCACTGTGAGAGTTATGAAAAATGAAAGGATGGATGGAAGTGATTCAATAAAAGAAAGGTTGGTACATCTTCATTTGCTAGAGGAAATGAGGGAAATAGCAAAGGATACAAGCCATAAGAAGAAAATGAAGCAGAAGGAATACTTTGATCAAAAGATCTGATGGTCTCCATTTCATGTGAATGACTTGGTCCTAGTATATGATTCCAGATACAAAAAAACAAGACAAAGAAAATTTCTTCCAAAATGGATGAGGCCCTACAAAATAGCAGCTGTGCATGAAAATGGTACGTACCGACTGGAGGAATTGGATGGTACTCCCATTATGAAATGGGTCAACCATGACAAGTTGAAGATTTTCCAAGCACCAGAATAGTCTACTCTGAGGACGGAGTAGAAGCTAGGAAGGGGGAAGATGTCGACACTAAAATTTTCCTCCATAATTTCTATTTCATTAATGTATGTATTAGGAATAGGATGTTGTTAAGTATAATTAGTAGTAGCGTCTGATAGAAGATAATGGCACCGTCAGTACGGTGTCGCCAATAATGTGGAGTACGGTAACAGTCAAAGTACAATAGGAATGTTGTAAAAAGTAAATATTTGTCATAAGTGGTCCGGTAATGTTAAAATGTCAAAGTTTGGGTAATTAGAGAAGTAGGGTCTACATGATTAGGAATTAGAAATATTATATTGGTAATAAGGAAAAGGAGTGAGGTCATAAATATTTTGTGTATTTTATTTGTAAAAAATCTAAAAATGTGGAACCCATGTAAAATGATAAGGTTTATCTTATCTTAAGAGATAAGCTTACATGTACAGATAAGAGTTAAGGTATGGAATATGATTCGTCAGAGTGGATTTCTTATCCTATCTTAGAGATAGGATGGATAAGCCTGGAAGTTCTATAAATAGAGAGGCCACCCCCCCTCATTGAGCATAGAAAGAAGTAGTGAGAAATATTGTAGGAAGTGTGCAAAGGAAGCCATCAGTTAAAGGTGTGTTGAAGAAGCCATCGAGAGGTGTAATTGTAAAGTTTCTCCCATAGTCTTGTTGAAGTACCTCATGGGTGAGATTGTAACAATTTCATGTTAATATTATAATTTGCTTTGATATTTCAGATTTGTCATCATTCCGTCTTATCATAGTCGATGGTATTCTTGTGTTCGGTTGTTGTTTTGTTTCCAGATTACATCCACCAAACTAAAGGCTGTGCATTAGTAAATAATCATAGCACGAGGAGTTCCCGGTGAAGAATTATCATAGTGCCGGATTGGTGATGACAGCTCCTTCATAGGTGAGGGAGGGGATGAAGGTTGTTCCTCTGTGGATGGAGGAATAGGTGAAGTGGGTTCATGTGTAGGTGGAGGACTTCGGGCCAAGATTTCCTCTATGGAAGGAATATGAGGCAATTGGGAAGCAACTGGTGTGTCACTAAAAATAGCATGGATCGCACGGGTATGGCTATCAGTTGAGGTTTCTCCAATTTGGTGAGAAGAAGGGGCATGATTAGGAAATAGTTTCTTGAAGATGTGCAAGTTTTGATTGGCAGGTGCGTTTGGATTTTCCAAGACTAACTCACCGTTCTTGAGCATTTACTATAAAATGTTCTTGAAAGTGATGTAATTGTCGTCATTATGACCTTTTACCCGATGATAGTTGCAAAAGTTGTGCTCTTTGTACCACGAAGGTGTGGGGTGAACAGGATCAAAACTAGTATGTGGTTTTATAGGAGGAAGGGTGATGACCCCAGCTTTAATGAGCTTTTCTAAAATAGAAGAATAGGGCTCCCTAATTGGGTTGTATTTCTGTTGTTCTCATCTGAATTGAAAAGTCTAGATAGGAGAAAGATTTAATGAGGACTTAGCTTGATTTGATGGATGAGCTGGGCCGACCTTGAGTACCACTACGTTAGTGGTTCCATTAGCTTTTGAATAATTATTCTATGGTTTTGAAGAAGAATAGGTATCATTTGACTTAAATTCTGAGTTCTTATTGCGTAGTTGGATTTTCTTTTCTTCGATGGCGTGAATCTCTAGCTTTTGTGCTAAGGTGAATACCTCATCGAAGGTTTGGAAAGTCTACACCTACAGGGTCGATGAGATATGTCTAGCACAAGCCCGAGTGAAGAGCTCTATGAGTTCAGTTTGTGGTAGTTGGAATGTAAGTTGATTGATTAGGCTATGCCAACGAGTGATAAAATCAGTGATAGACTCATCGTTATATTGACGAGTAGAGTAGAGGTCAGTCATGATAATCTTCTTAACAACGTTGAAAGAGAAGTGATCCAATAAGGCTTGGGCTACCTAATTAAATGAGTAGATAGAATGTATAGGTAACCCACTATACCAGTATACCGTGGGCCCGGTCAGAGACATGGAAAATTTCCTTAGAAGAAAAGTGTCATCATTGGCGATCAAATAAAACCCATGTTTGAAAGACCGCAAATGTTTTTGTAGGTTCTTTTTACTATTGAAGTAGTTAAATTTAGGCATATCCAAATGTATGGGATATAGATGAATATGAATGGATGGGTGTATGGGATCATTACAAATTTCACTGTAGGTGAGAGAGTTGCGTGAGATAGAAACCATTGCCTCCAGTGTCTACATCTAGTCCATCATTAACTTGATGAGGTCATTAGTAGGTGGTGATGGATGGGTACCTCATGTAGCATAATAAGGTTGATGTCTGAAATATGATGGAGGTGACATTCTAGTATATGGCTATGTTGCATAGGTAGGTTGAGAATGAAGGAGTGAGATAGGGGGTACTTACCCAAAACGAATAATAGATGAAACTGGAGGTTGCTGATAGTAGGTATATGGAGGTGGAAGGGTCGAGGTAACCCTAGTAGCGATGGGGCTAAGGACTATGGAATGGAAAGGAAAATGTTTTGAAATGGGGTAGGGGTCATCAACATCAGGGGTGGTTGCATTGCTATGGGTATATGTGAGACAATAAGCGTAGATGAGGCTATGTTCTGGGTAGTTGACGAAGGTATAGTGGATGTTGCGGGTGCAATAAATGTACTCGACATTGTGGTCATAGTAGGTGTAAGTCCTGGATATGAAATGACTAGGGGTAAGGAAGGTGCGAGTAGTGCAGAGCTAGAAGGGACTGACGTGGAAGTAGGAATGAGAGTCGGGGGGATAGATACGGGCATGTCGTATATCAACTGATCTGAGGCATCTTGAGTGGATGAGTGGGAAAGATAGAACTGTAAGGTGGCAAGGTTCTAGTCAAGGAGTTGTGCGAACTCCTTATCACCTGTGGCGATACTGATAGGCTGGGTAGGATCCATGGGTGATATAATGGAAAGTGGTGAAGGAATAGGTAGGAGTGGTTGAAAAATAGTGTGGAATATGAGGGTGTTTGCTTGGCCACAAGTCAGCACCATGTGAACAAGTACTGATGTGGTAGGACTGCTTTCTGTAAATGTCACACAAATACAACAAAAATAGGAAAAATAGGTGGTGGTAGGTGAATTGGGTAAAATGTCAGCTAGAAAATTGAATAGGCTAACCAATTCTGGTTAGGGTAAACTGATGTCGGTCACAGGTAACTATGGTTGGTCACTCTGGAAAAAGAACAGTTTTCCAAAATATGGCAAAAGGCTAATAATCTGCTAGGTAGATAAGATGCAAATGGATTTTATCAGGACAGAGAAGATGATGAGAGTTACAGAGACTATGAAAAACAAAGAATATGAAATAGGTTTCCTTTTGGGTAGATTAACCAAAAGAACAGTAAACCGATGCCGGTTGGGTAAAATGGTTGATGGTCAGAGTGTAACCGACAACGGTCACTGGACCGACACCGGTAACTATGAAATTGAAATATAGATGAAAAAAAGGTGGTTGTGATTTAAAATCAAGTGTGGAATCAAACCCAAAATTCTAAGAATGATGAAAATGGGGTCTAGGCACACTTAGACGAAGTTGGAATACACTAACTATGATGAGGAGCGTGCAAGGAGAAATAAAAAGATGAAGAACCTGTCTTCTCACCTCAAAACACAAGCCAAACAGAAACACTAAGAAAAATACGATCCGAAGAGTGCTCTTTCCTTTATGTTTGTTCAACTTATTCTATTTAGAAGACTGACTCATGAACTTTAGAATAGAGTTTTTGGTGAGGAAGGCTTCCTACGAAGAAGGAGATCTACAAGTAGAGGTTTCAGGTTATGTTATGGTGGGGGCGGGCTGTCCTCTGAGATAATGACTCGACATAAGTAACGAGATGGGTATCCACTATGCCATGATCATGTGATCACCTATAGCTTCTTCCAAGTGAGATTTTGTTTAAGAATGTGCGTATTTTTCAATTTTGTGATGTTTGGTAAGACTCAAAGAGAGAAAAAGAGAAAGAAAGTGTTTTTTTACGATTTATTTGTCAACCATCAACTAGTCATGACTTCCAACATATAGGTTGCCCTCATTTAATGTCAGCTAATGCAGTAAATCAGAATGAAATGCATTTTATTTTAAGCCCAAATTGAAATATTGAATTTGATGTCACAAAAGATGAATAGGAGAGAATATGATCTTTCACTAATACAATACTGATGAAAGAAAAGAAGAATTATTTTTATAGCACCAAAACATGATTGATTTTAGAAAATAGAAAGAAGAGAAGATTCCAGGGGAGAAATTTTAATGTGAGAAACTTTCAGAAAGGAAACAAACATACAAATTTTCACCTAGAAATGAAGAAATGCAACGAACCCCAAATGGGTCCCACCGGGCATGCCAAAATGTTTCACTTGATTCTAAGAAGTGTTTCTTTGAATGTGATGAAATAGATAATGGTAAAAGGGCTATGAGGAATACATATTAAAGATATTTGAAGGTTGTTGCGCATGTATGAATTCTTGATCCACAATTGATCGTGAGAGCTTCCTTTTGGATAGGAGGAACTACCTAAAATGAACAACAAGACCACCAAAAGAGATTAAATAGCATATGACAGTGGAATGCCTACCATATGCTAGTTTTAGGAAGTGTGATACTCCCTAGAAGGCTATCAATCCACTGTTGAAAACAATTCAATGTTAAAAATAAATGAAATCTTAATGTAGTTAAAATGATTTAGGTATCTCATTCGACTACAATAAGCAAATTCGTTCACAACAGGCTAAGCTATGATTGAATCTGAAGGGAAAGGTCTCTGTCAGAGTACTAGTACTGGTCAAGGTCTAGTTTTGGGCTGTTTTGGTTATTCGGTGGGGAATTTAGGCTCTATTCTTGGTCTAAGGGTAAAACACAGAGACCAACGTTAGTCTAGCATAACTGATGACAGTTGAGGATGGACCAATGATGGTCATGGGTAACTGACGTCAGTACAGTTAGGTGATAGAAACTTATTAAAACCTTGTTGTAAGGAAAAATGTGAGGCTAAATGGAAATGAAAAGGGAAATGAAAAGGTTTATGGAAATCTTAGGTATACTCAGAGGTCTTTAACAGTCGAGTATGGGCAATTTAATGGTGTGGGTGAAGGAATGATCAAACTTGCACGAACATAAATGGTTGGATAATGGGAATGGAAGTAGAAACTGATAATAGAGGTAACAAAGCATACTAAAACGAAAGTAGATGAATACTGGTTAACAAAGTACTTATTGTTGTATGAGCTTGATGGCTAGATGGTAATGGAATTTTATCAGATGGATGGAGTTTGATGTGGTGATGTCACTTATCAGGATGTTCCCATGAATGCAAGTGTCTCTGTGATCACTTATATTGTTGGATGTGGATGTTTGGATCAATGTGCAAATGTTGGTTCTGCTTACATGCAGCTCTGGTTTCATTTTTTTGCTCTCTGAATGTGCTAACCTCAAAATAAGGTTGTTTTGAGGAATAAATGGTAACTGATGATGGTTTCGGGTTGACTGGCAGCGGTTTAAGGTGATCGACATCGGTTAGGGTGGGATTTTATAGGTTTACTAAAATGGGTAGATCTGCTTGATTTCTTGGATCTTGTTCATTTCTTTTTTACAGATTAGAACAGAAGATTCCTTTCTAATGGGTGAGAATGTGTTAGAGGGAATGTAGGATTTGATTTTTAGGGTTTAGGTAGGTCTTAGTTAGTTATGTAACATACTAAGAATATATTTGGGGTGAGGTGGCTAGGTGTGAGAATTATCTTAATTAGGATATTTAAATAATAAATATTGTGAGGACATGGATTAAATTAATTAAATTAATATTAGAGTGGGGTGAAAGGGGCCATGGTTAGGTGAGTTTTTTCAAGATGGTTATTTGACAGGGGACCAAGGGGAGTGTGACCCAATTTTGGTGTCTACAATCATACTCATGACTTAGAGCTTACAACAATTGTTCATGCTCTTTTGCGTTGATGTTATTTACTTTTGGGTAGGATATTCATTTTAAGGACTGATCATGGTATCTTGAAACATATCTTCTCATAGCCAAACCTCAATGCTCGATAGTGGCGTTGGATGGAGTTCATGAGTGAGTACGACATGGAGGTGTAGTATAGAAAAGGAAAGGAAAATGTCATTATAGATGCACTTAGTAGATGAGGACATGTGCTTGCATCATTGACACTACAGTTAGAATTGAGAGGCAAGATTCTTTAGCATCTTCAAGAGGACATGTTTTATGAGGGTGCTAGATAGATGATTGAGTCACATGGTTCATTAGAGGGAAAATATTTAGGTTGCATTTGGTTCAAGAGGTGCATCTATGTGTCTAAGAAGAGTGATCTGCGTAGTTTCATCCTTATAGAGGCTCATCGAGCCTCATATGTAGCACATCCAGGAGTGAAGAAAATGCACACTGATGCGAGAGTGTTATATTATTGTCCTGATCTTCGACAGGACTTAGGAGATTTTGTTGCACGTTGCCTTGAGTGCTAGAGGGTCAAGGTAGAGAATTATCATCCCGTAGGAATTTTACATCCTCATGATATTCCTGAGTGGAAATGAGATGTGATCTTTATGGATTTCATAGTTGGAATCCCTATCTCTTCTTATCGTCATGATGTCATTATGGTCAGTGTGGATAATTTGACCAAGGTTGTGCATTTCTTGCCAACCAAGGTCACTTATAATGCACATGCCATCGCCAAAGTATTTATGGACGACATTTTTTGATTACATGGGATTTCGAAGACCATAATCAATGACAGAGATACCATTTGCACATATGTTTTCTGGACTTCATTTCAGACCGCTTTGGGTACTCAGATCAATTTCAGCTCAGCATACCATCTAGAGATAGATGGACATACAGATAGGGTTAATCAGGTACTGGAGGACATGTTGAGGATGTATGTGATGAACCAACATAATAAGTTGGAATATTATCTTCATTTAGTTGATTTTTTATACAACAGTAACTATCACAGCTCCATTGGTATGAATCCCTACTAGTATTTGTTTGGTCAACCTTGCAGGACACCTCTAAGTTGGGACATACTAGATGATAGGACTATTTTGAGACCAACTTACCTACAAGACTTAGAGCAGTAGATTATTCTCATTAGACAACATCTTGAGAAGGCTAGAGCATGCTAGAAGGCATATGTAGACACTAAGAGGACTGATCGTCACTTATCAGTGGGTGAAAAAGTCTTCTTGAGAGTTCATCCACATAAGATCCCAATACAATATGGAAAGGTTTCTAGGATATCTCCTTATTTTTTGAAGCCTTTATATATTTTAGAGGTCGTCGGTTTAGTTTCCTATCACCTATTATTTCCACTATGCCTTGCACAGGCACAAGATGTATTTCATGTTTATGTACTATGTAGATATGTACCTGATGTCTCTCATGTTTTGGATTAGTAGGAATTACAAGTAGAGGACAGAGGATAGTGGAGGATAAACCCTGTATGTATACTTGAGCACCAGAGGTTGGCCCTTCGAGGTTGAGACTCTGACTAGGTTAGAGTGTAGTGGGACAAATATGATGAGACAATAACTACCGATTAGGATGATACATCAATGACTTCCAGAAGGAAGTATAATTTTATGGGAGGGGGAAGTAGTTTGCACATTTTTATAGCCTACGTTATCTGACAGGGATTAGATATATTTTTGACACTATGTTATGTTATTTGATCTTCATGGACATGTATGGTGATTTGGGTATATAGCGCAAATTTGAATTGATTAGTATGTTGACACATTTTATTTGATGTTGTGCATACTAGCATCTTGTTATGTTACTTGGGCCTAATTGATATATGATGGATGCATAGATTAGTCACATGTCTTGATGTTATAGATTATCTGATTATTAATGAGAACACAAGATAGCATGGATGTATGTCATTTATATGTATTGCTATGAATAAAACATGATGAAATGTGGGAAATTGTGCATGTTTCACATTTATGATTTCATGTTGATGTTGTGATCTCATATAATTTCATGTTAAGAATTGATCGTTTATTTAGTGGTCAACTTAAACTGTATTGAACAGGTGCATTTAATGTGTTCATTGAGGTTACAGGTGGTAGGTCATAGGAGAACGTGGGTTTCAAAGTGGCTACCCAAACCGTGTAAAAGCGGCCCTTAGGGCTAAGTACTAACCATGTTAGTTTTATGAGGCCTCAGTGTTTGATTTAATTTTTTAGGCACCATGAGTGACCCTTATTTGTAATGTTGCATGTCATGTAAAATTAATTGTGATTAGTTTGTGTATTTTCTTAAGTAAACTAGCTTTGGGGACTTAATGGTCCCCACTTGCATTAATTTTTGTATTTTGGTAAGTGTATGTTAATTAAAGATGATTAGGGTTACATGTGCACCCTCGAATGGGCCCCACATCCTCTACACTTGTGCCCAAATGTGCAAAACTAGATATTGGGCTATTAATGACACTTTAAGCTACCCCTTTTAGTTTTGGGAGTTCACATAATATGCAAATAAGCCCTTGGACCCAATCTGTTAGGTAGGGTGAATTAATTTCGAGGCATAGAGGGAGTTTCACTCCCAATTTTTTCTCTTTTTTTTCACCATCCATGTAAGATGTATTAGTATGTGTGTTTTTCTAAAAAGTTATAGAAACTTGTTTTATTTTCTTTTCGAGAAATTTGGGAGAAGAGTTTTTAAAGTGAATTTAACTTTTGTTCTTTTTTATTTTGGGAATATTTGACTTGGAGGGAAGAGAGGGGTGACACATGTCACTCCCTCATTGGTGAGGAAATTTTTTGGTTTTTCTTCAAATTCTCCCTCATGGGGGAGAAAGAGAATTTTTTTGGGAGCTTCTGACTTGGTGCTTTGAGAATTTCGTGAGCTAGAGCTTTCTTGGATAAGGAAGTGGGAAAAACTTAGAGTGTTGGAGAGATTTTGGAGATAGGATTTTTATCTCATTCTATGTTTTATGTCATGTTACATCTTATCTTTCTTATAGTTTAAATGTGTGTTTTGTTGCATGTTTTGTATATTAGTTTGGGTATATTTATTTTATTTTTCTCCACCCATCATATGGTTTGATGGGTTTTGGAGTTTTACGGGGGAAGAGGGAGGGATTTTCCCTCTTAAACCTCATGGATTTATGGGCGAGCCTTGTAGGTTCTTTTCACTCACCTCATATGGTTTGAGGTGGGGAAGGTGGTTCATATGATTTGAACCCCCTTCTCCATTTTTGGAGAGGAACCCTAATGGATTTGAAAATCCTTTCAAGAAGGATTTAGGTGAAAAAGTGGAGTAATAAGGAGGGTTTTTTATCTTGGAGGAATAAGGAGGTTGTGAAGAAGGTGTTAGTGTGCATCCTATGGTTGGACCACACCTTTGGCACTTTTGGACCGTATTTCATATTCTCTTCCCAATTTGTGAGGATGAATATTGTTTTATCCTCCTTTCTTTTGTTTGTTTAATGTTGTGTTCTATTTAGTGCATGGACTTGTCTTGTATGTGAATATGTTATTGTTTATGTCTCCCTAAATCTTGTGCACATTTGTGGAATCTATCTCTCTCTCCCATGGGCTTGGGGGAGGCTAGCATGTCTTCCAACCTTTGGAAAGGCATGTAATGATGCCTATAGGTTGGGTGGTAAAACACGCTCTTACTCTTTGTGTTTGTATCTTGGAAAAGCACTCAAAGTTGGAGCTCAAGTATGGATATGGTTGGAGTTTCTTGTCATCAGGGCCTCCTCATTGGTTTCTCCAAATTTTTGTAAACGTTACTCTCATTGTAACTTTATGAATATGGCCTTCTGGGAGGTCCTCTTTTCCTTGTAAATTTTTATATTTTTTTTGATTTGGGGATTTATTTTAAAATAGTGTCATATTTATATATGAAATCTTCCATCAGTATTGGAAAGAAGACATGTAAAGTTGATTCCCTTTTGTATTTTAAGTATTTTGGGATTATGTTGTATTTTTGAGCTTAAGCTCCTTGGAAAAGAAATATGGTGAAAGAGATGAATCATTTAATATGAAATTGATTGGAAACTCCATTTTGAAATGAAAATTGGTGTATTGGAAATATGTTTTTTAAAAAAATGCAACATGTGATGTCAATAACGCTAAAAAACATGTGATTTCTTCCGTGTTTGTTCTTCCTCTTGTAGAAATCGACAATCATTATTTAGTTATTACATTTTAAGGAAATTTAGTGTAACATTGAGCTTGAAGATTATTTTAAATGGAAATATTTACATTCTTATAATACACCTCTTCTTGAAAATTTTGATAACATTATTTAGTAGAATGGAATTGTTTTTACTTCCTTTCCATGTGAAAACAAAGAATAGTTAAGAATTTATCGTATTAGGAAATCCAATATGAACGTGTATTCTTCCTGACTAAGTTTTAAGATTATTCTAATACACTCTCTTCTCATTTGAAATAATTTTTTACATTTATTTTATGTCAAAAGTATGTAAATCATTTTAACATAACTAGATAATGAAAAATTTTAAGTTCCATAATTCACCAAGATAGCAAAATAAAATTTAATATTTTACAACTTGAAATAATCATTTTTTATTTACATTGAAAATTATATATATATATATATATATATATTATAATATATGTAATAGTAATAAGATTTGCAGTGGAGTTTGAATGTTTATAGAATCATATTTAACAAAATAGAATAAATATTGGGAGGGGTCGAACCCTCCCCAACCCCACGAACCCAACTACCATCCTCCACCGGTTCCCACACCTCTTCCTACTCCCCCACACCTACGTATCCCACTCCATTCACTGCACACTCCCCTATCCCCACTCCCTCTCCCCACACATCCCTTCCCCCAATCCTTCCTCTCATCCACAAAACCCCTCTCCAAACCACTTCTCACAATGCTCCAAAACTACGGTTTCGACAAAAAAGGACTACAAATTTTCACAGTTGGGATTTAATTAGATTTGGTTTCTACTTTATTTAATAATTTTATGTGTGTGTGTGTGTAGACAAATTTACCTAAAAAAGAGATATGGGTATTCAATATACCCATTCAGAGAATGCATCTAGTGAAAATAAATGAAATAAATAATAATAAATGATAATGGATAATAATGGTATTTTTTCTTCAAGAATTACATGAATCAAAAAATTCATAGCTCCTTAACCTGCACAAAAAAAGAAAACAAGATGAAACAAATGAGAAGAAGAAAAGAAAGGAAAAGAAAACATTAAGTTGAGTTAGGGAAACTTTAGGGCAATATTCAAATCAAAGTCCAAGATTAGAATTATCCTAGGGCTCACATTAAATACTACACACCTTCAAGTCATGGGAATTTAATGGGAATGAGAAATAAAAATAAAGGGGGTGTGTGTGGGAAAATTAATTAAAAGGGGGAAAACAAATTAAAATAAAAGGGGGTATATTTATTAATTGTGACCCTAATAAATTTTAGCAGGAATAAATAACTAACTTGGTATTAGACTATTGATTACTTTATTTGGGTAAATTAAATTAATATAAAATAATTATTAACCAGAATCAGTTAAGAAAAATATTAGTATTATTTGTTCACTTCAAAAAAAAATTAGCCAAATTTTTAGTTACATTTTGGAGTGTTTTCCGATTTCCCGAGGTGGGGAACTACACATAATGAAAACCAAGTTCATAAAAAGAAGAGAAAGTTAAATTGCATGAAATTGGATCCCCCTAGGCATGTGGTTCATCTTCTCTGACATAGAAACACGTAGAAAATCTGACATGAACTTTAATTTACTAGACTCATGAATAAATTCCCATGTAAAGACCTTCTAAACTCAAGAGACAAACTTACAAATTTCATTTCTTCATATGCCAATATCATGTTGGCTTTGCAATGACTCAACCCATCAACCTATCTCATGCAAAAAAAATTGAAGAAGTTCTTTTACAATCTCACACGTCCTCATGACGTCCATGTATCCATCTAGAAGGCATGCCACCAATAACATTTTACAAGGTTCGAAACCATTTTTTCAGTCGTAACAGTCATATTTGAATGATAAATGTCAACTTTTAATCTTGATGTGAATAGAACTTGTGAAACATAACTCATACTTCTTTGTTTATGCTGATTCATCATCTAGAGCTCAAATCACTAACTCCCTCTATCATAAACACATTTGAGAAACATTTTCACACCTGTAAGAGCACTTTTCTTGTCACTGTAGCACTATCCAACCTTAGTATACCAATTCACCATCAAGTCATGCATTATCAAACCAATAAAATTGATCTCTTTGTCTTATTAAATCATTTAAACACTTCAATGAGGTAAGAATGTGTACTACCCCTATCCTAAAGAACATTCCTGACATAAATGCTCCTTAGAGAGAAAGATTTTCTCCCCCTTCCTCTTGAAACTTTAAACAATCCTATATGATATCCAAATTTTAATACTTTGCAACATAGAGGTATCCACATGAATGAATACGCATATATCCAAAAATATGAATCAAATACATTCTAGACTTCAAGGAACACTAGACAAATCTTTATCAATGTTCATACCAGATGAGTATTGTCACAAGACACTAGTAGAACTCACAGTCATGGGATCCATCTTATGACTGACAAATTAAACTCCTGAGATATATCATAATGAAAGACATACTGCCCTGCACCCTCAGTTGACTCAAATCACCGCTAGGATTTATGTTATCAACTTTAAAATCATTAAAGGTTTGAATCAACACAGAGCTCTAATGGAGAAAATATTCAAATACTATTGATGCTTACATAGGCCCAGCTCCCACTTTTACAAACAATGATCTCTACCATTTATTAAATCTTATTGGAATATTTAAACTTCATCCTCAGACCCTGTTACAATTCTTTGTTTCAAAGTTTTAAATCTTATCACAAACCTAAAATTCAGGATGTAAACATCTTAATCCTTACCGAACACCATGTGACACACCTTTTAGCCTAACTATAGACTTTGAAACCTCATCCTTACATCACACCTTTCTTCAATATGTTTTTACAGTCCTTTAGAAACCTTATTTGAGTCTTTTATCTTGTCATCCTTCTAAACGCCTGAAGTACTGAGAAATTTTCTTCTTATTCATTATTCACAGCTACTATGTACTGACATAAGGCTTTTTAATGTCCCTTACACTTACATATTTACTAGGGCATACTCAACCAGTTCCATATGTTTGTCCTACTTTTTTTTTCCTTCTTTCCTTTAGAGTGATGTTCTTCAGTTTCTTCTTTAGAATATTTTTTCTTTTCCACATTAGGATAACACATGCTAGCCACGTGTCCATAAGAACCACACTTGTAGAAATTACCATGAAATGAAACATGCCTAAAATCATTTTCTTGCATGACAGACGATCTTCCATGACATATAAGCTCTAAATTATTTCACTTGCTTGACTGCATTTTGTCATTTGATCCTTGACTTGATTCACCTTCATTTTTCTCTATACTACATAAATTTGCTATGAAACCTAGACCTGTTTTATCACTAAATACCTTTTGTTTTCCTAACATCTTATTGAGTTTTTTTGATCTCTCTTGAAAATATGATACCTTACCTATCATGATGATTAAATATTTCTTTATATCTTCATACTCTTTCCTTAGTCCTTCGTTCTCTTTCTTCAATTATTGTTTCTCAGCTAGGGTTTCCTTGAGTTGATTCTATACACAATTGAGAACTTCTTCTTGTTATTGATTCAATTTTTCCATTTTCTCTTTACAAATCTCTACTCCACATCTCATGTGATAAATATATCCCATCCTTGTCACTAAATATATCCCTGTATCTCGTTAAAGCTACTTCTAATGGCATGCTCTGATACCAATTGTTAGAAATGGCATGCTCTGATACCAATTGTTAGAAATGACATAGGGCTAAGAATAGGGTGAATCAGTCATGTAATAAAATTTTCACTTCTCTATTTCACACAATTAACATACATCCATATGAATCACATTCACTAGTGCTTGATCACAATTTGATATATTATAGTATGACATAAATACCTAATAGAAACACACAGAAAACTTGAATTTGTTCTTTATTGATTTTCAGAGCAGAGATCATTGATTTTATTTAAATCAATAGAATATAATATACAATCTAAATTTCAACAATACTATCAATATGATTTTGACAAAAACTTTCGACTGCAGACTAGTTAAAATTTTATCCTTCATCAACCTGTCACTACAAACACATCATCATCTCCATTCAAAAGGGACTAACTACTTCCCTGAAAGAGACTTCCAAGGGGGTATTTATTTACAGCAAAGTTTTCTTCAATTGAAGAGAAAAGGGGTTTTCATCAATCTTTCCTATCTCTGAATTTTGTCATTTATATCAACTCAAAATTGGAAACTCTTGACATTTTACCTTCCATAAGTTAGACTCTTGACCAAGTACCCTTGTTCATAATCTTTGTTGATGAAGCATTTCACATTGATAATCGACTATGTCAAGACAAATGGACCATGTGCATTATTTTTCATTTGTTATTACAAAAAAAACTCACTCAAGCAATTTCAAAGCTTTGTAACCATTACTTGATTTCATTTAAGCTGAAAGAATGAAGAAATGTTCCTCCGTGCTGGAAAAATGAAGACTTAACATTGATGAAATTACAAGATTCTTCCCTGTAGTGAATTTAGGAGAATACTGACATTTAAAATTTCTTTCATTTGAAATGATATGGTATAAAACATGGTCCAACACTTTTTTACTATTGATAAAATGCTATGTACAAAATTTAGTAAATTTACAATGGAGGAATTTTGAGTTTCGATGCTTTCATTTTGAAAAACCCTAGTTTCATGATTTTAGTGACAGTGAAGGCCAGAAATGTATTATAGGATTATTTCTTATTCAAATCATGATGGAAACAAGGTATTCAACCTTTTGTGAATTTGTTGAAGTAGTCTCTATTTTCTTCAATGAAATACAACGTTTGAATTTTTCACATTTGCTTCGAGAGACCACAAGAACATTGCACAAATCCAGATAAGATGTCTGAGCAAATTTTTTTGACCTATATGTGTGCATCTAAGAGATAGTTAAGTAACTAGATTGATCTTTCCATGTAATTTTCACATGATAGAATTCCTTTGAGAACTTTAACATAATTAAAAAAATTGTATAATTTCCTTCACATGATATTCCCATCTTACACAATGAATTTCAGTCCACATTCTCATTTCCATCAAGCATACAAAAATTCTTCTCCATATTTTCTTAGTCTTAAAAATTGAAAAAAATCATTTTCCACCTAGATAATAACCTTGAAAAGGAGCTTTCAGTTATATTTCTAAGTCACATCATTTACTAGCACATGCTTGACCAAAGGATTTGACATTGTGTTTATGGAATCTCTTAGAAAAGACCAAAGAAGTCTCAGAAGTTTGATATTACACTTATCCTAAACTTCAAGGTTTGCAACATTTCAAGCACACACACACTTAAAGAGGATTATGACAACCCTACTTAGGGACCTTTAAGGTCAAGGGTATCCTGACATACTAGTGATTTATGTTTTCTTGTCAAAACCTCATATGACAGTATGAGGGCAGGGTAATTGAGTTTCAATTTTTAGCAAAAGACCCTATAAAGTGCACCAAAATCTCTAATTTGATTTTTAGAAATGAATTTAATCCTTTTTATCTCTCAAATATAACTATGACCTATGTACTATGATTTTACTATTTAGTCCTCATGCTTGAATGAATAAGCTCTTGCAAAGACTGAGATAGACTAGCTAAAAGGGATATGCTTGAAGTCCATAAAAATCAACACCATGGAATGAAGGAATCATCATTAGAATCTAAGTAGTTGAATCATTTCAAAAAATTGACAAGAGGCCAAAATAATTCATTTCAACTCAAACACTCCAAGTAGGAGACCTGAGGTGGGAGAAAACCTTCTAGTAAATTACTCATATCTTCTCTGATACTTTTCCTTTTTTCCTGAACATTTTTACAAACACTTAATTATTGGATTTATATAAAAAAATCCATTTTATTATTTATCCGAAGAAGGAACTATATTTTTCTTGGGTGCTAATAAGATAGGTAGCACATTTTGAACTTTTTAAAGAACAATTTTTAGGAAATCTTACACAACTTTCACATACCTCATCAGAGTTTGATGAAATTTGGCATGGGGCACAAAAACACACCGTACTACATGACCCACAATCCCATTTTCTATAAATATTTCTATACTCTTGTATCCCATCTCATTCACCTCATCCTGCACTATCGGTTCTCAATACTACTTTCTATGCACTTTTTAATTTGGAATCCGGGAGCTAAACTGAGCCTTGATTTTCCTCACACATGTTATAGAAACTATTCCTAGGATTCTCACAAGACCAAGCCATGACCTATACCAACTTCTCACATCACATCAGGCTTTAGAAACAACTATATATGGGCTAGTTTGAACTACCACTTCCACCAAATGACCTAATAGTATGTGTGAGACATATTTGTCATGATTGTAACATGATTATTGACCTATATAACAAACTGTAATCTTCCACTATTGATCAAAATTAGGTTTCCCTAATTTTTTTTGAGTGGATTCTCATCTTAGAATGACTTGACTTGACCCATATGGATTTGATGGAATGATGTGTTTTTATAGACCCATATGGATCATACCTCCCCTTCCCATGAGGATTTTTGTCCCACAAAATCTTAGTGGAGGATTGGTAGAGGAATCAACTCCTTATCTTTCTTCGTCGAGTACCAATGGGTCTACCTTGGTGTATTTTTTTATTTTCCAACTTGCCAAGAATCCTATAGATCTCTGGTTTACTTCTATAGTGCTACATCCTCCTCTGAGTTTCCTTGGGTAAAATACTCTTTGGAAGGAAAATTATATATGTTTTCTTTATAACACATAGATGACCCTAGTAGGTGTTGTTGATGTGGAATCACAACACCCCTTAATGTCTGTAAATCGATGGGATGAGACTCTTAGTGTGACTGCATAACATGGAGATTCTCCCAAAGTGTGGGACTTTGTGAATCGGGAGAGCTCTCTGGATGAAAGACAGTTCCTATTCATCTGTTCAGGTGCACACATTCATATTACAGAGGATCTACTCTAAAACCTACTCTAACATGCCTAGGAGAGAGGGTTAAGGAGATGTAAGAAATAAAACCTAAACTAACAAGGGTGATGAACTAAAGGAATGTTGAACACCTGCTTTTCCATTAAACACAAACCATAAAAATGTAATACAACCATCATGCAAAAATAACCAAGATTGTAATGATAGCTTAGGAAAATACAATGAACACAAGAGAGGGTTGAAATCATCCACAGACTTATACTATCACTTGAAATATTTGATACAGGCCATTACAATGGCCAAGAGGAAATATTGCATTTATAGTTTGAATGGGAGGTTCGAGCTCCACAAATCCACTTTCAGAAAGAGAAGAAGGAAGGGTGCAAAAAAAAAAGTCCAACATTAAGAAAAATGCCCGTCCTTAAGATATATAGAAAGAATGAGAGAGAAAGGAGAGAAGAATTAAAATCATGCTTTAGCCACCCCAAAAGAGCATTGAATTAACCTCATTATGGTGGTAAGTGAGACCCCTGACAACCTCAAAAATGGAAGACTGTATTTATTAATTTTGACTAACTTAGTCTCACTAATTTAAAGATATCCAGTTGTAGTTGAGATCAGTTGAATGTCAGGGTCAGGCATTCCACGGGGGCTCTCACAATATCTTAAAAGATCTAAGAATTTAAAATTCTTTGTGGGCTTCATGACTCATCTTTCAATTGAATTGACCTTCTGCCAATATTTTTGAAACTGCTTTGGATTTGGAGTCTATCCGTACAAGATCCACATGGAATCCCCATGCATTCTTAAGATTTTGCTGCCTTTTAGATTCCTAGGAATGCGATGTGCCGAAACTTGGCATTTTCCATGAGCCTGCTTTGCTTTCTTTGAGTTTTGGCTAAGTCCCTTATGTTTAGAAGTAATTATGTTGGACCCTCAACATGTGGAGGGCCAACACACATTTGGGAACATGCCTTTATATTTTACCTTTGAAGTTGCATTGAGCTAAAATGTGGAGGATTCTGTTGGCTCTTTCCATGCTTAGAATTTTCAATGACCGATTCTACCTTTCTTGGGATCTGACCACATGGAGAATATGCACTCGTTTGGGGACCCCACTTTTGTCACACTTTTGAAGTTATTCTAATGAGGCACGTGGAGGCTTCCGCTGGCTCTTCCCATGCTTATACTTTTCATTGGCCGGTTCTACCTTTCTTGGGCTCTGACCACATGGAGAGCCTGCACTCGTTTGGGGACCCCACTTTTTTCACTTCTTTGAAGTTGCGCTGAGATGACATGTGGCACCTTATGTGGTTCTTTTTTCTTTCCCTTTCACTTTTTGGAATTACGCTGACATGACATGTGGCACCTTCACTGAGTCCATTACTTTGCTTTGAGTTGAATCGTTTAGGGATCGATTTTGAATTACTGAGTTATCTTTCTTCATTTTTTCAACCGTTTGTTTCCCTTAGATCCCCAAAAATTTGAATTCTAAAAACTTTGAGCCTTTTTTCATTTTTATTCCTCTTGAGCTCTGATATCATTTAACATTGTTTGGCCACTCATTTTCTAACCTTTCTTCTCCATTTTCGAGCTAGCACAACTAAACCAACCTCTCCATTTCTCCTTTCTAAGATCTTGTTTGATCAAATTTTTCCTAAGGGAAAAAATTGGATAACAGGTTCAATCTCTTGCAACTTGCTACCGAGTGCATCCCCATGAAGTATGGAAGACTTTGTCTCTTGAGATGTTTTTTTTGGATCGTCTCCATGTGTGTTGCTGCTATAGTCACCATTGTTCCTTGTATATCTTCCTCTTCTTTATTCCCAACTTTCAGGTCAAGTGAATAATTAAGTAGATACAATGGTTGCATAGCGGAAGTTTGTATTGCTCCTTGAATGAGTAGTTCGTGTGGTGGATTATTCTACAAAAAATGACAAGTGATATCCAAATCCTCCATCCTTTGGTTAGAATTATCTGTGCTCTCTCCTCCATTTTTCTTTTCTTCCAATGAAAGTAAAAAAAACTTGATGATCTACCTGAATAACATCTTGTGTGCTTGGTTAGCAGCTTATCAATAGCCTTCTTTGATTTTCTTTTGGTGTGTGTGGATGTTGAAAACTGACTCCATCCTTGACCCATCTATATTAGTTCTCTCTCCTTTGTGAACACAACATCCTTGGAATACAACTAAAATACAACTAAGGACTTTTGAAGACAACATCAAGTGCATCAAGTGGTATGATATCAGACCTCTAATACAACAATATATTGGGTATTTATCCCAAATCTAAAACTTTACACTTTACTTATAACTTAGTATTTCTACACCCCTCTTTACTCATCCCCAATAGGTTATGGATTTGGATACACATAAGTTCTTTAGGCCAAGCTGTTTTGATAACTACATCAGAAAATCAAATTTGACTGAGAAATGAGAATCTAATAAAGAATTTACCTTAGTCTTCTTGATTTGCATTTTTGATTTGTGAAATAGCTTACTCATATCTTCTTCTTCTTATCCCTCATACATGTTAGTGGCCATGCATACTATCCTTTCTTATACATCTTAATCATCCTCAATCTCCACCTCTCCTTTTGTTTTCACATCAACCATGGATTACTTGGAATCCTTGGTTTGGTGTCTTTGGGTGTAATTATAGATGTAACTTCCAACATGTGGCATCAGTATGTCCATTTACATCAAAATTCTTACAGAAATTATTAGGATCTTTACAAGTTATGCAAATTAGTAGCAGCATGTTTACCTTTCCATTTACCTCTACTAACTTGTCTGATCTCTTGTTCCTTTTGTCCTGCTGATCTGTTGACTTGGACTTCCTTTGGATTTGTTTCTCCTTGCTTCTTCTTGTCATCATCCATGTAGTATGCTTATATACAAGCTTCATTAAGATCCTTAGGAATTTATGGAGATTACCTTCCTCATGAATGTGAGTGTGAAGTCCTACCAAATACTTTGTTCAGAATATCCTCATCCTCTAAGTCCATATTTAGCAATATGGCTTGTCTCTGAAACTCTGTAGTGTAGTCTTGCACACTTTGACTGCTGCCCCTACCCAAAGTACTTACCACTTAATCATCATGTTAGTCTTATGGCCAATAGGATAGAAGTTATATCTAAGAAATTCTTTAAAAACCCTTCCAAGTACTGACAATAGGAGGGTTTCTTCTTTTCACAAGTGGCTAGGTGGATTTCCCACAAAACCAGACCATGACCTTCCATTTTTGAGACGTGAAAAGATGACCCCTTTTTTTCCTCAATAACGTTATTCACACTAAAAAATAATTACTAACCATTTTATCCATTTATCCAGTAATTGTGCATCTACTTGTCCTTCAAAATTCCTTATTTCCACTTTCATTTCAACTTGTAAAATGTGTATGAGGATATTTTACCTGTCTCGCTTACAATTGGCAGAGTCTCTTCTTCATGCTCTTTTCATTCTTCTTCTTCATTCTGGCTCTTTCCGATACCAAATTTTTTCAGTCATTTCTTGAGCCACTGAAGGATGTTGATAGTGGGTGAATCTTACTTAACTGGATCCATCTCTGGCCATATGAGTGGGAAGTGTCTTAGTTATTGTCTATATAATCTATCCATCCTAATCTCTTGCATCGCGACTCATAGCATACCAACTAGTCTTCCTTCAAATGAACGATGAATTCTCTTTTTCCACTACTTCAAGACAAGAACATATCTAGCTCGCAAGGTAAAACTTGTTTTCCTTTAGACCTTTTTATTGTCATTTAAATCACAAGAAAGAATTGAATACCACAGTCCTAGATACGTAATCAGCTTTGATACCAAAATGATGCGTAAACCTATACTTTAGAAATCTATGAAATCAAATGAAAATGTTAATCTACTTTCAACTTTGGAAAATTAAAGTTTGAGAGATTATTGATTGAATTTATTAGTGTTTAGAATAGAATTATAGAGCATGCTAACTAAATTCAACACAAAACACAAGGATTTTTATCATGGAAACCTCCAATGGAGGAAAGCCAGTTGTGGAGGGAAACTTCTCTTTCTTCCCACTTGTAAAGAGAGAAGTAACAATGTAAGCCTTCCATCTAGTTACTTCCTTTCTCGGTTCCTTGCAGCTTTCTCATATGAATTGAATCCAACAATGAAGTTTTTCACTCACTTTCTCTCATACAATCTAAATCTTATTCTCTTGATCTCTTTGGATCTTTGACTCCTTCGAATTCCTATTTCTCTGGCTGCTTCATGAATTTATAGTCTCCACCATGCCCTCACGTGCACTAGAGAATAAGAAAGGTTAGGAAGGGAAGAGAAACAACTCATAATATTTGAGTTTATGGTTGATTGTGCTTCATTTTTATATTTCCATAAAAAGTGACAGGACCTCCACCCTATGCAAATGAGTGATCATAGGACTGCCGCCCTTATTGGGGGGTGGTTATACCTGACTACCGCTCAAGTTGGGTAATGGTTCTGTAACCCCCATTCTACACAGAGTGGAAGTTATGTTAAAAAACTCTCAGAACCTCCTTTTCTCCCATTTTGTTGATTTTACCTTCTTAGTGTTGATGGATTTGAAGGAATGATGTGTTTTTCTAGATCCATATGGATCATTCCTCCCCTTCCCAAGAGGATTTTTGTCCCAAAAAATCTTAGTGGAGGATTGGTATAGGAATCAAATCCTTCTTTTGCTCCATCGAGTACCACTACGTCTGCATTGGTGTATTATCTTCTTTTCCAACTTGCCAAGAATCTTATAGATCTCTGATTTTCTACTATAGTGCTACATCCTCCTCTACATTTCCTCAAGTAAAATCATCTTTGGAAGGAAAATTTTATATGTTTTCTTTATAATGCATAGATGACCATAGTAGGTGTGATCTCTTGCAACTTGCTATCGAGTGCATCCCCATGAAGTATGGAAGACTTTATCTCTTGAGATGGATTTTTTGGATCCTCTCCATGTGTGCTACTACTATAGTCATCATTTTTCCTTGTACCTCCTCCATTTATATATTCCCAACTTTTAGGTCTATTGAATAAGTAGATATGGTGGTTGCATAGCGGAAGTTTGTATTGCTCCTTTAATGAGTAGTTCCTGTGGTGGATTCTTATGCAAAAAATTACAAGTTCTATCTAAATTCTTCATCCTTTGGTTAGAATCATTTGTGCTCTCTCCTCCATTGTATTTTCTTCCAATGAAAGTAAACAAAACTGATGATTTTCCTAAAAAATTATTTGTTCTTGGTTGGCACTTACAATAGCCTTCTTTAATTTTCTTTAGTATGCACAGATGTTGAAAATGACTTCATCCTTGATCCATTTGTACTAGTTCTCCCTCCTTGTGAACATAACATCCCTGGCATAATAGTAAGGAATTTTGAAGACAACATCAAATGCATCAAGTGGAATGATATCAAATTCTATTCCATCTATGTATTAGGAATTTATCCCAAATCTGAACTTACTGTTTCTTGTTACTTAGATTTCTACACCCTTCATCACCCATCCCAATGGGTATGGACGTGGATTCTCGTTAGTTCATAAATCAAGATATTTTGAAACAACATCAATAATCATATTGGTTTGGGAACCAGAATCTACTAAAGAGTTTACCTTAGTATTCTTGATTTGGATTATGATATGGAATAACTTACACTTCTCTTCTTCTTCTTTTCCCATGTACATGTTAGTGGCCATGCATCCCAGCCTCTCATCTACATCCAAATCATCCTTAATCTCCACCTCTTATTCTGTTTTCAAAATGGTCATGGATTTCTTGGAATCCTTGGTTTGGTGTTTTGGGTGCAATTCCTGATGTAACTTCCAACATATGGCATCAATGTGTCCATTTATATCAAAATTCTTACAAATATTCTTAGGATCTTTGGAAGTATGCAAAGCACTGGTGGCATGTTTACCTTTCCATTTACCTTTTTAAATTGTTGATCCCAGTTCCTTTATTTGACGATTTATTGACTGGTCTTCCTTAGGATTTGTCTCTCCTTACTTCCTCTCATCATCAATATAGTATGCTTGTGTGCAAGCTTCGTTGAGATCCTTGGGCTTCAGGTAGATTACCTTGCTCCAAATGTGAGTGTGAAGCCCTCTCAAATATTTGTTCATAATGTCCTCATCCTCCAAGTCCATACTAAGTAACATGGCTTGTCTATAAAAATTCGTAGTATAATCTTGCATGCTTTAACCACTGCCCTATCTAAAGTACTGCCACTTAATCATCATATCAAACTTATGGCCAATACGATAGAAGTTATCTCTAAGCAAGTCTTTAAAACCTTTCGAAGAACTAACAATAGGACATTTCTTCCTTTCACAAGTGGATAGGTGGGTTTCCCACAAAACAAGAGCATTACCTTCCATTTTGAGATATGAAAAGGTAATCCTTTGTGCCTTAGTTACATTATGCACACTAAAATATAATTCTAACTATTTTATCCACTTATCAAGCAATTCTGAATCTAATTTTCCTTCAAAGTTCTTTATTTCCACTTTCATTTCAACTTTAAAAGTTGTATGAGAAAATTTTACCTTCTCTCTTATATTTGGAGTCTCTTCTCCATGCTCTTTTAAATCTTCCTCATTATGGCTCCCTCCGATACCGAATTGTTTGGCCAGTTCTTGAGCCACTAAGTCCATGGAATCTTACTTAACTGAAGCTGTATTTTATAGATCTGAATGCTCTTGTTATTTTCTATGTAACCTATCCATCCTAGTCTCTTGCATCTCGACTCTACGTACTAATTTTTCTTCTTCCATTTGAGTCTAACTTCTCTTTTTCCACTTCTTCGTAAAAATATTTGGCTCACAATGTAAAGAAATCTCACCTTTGGACCTTGTCACTATCATACAAATCACAAGAAAGAATCGAATAACACAATGCTGGATATATAATCAGCTCTGATACCAAAATGATCTGTAAACCTATACTTTGGAAATCTATGAAATCAAATGAAAATGTTGATCTACTTTAAACTTTGGAAAATAGAATTTTCAGATCTTATTGATTGAATTTCTTAGTGTTTAGAATAGAATTATAGAGCATGCTAACTAAATTCAACACAGAATGCACAAATTTTTATCATGGAAACCTCCAATGGAGGAAAACCAGTTGGGAAGGGAAATTTCTCTTTCTTCCCACTTGTATAGAGAGAAGTAACAATGTAAAGCTTCCATCTAGTTATTTGATTGCTCTATTCCTTGCAGCTTTCTCATACAAATCCAATCCAACACTAAAGTTCTTCACTCACTTTCTCTTATACAATCTAAATATTGTTCTCTTGATCTCTTTGGATCTTCGAATCCTTCGAATCCCTATTTTTCTTGCTCCTTCTTCAATTTATAACCTCCACCATGTCATACCATGCACTATGGAATGGGAAAATGTTAGGAAGTGAAGAGACACATCTTAGAATATTTGAATCCGTGGCAATTCATGCTTCATTTTTATTTTTTCATCAAAAGTGACAAGACCGCCGCCTTGTGCAGATGGGCGATCACATAACTGCCACTTTGGCTAGGTAGAGGTTACAGGACTCCTACCCAAGTTGGGCATAGGTTCTGTAACGGTCGCTCTACTTAAGGTGGTGGTTCTATGAAAAAACTGACATAACCTCCTTTTCTGCTTTTATCTTTTTTTTTGTTCTTGGTGTTGATGGATCTAATGGAATGGTGTATGTTTTTTGGATCCCTATGGATCATATAAGCACTTTAATTGAGATTAATAGAATTTAACCGCATTGAAACCTAGTCAATATTCTAAATTTAGTGGTTTTGGATAGTTACAGTGGGGATAGGGCATGTTTTCTTGGGCACCCATGGCTATCGGAAATGTATAGAAGACATGAGTTTCCACACGTGACATTCACATTATTCCACCTATTAAACAATAGGTCTCCAATGGGATCAGTTTAAAATAGTGTGCTTTTGGCCTTTGCAAAAGTAAGAGCTTTTGATCAGGTGTGGTCCTCCATGAAGTGTAGTGGGAAGCAGACTTTCTAGATTTTTAGTAGAAGCGCCATGATAAACATGTATGTAAAATGTGGGCACATATAAAAGGAGCACGTAATGTTTGGAATATGTGAGGAAAGTGATGAGGGTCGTCAGTCCTCACCATTAATAAAGTCAATCTGGGTTGGTGTCTGAAGGCTATATGCATTACAAGAAGAAGATCTTGGAAAGAAACTCCCTTAAACAAAATTTAAACTTGCATAAATTGAAAACACACATGTGGAAATTTAAATGCACACTAGCATAAATGTAAACAAACTTGCATAAAGGAAATCACAATTGTATAAATTAAAATTGTAGAATTGGAAATAAGTAAAATTAAATGAAACACCTAGATGTTTACAACATAGTGAATGTTACAATAAAAAGAGAAGAACAATGCAACAAGATGATAATTACAAAAAAAATAAAAATAAAATTATTACGAAATAAAAACAAAAATATATAGATCCATCTTCCTTAGAATGAGTGGCCAGTTCATTCCTTGGAAGAGGATTTAATCCGTGTTTCGAGATATTTACTCAAAACTACAGAATATTAGAGATAAAAGAAGAAATTCATTTCTTAGTGGTAAAACATTACATATCTTAGTGTGGAAGGATGCATTTATAATTTGTGTCCAACCAACTCCTTATTTTGGGAGATACAATATGATCATATCTTTGTTATAATCCTAACAACTAAGATCTTCATTTGCACAAAATATGGAGAGAGATCTATTATTAGAGTCAAAGACTTATCTTACTTATTTTAGGAAGATTTACTCCCAAATCTTCTCCTTGCTTTTCGGTAAAAAGAATCATAATGATTTGATTCTCCTACATTATTGGAAAGAGGTTTTTCCTCAAAATAATATTTTGACAAAATACCTTTCCCAGATTTTCCATTTGACTTTGTTGTTTTTGATTGTGGAACTTTTGACGCTTGTCTGATACACTTTTTCCTCAGATCGCAATTCAATAAAAGTTATATTTTTATTCATTGATAAAACCTGTAGAAAATATGAATGAGGTTTTTGTTAAACACCTTTCTATGAACAAACACCTCTCTCAAATTGTCTATTTGAATTTTCTGTTTCTATTTATGGAATTTTTAGTTTTTCGTTTGATACACTTTTCATCAGACTACAGCTCACTAAAAGTTAGATTTATCTTCATTGGTAAAACTTGTAGAAAATCTGAATGAGGTTTTGTTAAACACATTTCTATGAACAAAAACCTCTCTCAGATTTTCCGTTTGAATTTTTTGTTTCTCTTTATGGAACTCTTAGTGCTCATCTGATACACTTTTTCCTCGGAATGCAACTCACTAAAAGTTAGATTTATCTTCATTGGTAAAACATGTATAAAATCAGAATGATTTTTATGTTAAACACATTACTATGAAAGAAAACCTCTCTCAGATTTTTTATTTAAATTCTTTGTTTCTATTTATGTAACTTTTAGTGCTCATCTGATACACCTTTTCCTCGGACTTCAACTAACTAAAAGTTAGATTTCTCTTCATTGGTAAAACCTGTAGAAAATGTGAATGAGTTTTATTTTAAACACATTTCAATGAACAAAAACCTGTCACAGAGTTTCCATTTGACTCTTTGATTATTCAATCCCCATTTGAAGCAAGTTCTGGAACTAAATCTGCAAGTTCTGGAACTAAATCTGTGACTTTTGGAACTAGACATGTGAGTTCCAAAACTAAATCTACGAGTTCCATAACTAAACCTATGAGTTTCGTAACTAACTCTGTGATTTCTGGAACTAAACCTATGAGTTCCAGAACTAACTCTGCGAGTTCCAAAACTAACTTAAAATAACTATAACTTTTGCATACGATCTCGGAATGAGATGATTCATTTTTCAAACTTGCATTATATTTCGAGAGGAATCTGAATATGAAATCAATTTTGAGTTTAGATATATTATCCATGACGAATTCCACTTTTCCCAATACTAGAATTATATTTCCATTATGGCCTGCATACAGAAGACTTTGCATCTTTTCCCAAATAATCAATAGGATTAGTGAACAAAATAGATAATGAAAGATTTCTAAAGAATGAACAAGATATATATCCTATATTCTATCTTACCAAAACTATAAGTTCCTAGATTACATTTAAATCCACTTTCAAAGGTAACTTAGAAGGAAAAAATAATGGCAATTTATGGCCAATTTATGGCCTCATCATTGTCTCACACTTAATTTTATGCATGTCCTCACGCATTATATTATTATCTCCTCTTCTTAGAGTCTTCTCCGCATTGAGATTATGCATATATGCATTCCATATATAGTTCAAAGATAGCTTCTTGTGGATCTCCTTCTGATATTTTTAGTTTCCTTTCTTTTGTACAACAGGTTCTTGTGTGGATCGCCTTCTACTATTTTTTATTTTCTTTCTTATGCAACATGTTCTTGTGTGGATCTCGTTCTGCTATTTTTGATTTTCTTTATTATATAGTAGGTTCTTATGTGGATCTACTTCTGTTGTTTTTTATTTTCTTATTTGTATAGCAAGTTCTTGTGTGGATCTCCTTCTGCTATTTTTTTATTTTCTTTCTTGTACAATAGGTTCTTGTGTGGATCTCCTTCTTTTTTTATTTTATTTTATTTTTTTTACAACAGGTTCTTGTGTGGATCTCCTTCTGCTATTTTTGATTTTCTTTCTTGTGCTGCAGGTTCTTGTGTTGATCTCCTTCTACTATTTTTGATCTCATTTCTTTTACAATAGCTTCTTATGTGGATCTCCTTCTGCTGCTTTTGATCTCCTTTCTTTTACAACACGTTCTTGTGTGGAGTTCCTTCTATTGTGTGTCATATTTAAAATCAAAATGCATACCTCATGCTTCTCCTTCTCTCCCTCACTTAAGCTCATGCATATTTTTTATTCATGGCAGCCCATAAATTAGACTCTAAAATTTTGATTAAAAAGAGGTGCACATATTTTTCATATAAGTAGGGTAGATATTAATTTTATCTTTCCTTCCTTGGAGATCTTAAAAGTGGATTTAGTTGTAACAAAAAGCTTAAAAATAAAATAGTAGAACAAAATAACTTGATCATACATCTAGTTGTCCTTGTCATCCTATTATTAATATAGTCAAATAGTGTCGAGAAAGAAGTCACAAGCTAACAGTTGATTACTGTTGAAGAAGAACTACCTTTTTTGTCTTTAATTGGCCAGCAAGCTAGTTTTCCAATCAAAGTTGTTTTTTTTTCCTTTGATTGGCTAGCAAGTTGATTTTCCAATCAAAGCTTTTGTATTTTTTATTTTTCTTTTGCATTTGATTGGCCAGTAAGCTGGTTTTCGAGTCAAAGCTTTTTGAAATTTATTTCTTTTTTTCCTTTGATTTGCCAACAAGATGGTTTTCCAATCAAAGCTTTTTGATTTTTTTTTAATTTTTTATTTTTACTGAAATGATAGCATGAGAAGGATTAGAGAAAAAATTGATCCATCATTAGAATATATTCATCAAATTATAACTTGTGTAAAATAGGAAGCAATGTCTAAGATCTCATAAAAATCTTTTTTCATACTTGGTAACTACAAGAAGATTTCAAAAAATTGTGTAGACAATTTCTAGGTCTTCAAAGCCCAACTTGAATTAGAATCACCATAATAATCTTCATATCTCAAACTATTGATCTTAGGAGATGGATTGTGCTATTTATCTGTGGGTCCCTCCAAACTGTTCCTTGGTTGATACTGTTGGTGCACAAAAATCTTTATGTTGGTACCAAGAACAACTTTAGAAATTCCTATGGATATTAGCATAAAAAAAGGGTCTATATTGATATTCACAATAATTTTTTCTTCATGTTATACAAGCATATACAAAAATGAAGAACTTGAAAGATATGAAAATAAATTTTTCTAATTGATATGGTTCAGGGATTGAATTTTATTATGGGATGAAAAACTAATTTGGATGGGTGGATTTATCATGAGTGGGTTGTTATTTTGGCTCTAATGAAATCCTTGAATATGGATGAAGTTAATTAAAAATGATATCACTTCATTATTACAAACTAGGTATGTCAGTTTTTTATTAAGGTTATGTGTAATAAGATCACTGAGTTGCTAGCTGATACAGGGGGAAATGGTGGTGGTTATCACGAATGACATATGATATTTCATCAACTAGATCTACTTCCATTATACCTTCTTGATCAAACATCACAATAATTTTCTTACACACAAAGTTAATTTGTGGGGAGATAAATATTTACAATCTAATATTCCTAATTGTAAAAATGAAATTTTAATCTACTTGTAGGAAAGAAAATTCTAAAGAAACTACTTACCAAATACTTCCTGTTCCAGAATTTACTAAAATGTATTCTACTATCACTATAATATTCTTTTAGAGAACTATGAATCTCCTAATGACACCATGTCCCTGGAAACGGTGCCAAAATGATGACGGTAGTCAATCCTCACCAATAATAATGTCAATCCAGGTTTGTTTCCGAAGGTTGTATGCATTCAGAGAAGAAGATCTCGGAAAGTAGCTCCCTTAAACACAATCAAAACTTGCATAAATTGAAAGCCCACATGTGGAAATTTAAATGCACACTTACAGAAATGTAAACATACTTGCATAAAGGAAATCACACTTGTAGAAATAAAACAGACTTGCATAAATTGAAATTGCTTAAATACAAATAAGAAAAATTAAATGAAACACCTACATATTTACAACAAAGTGAATGTTATGATACAAAGAGAAGAACAACACAACAAGATGATAATTACAGAAAAAATAAATAACCACAAATTATTACAAAATAAAAACAAAAATATATAGATCCATCTTCGTTAGAATGAGTGGCTAGCTCATTCCTTGGAAGAGGATTTAAACTATGCTTCGAGATCTTAACTAAAAACTGAAGAATATTAGAGAGAAAAGAACATATTCATTTATTGGTGGTAAAACATTACATATCTGAGTGTGGAAGGTTGCATTTATAATTTATATGTCCAACCAAATCCTTATTTTGGGAGATACAATATGATCTTATCTTTATTATAATCCTAACAACTAAGATTTTTGTCTCCACAAAATATGGAGAGAGATCTATTATTGGAGTAAAAGTCTTATCTTACTTATTTTAGGAAGATTTTCTCTCAAATCTTCTCCTTGCTTTTTGGTAACAAGAATCATAATGATTTTATTCTCCTACATTTTTTCCACAAAATAATATTTTAAAAAAATACCTTTCCCAAATTTTTCATTTGACTTTTTTGTTTTTCATTGTGTAACTTTTAACGTTTATCTGATACATTTTTCCTCATATTGCAGTTCAATAAAAGTTATAGTTTTCTTCATTGATAAAACCTGTAGAAAATATGAATGAATTTTTGGTTAAACACATTACTATGAACAAAAACCTCTCTTAGATTATCCATTTGACTTTTCTGTTTCTATTTATGGAACTTTTAGTGCTCATCTGATACACTTTTCCTGGGACTACAGCTCCCTAAAAGTTAGATTTCTATTCATTAGTATAACCAAAAGTAAATTTGAATGATATTTTTGTTGAACACATTTCTATGAATAAAAAGCTCTCTCATATTTTCAGTTTGACTTTTCTATTTTTGTTTATGGAACTCTTAGTGCTCGTCTAATACACTTTTTCCTTGGAATTCAGCTCACTAAAAATTAGATTTATCTTCATTGGAAAAACCTGTAGCAAATATGAATGAATTTGATGTTAAACACATTTCTATGAACAAAACCCTCTCTCATATTTTCTGTTTGACTTCTCTGTTTTTGTTTATGGAACTTTTAGTGCTCGTTTGATACACTTTTTCCATAGACTGTAGCTCACTAGTAGTTAGATTTTTGTTCATTGGTAAAACCTGTAGAAAATGTGAATGGGTTTTATGTTAAAGAAATTTCTATGAACAAAAACATCTCTCTGATTTTCAATTTGACTCTCTGACTATTTGGTCCCCATTTGATGCAAGTTCCAGAACTAAATCTGTGAGTTTTAAAACTAAACCTGTGAGTTACAGAACTAACTCTACAAGTTCTGGAACTAAACTTATGAGTTCCAGAACTAATTCTGTGAGTTCTAGAACTAAACCTATGCATTCCAGAACTAACTCTACGATTTCTAAAGCTAACTTAAAACAACTATAACATTTGTATACAACCTCAGATTGAGATGATTCTTGTTTTGAACTTGCATAATTTTTCAAGAGAAATCTGAATATGAAATCAGTTTTGAGTTTAGATATACCATCGATGATAAATTAAATTTTTCCCAATACTAGCATTATCTTTCATTTATAGCCTGCATACACAAGACTTTACATATTTTCCCAAATAATCAATATGATTAGTCAAAAAAATAGATAACGAAAGGTTATAAAGAATGAACAAGATATATATCCTATATTCTATCTTAAGAAAACTATAAGTTTCTATATTATATTTAAATCCACTTTTAAAGGTAACTTAGAACGATAAAATAATGGTCATTTATGGCCAATTTATGGTCTCATCAGAAGAAAGGGGTCTCATAGAATAAGTTATTTGCATGGTATACAAAAAATGGTTCTTTTGAAATGCCTCAACTAAATGTGGCCAAAAATGTTTGTTTTTTTGGTGAAAAGGATATTATATTATGTTAATTCAATATGATACAAGATAAATTTTAACAAAAAAATTGGAGGTATGTGAGCACACCCCAAAATCACAAAGAAATTTATGCCAAGCCTAGAGCAATGAGAGTCAAACTAGGCAGAGCCTTGCAGAGTAAAAAATATAAAGGCATCACCTAAAAGCATACAAAAATCACCATCAAGAAGAAACAACAAACATGCCCAAACCGGGGAGATCATGATCATCTAGCCACCCTGAACCAAGAAATTCCTTGACAACATCTAAAAGCTCCTAACCAGTAAGAACTTCTTCCTCTAGGTTTGCTTCCCTGTAAGTCAGAATGGCGAGGTTGATGTGAGGGAATGTTTCTGAAGGTGGCAGTGGTGGTGGAGGATTCTAAGCATCAGCAGGAGGGGATTCCCACCCATGATGATGAGGTAATTTCCAATCCATCCACCATGGGAAAGAGGAATGCGCAAGAATATTATGTAACATGTGGTCAGGAACTGAATTGATGACATTAGTAAAAGTATCCTGGTCTTGGTTGGAAATCCAAAATAGAGCTTTAAAATCTGGCCAAGAGAACTAGGATTGAATTTTTTACAGAAGAATTCCTCGATGGTATGACTTCCATGTTTGAGGAATTTGAGCATGGAGATTCCCAGGATCTCTACTAAACAGTTATCTTGAGATTAAAAAATCGATGAGCATGAGAGATATTGTTGGTTGAAAGAAATCCCATTTCGAAAGCTAACCCCCTTCAACAAAATCTAAGGTTTAAAACATTCCCAATGTTTGCAAATTATCTTAAGCACAAAGGTGCCAACATTTTTGACAGGAAATGAGGTGATAAGAAGATTAAAAAACCCAAATCCTTTCCACATATGGTGCCATAATGAAAACCTTCAACAATACCATGCCCTATAAGAACTTTTCAAGCTTCTTAGCTAGTAATGCTTCCGATAATCCATTTAGCGCAAAGAGATTTTCCTTGGCATTGAGAGGCTAGAATTGTGGAGAGAGAATAGATATTTTATATCTCTTATTACTCTATATTATTATCATAAGCATGACACATATTTATAGGTATATTGAGTAAACATATTCCCCTAAATGGATTGACAAGATACAAATAAGAAGGAGAGAATAATTGAAAAGATAACAACTAGTCTAATATTAAAATAACGTACATAGACTATGATAACATTCCCCCCTTATTACATTGTTCTTGCAAATGTAACCCCCAAAAAGTTTAAATTTCACTTTCCCTAAGGATTTTGTAAGAATATCAGCTAATTGTGCTTTTATAGGACAATACTGGAGCTGATTGTGATGGTTCAAGAAATGCTCTCGAATGAAATGAAAATCAATCTCAATATTATTTGTTCATTCATGAAAGAATGGATTCTACACGAGCTTTAACACACTCTGATTATCACAATAGAGAATAGGTGATTGTTTTTCAGGAATTCCCAGGTCATCCAAAATGTGATGTAACCATATCGCATTGCACATAGATCCTCATGCGACATGATATTCTACCTCTATGGATGAGATAGAAACAACATTCTACTTCTTGCTTATCTACAAGATAGGTCTAGATCCGAGATGAAATATGTATCCTGTAGTTGACTTCCTGTCATCAACAGATCCAACCTGGTCCGAGTCAACGTATCCCTGTAAGAATAATTGATTATTCTTCTCATATTCCAGACCATAATTATTTATTCCTTGGAAATATCTCAAAACCTGTTTTGCTGCAGTCTAGTGACATTTCTTCGGCTCCTGCATGAATCTAGAAAGATAACTGACATCATAGCATAAATCTAGTTTGGTATATGTCTAGTAGATGAGTCCTCTAACAAATTGCCTATAGAGAGTAGCATCTACTTGAGGTGAATCCTAGAATCTTGAAATTTGCAATCCTTTGTCCATGGGAGTGGATATAGGTTTACTATCATACATTCTATACTTTTTTAGGAGTGTCTTGACATACTTTATCTGGGAGACAAAAATGTTATGCTCCTTTTTCCATATTTCCAAGCCAAGACAATAATGTAGTAGCCCCAAATTTGTCATTTCAAATGTTCTTTTGAGATCATTATTCATAATATCAACCTGATCTTATGAACTGCTAGTGATCACAAGATCATCTACATACACAAAAAGAATGATGATTTATTTTCCTACCTTCTTTATATATAAATTTTAATCTGAAGGGATACGAATGAACACATACTGCAAAAGGTGATCACCGATCTTGATATACCATGCCCTTGGAGCTTATTTCATCCCATACAATGATTTGAAGAGATGACATACCTTCTTAGGATTCTATTCATAAAAAAATCCTTTAGATTTGGTCATGTACACTTCTTTCAGATCACTATTTAGGAAAGTAATCCTTACGTTCATCTACTGAAGTCTCCATTGTTTCTGTGCTACCAGTGTGTAAAAAATTTTGATGGTCTTGATCTTCACAATGGGTGTAAAGGTTTCTTCATAGTTGATGCCCTCTTTCTGAGCATATCCTTTTGATACAAGTCATGCTTTATGTTTTTCAATGGATCCATATACTTTATATTTAGTTTTAAAAACCCATTTGTCGCCTATAGTTTTATTTCATATAAACAGATCAACAAGTTCCCATGTCCAATTTTTCTTGAGTGATTAAATTTCTATATCCATGGCTTCCATCCAATGACATTGAATGAGTGATTCATGAACATTATTTGGCTCAGAGCTATTAATAAGTGAACTCATAAGTGTAAAGTTTACCTCATTTATTTTTTGACTCCTTGTTCTGACTCCAGATTATGTATCTGCGAGTTGTTGCAAATGTTAGTCCTTGATGGTGCTTTGTACCCACTTTGGACAAGAAATTGGCTTATTTTAAGAAGAACTATGTCGTTGCAGTGTAGATTGATATGGAATCACATTCTCCAGTTCTCCAAGGTCAACAAATAGCTCTCCTTGCAGAATTTATTTTCCTTGAGTAGTCTCTTCTAGCTCATTATCTCATTCAGAGACTAGTCAGTGAGAGGTTGTTGGGACTGGATATTCTGTTGATACTGATGAGTCAAAGGATGACTCGTCACAAACCATCTCTTATCCCTTGTATATTTTATTTATCTTAGGATCCATGAGATAGTATGCCTTCGAGGTAGTTTTTTAGCCAAGTAGGATACAAGGGAGTGTGTTTGGCTCAACCTTCTTTCTCTTCTGAGCTGGGACATGCATGTATCCTATCAACCAAATACTCACAAATGAGAAATTGATGGATTTCTTCCACTCCATACCTCTTCTAGAGTTTTAATTTGTATAATATTTGTCGGTGCCCTATTGAGAAGATATACAATTGTCTGTATTTCTTTAGCCTAATAGCGTTCCTCTAGCTTTGTTGTTCATAGCATGTTACGAGACATCTCCATCACTGTGTGATTGCGATGCTCAAAAATGCTATTATATTGGGGTGTGTAGGGAGAAATAAAATTATGATAAATACCATGTTCATTCAAAAATGTCAAGAAATTATTTGATGTGAATTTCCCCCCTCGATCTAAGTGAAGTAGAAGAAGTGGTTGTCCGATCTCTTTCATAACACGATGATAAAAGTTCTAGAAATGTTGAAGAGCCTCAATTTTCTTCTTCAGGAAAAAAAACCACATCTTAAAAGAGTGGTCATCCAAAAACAGTTGGAAGTACTTGAATCTTGAAAATGAAGCAGGCAGAGGGCCATTCAAATCGGTATGAAATACCTCCAGATGCTTGTTGGTATGGAAGGTGCTTGCCTGAAACAGATCCCTTTGTTGTTTTCCTGCAAGATATCCAAGGAAAAGAGGCAAGGAACTAGACAATTCAGGTAGTCCATGAACCATTGCTTTTTAACTCATCTGATGCAAAGAAATAGTTGACAGGTGTCCATAACTTAAATTCTAGAGTATAATAGATTGTACTGTTAATGAAGATAAATCTATTACATAAGATGAAACAATATCTAAAGAAAATAACTTATCTTTTAGAAATTCTCTAGCAATAATCTTACCTTGTTGCAAGATCAAACATGATTTGATGCCATTTTGGACAAGAAATTATACCTTCACATGATGACTCTATAGCTGAGACACTGATAAGAGGTTACTAGTCAATCCAGGAGCATATAATACCTTTGTAAGCATACATTTTCATGGTCCTAGAGGAATGGTGTCATTTCCAATTCCTTTTGTAATGAACTCTTTGTAATCATCTATCCAAACCCGATCACCAGTGGGTTGTTCATCGAGTGAATCAAACAGCCCCTTGTCACGTGACATGTGCTTACTTGCATTGGAGTCTATCAATTAGACTCTCTTCGTGGGCTGTGAAATCTGAGAGACAAGTACAAGGTTCTTTCAAAAATGGGCTCCTTCTGATGTGTCCTCATCAGATTCATTATCATGTTGGGCTACGAGATGTCCCTTTTTATTTCTCTAGTGGGAATTTCGTTTGAAATTTTGAAAATCTCCACTCCCTAATGTGCTTGTTTGACTTGAAGACCCTTGTTTCAAACTATTGTACCAGCAATGATTAGTGTCATGAGTGTTGGTTCTACAAATGTGACACCACTTGTTTGACTTTTGATCTTTTTGCAGTTTTTTTGGTTGCACTTGATTTGGCTTCTCTGGGGTACCCTTCTAATTCTTCTAGCCATGGTATGGCTTTGAGAAAAGGGCTTTATCCTGAGACTCCTCTTGTGATGAATTGATGGCCTCTTCCTACTGCACCAAATTCACAAGTTATTTGAATGCCACAGTTTGTTTGGATACATTTAATATCATAAAGAACACTCAAAATTGAGAAGGGAGTGCTCTCAAGGTGATTGGTACGATATTTTTTTCATCCACCATTTCACCGAGCACCAATAACTCTGATCACAGCTTAACCATGCAATGCTTGAACTCAACTTTATCATCTGAAGCCATAGAGAGGGTGTGTAGCTTCGACTGAAGATGTAGAATCTTAGTCTGATTTTTAGCCTCATAAATGATTACCAACTTGTTCTAGGCCTCCTTTGGTTCCTCCACATTTAGAACATGTAGTTGCACATCGTCACTAATACTGAGCATTATCAACATTATTGTTTTGGCAGTAGCCATTTCATACTTCATTAATTTGTTAGGGGGAGTGGGAACATGCACAAATCCGGTCACAATGCCTCATAATCCTTCAAACTGAAGGATTGTCCACATATTTGTTTTCTAGGACACAAAATTTGGCCCTTTAAGCAATTGAGCATTAGAGAGAAGCAACTTTGGACCATACATTTTAGTAAAATAATTTATTTATTTATTTCTTTATTTGAAGAGATATTACAACTATGACTCACTGATGTGAAGTATTAGCTCGTAGATGATTTCGATATTCATGTGCTGAGAGATGGCGATGCTTTGTGGGGCATTCTTCTTCGTCTTCACAGTTGGCATCATACCTAGCTTCTAGCTCTTCCCGAACTCGCTTTGTTTGGCAGCTGATGTCGAAAAGGAAATATTCAAGAAGTCCTCGTCGAACTAGCTCATCAAAGACTACTTTTCCAGTGTTCTAAAGCTTGTTTAGCAAAGAAAAGTAGAACCCAGAGCTCTCATGAGATTCTTCACAGTGTTCTCTAGCTTTCGAGTCGACGTTGCGGCTTTTAGCAATCTTGATTGTTTCGTTTACGCTTAACATTCAATGTTGCTTTGAGAGACTCCAAGTTTCTTCTCCGGGCACTTTTTTTAATTATATCAAGAGACTTTCAGACTTTCAGAAAGAAAAATTCTCCTCTCCTCTATGTTTCACGCAATGATGAATGGAGTTCTTGAAGGGAAGAATGGTCATCAAACAACAGAACCTTCAACAAGAAGCTTCTAGCTTACTCCTCCTCTACGCAGGTTTGAAGATCATGCATGCACCAGAAGTTGTAAAAGAAAACATAAATTTACATATTCTTTTCAGTATTCCCACACATTTTCAGGCTGAATGGTGCAGTAGAGAAAAAACAAAAAAAATTGACCACACATTTGCTTATGCTCATATTTCCACACAGGTTTTCTATTGGTTGCTGATGATTTTGAATAACATAGAACTCCACACTTACACGTAGAAGGAGGAATTTGTATCTTGTCAACAAAATCCTTCACGCAGATTTCCTTTCCATGTTTTTAAAGTGTTGTACACACTACTAGCCTCCACGCATGTTCTATTTAACGCAGGAGTGGTACACGTAACAAGAGAAAATAAGATGATGATTTGCTAATGAACAAAAGAGCATATTCTCTTTCATTGGGTGCTAAAGCTCCATGCAGCAAGCATAAGCTAATTTGGTTAGATCACCTAGAATTCTTCCACACACACCATAGAATCTTCTCCCAAGTAGCCACGAGCAGGAGAAAATTTTCACGTTGGTGTTTTTTTCTACCTCTATGCAATGTTCTCCTTCTATACGCAGAGAAACAAGAAGATTATGTGAACTTTTCCAGATTTTATGTCTCTTGTCCAGGAAGGGTTTTCACCCTCCAAATTTTGGAAGAATTAAAATGTAACAATAGTATTATTCTCCTTTCCACACATCCAATGACTACAGACCAGCTCTGATACCAGATTGAGAGGCTAGAATAGTGGAGAGAGAATAGAGATTTGATATATATTATAATTATTTATTATTATCCAAAGCACGACACATATTTATAGGTATATTGATTAAACAATATTCCCATGAATGGATGGAGAAGATACAAACAAGGAGAGAATAATGGAATAAATTGCAACTAGTCTAATAATAAAATAATGTATGTAGATTATGCTAATAGGCGTTGAATGTGAATAAGGCCAAGACCCCTAGAATTTCGTGGCAAGCAACAAATATCCTAGGCTACCCAATGAAAACCTTTTCCTATAGAAACACTAGCCCACAAAAAATCTTTGAGCAATTTTTTGAGCTTTTGAATGGAATATTTGAAAGGAACCCAATATGATGAGTAATAAACATGAGTGGTGGCAAGAACTTTGGAACATATTTGAAACTTTCCAGCTAAAGATAAAGGCCTGGTGATCCAGTATTCCAATTTTTTTCCACCCGTTGAATAACATATGTCCATAGCTCGGCTGGGTAGGCTTGAAAACAAAAAGGAATACCTAAGAATTTAAAAATCTCACCATATGTCAGGATTTTGCATTCAAAAGTGGAAAACCAATTTGGCACAGGAAGGAAAGATTGTCGATAATACTGGGTTTTTCACCATTTAATAGATGAGCCAAAAGCTAAATAGAAAGTATCTAGGAATTGCATACCATTGCGAATGTTGGCTTGATCTTCAATGAGTATAATAAAGGAATCATTCACAAAATTTCCATTAAAATTTTGAGAAGTGCACACAACAGGAAGAGAGATTCCTCAAACAAGAGCCTATGTTTTGGCATGAGGTAAGAAATAGCCAAAAACATTTTCCACGAGAACATACACAGCAGGGGAAAAAGGGTAGCCTTTCCGAATAGAATGAAAAATACTAAAAGGCATCGAGTTGAGCCAATTTATAGTGATTTGATCAGAAGCATATGCAAAAATCATATTGACAGATTGAATAAAAATAGGACTAAATCTAAGGGCTTGGAGCATGAGGAGTATGAATGGAAATTCAATCTGATCATCATCCTTATCTAAATCATTTTTTATAAACATGGTGTCTTTATTAGACCTTTGAACCAATTCCATGCCTTCAAACACTGCAATGATGTTATTCATGATGTATCGATCCTGTATAAATCATGTTTGTTATAGTTGAATAACAACTGGAAAAACATTGCGCAATCGCATAGCTAACACTTTGGAAATGATTTTATAGGATACATTGAGCAGTATGATCAGACACCAACAAGTTATTTTCTCAGGGTCTCCTTGTTTAGGGATGAATTTCATTTTTCCCTTATTAATGTGTGGCCTTAAGGATTTCTTTTGAAAGCCTCCAAGATACACCTGAAAAAGGTCTTTCTCGATCAAATCCCAAAGGGATTTATATAATTCATAGGGGAACCCATCACAACCCGATGCTTTATCATTAGCCATTTGCATTGTGGCTTTATGGAGTTCTTCAATGGTGAACATTATATCACAGATCACCATCTGAGCCTCTGATAATTTTTGTGGCACAACACCAAAAAATTTCACAAGAGTAGCTTAGCGAGCTATATGGGGTTGTTGAGCTTGGAACACAAACATGTAGTGGTGTACAAAAACTTGTAACATAAGTTGAGGGTGTGTAATTTGAGATCTACCATCCATTATAGTCAGGATCTATTAGGAAGGATTTCTAGCTCTAAGAGAAAGAAAAAATTATTTCGAAACCCGATCTCCAATTTTGAGCTAGTGCATCCGAGCCGGGATCTATGTGCCCTTGACATTGTAACTATCCACAATTTAGATTTTTTTCTGAATCATTGTAGCTTGAATTTACATAATTTCATAGAAATGATCTCCTTGAAACACCACCACCATCTGACTAAGAGACAAGGTATTAACAAAGTATGAGCGGCGCTGAATTTTTTCTAGATGTTGGCCATAGATTCTAAGAAATCTTGTTGTCCAAGTCAGTGAATCTTCCAACCAATGAACCCAACTGGATTCCATAGGTGGATGATATCACTGGAAATGAATGGGTCTTAGAATTAAATTCCAAACATGTTTGATATGAATGACGGTGGGGCCATGTTGCATCAAGGAAATATTAAGAAAGAATTGGTGTTTATGATAGAAGGGGCGCGCATCATGCCAACAGATATGAAATCATATTGGGGAATGATCTGCAAGGACAAATTTAGACATGAAATCCACTGGCATAGGATAAATTATATCAAACTCAAAATAATCTTGAGCTAATAGCATGGCCCTGTATATCTGTTTAAGTATGTGATTTGTCCCTCCACATAGATTATTCTAGGTATACCAAGCTTCAAATGTGGGAAAGTGAGATGTGCTAGGATAAAAAATCCCAAATTTATTATACATGAAGTACCATGCATCCCTTTCAATAGGTGGCCACCTCATTACCAAGTGGCCACATTTATCATTAATAGACTCAACTATATTAAAATCTCTAGTTATTACCCAATAAGCATCAGGAAAAGAGTTGACAATCCACCACCACAGATCATCCCTTTCAGTCGCATCGTTTGATGTGTAAATATTAATGAGGCTAAAAGAGCGGCCTTCCACATTAAAGAGGACCCATATGGCATGGTTAGTGGGGTCGATGTTGTGGTAAATAAGTAAAGGCCTCCATTTGGGAGGAAAAAATCAAATTAAACCCCCACGCCCTACTTCATGATTACTACAGAAAGCCAAGTTATTAGACCAGATTGACTTACAAACCATCTATCATTGAAAACCTATAATGTTTACTTCCTAGGAAACCAAAACATCCAAATTTACACATTGTTACCGAGTTTCATGCACCACATATTTATGACAAGAGTCTGTAAGACCCCGAACATTCCAAGATATGAAATTCATGGGAAACAATAGTCAAGACCCATATTTCTGTCCTCTAAGCCATCAAGGGCATAATATTGATTTTACAAGAAACGAGCATTCTTGTGCTATAAAACATCCTACAAATAAACTTTTTTTCAACTGGCATACTAAATATTGTACTCTACTTCACTGGAATCAACATTGTGAGCCGGGCTATGGTCCTAAGAGATGCGAGAAGGAATTTTGGGCCTTTTGGAAGGACCTTGTGAATTTTTTAGCAGGAGTAATGACATTGAGTGGTATATGGTAACATTATTAAAAAAAAATTGGTCTGTGAGAGTTGACACCGCGAGGGGTGTGGTAGAGTACTTTGGGAATAAGGTAGTTGAGTTTGTATCGAGAGTTGGTTCTTTAGTAGCAGTCGTTGGCTCTTTACCATGCATGATGTGTCATTGTTCCTTAACAGTTGGCTCCCAGTGGCCATTATATCCAGAGGTCATTTATTGTTGGGATTTTCTCTTATTGCACCAGCCATTGGCAACTTGCCAACCTTGCTCCTGTGACGGTTTGACTTTTTTTAGAGTGTATTTGGCCATAGGGTGGTTTTGGGGCACATAGAGGGGACAATATTTGATCTTGTGATAGGAAGCCTGGAAACCGAAGCATGTGTTAGGAAAATTTATATACATGACCCACTAAGAGTAGTGTTTGTCTCCCATCTGGATATCGATAAATTCCTTAAGGTCTTGTGAAAGATCAATCTAAACACAGACTCGCTTGTCTAGGTGAGTCTGATAAAACCTTTTGGCTTTGAGGAAAATAACTCGGCCAAGAGAAGCAGAGATTTGTGACAAAAAAGGAACACATGGAAAAGGAAGGCCAGGGAATTAAACCTAGATAGTCACTTTAAGGGTGGTATAACTAGATACCACGAAGTCCTTATGCCATGGGGTTAGTACAAGTAGTGATTTTTGAACATACCAAGTATCTTCCTTAGCCAAAATATTGAGTGAGTTTTGAACACTTTCCAATCTAACTCCATGAGGGGTCCAGATGGTGTTCACCCAAGATTTGAGCACGATTTTAGAGTGGATGTGGTCCACAAAATACCCAATGAGACAAAACCTCTCTAATCATTGACATGCAACATTAAATTTAGGAATGGGATAAACCACATCAGGAGGAGAAAATATTACCTCATGGAATACTTTCGGAATGAACTTCCTAGGTCGCTTCACCAGTAGTGCCATTTCTCAAATATCCACTATCTCCAGCAATGGTTGAAACAAATAGAATGGAATATGGAGAGGACACTATATAGGGCATGCCCAGTGGGCGAGAAACCCTGGGAGAAACTATAGCAATAAATTCCCGTAGTTCCCGAAAAGGCTACTTAATGGAGATGCCAATTGTAAAACCCTAGAAAATCTGAATCCATTTTTTGCCAAAGTTGTGGAGCCTCTGATGAGAATTTTTCTTTGGTCCTTATCGGAAAATATATTTTTTACTTTATGGACAATTTTGATTTTGTTTGTATATGCATTGGAGACTTTATAAAAATGTAATTTCCATCTTGTGCATAGAATGGGTCTTTTAAACGCCTTAGAACAAGAGATGGACACCCACTAAAATACCATGGAAATAGATTTGTGTCCAATGATACAACAATGAGTGCACTGATAGATGTATGGAAAAAAATGATGCCTACATCTGATTATTGGATTGTTTGATAAAATGCTGTGAATTAATGTAACCTCTCAGGACAAAAATGTTTGTAGGTTATATGCCAAAGAGATCTGTTGGGTTAGAATTCTTTATTAAAAGGGGATCTTGAAATAAGGCATGGAATTACACAAAAACATAATGGAGAATGGATGTGTAGTTTGCAGATGGTGTAGTTGCAGGTGCATGAGTAGATGTGTGTGTAAAATATGGTAGCATACTCAAGTCATGAAAACTATGTAGCAAAAGATAAAAAAATAATCTGGCTTGATGGTCTACAAGGATTGTAGAATGCATGAAAAATGAGTTATTGAAAACATGTTTCCAACATCAATCCATCTTTTTCATGTAAATAAGATCCTTGGAGAAATGGTTTAGATACCCATCAAACATGAAGGGAAGAGGATGTTTGAAATATATATATATGGCAAAATGTGGAGACGTGAAAACTGTTTGATAAAATGCTTGAGAAGGAATTAGAAAATGTCATGTACAACATAGCCATAGGTCCTGGTGTTTGTTTTTTTCCTCCATCCTCTTGGGATTTCTTAAGTTTTGTTTGGTAAGGATAATAACATGTTAAGTGGTTATGACCTCATCGACTTTGTTTATTGGAAAGGTGTATTGGATTTTGAATGCTTAAAACGCTATATTGGTGGGAGATATTGTGTTGGAATGAAAATGTGAGTTATGGGGCCTTGGATGTTTAATTTAATTGTACCATAGTTGATTTTTGGATGCATGTGAACTATTTAGCATAATGCTAAGAGAGAGTTGGAGCTTTGTGTAATGCTAGTGAACCCACCTGGAGCACCTCTTGCTCTATGACTGCTAATATTGTTAGGCATGGTCTACTTACCTTTATCTCATATAATTTTTGTATAATTTGGTTATTCATCTACAATAAAATAAAAATATTAAATTGTAAGATACTCAAGCAATGGGATATTTTAACCAAACGGCTAGAGAAATCAATAAAACAACACATTATGATTTTTCTATTGACTTACAATTTGACAGTCAACCATGTCACGATCATATTGTCATGCATTTCTTAACCTAGGGTTTCAAAAATTGATTCTCATGTTTTTGTGCAAGAGCTAGATGAGTTAACTAAAACAACCATTATTGTCTACCTTGCAAAGTTAGAAAAAAAATGTAATTTACAGAGACTTGCAAAAAAAACACTCTGAACGCCGTAAAAGAGATGTCAAACACCATATGTGTTCATTGTTATGTAGAGAGTTACAAAAAGAATTATCTCAACCTATTTTCATTGTTTGTGTTGTCTTCGTTGCTCCTCTAAGAGCCCAATTACTCTTTTTTTTGCACTTTTAGGGAGCTGCTAAAACTAAAAATTTGGGTTTCTTATCGGCTCATTGTGTGGTCATAGAAAAATGAAATGCTTGTCTACCTTCACAAACCTCTATTAATTTTAATAGACAATGTCCTGGAACCATTAGTTTGAGAAAATAACATTCCTGGTTAGTTTAAAAAAGGGGTTTCGTAGGCCTTCGGTTGTTGTTTGACTGGGTCAAACTTGATTGGTTGTGACCGATGGCTCTGGAAAACCATTCACTTGTTGTGCACCATTCAATAGTTCTAGATTCCATTAGTCCCTGTCGATTCTTGGTATATAGGTGGACACTTAGGAATTTTCCGGTCATGAATTTTCTTATCAGAAAACAATTTTTAAACGTACGTTCTTCGTGTCCCAACCAAAATTGAGAATTTTTGAAACTAACACAAAAATGTAAAAGTAAATCTGTAGGACCCCCGTCGAATTACCAAACCACCGTGGAAATTTATTGAGACTTGTAAATAACTATTTGAAACTCTATCTTGTGGCTTGTTGTGTGAAATTTGACTTTTGGGAAAATATTGTTTCTCTCTCTTACCTATCTCTTTCTCTCCCTCTCTCTCTCTTAGTTAAGGAATGAAATGAATATATTCCCTAACCCTATCTTGTTGCGTGTATTGTTACTAAAATTTAAATAGAAAACAAATAACATTAATTATACTAGATTTAGGTTGAAGCCATGTCAGCGATTTATCATTGATTTTATGCTCACATGGTTTTGCAAGATGATGAAATGACGTGGTTGTATTTCAATATGGATTATTGTAATTGGTTTACGTTAATGGAAAAATTATATATGTGTTTCTATGTTATAGTAAAGACTCATTAATGAAATTCGGTAATGTGAATGAGATGCTAGTTTTAGGTATGCTTTGGGAAATGTGCATTTAAATATAGGTTTTGTTTTGATTCAAATTTACATATGGTAAAAAGGGGGTTGGATATATTTTTTAAGTGAAATTGTAGAGGAAATTGCAACATTTTGTGAATTATTGAAAGGTTTATTAGTGAATTTTTGTAACATTTTTAAGATGCTAGTGTTTAAGGGAAATGTTCATCTAAACATGTGTGCTATTTTGATCCTAAGTTTTGTATTGTATAAGTTTGATATGTGTTAAATGAAATTGAATATAATAGCTTATAGTGAAATTCTAGTGTGCAATTGATGATTAATTAACTGGTGTGTTGTGTTCCTTCCCTTGAAAATGTAATAAATAGATCTAGCCACGACTGTCAACCATAATATAAAATCCGTGCATAACTATTCTTCATGTGTGATTCTTTTTAACATAGGAAATTAAAAACTTAGCATAAACTTAAATCACTACACTCGATGGCACCTTCTAGTTAAGTAGATTTGTTCACAAGTTGATATTTCCATCCTATCCTACATGCTTAGTGGTATTTCCGTGAACCAAAAATTAGGAACCACATGGTAAAATGTTTCCTTGGGTATGTGGTCCCTTCCTAGGATATATACTTGTGTGTAGTAAGGAGAATGTGTTCTCTTCAGGTAATACTCCTTGGGAAATCCACATTAAACATAGTGTAAAACCCATAGGTATCGACATACATGTTGAGTGGTGATGATCTCCCACTAACCTTGAAAGTCACTTTTAAGAGTTGGGATCATAAATGAACAAGATACCCAATCTCAATTATCGTTTGTGTTTTATGGCAAAAACTAGGAGTTAATTGCAAAACTTAACAACCATTTAAATTTATGATTAGTTGGTGAACATTTAGCCGTAAGATCACTTCCTTGGAAAAAGATCAAATTTGTATCATTCATATAACGTGTTTAAATCATCTTTTGGTGAGAAAAGGTTTGTACGATGTGTAAAATCTAATGTGAACCCTAACCTTTAAATGATGTAATCCATCTTGCTTCCCCACTAGTCCTATAAGGTAATACATGTATGATGTGAAACTATGTGATCTTGTCCTTATAGATAAATTTCCTAAGACATGGACTAGTAGTCTCATAAGGATAGAAATTCCCCATGAGCATACAGGTTACACAATTCATTACAAAAAGGCATATGAACCTAATTAGGAAAAATCCTCTTAAGTTAGATGTAAAATGGTACTCAGGAAACCCAATATAGAAAAAAAAATAACAAGGAAGTATGTTGTCATGTTAAGAGTCATTGACTCCATAACTAATTGCTAGAGCATAACTATAGTAAAAATCATAATTGATGCTTAGCCTTGGATGGGGTAATCGTGAGATGTTATTCCACAGGTAAAGTAAAATATGATCTTCCTTGTAATGTGATTAAATGCTCTTGTAGCATGTAAATAACATACCTTTTATATAATACTTATTGTGTATTAGGTCAATTACCAATTTATAAACGAATGGATGAAAATTTACCCCAAATCCTTGAGAAAAAGATGCAAACCTTCCCTCGTTTGGGCTCATAATTGTTCCATTGCGTAATTGAGGTATGATACAAGATAGAGATACGTGCCCTTAGGAGTGAATCCTAGGCATAATACCTAGTATCCTTGTGTGTAATTAAATACCATATTAAAAAACAATCGAATTAAACAAATAATTACAATAATGTAGATGATCCTTATTCAATGAGATACTCCAAAAGTTAAATGTTAAACAATATGGAGGAAATCTAGCAAAAAGGAAAAGGGAATGTATGATTCACATATTACAAACCTTTATAGGACTTAAGTTAAAGATTGAAACATGATTGTAATAAATGTGTAATCCAAAAATATCATGCCATGGGAATACCCTATCTATATGTGTGTTCTATAGTGTAGTTGTTATATTGTGCCTTGTCATTAAAAAAAATGTGACCTTTTTCTGCATCACGTGCTTTATGTCACTTATGTGGACTATTGTTTGTGCAAACATATCCTATGTTGTGCATCGTCCTAAGTGATATCCTGTAGTGTCATGTATACTACAATGTAAGTAAAAAATAATTATTCTGGTATTTTTACTATTGTAATTGTGTGTGTAATATGTGGGAATTACATTTGGTATGAAAGTGGTGATTCATTCTCACGAACCTATGGGAGGGATTGGAGTTATGAGGGTTTTGTATGGTTGTGGTCGAGATTGGAAGAGTAATGTGATATATGTTGTTCTGTGTAAAACATTTTAATTGTGATAATATGAACATGCTTGTTGTGCATGTCACTTAGTGCATATTTTTTATCATGTTGATGTGCTTGTGATGAGAGTATTCATTCTCATTTTCTTGGATTCAATGAGGATTTCACATGTGATGTGTCACCTTGTTGTGTGTGAAAAGAATGTTATTGTGAATTGTGGAGTGTTGGAGTGTCTTGTTACTATGTAACATGTACGTTTGATTATGTGTTGCATGAAAAATTGGTGTAAAGTGAGCTGGATTTTATCGTGATGTCGTCACAATGTTGTGATGAAATGTGTGTGTCACCATGTTGTAATTGTAATTGATTATATGTTTTAATGTGTCTTCCTCATACGTATAATTTGTGTAATATGTGATGGTTCATATTGTGATTTAGGGGGATAGGAAAAACATATGATCCCTATTGTATAGAGCTTGCACTTTTGGTATAGTATGTGCTAACGTGATGTATTGTAACCTGTGAATGTAATGATTGTGATTTACCCTGTATGGATACTATACGTAGATGCTATGGTTAATGTTTTGGAACTGCCATTGTGTTAGTGATGTAGTTATATGTTATGTTGTGAACATTACACTAACAAACCCTAAGAGAAATTAGTAAAAGGTGTATGTTTGGAGTAAGGAATACCGTTGATTGGTCACTTGAGCTGAGTATGAGTTACGAAATGGAGTCTTACATAGGTTGAAAACCTGCTTTTGTTTGTTTGGTATGTATGAAACTTGCTTGACAGTTGTCATGCATATTGTGTTTCATGAACACCTTAGGCTCAACAGATTTTCACCTTTACTCCCTTATCTCTCCCTATATGGTTATCGTATGGATTCAACCTAAGTGTAGTTACAACTATGTTGAGCCTTGTGGAAGCGGTGGAGGGATAATTAAGATAGTGATGATGGCAATTGTATTATTTGATATGTTATTTTATGAGCTAAGGCTCGATGTAAAAGTTCCAGGAACTAGTTTACTACCCCTTTGGTTGCCATATAAGGCCACATAGTTATAGTGATTTGTTATTTCTTTATACATATTTTATTCATAAATTGAACATTTTTTTTTCTTGCTAGAACTAGCAGTTTTGTTGATTGATGTGTACTAATATTTTGGGCATTTTATTTGGTTGTTGCACTAACATAAAGACTTTTACAGTAACTATGGATATTTGGCCATTGGTTTTACTTAGTTTTAAATTTTCTTTTCATGCTTAAAAATTTTACATCCTATCCCAAGGCTTGGTATTTTTTCCACTTTGCATTTGAAATTTTTTGTTATGTTCATTCTAATGTTGTAATGTGTGGAATAAGGTCATGGGATGCACCAAGGAGTGGTTGAACCTATAGACCCACTTTGTTGTATGGGGGTACAACCGCAGAAGTTACTGATAACTAACGAGTTGTTGAGCCATGAGTTATTATTTCTCTTGGGTTAGAGGTGTTTGGACCTTATGTGCATAGGGCCATAGGGTGACCATCCTCTTTTAGGGATCTAAAAGGAAAATTTGTCTTTATTTTATTGCTTGGGAGGTATATGGAGTTTTTTTGTGATGCTTCGAGAGGCATATGTAGTTGTTTTGTGATACTTTGGGAGGTATATGGAGTTGTTTTATGATGCTTTGGGAGGTATATGGAGTTGTTTTTTGATGCTACAAACGTATATGGATTTGTTTTGTGATATTTTGGGAGGTATATGGAGTTTTTTTGTCATGCTTCGGGAGGTATGTAGAGTTATTTGGTGATGTTTTTAGAGTTGGTGTTATGATTTATGTGTACTCATGTTAGTCTGGTTATGTTTTGTGATGTTGAGGATTGATGCTCCGTATTATTGGTATGATGTTGTTTCCATCTCGACACTATGCAGCTGCAATTATTGTTTCAAATTGTGTGAACCCTTTATATGTGTACCTATTGGGAATTCCATGTTGTAGTAGTTTGTTTATGTTATGAGTGCTATTGTGTCAGGGGCATGTGTAATAAGTACTATGTTGTGAGGACTATGTATGTTCTTCCCATGGTTTGATTGAGTTCTTGTGATGTCATATAGTTGTAAGAGTACATATCATGATATCTTGTGAACCATTAGTGTTGTGTGTGACCCTTGTGTGGTATTGAGATGTCAGTTTATTTTGAGCACCCACCAAAAAAAATAAATTAAATCTTAAAACAATGAAACATTAAGATCTTGCGCTTAATAAATATTATAAAAGAAAATATTATCTAAGTAATAAGGTAAAATAGAATTGCCAATCTTCACAGAACATTAATAAATGGTAAAACCTTGTCTTCCTCCCTATGTTCATGTTCTAATGAAAGAGATCTTATCCCCAAACAGAACTTGTTTTCAGTAGCTCCGTTAATTGCTTATCCCTTTTTGTACCCTTGGTGTTGTGTAACATCGAGCACGTTGCTCTTATAAGGAGAGGGGAATGTAATACCCGCCAAAATTTTTGGGAGGGTTTGGTGAAATTTAAATTTTAAATTAAAATAATAATAATAATAAAAAAAAAAAAAACAAAACGTACAAAAGACATGTAAATTTAGTGGTTTTGAATAGTTGTAGTTGGAGTAGGGTGCGTTTTTTGTGGCACATAATGTAAACAAGACATGGGTTTCCTCATCTGACAGTCACATTGTTCCACCTATGAAACAATAGGTCTCCTATGGGATTAGGTTACATTTGCCACGTACTCTTGGCATATGCCAAAATAATATTTTTGGAGCAGGTGTGGTCCTCCATCAAGTGAAGTGGGAAGCAAATTTTCAGATTTGTAGTAGAAGCACCGTGACAAACATGTATGCAAAATGTGGGCACATATAAAAAGAGCATGCACTGTTTGGAAGATGTGAGGGAAAAAGGGGACTCATAGAATGAGTTGTTTTCATGGTATGCACAAAATGGTTATGTTGAAATGTCTCAAATAAATGCATCGAAATTTTTTTGTTTTTAGTTTATAGACAATTTGGGTTTTGTTTGTATATGCATTGGAAACTTTATACAAATACAATTTTTAGGTTATGCATAGAATGGGTTTTTGAAATGCCTTAGACTAGGAGATGGACAGCCACCGAAAGACCGTGAAAATGGAATTTTGTCCAACGATATAGTAGTGAGTGCGCTAATAGATGTATGGAAAAAAAGGATGCCTCTACCGAATAGTTGGACTATTTGAAAAAATACCTTCAATTAATTTGACCTCTAAGGCCAACAATGTTTACAGGTTATATTTCAAAGAGATTTGTTGGGTTAGAAGCCTTTGTTAAAATGTGATCTTGAAATAGAGCTTGGAATTATACAAAAACATAATGGAGAATGGATGGGTAGTTTAAATATGTTATAGTTGCAAGTGCACAAGTAGTTGTGTCTGCAAAATGTGGTAGCATACTCAAGTCATGAAAACTGTGTAACAAATCATCAGAAAGCAATGTGTCTTGATGGTCTAAAAGGATTGTAGAATACACACAAAAGGATTTGTTGAAAACCTGTTGGAAAAATTCATCCATTTGTGCATGTAAATAAGAGCCTTGGTGAAATTTTTTAGATGCCCATCAAGCATGAAGGGAAGTGGATGTTTGAAATATATGTATATATATGAAAAAATGTGGAGACGTGAAAATGTTTTGATAAAATGCTTGAGGGGGAATTGGAACATGTCATGGACCACAAAGCCATATGTCATGGTGTTTTTTTTTCACTCCATCATCATGGGTTCACTTAAGTGTTGGTTGGAAAGGATAATTACTTGTTAAGTGGTTTTTGACCACGTTAGCTTTGTTTATTGACAAGGTGTATTGGATTTTCAATGTTAAAAGTGCTATATTGGTGGGAGATAATGTGTTCAAATGACAACATGCTTTCTATGGCATTGGGTGCTGAATTAAATGGTAAAATGGTGGAGTTGTGCATGCACGTGAACTATTTAGCAGAATGCTAAGTGAGAGAGTTGAAGTTTTGTGTAAAGCTAGTGAACCGACCTCGAGCACCTCTTCCTCTATAGACATTAATTTTATCAGGCATGGTCTTATTACCTTTATCTCTTATAATTTTCATATAATTTAGTTATTCATTTGGAAGAAAATAAAAATACTAAATTGTTAGATACTCAGACAATGGGATATTTTAACCAGACGGCAAGGGAAATCAATAAAACAAAACATTGTGATTTTTCTACCGACTTACGATTTGACCCTCAACCGTGTTGCGATGACAACTTCACGCATTGTTAAACCCAGGTTTTAAAAACTTAGTTGTCGTGTCTATTGGTTTTGGAAAGAGCTATATGACTTAACTTAAAAAACCATTGTTATTCATCTTACAAAGTTAGAAAAAAATGCAATTTCTAGAGACTTGCAAAACAAAACTCTGATCCCTATAAAAGAGATGTCAAATGTTTTATTTGTTCCTTGTTATGTAAAGAGTCGCATCAAGCATTAGATCGACATCATTCGACCATTTTCACTCTCTTCACCACTCCTCTAAGAGCCCTGTAACTATGTTTTGATCTTTTAGGGAGCTGCTAAAACTAAAAATTTGGGTTTCGTATTATTTCCCCATGTGGGCCTTGAACAATGAAATGTTGTTCCACCTTCACAATCCTCTAGTATTTTTACTATATAATTTCATATAACCTTCAGTTTGGAAAAATCACATTCTTGGTTATTTTGGCAAAGGTCTTTCATAGGATTCTGGTTGATATTTGACTAGGTCAAACTTGGCCGATTACTACTGGTGGCTCTAGAAAACCATTTTCCAATTGTGCACCATTCTCCAGTTTTGTATTCTATTAGTCCATGTGGATTCTTAGTGTATCGTTGAACACGTAAGAATTCACCCATCGTGAATTTTCTTATTAGAAGATAGTTTTTTATTGCACTTACTTAGCGTCTGAGTAAAAATTAAGCATTTTGGCAACTAGCAAGAAAACGTAAAAAGAAAGATGTAGGACCCCCGTAAAATTACCAAACCACCATATAAGCTAATTGAAACTTGTAAACAAATATTTGAAACTCTATCTTGAAACCTATAATTATGAATTTTGGGAAAATAGTGTTTCTCTCTCTTCCTTATCTCTTTTCTCTCTCTCTCTCTCTCTCTTAGGTAAGGAATGAAATGAAATATATTAAATATATACGCTAACCTTATCTTCTTGTGTGTATTATTACTAAAATGTAAATGGAAAACCAATAATGTTAATTATACTAGATTTAGGTGGATGTCATGCCAGTGATTTATCGTTGATTTCATGCTCACATGGTTTTGCATGATGTAAGTAAGATGGCGAAACAACATGGTTGTAATAAAATGTGGATTATTGTAATTTATGTTTGTTAATGGAAAATAATATATATATATATTTTTATGTTACAGTAACGACTAATTATCAAAATTTGTTAATATGAATGAGATGCTAGTTATAGGGGTTATTTAGGAAATGTGCATTTAATTATAGATGTTGTTTTGATTCAAATTTACATATAGTGAAAAGGGGGTTGGATATATATGTTAAATGAAATTGTAGATGATAGTTGAACAATTTTTGAAGTATTGAAAGGTTTATTAGTGAAGTTTTGTAACATTTTTCAGATGCTAATGTTTAAGGGAAATGATCATCTAAACATGGGTGTTATATTGATCCCAAGGTTTGTATTGTAATTGGATCTATTTTAAATGCAACTCAAGTGTACAATTGATGATTAATTAACTAGTGTGTTGTGTTCCTTCCCTTGAAAATGTAATAAATGAATCTAGCCACGACAGTCAACCTTAATATAAAATTCATGCATAATTATTCTTCAGGTGTAATTCTATTTAACATAGGAAACTAAAACATTAGGATAAACTTAAGTCTTTACACTTGATGGCACCATATAGTTTAGTAGATAAGAGACCAAGTTGAGATTTCCATCCTAGCCTACATGCTTAGTGGCATTGCCATGAACCTAAAAATTAGGAACCACGCGGTAAAAATTTTCCTTGGGTGTGTGGTCCCTTCGTAGGATTGATAGTTGTGTGTGTAGTAAAAATAGTGTGTTCTCTTAAGATAATAATCCTCAGAAAACACACATTAAACATAGTGAAAAACCCTCTGGGATGGACACACATGTTGAGTGGAAAAGATCTCCCACTAACATTGAAATTCACCTTTAAGAGTTGGGATCATACATGAACAAGATACCCAATCTCAATTATCATTTGGGTTTTATGTCATAAAACTAAGAGTTAATTGTGAAACTTAACAAGATATTAAATTTATGATTAGTTGGTGAAAATTTAGCTGTAACATGAATTTCTTGTAGAAAGATGAAATTTGTACCGTTCATATAATGTTTTTAAATCATCTGGTGGTGAGAAAAGGTTTCTACAATGTGTAAACTCTAATGTGAATGCCAACCTTTAAATGATGAACTAAACGATTTTTCTTCCCCACTAGTCCTATTAGGTAATAGATGTATGATGTGAAATTATGTGATCTTGGCCTCATAGATAAATCTCTTAATTCAGGGACTAGTAGTCTCATAAGGATATAAATTCCCCATTAGTAAATAAGTTACACAATTCATTACAAAAAGGCATATAAAAATAATTAGGGGAAAGCCTCTTAAGTTAGATGTAAAATGATACTCAGGAAACCTAATCTAGAAAAAATAAAATAAGGAAGTATGTTGTCATGTTAAGATTAATCAAATCCTTAACTAAGTGATGGAGCATAACTATAGTAAAAATCATAATTGACGCTTCTCCTTGGGAGGGGTAATCATGAGATTTTATTCCACAACTAAAGTAAAACATGATCTTCCTTGTAATGTGATTAAACGATCTTGCTGTGAATAAATAACCTACCTTGTATATAATACTTATTGTTTATTAGATCAACTACAAACTGATAAATCAATGAAAGAAACTTGACTGTAAATCCTTGAGAAATAGATTCAAAACTTCCCTCTTTTGGGCTCACACTCGTACCATTGCATAACGTGGGTATGATACAAGATCAAGATACAAGCCCTTAGGAGTGAATCCTAGGGATAATACATAATAGCCTTGTGTGAAATTAAATACCACAATAAGAAACGAGTGAATGAAAGAAGTAATTGCAATAATGTAGATGATCCTTTTTTAATGAGATACTTTAAAAGTTAAATGTTGACCAATATAGAGGAAATCTAGCAAAGAGGTAAAGGGGATGTATGATTCACATATTATGAACCTTTCTAGGAATTAAGTTAAATATTAAAACTTGATTGTAATAAATGTGTAATATGAAAATATCATTTCATTGGAAGACCCTATCTATAAGTGTGTCCTATAGTGGAATCATTATGTTGTGCCTCGTCATTAAAAAAAGGTGATCTATCTGTGCATCATGTGGTTTATGTCACCTATGTGGATTATTATTTATACAACCATATCTTGTGTTGTGTGTCATCATGATTGATCTCTTGTAGTTTCGTGTATACTACAATATAAGTGAAAACAAATATTCTGATATTTTTACTATTGTAATTGTGTGGTAATATGTGGGCGTTACAATATAACTCGCTATGTGTATCTTTCCTACTACTAGCTCCTCTACTGTTGGTACTCCATATCGTAAGGTAATGAACCACATGGTTAAAAGATATAAAATGGGTCTCTTGAGAAATGCTCCCAAGACCCTCTATAGCACCCTCATGGGCACTCATAACGATAGGAACTACGACATCCTAAAATACTGGTAAGAATGGCCATGGCTTCACTACAAGTGACCACACGTCAACAACTGGAGCAGCTCCCTCCTATCAAAATGGCTTCCTATGGCTAATAAGGCCATGCCCCTGCCCGTAATAATTAGGGATGTCTAAATATTTCACCTTTAGGTTTAGGTGAACCTTAACATGTAACATGAATAAGAAATATAATGGTAATTGGTCATTATTCAGAAATTTTCCTTGAGAGGCCATAAATATAGGATAAACCAAGCATGTAAAAAGGGGACATGAACACTTGTTTTCATAATATCCCCTTATTTTCTTTTTTCCTACGTAACTACTCCAACATGACCTCCTAATGACTTCGTTATCAGGAAGTGGTAATGTAATATCATTATGTCCTACATCTCCTAACACGCTTGATTTAAATGAATCTGTAAATTTTTTTAGTGACTCAAGATCAAAAGGGTTGTATTTTTTCAATTTTGTTTCTATTCTTCGAAGATCGACTAATATTTTTTCACAATGGGTTTTATAGGTCCCAACTATAGTAGGATACTCAAGAATGTAATGTAATTTTGATATCTCTACATCCATCCTCTCAAATAAATTAGCAGAGGAAGATGACATGACTGTAAAAAAACTAAAGTAAAATTCAATTTAGATTATACATAAATTTAAATTTACAGGTCAAATACTAACAATAATAAACAAATACTTATCCTATATAAAACATTTCATTATTAATAGATAACTATATCAAATTAAATGTTTCATTACTAACTATAAGTAACAATTAAAATTGATAAAACCAGCTAAGTATGTTACATGAAAAAATACTAACAATAGAGCTAATTACAAAAAATAACTAAACAATTAAGGCTAGATAAGTATGGAACAAATTATACAAATTGGGATAATATAGTTCCGAGATTCACTTTCATAGTTTTCATTGAGAAGCATTACATCTCTATGTAAGAGAACAAAATGAGTGAGGCACAATTTGAGGAATAATATTTTTAAACTCTTTAAATTATTAAATATATATGTGTGAGAAGAAATTCAAATAATTCTAAGGAAACAAATTATATTAAAATGAATTCATCTACAAATTCTATTGAAATTATTGATCAACCAAATTTTACGAAACATTTCTCATGTTTTACCTAGAAATAATTTATAGTAAGGAATGAGAACTTACAATTCATGTCCTTTAAAATCCTTGCAATTTCTTACGAACTATGACAATGTTCATAGTTGACTATAGAAAATAGGACAAATAGAAAGTTAGGAAGAATTTTGATGGCATGGTGAATTAGATGGAAGGATGAAGTTATAAACCCTTTGCATAATATCTAAAGAAGGTAATGAAGGAATTTTTATGGGTCTTATGATTGACACCATTCCAATTTTTAAATAAGGTATGACATTTTCTCCATCACTGTATAACAGGCTTAACAGACCTAGTTTGAACTATAAAATTTATTTTTAAGGGATATTTACAAATGAAGACCTATTACAAACATACACAGATATGCTAGGGCCTAGAGGGAGATGATATCAAATCATACTTTGAGATGAAGTTTTGTAAATTTTCATAACCAGTGTGGGGTGATGTGTAAATGAAATGAGTTGATTGAAATTTAAAATTAAATAGATAAGAATGCAACATGAGTCAAAAAGGGTGTTCTCATGATACAAGAGATTTAAGTAAAGGGGTAAGTACTACATAATTAGTTTTTTTGTCAACATTCAATGTGAAATGAACAATTTTTTCATCCATAATAGGTAGGACTACTCTGCTAGGTTCCTAAAAATAATAATTGCCAACTTAATAAGCGCATTGAAATAATACCACAAGATATTCATGATGCACAATGAACAACAAAATTTGTGAAGCATGGTCATGATAGAAGAGATTTAAGTAAAGGGGTAAGTACTGCATAGGTACTTCTATTGGAATTGAAAGGCCAAACTTTTGTTAATTTAACAAAATATTGGAATTCAGTATATGTAAAAACAATGATAAAATATTATGTACATAACACATTCTTTTTCAATGGCGTCAACATTGTGGGGAACCACCGCCTTCAAGAATCATCCTAATCCAACATGAATAATGCAAAAAAAAATTATTTTATGGCTTTATATTTATATCAAAAAAATTTAAAATGGAACCCTAATAAAAAAAAGTCAAATAAATACCGAGCTCTTCAATTAGGTTTCAAAATACTGATCTCTTCAACTAGATTTTCAGTTTTTTTCCCACTTTTTACAAAAACAAAAAAATTACACATACCTGGGGGTATCTTGTTGGAATTTTGGGCTCCTTGGTAGGCTCGCCGGGCTCTCTGGTCAGCTTTCTGGAATATTTATCCATCTCGCTAGTCTCTGTGTGTAGGCTCGTTGGTAAGATCTATGGAGTCTTCCTGTGAAGGAGGTGGGTGGAGGACATGTGGGATCCTTCGTGCCACCCCAATATATAGGCTGGTGGTTCAATTGAATGGGGGTTCATGCCAACACCACCTTCAGGTGAACCATTGTTTCATTCCATATGTGGCACTTTGGGTGAAGGGCGTTCCCCTGAAGGGGGTGTTCACGCCAACCCCCCCTAATTTCTGACCCCGCCCAACACCCCACTAACATTTTTCGGACATGGTGTGGGACATAGTCTCATGTTATGACCCAGTGGAAAGCTGCAGAATAAGTGTGATTGTTTTCCTCCCATGTTCACACTAAGGGGGGAATGTTAGGGAGTATATATAGTGCTCACATTATTATTTTGAGATTTATATTATAATGTATTGGTTGATTATATTTAGATAATGGTAAATATAATATTGTGATTTAAATGAGTTATAATAACAAATCATATAGTTATTTCAATGTGAATTCATTGTTAAACTAAATTCAGGTAAATAAGTAATGTGAGGAGTGTTGTTAGAGCAACCTCCTAGGAAATAGGATCAATCTCTCCTATTTATTTGTAATGTCTTATACAAAGGAAATATTGAGAAGCTAATTATTTTTGTGTGATTAAAATTATTTTACTGTTTGTTCGGCTCCATTGCGTGATTTAAATCTTTGCATAAGATCCACTAATCTCTATCAATACAGTATAACCAAATAATCTCAAATGAGAAATCGAAGGATTATGATTACTTCATATCTCTTGCAATTTATTGTCATGCAAGATATTAGTAATTGGCTAGTTTAGAAGATATAATGTTTTCTAGACCGCTTTAGCCCAAAATATTTTCTCCATCTTCATAGTGTAAAGCATGCAACTAGCCATCTCCATGACAATATGATTGCAAAATTCTGTAATTCCATTTTTCTGTGGAGTCTAGGTGGAAGTCAAGTGTTTTGTGATGTCATGCTATTTCATGAATTCCAAGAATTTATTTTACACGAATTCCCCCCATCGATATAAGTAGAGGACAAGAAGGTTATGCCGATCCTGTTGCACAACTCTCTTATTGAAGATCTAATAATTGGAAACTGTTTCACTCTTCTTTTGGAGAAATAACACCTGTGTCTTGCGAGAATAGTCATCAATGAATAACTGGAAGTACTAAAATCCCTAAAATGAATCAGGAAAAGGTCCACACACATCGATATGCACAATATCAAGATGGTTCTTTTTCTAGAATGTTCTCAAATCAAATGGACCCTTATGTTATTTTCCCGTAAGACATATATGATAAAGGGGTAATGAGTGGGAGAGTGAAGGAATTCACCATATCATCTGCATAGAACTAAGCGGATAAAGGGAACCAACAAAAAAATTCCCATATCAATAATGCCGGAGTGTAGTGGATTCCACCATGGATGAACATAAAACAACTATAGAGGATGAAACTTCATGTAGTTCAAATAAACTATCCTTCAAAAAATATCTATCAAGTATCGTACCTTCTCGTGATATCAAACATGATTTTATTCTTTTCTAAACCATGAATTTCACCTTGAGCTTGTGATTCAATAGCTGAAAGATAGACATGATATTTTTGGTCGAATACTAAGCATTGATAACCTTTATTGGAGTATATCTTCTTGTCCTAACAGGAATGATAAAATTTCCTATTCCTTTAGCAATATACTCCTTGTTTTATGCAATTCGACCCTAGTCTCTAGTGGGTCAATCACCCAATAAATCAAACAAGTTCCCATCACCCTTAATATGTTTGTTGGTGTCAGATTCAATCAACCAAAAATTATATGTTGGATACAATGTTTGGGAGACTAGAACGACATCATCTTCATGTGAAATTCATGATTTTTTGATTCTAGAACTTCGTCATTCAATTCATCTTGTTGCTAAGCTATGACATGTGTTTTCTTCTTATTTTAGTGAGGATGTCACTTAGGTTTTTATGAATCATTGTGGCTAAATGTGCTTTCTTCTCCAGAATTGCATTGTGTGCATCCATTATTATAATTCCTTTGTCATGGTTATTATCCTTGATCACTTCTGTAATTTAAGTAGCAACATTGATAGGTCATTTTCATTTTGAAGATGAGTACTCTTTAAAATTGAATAGTCATGTTGTTGTAAATGATATGTTATATCTACTAAAACTAGATAACGTTATGACATGAAAATTCTAAATTTATTAATGAAGTATTCTTATACTTTTTAATCTTAACATTTTAATGTATTTTGCATGTGGATGAAGTAAATAAATTTGGTTTAAATTGTTCAGTTCCTAGTTTACAATACTGACCTTGTTTTTCCATTTGTTGATTGCAAAGTATAGGATTACTAAAACCTTGGATCAATTGCAGTGATCCAAGCCATGTTTGGGGTTTTTTCTGTGTTTTTATCATCTTGATTGATTTGGTAATAATGTCTAATTTCTAAACCTATGCTTACACTGGGGTCACAACAGCATCCTGTAGCATCTTTTGATCTCACCCTTCAAGGTGATCTGATTCGTCGTTTTTATAAACTACGAGAGGTAATGTTATTTGATTAATTAGGACCTAATTAATCTAAGTGTTTAATTATTATATCCTATCCTAAACTTAGATGTTAAGATGATTTTATGTATTGTTATGAATAAATCCTAAATAGGATAAGGGGGAACTATCCTAAGTTTTGACACTAATTAATCCTAAGCTATTTGGAACTATGCCTAAGGTCCTAATCTATGGTATGTAAACTAATGTTAGAGGAACCCAACCTAATGGAAATCAACCTAACATAGAGAAACATGGTTGGCTATGTTAACAAGTGAATTTTCATGGTGGTGAAACCATTCCAAATGCATTGCAAGGTTTAAATGAGGCATTTAATAAACATGTTGTCGCCAATTATGGCTAAGGAGAGAAGGTAGTGGGATAGGTTGATTTTTCAACTTCTAAATTAGATTTGATGATGTTTTTAAACTATTACTTGTAATTAACAAGAGATAAGGCATGGTAGGAATTTTGGGATGCACACTATCAGTCTTGTTCACATTTATGAACCTCGACCCAAGAAAAAATCACCTGGGGAATAGTACAAAGGGTTGGAGGAAAAATAAATGGTTTGGTTTCATTGTGCATTCAGATTTTTCGATCTTCTTAGCTTGGCATGTGGTATTTTCATTTTGTGAACTCTCAGTTAGATTCTAGTGTGTGTTTGAATTTTCCCTTACATGGTGGAAATGATGGCAAATTTTGGTCATGGAAACTATAAAAAGAAAATCATAAAAGTTTCAAAAGACTTGTTTCACATTTTCATTGGAAATATTTATGTAGAATAAATTTCTTGAAGGATTTAAATAAGGAAGAGAAGGAAGGAGCACTACCAAGCATGATAGGTTTTATTTGTTTAATATTCTTGCTTTTATTTAAACGTTTTTATAAAAATAAATCTGATCTTCATGAAAACATCTCTAAGAATTTTTTCTTGTGTGATTATTTTCTCCTTCTTACTTCTATGAGTTCTTTTGGACGTGGTTTCTTTGGATTAGAGTAGTTCTATGAAATAATTGTGTTTTAATGAATTTGGGTTTTGAATGTAGTTGTAAAATAGATGTGTTTCTTTATTGGAAAACTGGCTATGAACTTTCAAAGGGATTCTATGTTTTGATAATTATATTTCCTTGTTTTGTATCCTTATGGTGTTTAAATGTTTTTGTAGGGATTATGTGGAAATCTCCTTAAATTTGGAACTCCTAACTTGTTGTTAAACTAGGTTTTGATTAATTTTATTTAGAACAAATGTTTTCACCATAATAAAGAGGTTCATGTAATGGAACTTTTGTTTTAGTTGATAGTTATTCATTTGGTTGTATTAGCAAGTATTGTTGGTTGACTTATTTCTTGAAGGTTTGTTTTGGGATTCTTGTTTTGGTTTATTGACCTTCATTTTAACTTAATATTGATACAAATCATTAGATATTTTTATTGTTTTAAAATATCTTGGTTGACCCAAACTCGGTATTCATGAAGGTCATTTTTAAGCAATGTAAGTGTATGATGTTAGGTGAACAATGGATCTTTCTCTGTCTATCTTCTTAATTTTCATTTCATTTTTTAAATATCCTTCTTGGGTGGACATGTAAGAGAAACAAGGATTGGTAATAATTTTTTCCCTCTCTTCTGTGGGATTTTTTTTCATTGCTTGAATACTCTTCCCATGTCGGCTTAAGTTTTTGGAACTTGCTTGATTTTTGAAAGGACCCTAGGTTTTTATACACTCAAACTGGAATTTTTTTCTTTAGTTTTATGATCTTGCAATGGACTATAATCTTTAAGCATCATGTGTCAAGTATTGTGATTTGGTAGGATTTATTGTTATCTTTAGAGTTTCTTCTAATTTGGATTGTTGTTGTTTCCTTGATTATGATTGAATGCTTTATTGAGTGTTTGAACCTACGAAATGTCTCCTTGAGAATGTTCTTGCATATTTGGGATAGTTTAAAGATTTGAGTTTAGTATCTTTCTCGTATTCGAGTTCGTTTCAGAAAAGTTGCATTATATGAGGTTTGCTCAATATTTGTTAAGGAAGATTACATTTCTAAAACTTGGCTCTTGGTCTTTCTGGGTAAGACTGTGCTCTACATTTTTTGGTTCTTTGAAAACATTCTGATTGCATTCTCCTTTAGCTTGTATGTGGGAGACATTGTGATCCATAAAATTCTACTTTGGAACTCTACAAATCACACAATTATGCTGTTCTACTTTCAACTTTGGAAAATGACGTATTTTCTTAAATATTAGAGCTTCGTGAGTGATTATCTAGTGCTATAGAAAGGAAATTGTAGAGAAGGAAATAATTCAAACTTCAAAACCAACAATTTTATCCTAGAAACCTCCAAGGAGGAAAACCAATCGAGAAGGGCAACTGCACTTTCTTCCCACTTTTATAGGTCTAATATAGACAATTACAGATTACAATAAGTATGAAAAGAAGAAACAATGTAAACCTTCTTTCCAATTATTTTCTTGCTCTGTTTCTACACCTTTCTACTACAATTACATTCCAGCACTGAAAATCTTGCTTACTATTCTCATTATACTCTGCTTCTTGATCTCTCTGGATCTTCAAATATCTAATTCACCTTCGAACGTCTATTCTCTTTCTCCTTCCATGTAATTATAGGCCTTCCCATGTCCTCCCATGCACTCAAGGATGTGAAAAGGCATAGAAGGGAAGAGACACGGTTGGGCGCTTCAAGAATGTGTCCACTCACATTCCATTCTTATTTTCTATTTGAATGTTACAGGACCGCCACCCTATACAAACTGGTGGTCGCAGGACTACCACCCTGGCTGGGCGGTGGTTTCAGGACCACTGCCCTGCAAGCACTACTTTGCACGGAGTAGCGGTTCTGTCTAAAACCTCTGTTTACCATATTTCTTTCACTTTTCCTGTTTCTCCTTCTTGGTGCTGATGGAACTGATGAAGTGGTGTGTTTTTCTGGATCCCTATGGATCATACCTCCCCTACTTATGAGACTTTTGGTCCCACAAAATCTTAGTGGTGTAGTGGTAGAGGAATCAACTTCCTCTCATGCTCATTTGAGTACCATTGGGTTTTTTTTGGTGTGTTCTCTCATCCAACCTACTAAGACTCCTATGGATCTCTAGTTTCCAGTGCTACATCCTCCTCTGAGATGCCTCGAGTACAATCCTTTTTGGAAGGTAACTTCTGTATCTTTCCTTCTTTGTTATACATAGATGGCATTAGTGGATGCAAGCTCTTATAACTCACTATCGCGTGCATCTGTATGAGGTATGGCCCAAAGTTTTGTTCTCTAAACTGCTCAAGTATGGAAAAGGTCCCATACTGTAGTGGTTTAGTCCTTTCTTTTCTCTACCTCTTGAGATGGATTGGTTGAATCCTCTCCAAGTACACTATTGCTATAGTCACCACCATTCCTTGTATCTCCTCTTCTTCTTTCTCCCCATGGTCAGGTCCAGTGAATCTGTAGGTAGATATGGTGACTGCATAGCAGAAGTTTATTTTTCTCCTTGAATAAGCAGTTCCTATGGTGGCTTCTTCAGTAAAAACTGACAAGTGCTATCCAAATTCTCCATCCTTTGGTCAGAAATATCCACTCTCACGTCCATTTTATTTTTCTTCCAATGAAAGAAACAAAACTAATGATTTTCCTGAATAAGTCTTGATGCTTGGTTGGCACTTACCATAGCTTTCTTTGATTTTCTCTGGTGTGCCCGAATGTTAAAAGTAACTCCATCCTTGACCCATATGAACCAGTTTTCCATCCTTGTGAACACAGCATCCCTGGCATACAAGTAAGGACTTCCGAAGACAATGTCAAATGCATCAAGTGGAATAATATCAACCTCTTATACATCTTTGTATTGGGTATTTATCCCAAACTGAAACTTACACTTCCTTGTGACTTGTATTTCTACACATTTTTTCACCCATCCCAGTGGGTATGGATGTGGATGCACGTAAGTCTCTAGACCAAGTTGTTTTACAACTGCATCAGAACTCAAATTTGACTGAGAACCAAAATCTAGTAAAGCGTTTACCTTAGTCTTCTTGATTTAGATTTTTATTTTAAATAGCTTACTCATCTCTTATTCTTTTGCTACCACATACATGTTAGTGGCCATGCATCCATGCATCTCGTCTACATCCAAATCATCCTCAATCTCCACCTCTCTTTCTCTCTTCATAGTGGCCATGGATTTCTTGGAATTGGTTCGGTGCTTTGGGTGCCATTCCGGAAGAAACTTCCAACATGTGGCATCAGTATATCCATTCACCTCACAATTCTTACATAAATTCTTAGGATCTTTACAAGTATGTAAAGTAGTTATGGTAGTTTTACCTTTCAATTTACCTCTACTTCTTGTCTTCCCTTGTTCTTTGTCCTGATGTTCTGATGATTGGTCTCCCTTTGGCTCTATTTCTCCTTGCTTCTTCTTGTCATCAATGTAATATGCTTGTACATAAGCTTCATTGACATCCTTGGGATTCATGGAGATTACCTTCCTCCGAAGGTGAGTGTGAAGTCCTCCCAAATACTTGGTCAGAATGTCCTCTTCCTCTAGGTCCATATTAAGCAACATGGCTTGTCTCCGAAATTACGTAGTGTAGTCTTGCAAGCTTTGACGGCTACCCTATCTAAAGTACTACCACTTAATCATCATGTCAATCTTATGGCCAATGGGATAGAATTTAGCTCTAATCAACTCTTTAAAACCCTTCCAAGTACTGACAATAGGATGTTTCTTATTATCACAAGTGGCTAGATGGGTTTCCCACCAAACCAGAGCATGACCTTCCATTTTGAGATGTGCAAAGGTGGCCCTTTGTGCCTCAGTGACATTATGGACACTAAAATAGACTTCCAATTGTTTTAGCCATTTATCCAGTAATTATGCATCTACTTGTCCTTCAAAATTCTTTATTTCCACTTTTGTTTCAACTTTAAAAGGTGTATATGCAGATTTTACCTTATCGCTTACAATTGGCGTCTCTTCATGCTCTTCCCATTCTTCCTCTTCATGGATCTTTCCAATAAATTTTTTTATGCTAGTGCTCAAACGACCAAGTCCTTGGAATCTTGCTTAACCGAAGCCATCTTTTGTAGATATGAAAGCTCTTCTTGTTTTCTATGCAATCTATCCATCATGGTCTCTAGCATCTGGAATCTACGAACCAAGTTCTCTTCCTCCATTTGAGCTAAAATTCTCTGTTGCCACTTCTTCAAAGAAATATCTAGCTTGCAAGGTAAAACATGTTCTCCTTTGGAACTTATCACTATCATACAAAATCACAAGAAAGATTCGAATACCACAGTCATTTATATAGAATCAACTCTGATATCAAAATGATCTGTAAACTTCTACTTTGGAACTCTACAAATCACATAATTATGTTTTTCTACTTTAAAATTTGGAAAATGACAGATTTACTTAAATATTAGAGCTTCGTGAGTGATTATGTAGTGCTATAGAAAGGAAATTTCAGAGAAGGAAATAATTCAAACTTCAACACCAACAATTTTATCCTTGAAACCTCCAAGGAGGAAAACTAGTCAGGAAGGGCAACTGCTCTTTCTTCCCACTTTTATTGGTCTAATATAGAAAATTAAAGATTACAAGAATTATGAAAAGAAGAAACAATGTAAAACTTCTTTCTAATTACTTTCTTCCTCTGTTTCTACACCTTTCTCCTACAATTCCATTCCAACACTGAAGATCTTGCTTACTGCTCTCATTATACTATGCTTCTCGATCTCTCTGGATCTTCAAATGTTTGATTCACCTTATAACATATATTCTCTTTCTCCTTCCATTATTTATAGGCCTTACCATGTCCTCCCCTGCACTGGAGGATGTGAAAGGGCGTGGAAGGGAAGAGACACGACTGGCATTTCAAGAATGCATCCACTTGCATTCCGTTCTTCTTTTCTGTCCAAAAGTTTCAAGACCACTACCCTATGCATACCGGTGGTTTCAAGACCTCCTCCTTGGTTGGGTAGTGGTTTCAAGACCACCATCTTGTAGGGCGAGGGTTCTGAAACCACCTCTCTACACAGAGCAGTGGATCTATCCTGAACCTCCGTTTACCTCATTTCTTTCAATTTTCATATTTCTCCTTCTTGGTGCTGATGGAATTGATGAAGTAGTGTGTTTTTCTAGATCCCTATGGATCATATTGAGCATACAATTGTTGATCATTTATTGAGATGCATGATTTTGATGGTTATGTTTTGTTCAAATAGGTTTTGAACACACCTTGTGTTGAGGGAAGATCATTTTAGAACTCTATATCATTTTTTTTGTTAAGATTTAGAAAATATCCTATAGAATATACAATATTTTCAATTTTTTTCTTAGTTGAAGGTATTATCTTAGAATAGAAGAAGGAATTTAGATAAATGGGTTGTTAGGATAGTATATTGTCCATGATGGGTGATTTAGTTTTTATATCAAACCTTTTTATTTGTTGATATGAAATTGATTGTTATAGGAACATCATATTGTTCTTTTCAAGTAATTATGTTCTAGATCAATTCAGTTTTTGATTGATTGATTGGGATCTGACTATGTTATAGCAGAAATTTTCTTGGTGAATTAAATGGAAACCAATGTGAATAGATCATGATTTGAACTAATTCTTTTCTTAATTGGTTGTAGTTGAATGATATCATGTTAAAATGATTGTCAATATTGTGACATAGATGGAATTAAATTATGATGGATTACTTAACTTATTCTATGGGTAATGATACTTAAATAGATGTAGTAAATCTTCTCTATATCTGATTTTGTGAATTTTTTGGTAGTATTTCTTATTGATATTGTTATTTTGTACTTGGAACCTTTTCATAAATAATAGGGTTACTTTTACGAAATAGTTAGATAAAAGCATATTGTTTAACGATATTATTTTTATCATGCTCAGTTCTTGTGAATTGACTCATGCCAACAATTTTGTAGATGGACTTCGTGAAAAATGAAAGGAGAAAGACTTATCAAAAATTACATTTGTTTTATTAATGAAATCATTTTCTTCATTCAGATGCTTTCTGTATTGAAAATTCTCTTGAAATGAACTGGTTAGAAAAACTGAAGATGTATTAAAAAAAAATTTGTAATGGTGAAAGATGTTTCTTGTAAACTTGTGCAATATTAAATAAGTTTGGAGTAAAGTGTTCTCTCTCTTTGGATAAATGAATTTCTGGGAAGGGTTGTTGATTTTTGATTTATTCTAAGGTCTTTTATGACTTAGATTTGATTAATATTCCTAAATACTAACATGCAGGATGGGATTTTATTGATATACTTAAAAATTGACATGCATGGCTTAATGAATACTAAGGTATATAATAATGCTTGAATAAGGAATTGTATATATATATACTTCTGATTCATTTAATTTTGGGAAAGGGTATAACTTTGATGACTATGATTGATATATTGTTACTCGAAAAAGGGAATAACGATAGTTTTATATTAAGGAATGTGGCATTATTTTTACGAAACTAAACCTTATGTTTTCTATTTTCATTATCAGGACAAGATTCCTTAATAAGAAAGAAATAGGATACTTCTTTTATCATTGAATCAGAACTATATACGTTATCTTGTTGTGTGTTTAAGTTTACATAATATTTTATGATTGGTTATATGATCTTTATATGTAAACTATAAAATGGAAGGGGGAAAGCTTTAACGAATTAATAGGAAGATTTAGTCATTTGATATCACTAAGTCTAATGTATAAGATTTTAATTAAGATTGTTTACAATGATAAACTGTACTAAGAAAACTTTATAATCTTACTTAGTTAATATCAAATTAAAATATATCGATAAATGGAAATAATGGTTTAAGATAAAAATGTTCATATGAATGATCATAGATTTCATCTACAGGCCTTCAATTGGTATAAAATTGCATTTAGAATCCTTCATTAGATCAATCATACTTAGTGATCCTTTAGGTGCATTTTTAACGATTCATGCAACAAGATAATAATTTGAAGGGTTAATAATCTAATGTTTCCTATGTGTGTTAGTTTAGTTAAAAGAAATTAGTAGGTTGTTGCAATATAGGGGGTATAGAAAATTACCCTCATAATGACGGGAATCATTACGAAATACCGTGATATATCCAACTATGTGTTAACACCCCACTTAGTTCAATTAACTCGATTGACATAAGTGGAAATTCAATATTTAGTTCTACTCTAAATAGAGATAGACACATGGAATAGTGAAGTGGTCAAATCATGTTGACTTAAGGTAACTAAACACACCCAATCAATGAAATTTGATTGAGTATTCATATGTATCCTTAGCCACAAAGAGTATTCTTCCACATTAGTGTATGTGAGTTTCCCCTTTTTAATGTGAAAATTTGAATCGGATTTGGTTGACGGAATTCAAGGAAGACCAATCTAGATAATAGTTCAAGTGTGGTGAAATACATATTTCTTTCAAAGATTATGCCATCTTGGAATGTAAACATGGTAAACATGTTTAAAAATTTGGCCAAAGTATCGCATGTTGTTGGTTGTTTTGTCTTATATCACCTAATCTAAGTTGTGGGATTTCAGCTGAATATCGGTAACAAATATTTAGATAGACTTATTAAACAAAACAGTTGAGTGACCCTTGATGGGTAAAAAAATTAAAGTATACTTAGTATACTAGTGAACAAATTAAACATGAGAGATCTATTTAATACCGAGTCATGAAATGAGGGATTGGTGTTTCACCAAGTCAGTACAGTTGCATATTGTTTTCTATTATGATATTTATTGGCAATGGAATGTGTTTTCTAAATTATATGAATTTTGAACAGATAAAATTATGTTAAAAAAAATTCCCTTATTTCTAATTCATAAAAAGTGGATATTGCAATTATACCAACACTTCACAACACTTTCGTGTGTATTCGTGGTGCAGATGTGACAACATTAATTCACTTTTTGAGACTTCTTCTTCTATTATTGATTGTGTGGATTCATTTTTTATCTACTTCTCTTATTTCCCTTGTAAGGATCTTGACTCTTCTTCTATCTAGATTTCAATACTTTTTCCTCAAATCCTTTGTATAGTATCATAATGACTTCTTCCTTCTCTAGAAATTTTATCGATTCGGAAAAGGTCACCTCCTTTTTTATCGTCAAAGTAGTGATGAATGTCTTGAACTAGGAAGGAAGAGATCCCAGTGTGAGATGGAAAATAAACTTATCTTCTTCCAATTCTTCAAGCGCTCAAAGATCTACTCATAGTTCTGCAACATGACGCAATAATTCCTATACTTTATAACCTTCTTTCATACTCAGTGTATGAAGCTTTGATAGGAGGTGCACGATCTTTGTAAAATTATTTCCTTCATATATGGTAGAGAGAGTATCATATGTAGCCTTTGGTGTCATCGCATCCTGTATGTGTGGTTACACATCATTACAAATGCTGAGAGCGATCAACATAAATTTCTTTACATTGGCCTTTTCATATTGCATTTTCTCATTTACATCATTGTGAAGAGTGGATATGCTAGTGAAAATCACCTTGAGATCTTCAAATAGGATAATGGTGCACATATTTATCTTCCAGTTGGCGTAATTAGGCATTTTCAATAGTTGAGCCTCATATAACAATAGTTTGGGTGCTGACATAGCTCAAAGCACGATTTTGTCTACATACACCTGGCTAGAAAATTCAACTTTTCATGTCTTTTCCACACTTCTTCGAAATAAATGATCAAAATGTGATGGTTCCTCTATACACACATGTTTGAAATAATCCTCCACGTCATCAAAGATAAATTTTACACATGTCAAAGAAATACCAAGTCAATTTCACGCGAAGAGAGCATGTCTTTTTTCTAGCAATTCTTTTCTTCATGTATTTTTTGTGGCTCATGTTTTACTTTTGCAATCATTATAAAAATTAAAAACAAGCATCAAAACACCACAAGCTTCACATTTTGATTAGGAATGTCACACAATTATTAAACAGTATTCTTGGAAGAAATAATAGGAACATTTCATTAACAACAAATAGCCAAATGTAAATTCACATAATCTGTGCCAAAGACATATCACATGATTTACCATGTTGTTCCACGTTACCTTTCACCATTCACAGCGATTACAATGGATATTATAGTAGAGATATGTCTTGGTTGAATACAGTTGTTTCCTCCTTAATCTTCACGCAGGCCACTGGGATAAAGTTCTTTGATACCAATAAAGGGAGGAGAGAATATTCTATTGATTGAATAAACTAAGAAAAAAAAAATATAAGTGGGAATGGTTGTAGAGGAGAGAATATTCGACCAGTTAGAGGAAAGATGGATGCCATGAAGGCATAATCCCCTAAGTCAATTTACAATGTATTAGTTATGATAATAGTTTGAAGCATAATATTATGAGCATTGCTCAATTGGTACAAAAGTTATATATAATTTACATTGAAGAAAACAAATGGGTGATCATTGATAAATCTCATAGTACTCAATTGATTGCTAAATCGAAGATTAAAACAACCAATTCTAGAGATCATTATGGAGCTTAAGCCACATCCATAGCTCATACTACAGATCACTTTGGAGCTTAGTCCGGACCTAAAGAAACTACATCATATTTTAAACCAATTGTGAAATATGAATCATGAATATGACATCTCATGTTTGTTCTTTTAAATTTTGGTAGTTTGAATTTATTTAGAAAGGAAAAAGTGGTAAGAGGTTTTCCTTCAATTTACAAACTAAATATAGTTTTTGAAGGTTGTATTTTGGGGGAACAAAGTAGAGAGTCCTTGCAGTTGAAAAAATAGTTAGAGAAAATGCACCACTTGAAATTGTTCATTCAAATTTATGTGGAGATCTTCAAACAACTTCTATTAGAGGTTATTCATATTTTATGAAATTCATTGATGACTATACGATGAAGACATGCATGTACTTTCAAAGATATATATGATATGATTTTTATATATTTCAATAGTTCAAGGCCTTAGTGCAAAAGTAAACTAGATACTACATCAAAGTTTTGAGGAAAAACAAAGGAGTTGAGTATGTTTCCAATGATTTTCTATTTTTTTTCAAATATCCTGGTATCCACAAGAATTTTATTATGATTTATACACCATAACAAAATGGTGTGGTAGAGAGGAAGAATAAAACCATAATGGACATGGAAATAATTATGATGAAGGTCAAAAATATTCCAAATGAGTAATGGGTAGAAGTGTTAGCAAATGTTGTTTACATTTTAAACAAGTGTCAAACATAAATATTTAAAACATGCTTCCTCAATAGGCTTGGAATCACAGGAAACATGACGTTTCTCATTCTATAAATTTCAATTATGTGGCATAAACACATGTGCCTGATGAGATAAGGAAGAAGTTAGACAAAAAAAGAGAAAAGTGTGTATTTGTTGGATATTTAGAAAATACAAAAGCATACAAGTTGTTTAATCTAGTCACTAGAAAATTTATAATTATAAGAGATGTACAGTTTGTTCAAAATGAGACATGGGATGGAAGTATTGAGAGAATAATCAACATAGCATCATATATTCCTTATGATGATATGGCAGATGAAACTATAGAACAAAAAGGTAGTGTATCTTCTTCCCATCCTAGACAAGTATAATAATTTATAATGCAAGTTACACCTCCATCTATAGCTATGAGATCTCTAAGATTTCAGTCATCTTTAACAATGAAAGAGACACCATAAATAACACTAGAGGAAACTCCTTCACTACAAAACATTCCATCATCTGATATCCCTTTGTGGCAGAAAATAAGGAGTCTTAGTGAGATTTTTAATGTTGATACAACTAACGATTTTTTCAGTTTTTGTATTTTTTTTCTCAAGCTACAAATCCACTATACTTTGAAGAAGATATACATAGTAATTCATGGTCTTAATCCATGGATGATGAAATAAACAACATAGAGAATAATCAAACATGGGAATTGGTAAATCTTACTAAAGGAAAAGGACATGATAGGAGTGAAGTGGGTCTATAAGACCAAATAGAATGTTGATGAAAAATTACAAAAACATAAAGAAATGTTATGTGTAAGTGATCTTTCACAAAAATATGGAACAAATTATAGTAAAACATTTTCACCAGTAGAATATTTAGACATACTAAGAATGTTTTTTAGCAATTTTAGATCAAAATAAATTACCTATATATCATATAGATGTAAAAGCAACATTTTTGAATGTATTTCTTGGAGAGGAAGCCTATGGTAATCATCCAGAAGGTTATCAGAGTGAAGGTCGTGAAGGAAAACTATACATCTTGAGAAAATTGCTCTATGGTCTCAAGAAAATGCATAGAGCATGGTATAGCAGGATTGATTCTTATTTTGTTTAGAATGGTTTCAGTAAGATCAATAGTGAGCCTACCTTATACGTCAAGATAAATGAACAAGGTAATATTCTAATTGTTCATTATATGTAGATGATTTAATTCTTACTGGAAATCTATCTACATATTCATTAAAATCAACCATGAAGAAATAATTTGAGATGATAGATCTAGGTCTCATGCACTATTTTTTTGGCATTGAAGTCCAAGAATTAGAAGCTGGAGGTTTTATTTCACAAGAAAAGTATGCTAATGGCATCTTGAAGATATTTAACATGTTGAATTGCAAACTAGTGCCAACACCAGTTGCACTAGGTTTTAAGTTAAGAAAAGAAAACAATTAATCATTTGTGGATCCAACATTGTTAAAAAGATAAGTTGGAAGTCTCATGTATTTGATGGAAAGAAGGCATGACATTATGTATGGTATGAGCCTCAACTCAAGGTTTATGGAATCTCTAAAAGATTTACATTGGAAAAATAAAAAAATTATTTTCATGCATGTATGTGGAGGAAATAATCATAGAATTTTGTATTTAATATTAGATGAGTTCAAACACATAGTTTATATAGATAGTGATAGTTCTAGAATTTTAAATGACAGAAAAACCTAATCAAGCTTTAATTTTCACACATGAATAGGACTAATTTCATGTGCATCAAAGAATAAACCCATGGTCACACTATCCTTAGTAGAAGAAAGTATGTAGCAGCCACAAGAGCAGCATGTCAGTTAGTTTGGATGAGATTAGTGTTGAACAATTTGAGGAAGAATCAATAGGATGCTACACAAATTTTTGTGACAATAACTTAGCAATAACATTGTCCAAAAATCATTTTTTTCATAAGAGGGAAAACATATGGATACAAGGTGTAGTGCCCACTTCCCTTTGACACTTTTGATATTAATCATGATACTCCTGACTATATTATGGGCATTATTATAGTTTTGATTTAGAATGGTGTTAGATGTCAAATCATGGATTATTGTTGACTCTTATTCATATATGATGCATGATGATTATTAGAGACTTTTTATATAGATGTTGAAATGGTGTTGGACATGGTTATATATATACATATGGATGTTGTTAGGACATGTGATATTGGGATATATTGAGTAGACCAAGAAAATTGAATTTAATATTGATGATTATATAGTTGTTGATAAAATTGTAAGTGATATTGTTGATTATCTGGATGTTTTTGTGATTCATATATATATTGATGATTTTGAAATTATATTATACTCATTTGGATGTTCTGATATGGCCATGAAGCTGAAGGGGTATTTTTATTGTGCAGGTTAAAAATATCACAATAAACATCAGGAGATTGGAGACCAACCACATTGGAATTCTAGATGAATTCAACATGGTCACCATGGCAACTTGTATTATTCTTGTGTGTGTGTGTGTTTGATTGTTAGATATTCCAATGGTGGGGATCACCTTTAAATGTGACCAAGGGTTATGTGTATTTATTTACTTGGTTCCTTTTTATTGATGTTTGTATGTCTTTATTAAGCGATGTGTTTACCCTTTTCATTATTTATTAATTGTGGTAAACTAATGTGAATAAGCATGTTGTTAAAATTAATTAATCAAATTGGGACATAAGAAAATAATTATTAGAGTTGTTGGATTAAAATTAAAGTGTTGTAAGAAATGTGTAAGTGATGTGTAAATTAATTTGGAGTATGAAACACTCCACATGCTTTTGAGATTCGAATTTGTCCTTGGAAGCTAATTTTGGAGGCTTGTGGGACAAGTTAAACTTGTCCCATACCTCTTAAATTTTCATGCCAACCTTACCTATGGTTGGAGGGTTTAAATCTAGCCTTAATTATGCATTTTTGTAAGTCAAGTTGTATGCTTTCAATTTAAGTCCTTATCAGGTGTGGGTTTGATTTGAGTGTGTAAGTAAAACTATCATTTATTCTCCTACTTATTTATTATGCATTGGAGAATGAAGTTGACTTTTGGGGGTTGGAGTTGACGATGTATGATGTGGCATCCTACATGGATCCACCTCAACCTCTTCTCTTCCCTCTTCTATAAAATTTTAATTGTTTTGGGTTGCTTCACTTTTGGAGACTTCATTTTAGGTGAATTTTTCTTGTTGTTTTGGGAGCTCTTGCTTAGAGAAGTTTTTGGAAGATTTTTGCATTCTTGTGCTTGGTTGTTTTGGACTGGTTGCATTGGGATAAAGCTTGTTATTTTGGAACTTAGAACAAATCCATCATGCAGAGGTAGGAGCTTGGTTCTTGAAATGCTCTTCTAGTATATATGTAAATTTTCTTGTGTGAATATTTTGGTATATATTGTGGGTTGTTGGGTAGATGGCCTAAGAATGGTGTAGGAGAAGACTATGATGTTATTTTGTGGGAGGCACAAGTTTTTTTTAGGGAGGTATAAGGGTGGAAGGAGTTGGGATTTGGGTTCCACCTTACAAAGAAATTTCTTGCATTTATTTACTCGCCATAAGAGGTTAGGGGGACATAAGAAAATGTGAGGAATAAGGGGTACTTGGGGGAGGCATAAGGGCATGACAGGGTTTTGAAATGTTATATATATATATATATATATATATATATATATATATATATATATATATATATATATATGTTTTGGTGGGTTGTTATCAGGTGGTGATACCCAATTTTCCCCTTTGGGAGGCATAAGAAGCATCCCCCATAGTTTCTTGCTCCTTTGGCTTGCATGATGAAGCCTAAGTGTTGTTTGTTGTTTTGTTCTGTGGTGGCAAACTGTAATCTTGTTTTTACTATGTTTTGAATGTGAAATGTGCATGTGTGTTTATGGAAGTCTATTGTTACCATGAGTTGAATCACATATTCCATTGCCTTGTGGTAGGGGCTCGGGGGCCAATGAAGAAGGATGGCTTCTCCTTGTCATTGGATGTCTTGGTTACCTTTCCCCTGCTCTTGTTGTGATCAGAATTGGAAGAATGATAAATCTACATGTTATTATTCTAGAGAAAAGAAAAATGAAATAAAATAGATGACAGTCCCTTGTTGAGATAAATCTTATTATAACCTTCCCAATTGAAGTGGATGAGCTTGTATATGTTTTGTAATAAAAATATGTTGTATTGAATACAAAAGTTGTAAGATTGAAATGTGAAAGAGATATACTCTGTTTCTATTCTTTTGAAAGAAATAATTGTAATCTCTATGATGAATTTGAAGAATGAAAGAAACAAGTTGTAAGTTGTCTTTTGGGAACCAATAAATTATTGTATTACCTTTCTCAAATTGCATTGTGGTATTGAATATGATCATTTAAATGTATTAGATTGGAATTGGAACGTATCGTAATATTTGGAAGAAGAAAATGGAAAATAGATCCTTTCAAATTAGATCTGTGTTAGACATTTTTAAACTCACAAATAATTATCAGAAAATGTATAGAATGACCTTGCAGACTAGAAAAGACATTTGCAACATTAATACAAGCTAATAAATATCAAAACGATCTCACACAAACTATAGTACTTCAGAAATTTTCATAGAACCTTTCAAAATTGGGCTCAAACAATTTCTCAGTCATTTTTACTGTTAAATTGGGGAAATTCGAATTGATCTTCAATCAAACAATTTAACCCTTGAAATATATTCTAAAATTTTCCAAGTAAAATCCTCCATGCCTGTTTGGCAAGTGGAAAAATAATTAACAACAAGTTTGAAAAAAATTGATAAGTTAAAAATACTAGTTCCCTTTCTAAGTGATAAAAAGACATTTTTCTAAAAATTTACCCTTTAAAATTTATCAAAATCAAATTCCTAATGTTTCTATGAAAAGAGGAAGTCAAGAGCTTTCTAAAAAGTCCTCATTTGACAAAAAAAGAGTTCCCAATCAATAGTTATGGCCTTCTAAAGTTTGTACCTCATTTCGGGCTCAAAATAATCTAACTGTCAAATTTTAAATGAATAAAATATTCTTGGGCGGACCCGCGGGATAAAATTTTTGTTTTTTTTACTTTTTCCCTAGAATGTGCATAGTCTTGAAGTTTTCTGCCACTCTATTAATCCGTAAGCCTTCATTTTATCTAAAAATGATCTAAGTGCAAAAATTTAATTTGGCAATTTTTTCCTTCATGGCCCTGCCATCCCGCAACTAATCATTGATCGACATGTGCCTTCGTTGGGTGTCGGCAGAGGCTTAGATTTATTTTAACCATAAGCACTTTCAAAAATAACTTTGAAAAATTTGTAAGTTTTTCCCCGCATCCCCGCAAGCCTGCAGCCAATCAGACGCTACCACGTGGCTTCTTGGGCATCGGCAGAGGAGTGTATCCTTTTAAAACCTTAGATCTTTCAAAAGAATTTTTTCTGCAAAATTCCTTACTTTCTTCCGCCAGCCTGCCAACCTGCAGTCAATGGTTGTTTGACACGTGGCACCTTATGGCGTCGGCGGAGGTGCGGATTGTTTTAAACCCTTAACGCTCTTCTTGTAAAATTCTAAATTTCCTAAGTTTCACCGCCGATCCGCTTTCCTCGTGTGAATCAAGGTGTGACACATGGCACCCTTGGCATTAGTGGAGGCACGGATCATTTTGATACCTTAGTGCCTTTCGGCAAAAAAAAAGAGATAAAATCCTTAAAATTCTCCGGTGGCTTGACTTTCCACCAGAATTTAGAAATTCCTACACGCGTTCCCTTACAGACTCGCTGGAGCGCTGAGGCAAATTATGCCTTTTGTCCCAAAAGGGAAAAAGTGCTAAATGTCTTCCCTGCTCTGCCGGCCCGCGTGTGGGAAAATTTTGCTTCCCTGCTCTAGTAGTCTTCTTTTCTCCTCTGGGAAAATTTTCTCTCTGAAGTCTGCAGACCTGAGTAGGGGAACATTTTCCTCCCAGGCCCACAAGCCCACTCTTGGAAAAAATTTCACCCCAAACTCCACCGGTCCAAAACTTGAGAAATCAGAGGAGTTAGGACTTATTTATATCACCTGAAAGGTGAGGAAATTCTCTACCTAATGGGAATAATTTCAGGAAGTTTTAATTGTGTTAGTCATAGGAGAAATCAAATTGAATATTTAACCAAGTTTTGTGAGTGGGTAAGTAAGAATTTACTCTGATGATCTTAAATATGTATTATTTTCCCCACTGTAATTAAACCTTGCTCTTGTCTTAGAACTTGTGGAATTAAATACTTGGGGTATTTAATTTTTTTGGTCCCTTAACCCTAAAATTTTTTAATCAGGGAATATTTAGCTAAAATGTCAATGTAATCAGTGATTAAATAAATCCCTAAGGAGATTTGAGCTAGGTTTGGACTTATTACACTTGTTGCTTTATAATGTGCAATTAGTAATTATTATAATGGAACAAGTTATTAGCTGAATTTAATTGTCCTTGAGACTCTGGTCGTTAACACTTTAAAAAAAAATTATTCCATAATTTTCTAACTAAACCTAGGTTGTTCATGGGTCTCAAGTGGGTTGTTTTAGTGGGCATTAAACAAGGTATCATTTCTTTGTTAGAAGAATTCAATTGTATTTTGTAACTTTGCACATTCCATGACTGTCTAGCTACCGTTTCTATTGGTCTTCCACACTTCCTCTATACATGTATAAATAAACATGTATAATATGTATTAATTACCAATTCAATATTATTCATTAATTATCAGTGGTATCAGAGTAGTTGGAGTGGCCTGTATGCAAGATTTCAAAGGAGGTATATTTTTCTTTGTTGTGAATGGACCAAATCAGATATGACCTACCTAGTTCAAGACTCTCCTGACATGCGCACCTCCTCACCTATGACATGGTGTAATTAGTCAAAGGAACTTGGCATAGGTAGCACCAACATGTAAGAGGAGAACCTGTGCTTGTTATTTTGGCATGGAATTTGGCTTCTTGCTAGCCATGAATATTGCAACGTGGACAATGTGAAACATGGTGACTTGGAACTTGTGTGGGCATAATTTGTTGTGACCTATTAGGTGATATTTTACCTACATATCTGGTGTCCTAGAATGGCAGAGGTAGAAAATTCTGCTCTAGTCTTGAACCAGAGTAGACCAGTCTAATAGAGCCATTAATTATTTTTGCATATGGTGAATGCTGAAACAAACCAATGCAAAGACTAGCGACCAAAAAACAACTTTGAAATCTAAGACTCTTGGAAGCTCTGTCAAGGTTACCTTTGACTATCTATTAAAGACATGCATTATTTTGAAACGTGAAGGAAGACGAGGATTCATCCATGGGAGATGCGAAGAATCAAAAATGCAAAAACATGGCTAAGGTATGGAAGTGTTTTTAAAATAAGTTAAAGATGTTTCAATAGGAGAAAACAAAAATTCAATAAAAACCCCAACTTAATCAATTTTTTATAGAGCTATCAAAAATGAATGCGAACAACCAGCCAATGATCTCATGCAACATTCCAATACCATGACGATCATGCCCAAATATGTTAGCAACATTGTAAGCAACCATAGAGACGTACAACAATTGAGAGAGCTGAAGTCAAGCCCACAAGAGTGTCATTATCTACTCTAATTCTCCAGTCTCCAAAACTTGCAATTCGATGCCATAATGGACTGAGTCTTGTTCGATGTCGAAACTTAAAAGAGTCGTGTCAAGATTGTGGAAGGCTATGATGTAGATGACAAATATGAGATAGAACACCCACAAAAGCATCTGCATCTCACTGCACGATCATACCAAGCTAACCTCTTCATCCGTAACTTAGGAAATGATGACTCGTAAGAAGAAGTACTAGAATCAGTCGACAAAAGATGATGATGTTTTGAGGTTACTTTTATAAAAACAATGGAATAAGGGGGGAAATCTTGGAAGTATTCCATTGTCTTGTGTGAATTTCCACATTCCACGACCATCCAACTACCATGTCTATTGGTCTTCCACACTTCCTCTAGACATGTATAAATAAACATGTATAATATGTATTAATTCTCAATTCAAGATTATTCATTTTCTGTCATTCTTTAGGTACTTGGTTTATGACAAAGATATTTGTTTTCAATTTTGGAAATCCAAATATCAATTTGCTGCTATCTTTACGAAAGCATTTTTTTTAGAATTTTTTTTATTAGGAATAAGTCAAATCCGGAAACGCACCCTCAACTCCAGAATAATTAAAGTTTTGAGGTCAAAAATATAGGAAAGTGTTGGAATTAAATAATTTCTCCCAGCGTGCATTTCTATTATCAGAAAACAATATATTTGTTTTATATGCATTTTTTTATTTTAATTAAATAAAACAATTTTCTTTATTCTTATTGTTAGGAAAAGTATTTAAAAAATAAAAGTTCTATTTTTAGATGTTAATATGCTCTTTTTAGAGTTTTGCATAGTTATTTTAAGGAGAGAGATTTCATATATTAAGAATTAATTGTAATTGGTGTGAATGCATACACAGATCAGATGATAACGAGCTGAAGCTCTCACAGAAGAAGTGGAAATAAAATTATGCACAACTTTGCTAGTTGAAGTTGGAATTTCTATTTTTTATTTATTTTTCAATTCCTTTATTTCTGTATTTTTTTGTTCGCTGATTATATTTGCTAATATTCTACATAAAATTGAAGTGAGCATATTTGATATCTTTTATTGGATGCACTGAATTTATCGATTGGAGAATCATAAAGAACTCTTTGCGGGATCTATCCCTCATATTAAGCCAATGTATACAATCTTGGAGTTGAGATCCTAGATCTAGGTAATGTTCCTCGATCTTAATTCTGTGTCTCCACACTGCAGTTATTTTTTTCTAAGGTCTCATTGAAGAGAGATAATTACAACTCCTAATGAAATTGAAATTTGATGTCATTTACTTAGTGAAACCTCATGGGCATTATGCTTGAAAAATACCGCTTGGCGGCCATAGATTCATGTGTAGACTATTGCATATAGGATTAACAAATTTTTCCCAACATTTATTCCAGCAAGAGGAGCGATACAGGTGGGGAACACTATTGCATATTTGGATAATATGATTTTTAGTCCATGTGCTGATATAAAATTACATTTAATATGTCATTACTAGATTTGCACCTCAACACTATCCTCAGATGATTTTTCCTATGTCGATCTGCGACAAGTCAGATCACCATATTTTTATAGGGAGTTTTGTCACTCTAATATTCCTCGTGTTTGATTTCCATGCCGTTCACTTCATATTGCTACCATTTAGCCTTTGAATGACGTTATTGAAAGGATAACCTTTTGGGCATGGCTAATTACGTGGTAACTTCAACATGATTTATTGTGGTTGTGTTCTAGAGAAACAGAAACTTCTGAGGCACACTTTGCTTAACATTAAAGTTTTCATTTAAGAAGGTTTAGAGTATGTTAGATATGAAAAAAAGTATAGTCTCATTATTAATAAGGTCAAAATGTTCATCATCCAATGGATTTTGTAACACTTTTGAATGTTTTTAATATGTATCAATATTTCAAATTGTTTTAATACAAATATATTCAATAAAACTCACATTAAAATATCATTCTGAGAAATTTTCTTTATTAATTTGTGTGGAATTCATTGTTTAATAAGAGGAATTTGTATATATAGATAAATGTAGCTCTTATTAATAGGGAGTTAGCTACAACTTCTAATTTTACAATATCTTTAAGATCTCCATTAATATCTCACTAATCCCAAATACATCTCAATGTGCTTATCTCCCATAATACCTCGCACTTATACTTCTATGGTGATTTTTTCGCGATGAATACACCACACATGTAAAAACTATTACAAGTAATAAAATAGTAATATACCCACAAATATATCTTCTTATAATATAATGTGAGTGATAATACATGTTTTCCTAACATTCTCCAACTAGTTTGAACATGGTATAAAAACAACCATACTCAACTACAACTTTGCTTCTCTTCCTACTAATGATCTTTGTCAAAAAGCTCAAGTTGGAGGTATTGATCCATAGGGATCCAAAATAATTCTACTTCATCGTATCAGTCAACACGAAGAAAGAAATTAAAGAAACAGAGGTTTTGCCTTGTTATTAACATAATTACTGCTTTGTGCAGAGCGATGGTTACAGAACCGCCGCCCAGCCAGGATGGAGGTCCTGTGACTACCGATCTACATTAGGTGGTGGTCCTGGCTCTTTTAGACAAAAAATAAAACTTGAAATGAACAGTGACATAAATTGAAAGGTTGTATGTGTATCTACTCCTCCATTTCCTTTCCCATCCTCTTGTGCACAGGAGGACATGAGAAGGGATATAAATACATGTAGGAAGAATATTATTGGATCATCGAAGCATGAAAGCAAGTGAACAAGAAATTATTAGTGCTGGAATTTTTTTTGTAGAAGAAAAGAATGTTGAGGTAGAGAAAGCAAGTAATTGGGAGGAATTGTGAGATATTATCTACTTGTCTTTCATACTTATTGTAAATTATGTATTTCTTGTTTAAATTAGCCAGTAAAAGTGGGAAGAAAGAACATTTTCCCTTCCCAACTAGGTTTCCTCCTCTGGAGGTTTCCAGGATAAAAATTGTTGGTTTCTATGAGTTATATTCTTCCCTTTCTTGGAAATTGTTGATTCTAAGCATAAGTAAAAATTCATTCACTAGCTATCTCTTTCATTTTCTAATCGAAAGTAGAACATCAGCGTTTTAATTGTGATTCTGTGAATAATTCCAAAGTAGAGAGTTTACATATCATTTTGGTTAGAGCTAACAAGTATCTAGGACTGTGGTGTTTTTTTATTGGATTTGTATGACAGTAACGAGATCTAAAGGTGAAGAGGTTTTACCTTGCGATCTAGATATTTTTACAAGGAAGTGGAAACAAGGAACTCAGGGACAAATGGAGGAAGAGAACTTGGTAAGTAGAATCGAGATGCTATAGACCATGATGGATAGGATATTTAGAAGGTAAGAAGAACTTGCAGATTTACAGAAGAAAAATTCTATTAAACAAGACTCCATGGACTCAGTGGTTCGAGGATTAACTGAGAAGTTTGGCATAGGAAGGGGCAACCATGAGGGAGATTGTGGGGAAGAGCATTAAGAAGAGACTTCAAATACAAGAGATAAGGTAAAATCTTATCATACTCATTTTAAAGTTGAGATGAAAGTTAAAATTAAAAGCTTTGAAGGACAAGTAGATGCAGAGTTGCTTGATAAATGGTTAAAACAACTAGAAGTCTAATTTAGCATCCATAATGTCACTGAGGCACATAGGATCACCTTTTTATCTCTCAAAATGGAGGGACACACTCTTGTTTGGTGGGAAATCCATATAGCCACTTGTGAAAAGAAAAAACGTCCTATTGTACAATCTTGGCAAGAATTTAAAGAATTACTTAGAGCTAACTTCAATCCTATTGGCCACAAGACTGACCAAATGATTAAATGGTAGTATTTCTGAAAAGGTAGTATTCAAAGTGTGTAGCACTGTACTATGGAGTTTCTAATTAAGTACTTGGGAGGACTTCACACTCACCTTCCAAGAAAATTCATCTCCACAAATCCCAAAGATATCAACGAGGCGTGTGTGTAGGCATACTACATAGATTATGAAAAGATGAAAGGAGAAGCAGAGTGAAGGGAAAAAAAATCGACAAATCATCATAAGAAAGAACATGGGAAAACAAGTAACAAGGGTAAGTGGAAAGGGAAAGCTAAACAAGTTGTCATTACTTTAAATAATTGTAAATATCCCAATATTTTTTGAAAGAACTATGATATCAATGGTCATACTGACGCTACATGTTGGAAGTTGCATCTGAAGAACCAGAGCAAGGATTCAAAGTAGTCCATGATAGCTGTAAAGATAGAAGGGGAGGTTGAAATCGAAGATAACTCTTATGTAGATAAAAGGCTTGGATGCACGGCCACCAACATGAATAGCTAGGAAGAGGATATGAGTAGACTATTTTAGATCAAAATATAGATCAAGAGAACTAAGGTAAATTCTTTCGTTTATACCGGTTCTTAGTCTAATTTGATTTTTGAAGCAGTTGTAAATAAGCTTGGTCTTGAGACTTACGAGCATCTGAACCCCTATCCTTTGGGTTGGTTGAAGAAGGGTGTTGAAATTTACGTAAAAAGAATATGTAAGGTCAAGTTTGGGATAAATTCCCAGTATATTGATGTATTTTAAGCTGATGTTATTCCCCTTGATATTTTTTATGTTGTTTTTGGGAGTCCTTACTTATATATAAGGGCCGTCATTATTATGAGAAGGGAAAACTGATACAAATGGATCAAGGATGGGATGGGCTACAACATTTGGGCGCACCAATGTAAGACACAGGTTAATATGGTAAGTGATAACTAGGAAAAATGTCTTATTTAGGAAAATCATAATGAGTTTTGTTTACTTTTATTAAAGGATAAACAAGATGGGGTAGAAGTTTCAGATATTTCTAACCAGGGAAAACATGATTTGCATAGTATTATACATTCTTTTCAAGAATTTTTTTAGGCTCCCAATGGGTTACCGCCAAAATGGAAAGTAGAACATGAGAATCAATTTTTGTCAGAGTCCCCTCTACTGAGCATCATTTTGTATAGGAAATCCTTGTTGGAGAGTACTAAAGTAAAAAAAAAAAACTCTATGAACTACTAGACCAAGGGGTGATACGTCTGAGCACCTCACCATGTGGTTCACCTATCATGATGGTGTCAAAGAAGGATGGTTGTTAGAGAATGTTGATCGACTACCGTGCTGTGAACAATATCACCATAAAGAAAATATATCCATGTCACCGCATAGATGATCTCCTGGACCAAGTTCAACATGCCAAATTCTTCATGAATTTGGATCTCAAGTCAGGTTATCACCAAGTCAGAATAAAGAGGAGGATCTATGGAAGACTACCTTCAAGACAAATCATGGTTTGTATGAATGTTTGGTGCTTCCTTTTGGTTTATGCAATGCACCTGCTACATTTATGAGATTGATGAATGATGTATTGTGGGCTTTCATATATTCATGTGTCATTGTATATCTAGATGATATCTTTATTTTTATTCCCACATAGGAAGAACATCGAACTCATTTGCATAAAGTCTTGCAAGTTGTCAGGGAGGAACAAATTCTTTGTAATATTAATAAATGTGAATTTTCCAAATGATCACTTTTCTATCTTGGGCATGTGGTTTGAGGAGGAGAGCTATGAGTGGATCCAAAGAAGGTGTAAGACATCACGAATTGGCCAACACCAATAGGAGCCACAGAGACTAGGTGTTTTGTGGGAGCAATACAATACATGCGGAAGTTCATTCTGGGCTTCTCCGCAATTGCAGCACCTCTACCAACAGTGGCTAGAAAGAGTAAGGCTTTTAACTAGGGTAAGGAATAAGAAAAATCCTGTAAGTTATTAAAATACAAGATTAGTGATGCTCTGATACTTGTTCATCCTAGTTTGTAGCAGCCCTTTGAAGTAGAGACATATGCCAGTGATTACGCTATGGGTGTAGTGTTGCTTTAGGGAGGTAAACCCGTATGCTACTATTATGAAACTTTGACTTCAGCAGTTAAAGGATATTCAGTATATGATAAGGAAATGTATGCACTAGTTCAGGATATTAAAAAAAATTGAAGCATTATTAGTTGGGTAAGGAAAATATTGTGTACACTGACCACAAACCTATGTAGTATTTGCAAGCACAATCTAAATATCAACATGTAAGGCAATACAAATGGATGGGGTTCCTTCAGCAGTTTTCTAGTGAATAAATACAAGAAGGGTAGTACAAATTTGGTGGTAGACATGTTTTCTAGGCCGCCCATATAGGAGAAGTTCTCCTACTTGGCCACTATCTCTCAGATTGAGCCCTTCACGAAGGAATCTTATAGGGAGGAATATGCCTAGGAGAGATACTTTGGGGTGACCTTTCTGTAGTTGCAATGATAAGTGGTTGAAAGGATGGGGATTGAAGATTGTTATCTAAAAGATGGGTTTCTCTACCAATGGGGGAAGCTTTGTGTGCCTAAATAAAAAATACTTCTATAGATGAGGGAAGCACATACCTTGAAAGTAGAAGGACATTTCTGTATTGGTAAGACCCTATCCCACTTGCAAAGTTACGTGTATTGGCCCACTACATAAGAAGAAGTATAAAAATTTATACGTGGATGTAAACTTTGTTTTACTAGCAATCCTAAGACTAGAAAGGAGGGTTTTTGTATGCCCTTTCCAATACCTACTCGTCTGTGGGGGGACATTTCAATGGAATTTCTAAGAGGATTACCTATGTCTAAACATGGCCATGACTATCTCTATGTTGTTGTTGATAGATTCAATAAGATGTGTATTCTTATGGCATGTAAAAATATAATAAAATCACATGAGGTAGAAGATATTTTCTTTGTTAATGTATGGGTTCATTTTGGTTTTCAAAAGTCTATTATTTCTGATAGGGATTCCAAGTTCTTGGGGAATTTTAGGACTACTTTGTGGGACAAGATGGAAACTAGGTTATAGAGGAGCACATATTTCCATTAACAGATAGATGGACAGATAGAGGTGGTGAATTGGGCTTTGGTAAACTTGATCAGAGGGTATAACAAAAAATACCCAAGGACTTGGGATGAATCCTTATCCTATATTAGGCATTCCTATAACTAAGAAGTACACATATCCACTATGAGGTCACTATTTAAGACATGCTTGGGATATCTACCTGTAAATCCACTTGATATAGCAGTTGGGAAGTAGGATGAGGAGGAGACATGAGACACAAAGGAGACTAGAGAAAAAAATTCATTGAGAGGATCTGGAAAATCCATCTTAAGTCAAAGAATAGTTATAGAAATCGCAAGCCAAGTACAAAGCTAAGAACTATCAGCATAGGAAAGAACATAAGTTTCATGTTGGAGATATATTTTTGATTTAATTGAGCAAGAAGAGACTAGAAGGTCAAACAGATAAGCTAAAGCCACTACGCAATGGACCCTTCACCATATTGGATCAGGTGAGAGAAAATTCCTTTCGACTTGATTTTCCATCATTTATGAAGATGTAATCTGTAGTAAATTGCAAGAATTTTCACCTATATGAGTCATCTATGCTAGATAAATATGAAGGGATAAAATTTCTACCTTCCATTGACGATTGCGATTTTGACTATCGAGGTGAATTGAAGGAGGATGTAGTGCTACAAAATAAGGTCAGAGAGACTAGGAGAGGTCCCCATGAGTCTTGGCAAGTTGGACTGAAAGGAAAGACACTAAGGTAGGCCCGGTGGTACATGAAGGAGAAAGTGGGAGAGTTATTTCTTCATCTACTCCCCCACTAAGCTTTTGTGGGACAAAATTCCTCCTAAGCAGGGGAGGTGTGATCCATAGTAATCCAAAATGACTCCAGTTCATCAGATCAATTAGCACAAAGAAAGAAATTAAAGAAATGGAGGTTATGTCTTGTTCTTAAAAGAACCACCACTCTATGCAGAGCAGTGGTTACAAAACCAATACCCAACTCAGGTGGTGGTCTTGTAACTGCCACCTAGCCAAGGCAACATTCTTGTGACCACTAGTCTACATTGGGCGGCTGTCTTGGCTCTTTTAGACAAAACAAAAAATCAAAACGAAGAGTCCTAGAATTTGAAAGGTTGTCTATGTCTCTTCTCTTTCATGTCCTTTCCCATCCTATAGTGCATGGGAGGACATGAGAAGGGATATAAATACATGTAGGAATAATATTATTGGATCATCGAAGCATGAAAGAAAGTGACCAAGAAATTCTTAGTGTTGGAATTGTGTTTGTAGAAGAAAGGAGTGTTGAGGTACAGCAAGAAAGAAATTGGGAGGAATTGTGAGATATTATCTACTTCTCTTTCATACTTATTGTAAATTTTGTACTTCTTGTTTGAATTAGCCAATAAAAGTGGGAAGAAATAACATTTTCCCTTCCCAATTAGGTTTCCTCCTCTAGAGTTTTCCAGGATAAAAATTGTTGGTTTCTATGAGTTATATAATTCCCTTTCTTGGAAATTTTTGATTCTAAGCATAAATGAAAATTCATTCACTAGCTATCTCTGTCATTTTCTAATCGAAAGAAAAATAAAAACGTTTTAATTTTGATTCTGTGAATAATTCCTAAGTAGGGGAGGTGTGATCTAGAGGGATCCAAAATGACTCTACTTCATTAGATCAGTTAGCACAAAGAAATAAATTAAAGAAATAAAGGTTATATCTTGTTATTAACATAACTGTCACTATTTACAGAGCGACGGTTATAGATCCCCTGCCCAACTTGTGGGGTAGTCTTGTAACCACCACCTAGCTAGGGAAGCGATCCCACGACTTTCATTCTGCATTGGGTGGCGGTTTTGACTCTTTCAGATAGAAAATAAAACTCAAAATGAATAGTTCTAGAATTTGAAAGGTTTTATGTGTCTCTTCTCCTCCATGAAATTTTTGATCATCTAGTTCATGGGAGGACATGAGAAGGGATATAAATACATGTGGGAAGATGAGTATTGGATCATCGAAACATGAAATAAAGTGAGCAAGAAATTATTAGTGATGGAATTGTGTTTGTAGAAGAAAGGAGTGTTGAGGTAGAGCAAGAAAGTAATTTGGATGAAGTGCGAGATATTATCTACTTCTCTTTCATTCTTATTGTAAATTTTTTACTTCTTGTTTGAATTGGCCAATAAAAGTCTTAACAAAGAGCATTTTCCCTTCTCAAGAGGTTTCCAGGATAAAAATTGTAAGGCCTGTGAGTTATATTGTTCCCTTTCTTGCAAATTGTTGATTCTAAGCATAATCAAAAATTCATTCACTAGCTATCTCTGTCATTTTCTTATTGAAAGTAGAACATCAACTTTTTAATTTTTATTATGTGAATAATTCCAATGTAGAGAGTTTACATATCAGGTAGAGAAGTGATGTCGCAACATCTAATTTCTATGAAACTCTTGTATAGTTTAAGCTAAGTGTGGGTGTACATGAGGATAGAGAGTGGAAAGATTGAAGAGAGGAAGCATAGAAAATTGAAAGGGTGATTTCGTAAAAGTGCATGAGGAGTTATCACAATGGCTATCAAGGAAAATTATAGTGTGTAAAAATTTGTATTAGAAGAGGGAACAAAATAGTGTGTTGAGGTTTAGGTGAAACATGGATTAGAGTTTGCACACATTGTTTAAAAGAGAAGGAAGGAAGCAATGCATAGGAGAATAAAGTATATAGGCATTTTACTAGCACATTAGAGATTTGGCCCAACTTGGTTCACTGAAAACACACAAATATTATGAAGTTATGTGTAATGGCAGAGAGTGCATAGTAGGAACAATAGAATGAAAGGAAGGGTTATGCAATCACTTGGATTGTAAAGGAGCTACAATTTGTTTTTGATAAAGGAACATAATACCAAATTTACTCCACGTAATCAAGGTGAAGGTGTAGTGTGAAGTAAAAATTTTGCAACTTAATTAAAAAATGTGATAAAGGATTGCAAAAAAAAATATTACATGGTAGAATTAGTAGTTGGAAGATAATTCAAGGAGGCATCAGACAAAATTAACAAAGGAAGATGAAATAGAATCAATGTTCAGTTGACTCCAATGACAATATAAACACAAAAAAATAAGGTAACATCCAAATGGAAGTATCTCAAAGAATAAATGGCTCTTTTCAAATTTGAAAATGAGTGGGATAATCAAGAGTCCCTTTGAAGGGACCAACCTCCCTAAATTAAAAAAAATTAGGAGTGGTAATGCGTGGGATGTAAATGGAGGTCAAGTTCACCAAGATGATGTTGTTGGTTGGAGATTGAGCATAGGAAGGAAAAATTTTGGAGTTCCATTTTAAGGTTATGGAGGAGTGTTAAGAGTTATTTTAATGTGCATGTGAGAGAGCATAAAACTAGTTAAGATTTGATAGTAAATCGCAGGTCATTACATCCAAGTCAATAAAGTAAACTAGTAAACTAGTATAGGTTATATCCTTAGGAGAACATTAGAATCTATAAAATATCCAAGAGAGATTATGTAGCTCCATATAGACAAAATGCATGTAGATGTTGTAAAGGCCATTGAGTGAATAAAGGAAACCGTTTTGTTTCATTCTGCTATGTGAACTTTACAAATGTCTAAGGTTCATGTTGGTCATAGAGAAGGATATTTTCCTACAAGTGAGATATGTGATAACAAAGATATTAAAGCATCAAATGTGAGGTAAGTAGAGAAATTTTTGTTCTCAAATTTAGGAAAACATGGGTAGAGAAAGTAAGGAGATCATAGAGGGTAGTGGCCATAGGCAATAAATATCTTGCATATGAAAAACATATATTCATCTACAAAGAAGGGATGCATCAGATGTATCACTCATGAAAATGTTGGAGAATATGATAGAGGAGGTAAATTATTTAAGGAAAAAACTAGAGATCATGGATTAAAAAAGAGGAGAAAAGTAGGTCTTAGGCTTGAGGTTCTTTGAAGGAGGTGAGAGACTCAATGAGGATTCAAAAAAATTCAAACTATTGTTTGAAGAGTATGCCAATAGAGAAATACAAAGGAGAAAGAGCATATATAACACCATTGCAATAGATTGCACAAAGCATAGTATAAGATAAAAGAGGAAGCATTTGTAGAAGCACCATAGAGAGATACACAATAAACAACACATAGAGAAGGCTCACGAGATGAGTTAAGGGTGAAGAGAGAAGTCACAAAGGATAAATCTGTAGTGTGCAAGAGTATTGGTCCAGAGAAGGAAGCTTGGAAGGATAATATGGGCGTTGTAGTCTTTAAGATTAAAAAATTTAAAATTACTTTCTATAAAGATAAAATAGTGAAGATAATAAAGGATAAAAGGGACTACAGGGCCGAAAAAAGAAGAGTTTGAAAAATTATAATTCCTAGTAGAGAGAATAGATGGTTCAATGGATTTCATAGAAGAATATGTCCCAACACCGTCACAAAAGGGGTGTGCAGTTGAGTGTGTAGAAACAAATACCCAATTGGGAAGATTGAATTCCACAAATGATTACAAAAAATAAGAAACTTCAAGTTGAAGCATTGAAGAACATGAAGGTGAAGAACTACATGATAGTGGTAATACCATGTCTTAAAAATCAAAGAAAAGAGAAGAAGAAGATTCCGCAAAGACAATAAAAACATAACAATATAAGAAAGTGACTGCGTGAGTGCACATGAAACTAAACACATAAAAGGAGGAATAGATATATCAATACCTCAAGGAAGAGGAGTGTATAAAATGAAATTTAAGGACTAGAGAGAGTGCAAGAGATGAACTGTTAAGAGGAGAAAAAGTGATAAAAAATGAAACTAAGTAAGAGAGGTCTAATGACAATATTGTAGGACTGAAAAACAAGTGGGGTGCACAAGAGGACCAATGCAATAACATTAAAGGTAATGTTATCATTTGAAGACTATGGGAGAAGAATAGGTTTCTCTATAAGGAAAAGAAATATGAAATGATATGAAAAGTCTTAAAAAAATATGTGTATTTATGAGAAAAAAATGTGAGAAGTGGAGCATATAGAGATCCAAGAATTTCTCGAATAATATTGTGTAGATAATATCTCCAAGGAGAATAAGTGTAGATAAGATAAGTTACCTAGGAAGAAGGTGAGGAGAAGTAGGTCATAACCATAAGTTAAGATTGTGCATTAAAGAAACAAAAGTGCAACCAATAGAGAAGGAAAAGATGAGAGTCCAAAGAAGATGGAGTGCACTAGAGGAGTGAAGATGGATAATAATAGAAGAAAAGAGAAAGAAGAATATTATTTGTGAAATAAGATAAAGGCCTTTTAGTGAATAGGAGTATGCATTATGTTCCAATAGGTTTCAAGATAAGGAGAGATAAGGAGAAATCCTGTAAAGGCATAATGGGAAAAAGGTGAAGAGTGGCTAGACAAATTATCCATATTAAAATTCACGAGAAATAATATGCGCAATGGATAAAATCCCAAGATAGATAAGGGAGAAGGAAGAAACAAGGAGGAGGAAGGCCAAACATGGGTCCAACCCCATAGGTGCAAAAAGAAAATTTTTTATAAGGAAGAGGTATATCAAAATACAATATAAATAATAGTATAAATATGAGATGCACAAAGTATGGTGCAAGATATGACATTGAGAGAACCAAAAAAGAGATACTTCATGTAAGAAAGGAATTATAAGAGAAGATAAAGGATAGATAAAGAGGCTTGAAAATGTGCAATCTAAGTAGAAGAGGATCATAAGGAATTGAAGAGAGAAGGCTAGATAATAAGAAGTGCATGAAGAAGAGACACACATTGAATAGAGGCCCATCAATGAGATGAGCATGAGAGAAGAAACATTACAGAGAATTTTGGTGGAGGTGGATGATTATACATGAGTGGAGAATTGCATAACTGATGGTTCAAGGTAAATAAAGACTGATGAAGGTGATGATTTAAGGTAAGAAGTGACATACAAGGAGAGATGGGAGGAAGAGGGAAATTAATTGGATCAGCGTGGGCTACAGTGGGAAAATGTTCACAAGAGTGTATGATATAATGTAAAGAGATCATAAAAATGTGATGAAGGACTGGAAGATATGTCGAAGGAAGTCATGCGGAAAGGGAAAGGCTAATTTTATGAAGAAGATGGGGCAATATACTCTAATAATCCAATTGGTGGTTCTACCACTGACTCAATATACTGAATGTGGAACTCAACTTTTATGTACCTCGAGTGATTGATGTAGGACAACCAAATTTCTCAAGTAATCTTGTACAGTTTTTGCTAGGTGTGGGTGTGCATGAGGATGGAGAACATGCAGAATAAAGATAAGAAGCATAATAGAATGAATGGGTGATTTCCCATAAGTTCCTGATGAATTTTCACAATGTCTAGCATGGAAGAATATATTGTGTAAAATGCATAATAGAAGGCGGTAGAAAAAAGTGCAAAAAGTATTGGTGAATCTTGGATTAGAGTGAGTTCACAAGGTTGTGTGTAGAAACAAGGAAGTGAGGCATGTGATAATAATACATGTATGAATTTTAGTAGCATAGTAGAGAGTTTGGGCCTAATCTAGTTCTTTAGAGGCACATAGAAATTGTGAAGGAATTATGAACAATGACAGAGAGTGCATAGTAGGAACAAGATCATGAAATGAAGGATTATGAAATTTATGGGTTTATGAATGATGTACACGAATGTTTGTAGGAAGGCATTTAAGCCCAAGGAAGTGCATGGAAATATGGTGAAGTTATATATCGAAGAAAAGATTTTTTACATAACATAAAATATGTGGAAAAGGATTATGCTAGAAAAGAGTCTATGGGAGATGTTAAGAAATATTTGTTCATAGTGTGAACATATAGTTTGAATATTTGTATTATTTATTATTTAAATCATACATGAGTGTGGAAATAGTTGTAATGCACAACTCATAGATAGGGGTGTGATAGATTCTATAGGAGAGAATAATGCTTGAGAGATATGTGGATTATGGAGAGATAAGGGGGATTCATGATTGGTATTGACTCCTCTTTAACAGATCAATTGATCTATATAATGTATTCTCTAACAATGAATAAAATATCCCAAAATTCTTTTATTTAGTGCAATATTATTTTATTCAGTGTTTCAAAGTGTCATAATCAGGGCTAGAAATATTAGGAGACTTGGTAGTTGGACACCAAGTTAGGAAGGCGTCAGATTCATATAAAAAATGAATTTGACATGCAATCAATGGTTAGTTAAGTCTAACACTTAGATTGATGTGAAAAAAAGAAAGTAACATCTAGATAGAAGCATCTAAGAGCATTAATGGATCTAAAATTTGAAGTTGAGGAGGAAGACAAGGAAATTTTTAGAAGGGATCATCCCTCCTAAGGTAAATTCAAATGAGGAGAGAGAAGCAAGAACACTTGGGTGCAAAAGGAGGGTTAGTTCACCTTTTTGATATTTTTGGTTACAAAGTGAGAATGGGAAGCTCTATCATTCTAACACCAGTTGAAGTCAATGGGGTAGTGGAAACAAGGTTGTTGAATATGGAGGTGATAGAATGAAAAGGTTGTAGGTTATTACAACTAAGTCAAGAAAGGAAAACCAATCTAGGATAGGTCCTCAGAAAAAACACAAAATTCCTTTATATTGTAGCTCCATAGTGACAAAATTAATGTAGATGTCGTTAATTTCATTGAGGGAATAAAAGAAAACCATTGTATTTTATTCCACTATTTGAACTCAAAAAATGGACTAAGTTTGTGTTGGCTCTTGCATCACTGATAAAAATTAACTCATCATATTCTCATTAACCATGCACTACTAGGAACACATTATAAAAACCATTGTTGCAACTATGCATAGGAATTCTACATCGATTTAATTTTCACAAATGGTTTTCCAAGATGACATATAACCTAGGAACTATAGGGACTCACACATTGTTTCACCCTTAACAAGTATCATGATGTTCTAATACATTTCACACTTTAGTTTTCTACTAAATGTTTACATCAAATGATTACATAGAATTTTTTCTCACTTATTACATCACACAAAGTGTTGAAAACATGAAAAACAAAATAATGAGAACTATGACCTCATCACCTCCCAATAGCATTTACACTTGATAACCATCAATTAATCTTTCCCAACATAGAAATTCATCACTTTCACTACCAATCATCTTTGACATTGTAGACACCTATAGGCTTTAGATTTTCTTTCATTTTCTCCCATTGAGCTAGTAGCATTAGATTTTGTATTTCATAGCACCAATATGGAGTAAAAAGGAATATCCATTGGCCTTAAAGCCAGTAATGGGGAGATCTCTTTCTCTTAAAACACATAACTGAATGCTTAGACCCTCTTAGGTTCATTACTCTGATATTAATAGAGCTTGCTCAAGAGTGAATGGCTTTTCTGGGCTGTATTTTGCTGATGTTGCTTCCAATGAAGCGAAGGGGTTGACCAATGAAGGAAATTCTTGATTGCAAGGTGTGCGGGACTCTGGATCTACACATTTTTTCATAGCTTCTGTCTGTACGGGGACAACTACATCTATAGAAGGACATTCATAAATGGCACGAGAAAAACTATGCAATGCCCTATAATGTGTGAATGGCTCCAGGTCACCTAAAATGGTAACCACCTGACCTTCATGACATAACTTGATGCACTGATGAAAAGTTGATGGAATAGCTTGCATGTCATGGATCCATGGGCACCCCAGGAGCATGTTTTTATGGAAGGTCCAAGTCAAGAACATGGAATGTTGTGTCATGAAACATTGGCCCTACCTCCATGGGAACCACTATAGTCCCTGTTGATTCTTTATCCTCATTTTCATAAGCCATGATTGTGATAGTCTTAGCTCCCAGCTCTATTTCTAAATGACCTAGTTGCTTAACAAACTTCAAAGTGCAAATATTTAGACCTGATCCACCATCTACAAGTACTCTCTTGATCCCTTGACGGGTAACCCCACTCCGAGATACAAGGGTAAGTTATGTTCTAGGCTATTATGTGGGATTGTAGTATGATCAAAAGTAATATGATCATTTGCATCTAGGCACACAATCATAGCTTGAAGATTTGTGCGGTCTATATCTGTGGAAACCCCTAAGTTTTACAAAGTTTTTAAACAATATGTTCTTATGGGCATTAGAGATCTTGAGGAGATCAAGAATAGATATCCTAGTAGGTGTTTTTCTCTAACTATTCTATTAAATTATATTGACCTTCCTAGGGAATATGTACAGGATCTGGTATGAATAAACGGACATGTCTTATCCCTACTGCGCAACTCTTTTCTAAAAACCTGATGGTGTTGATCTATTCGTTAGATGAGGCCAAGACATCCAATAAGGGAATCATAACGACTATCATTTGTAGGGTAAACATAGATAGTAGTCCTATAGTTGTTGGAGGTTTTCCCCTGATCTGGTTTATTTTCTCTTATATCTACATGGAGGACATTACCTTTGTATACTCCCATCTAACGATGAGCATGAAAAAACCATTGCCATTTTCTCATACATATAGGTGTGGCATTCTGATTTTTGTATATTCCCACATCATGCTAGGGGGCATCCACGCTTCTTTGTTCTTGTACATTGCTTTCAGAACATGACCTTGGAAAAATATAAAAACATTTGGAAAAAGATACACAAAAATCTAAACATCTAGAAAATTTCCCTTTTCAAGGATAAAGCTACTTTCATTTCACAATGTTATCTTAGGGAAACCTAGACAACAATGAAGACCGTAGCTATGAAAACTTATCTTTTTAGATAAACCCAAAAAACATTAGAAAATATGTCAGTGCTGTCCCGCAAAAACAAGGTAATGTTTTAATTGCTTTTAGTTGTTGGTTTGTATAGTTTTGGTATGTTCCTAGTCTGTTGAATTGTTTTGTTATTTGAGTGGATAATTTTTCTTACCTTATATTAAGTCTTGTTTGATTTAATTATATATGGCATTGTATTCATTTTGGCACTCTCATGCTTGTAAACAATTGTTGTAGATTTTTTTTTTTTTTATGTGCATCTATTAGAATTCATTTTACTTGTTTAAGATTAGATACCATTTTTAGTCTCTTGTTGTAATCTTTGGCATGTGTTTGTTTAGTTGTATTTTGTGGCGTTGTTTGAATGTGTATATTTGTTTAGTTTTGTTAATTTTGCTTGTGTATTTTTTCACTGTTGTTTGTTATCATATCTATCATCTATTGTTTCATCACATTTTTAACATCATTCACTACATTATACACACACACACACACACACACACACACACACACACACACACACACACACACACACACACACACACACACACACAAATGCTAAGTATTACATCATGCATGTATGCTAAGCTAATCATCACATATCGTATCATCAATGGGGGAAAGAGGGATTGCGCATGATCACAAATCTATCCCCCCCACACCAATATCATCTAATATCATCCCAAGTGCTAGAATAAAAACTCAGAAAGATTTTGTAAATCTAAAAACATATGGTGTTATCTGTAGATACATGATCAATATGAAAGCATGAAACATACACATCTCTAAATCTAATGTATGTCACATACATAAACGAAAGAGACAATCATACACCATAATCAATGATCATACAAAGCATAAATCATAGTATGATATATCAAAATTGTCCATATATACATGCATAACTATCTAGGTCAGTGCTCAAAAATATACAACATCGATATAATATGCCATCTAAAAGAGGCATGCATTAAAATGAATTGAGCCGTCATCAAGAGGCATCATCAAAACAATGGTACATACAACTATACATCAAAATTAGCCTTCATAAAAGGCATATATATAATACATCTATACAAAGAATGATAAGGAGCTCAACCATAGCTCTCAGCCCTCGCTGGGGCTCCTGGGTCCATGAATTTTTTGACGGAAGAGTGGTAGATGTGATGGACCTACACCAGGGGTATCACCCTGATGTCTGGATGGCTACTGTACAGCCAGCTGCACTGCAGTAGGCTACCTAACTGATCTAACTGAATGACCCAATTGCCACAACCTGGAGCCTGTCGCACTCACATCTAACTATTGGAACAAAACCACTTACTACTCTTCTGGGACTACCCTAAAGTAGGCAATCCTATAGTACAAAGCTTCACCACTAGATCTCATAGCATCTCGAATCAAATCAGCATCTCCAAAGGTGAGGAATGCATGTAGGGTAGCATTGCGCTCTCATGTCACCCTGCATATATCAGCTTGAGCATGTCTAGAGGTAGCAACTTCTCAATCTCTATCTACAGTGATAGCCCACACCTGGGCTCAGGCCTAATCCCTCTGTGTAATGTAACCCTGTGACTATGCCTATGTATGGTCCCTCTAGGTGAAAACCATCTATACCTGAGTCTGAGATTGGTGTAAAAGGCTCAGTATCTGATCCCCCTGTGTAGCCATCTCATGAATCTGACTCTACCAAAGAGTGTTGTCGCTGCTCTTAGTGGCCCTGTGCTCTGACCCGATCTCTCAGCTGTCAGACTATGCACCTGAGTATGTGCCTAATCTCGCTCTACTATAAGGTCTTATGCATGATCCCTTGCTACATCTCTCTCTCCAGCCACCTGTAACTTCACAGCAATCACTTCCTATAACTACTGCTGAAGGGCGGCCAACTATCCACCACCGCTCTCTAGAACATCAGGTGGTGCGCCCTCCTCTGGAAGTACCTACTGGAGAGGGGTTTAGATCCCTGTTGAAATGCCTACCAGAGGAAACTCTATATCAATTTCCTTGTAAACCTGTCTTGGCCTAGGCCTGGGGCCTTGTCCCTAAGGTTGTTGCAATGCTATACCTTTTCTACTGTCCCTGACATACCTAGGTGCGTCAGGACGACCATCGTCATCATCATCGTCATCATCATCACTATCAGCTCCACCAATAACTACACCATAATCACCACTAGGAGGCCCCACTGGAGGGGCTCTCACACCGGCATTATACACCGCCCTATAAACAGTCAAACGACATGGAAGCTCACCATGATACCATGGCCCATACTCAGGTGTGGTGCTTGGATCTATAATTTTTCTCAATGGCAACCACATAGCAGGTAACACCTGTCGAGAACTGGCCAGTGCTCTATCACAAGAAATCTATGGACCCATATCAAAATGCTCTTGGGCCCTGCGAGCATACCACCTATCTGGCCTAGGAACATCCTCGGTAATGTTAAACTGGCTCTAACACCGATCCTCCCTGGATAACTCTTGCATATAGCTGCGACTTCCTAAGATAAAGTTCTCTATAGTGGCATTACCGAGCTCTAAACCATCCTCGGGCAACTGGAAGTGTCTGTAGGGTCTCCAAACCATGGAAATTTTTCGTAGCTCATCTAGCTCATGCCGATAGTGATAAGCATCTCCCATGTAAGGCCATATATCATCCCCTACTGAGACCCAACCCATCGTAGAAGGCTCCTCGGGAGCTAGAACTCTCAAAACATCTAAGGGGTGACCAATGGCAATGTGGTCCCATGCCCAAATCTGTAGTAAGCGTGTTAGTCCTACCATCTTTTGACGGTAGTAAGTAATCAAGTGGAGATCCTAGTATAGATGCGTTAAAATGCACTGACCCCAGCCAGTAGGTCTCTCCCTCTACCAAGCCTGCGTATCACCCTAAGGAGGCTGAATAGAAAAGAAGCACTAGTCTTGTCCAGGGAGCAAGACTCCACTGAAAAAGGCCATCATCTAGACCACTACTCGGTCTAACTCTGGATCATCAATGCATCATGATAATGTTATGGACATCCCGCGCCGTGGTACCATTGGGACGCCAAATAACTCTATGATATAACACTGAATGTCATGGTCCAGCGGATCGTAGTCTCGATAAGCTTCCCCATGAATCTGGACCCGCATAATGCACCACACGTCCTATGGTGTAATGGTAATCTCCCTGGTCGGGAGGTGAAAGTAATGACGCTCGTTGTGCCATTACTCTGCTATAGCTATCAAGGAGGCCATGGTCTAATGTAATCTATGGTTTATTTCAACCACATGAGTCAATCCTGTCACATATAAGAGTTGCTCTCTAGGGTCACATTATCATCCTCACCAAACTGTGCCTCTATCGTTGCTAATCGACCATAGCACTCGCGAGTCTAAAGGACAGGTAATATACGCTGTAAACTCAACACACATGTTAGGTAGTTACTTATTTTTATCTATTTTTATAAGGAAAAATTCCTCTTTGAAATCATCTAACTTACTAACTTATTCTTTTCTTCTCAATCTAGGCTTGCCTATTTTTCTCTATACTTGGCTATTTTACTAGCCAGTTGTTTCCCCCACTTCTTCCCAGCATGCTACGTGTGCCTCATTTAACGCCTGTACGCGCCCTTACCGACATGTACATACATGTCCTCATTGATGTAGACACACCCCTAGTCTTTTCTCTCTTTCGCCGCAGGCCACATAGAACACATACACACCCAATTGTGACACCTACGTGCTTGATTTCACGCGCACGTGTGCACGTGTCTGTTCTAACCCCATATGATGTAGGAACGTGCCCCTCTAACCCTGGTTTCCCTCCCAACGGGTACGCATGTGCGCATACCCACTTGTTCCGACGGATGTGCGTACAGCATCCTTGTTCTATTTTAACGCATGTCATGCGTATGCATGTCCCTGATCCATTTTGATGCATACGTGTGCATGTACCCACCAAATTGATGCATACACCCACGTGCACATGCATCAAAATCACTCCTACCTACCCTAATAAAGCCCTAAAAAGTACAATAACTGCATAAATTGACTAGGAAGGGATAGGACACTCACATAAGGTCCATCCGCTGGGTCACGCATGAACTATCAGAATGCGATCCGCGCGTCTCCTCCTGCTCAATATTCTTTCCATCTCACTCTAGGTCTTTCACTCTCACTCGCAGTAAAAATTTTCAAGAGCTCCAGTAGAAATGAATTGGTCATGATTGTTTTACCGACCCCATGTGGGTATATTAACCCATCGCGATGCCCTTGGGGCATTTTTCCTCTGCACTGTGATCATTCTAACCTTCTTCTATCCATCTGTGATAATTTTTATTGTATTAAAATAATTATTTTTACTAATTTTCACACATCTGGGGAACTTTGTGCCACCCTATGGTTACTTCTCCGTCGCAATGAAATAATTTACGAACCTTTCAGGTGCCTTTTCCCTCCTTTTCCTCTATTTTTCATCTATTTTCCCCCGTCGTGATAATTATTTATTAATTTATTTTAAATAAATTATTCTCGACTCGTCTTTCTTCTAATGGGAATATATTCTAGCTTTCTGACAACCTTACCTTCCCACTATCACCCATGCGTGTACTTTTAGAGGATCTTGGATCTTTTGAAATTCCTTTGACTGATCAAAAATTCAAAAAAATAAAAAATAAAAATAAAAATTTAATAAAACCATTTAAAAAACCAAAAACATTGAAATATTTCGAAAATGACCAATCAAAATTGGTAGAACCGATCATCTACAGCTGAAATTTGTGTTTATTGCATGACACTCATCCCAGATCTTGTTTACGTTTTCAAATATTTTGAAACAATGACTCACGTATCATCTAAGTATTCAATCACCTACACAAGCTCTGTTTCTTACTTCGTATGTACTTTGGGGCACTATCAGTTTCCTAGTACTATTTTTGTCATACACATTGCTTTTTCACGGGACACAAGTGTCCTTCGTCTTCCCCCTTGCATAATACACCTTGCTTGGGGCATCATTCTTCACCCTTGTCATTTATCAAAACATTTGGGACTTCATCTTGATAACAAAATATTTGTGCAACTATCTTTAACGTTGTTGGTTTAAGTGAGTGTGTGATTGTACTTATTTCCCTGTTAGGTGATTTTGTTTATTTCTCATATTGCATTACATTCGTGTATGTTGCATGGAGTTGGTCATTTTTAGCACAAGACAGTTTTTTGTATCTTGGTCTATTCAAGTAATTTTATGCTTCCGTCGCATGCTCACATTTTAATAAGGACCCATGAGGAGGCTTCTAAGCATTATGATGATTAATATATTGTTAGCAATTTATTTGTGGATAGCTCAATATCCCTTTTTATTCTAGTTTCTCATCTTCTAGGTGCCCTTTTCTTTCTTTTAGTTCTCTTTTTTCGATCGTCGATCGAGTTTCTTCATCACCCCATCGACACTCGAGGGGGCATTCCTCATCCTTCATCCTATTAATTTTTCTTCTACCCTTTTAAAAAATTTATACTCATTTGCGTTTGCCTACTTTCTTTTAAGTGACATTGCTTACATCACCCTCAAAGAGGGGCAAATGTAGACACTAGTAGTTTGATCAATGCACTATTATTCCTAATATTGCACCCCCTATTCTCCCCTTTACAAATTTATGACACATCGTCAGATAAACCTATTTAAATCCCTTCTCATGACATCTTTTTGGTCATGTTTCCCCTTATAAACCACTTAAACAGGCTGTCATAGCCTCATTCTGACTACATTAGCTTCTTATTCCTTTCTAGTTTGCTTCTTTTAGCTCCCTGGACTATCAATCCATTTCATTGGATTGATTAGACCTTCCAAAACCCCTCTGAAACCCTTCTAAAACCCTAATTACTCTCTAAACGGGATTTATTAGTCCAACCTAGGTTAATTACCCTAAACATAGTCAAAACACACTTTGAGCTTACTAAAAGTGTTTTTTTGGACTTTAGCATTTGTCCCACACGCACCCAAATCTCCCATTTTCCACAAATAGATTAAACTATAAATAGGGCTATACCCCCTCCCTCATTTCTATAAGAATTCTCTCTTCTTCCTAACACAAATTATAGTATTTTGTTTAGGCTTTAGATTGTCTTTCGTCTTCTTCCCATTGAGCTAGTAGCATTTACTTTTGTATTTCATAGCACCAATATGGAGTAAAAGGGAAGATCTATTGGCCTTGAAGCCATTAATGGCGAGATTTCTTTCTCTTAAAACACATAACTGAATGCTTAGATCCTCTTAGGTTCATCATTTCAAGCTTTCAAAGAATAGAGGTTAACTTCATTTGTTTAGTTTACATGTTTACTTCAAATTAATATATGCAAAGAAGAAAACCTTGCTCATTTCTTATCAGATGGTCCCTTGATCAGTTTGCTAAAAGCCTTTGGGATTTCTTTAGAGATTCTTACACCAAATCCATGGATTTTACAATGTTTCATTGAACATAGACATAATCATTTTACCCATTGATTGTGGCTTATGAGAGTACATTGGTTGTTCTCAAGAGTATATTGTCTTCATCCTCTATTTTATGTATTGCTTACTAGATAGGGTGGTACACGATGTTCAATTGTATAATGCTTATAGGAGAAGGTAACCCCCCCAATTTTAACATGCATATCAGATGTTGAATTCATCGGAAAATAAATCTATTTGTAATTACTTTTTTTACCACTTTAACAACTCAAAATGATGATTTTGAATGTTGATGTAAGAGGACCTAATCATAATGATATAATTTTATTGACTAGAGAAACATATTTATAACATTAATGCTTCAAAGTACAAACACCTTTATAATAGTGACCCTTTATGTGACTAAAAATTGTAATTGATAATACAAAAAAATTACAAGTAAAACATGACATAACCCATAGACTAATTAAAAATAAAACTTACTTATAGGTTAATCATTAGAAACTTGTCTTATGAATTAAGAACCATTAAATGGAAAGCAATTTAACACTAAAAAACTAAAGAACATAATATAGAATACTAATGACTACATGATAAAAGATAACAAACCTAGATTCCGTCAACAAAGAATGATGTCAAGGATGTGGATGATGCCATAGACAAGGTAATATTAGTATATTAAAATAATAATTATCATGAATGCCTTGTGAATAAGTACATAATTGTGGAGACTTACTCAAATGTGGGCAAAAAAAAATTAATGCAGGCTTAGATGAAGGTAGAACCGAATTAAAGGTTAGCAATGCCATAGCAAATAAGTGAAGTGGATGTCCTTGTTACAATATTAGTTAATATTTCTTCCCATCAAATAAATATATAAAATTTGTTTACATTATCCCATTTTAAAATTTATATAAAGATCATAATAAATCATTAATTTAGATAAATTGTTATACAAAAGGAATACAAAATATCCTATTAAATTTTCAAAACAGGGTAACCAATAATCCGTAGATAGTGAGAACTAATCACATGAGGTGCTCAGAATGCATCAAATACAATTTTTCATACAAGGTTGGTTACTTGTCTTATTTACCAATATCTAGTAGGTGATGGGATTCAAAACTAAATAAATCTCTATCTTTTCGCAAATCAATAATTTGTTTAGGTAACTCCCATAGTTTTGTGAAGACTGGTATTTGGACCAAGCCTTCTAATTCTTCCATAAATAAGATACATTTACCCGAAAACATTAGGAATATAGAATTAAATAATTCTTTCCTACAATTATAATTGTCTCTACTAGCTATGGTGACATTATAAAAAAATCATTAACCCTTTCTAAAAAATATTACCAACCTAAATTATTTAGAGATATATTACAAAATGGATAAAAACCCAACAAAATCATATGAGCTTGAAGATAAGTATATCTATTTTTAGTTCTAAAGATATTATAATACCTTTTTATGTGTATGTGTGAATTTTATTATAATCTCACTTAAAAGATAAATTAATATGGACTTCAAGTTAAAAAATATTAATATTAAATTGTAGTAATAGAAAAAATAATAATTTTTAAAAAATTTAAACACTCCCTAGCTGCTGGGCTGGGACCTAAGCAGTTGCCAAATCTGCCTAGAACTGAATCACGGAATGAAGGTCAGATAACCCTAAATGTATCCATCTGACATTGCAGTATTCACGATGAAGCTTGGAATTGCATACGCCAGTCAAAAAAATGCCAATAATTACGGTATCCTTGATTCCTTCGAGCAAGTGAAAGCACTTCATGAATCATAACCTGACAATGGTAGATTGCTGATAATTGCATGTGGAGGAGAGCATCATGTGAATTAAGAAACATCAACATAGAACTACACAAAAAATATCAAATTCTTAAAACATGCGGATAGGTTATACCAGTGATTGGAATGATCCTGACTGAAGTCAGAAGATGCGCACAGATGGGCCTGCCGATTGAGAATATTCTCTACTGTCTCCCACACGTAGTCTACTTTCAATTTGGGAAGATCTAAATTCTCTTCAGCGACCCACAGTCTTCCTCAACAAGACATCTGGCAACTGCTACGATCATAACCGATGTGGGAAATTTAGAAAATAAAATCGAGACACGGTGATAAAGAAAATAGGTCTGGTATGAAAATGCTTTACAAGACTCTCATTGCTTATCACAAGGCACGTAGGACTTGTCGAAGACTCTCATACCAAATTAAATATTTGGTAAGAGTTTTAATACAAATACCTTCAATACAATTCACATTGGAATCTCACACTCATAAATCTTCAGGAATTTGTTCCAACTTTGAATCCCACAAATCTCTTCAATACTTTCATTGTTCTCTCACTTATAGTAAATATTTTTCTACACACTTATCTCTCAAAATATCTCATTCCTATTTTTAAAGTGAGTTGTTTTGTGACAAATACAACTCTCATACCAAAACTGTTACAAATAATAAACTAAAGATAATCCCATAGATATATCTCCATAGAATAATGTGAGCGCCAATACACGATTTTTAAAGAGTAACTTCAACGGGATTGAATCTAGAGAAGACGGAAATCATCCTCCCCATGTGATGGTGTACTAGCAAAAAAAAGACTCCGCCATTCTCTTGGTTTCACACTAAAGTTTTGAGTTAAATATTATTATCAAAAATAGCTTAGACATGAAAAAAGTGTAATCTCATTATTAATAACATCAAATTTAACAATTAAATACAATCTTTTTAATTTATGTCTATATTTCAACTTACAAATATATATTATCGCTACATCTCAGACTTCAATCACAAGTGATAAACTAATTGGATAGAAACCAAAAAAAATAAAAAATACATTCAATAAAACCAAACATCCTTTACTCAGTTCAAAATTATTCCATATACTTACTATTAATGTTGTCTTCAATGATTTGTTTTTTTTGTTGTAATTATATGGAGACAGACCTCCGTTTTTTATTCTTATAGGAATATTTATTTCACAGCAAGCTAGCTGTTGCTGATGTCGTCAATTTTGACTGCTAATGGTCTTCATGTTTATCTTGATCATATCATATTTTGATTGTTCTTTCTGTCAAAGTATCTAATTGTGGACATACGTGGAAATTTCGATATAGTTTTTGTCTTCGTTTACACTGAGATGTTTTCCCGTGCAATACCTTGACCGTTAGGCACTTTTAAATATGATTTTGTTGTTTGATAGACAGTTGCACGTTGCTTTCTTGATTATGCGTTTTTGTTTTCTTAAAACTATAATCTCTTTATTTAACCATAGTCTCATTATTTTAAGAGTGAAAATGTTATGTATAAACTTTGAAATGTTATGTATATTCTAATTAACAAGTTTCTAGTTTCGTGTCTACCAAAACAAATTGGGGAAGGAAGAATCAAATACAGACGTATATTACCAAGTAATTTGGCAGTTTTTTTATTGTCGACTTATCTCTCCTCTTCTCTATGCTGTCTCTTTCCGTGGTAGTATATTTTACATCATCACACTCCTAGGTTTGTCAAGACAATGGTATATGTCTATGATTCACTTTGGACAAACGGGTTTGTCCCCTTTCTTGTGCTTTTTCTTCTTGGTTGTCTGGTTGTCAATTTAGGTGTATACAAAGTTTTAACTACAATTACATTTTTCTATAACTACATAAATATGAAGCCTCATTTAAACATTAAGAACAAATATATTCAACATTGATAAAAAGTCCACATTGTGAATGATTACCGATTATAGCTATATATATAATATGAGGTTAGATTGACACCTCTCGATAAATATAAATCTTATCTTCTCATGTGTACATATATACATATATATATGTCTGTGTGTATGTTTAAATATACATACATCCATAAATATATATGCACAATATATATATCTGTGTGTGTAGGTGTGATGCTCCAAAATTAGCAGGTACTTGACAAGGTCATAATTTGAGTTCTATGTGTCTGTTTGAGTCCATTTTTTTTTGAAACCACATGTTTCGATGAGACGAATGCGGCGGAAAACTGTGCTACCAATCGAGGCAAGTTTTGACACATTTTCAGACCCTAAATCCGCCATCTTGAGGCCAAAAATTAGGATTTAAGTTGTAGTTCGGTTTTTTTCTATTTTTGGGCATTAGTTAATTTTAGTCTATTAGTTGCATTATGAGTTAGAAAGTTTGCAATTCCTCTAATTTAGGAATGTAGAAGATGCATGGCAATTTCTGTGCCCATACAAATAAGCATGCGAACTTACTAAGAATAACAGGTTCTAGTAAACCGCTAAAAATAGTAATTACCGCCATTTAGAGTAGATTTAGTCAAAGTTAATTAGAGTTTGCTAGGAAACTCGAGTTGGGAGTTGTTTTCCTATTTATGAAACATTTTAATTCATTATTCAATAACAAAGTAGGAGATCTATTTTCTTTTGGAGTTCATATTATGCGCAATATATCATGTTTGTTAATAATTTGGCTACATTAAGGTGTATATGAATTTATATCTAATATACATAAGTATATGTCTGCTAGTGTGTGTGTGTGTGTGTGTGTGTGTGTTATAAATGAATATGTACTTACAGATATAGGTGTGGTCATTTATCATCCATCAACTTTCTTTTAGTTAGCATTTATATGCATTTTAGAAATATGAAATACAATTTTTATAGAATTTTTTCGTTTGTTTACACAAATACACATTAGATAAATCTTTGGAAGGAGGACTGTCGCAAAAAACAAACATATATGCTTTCAGACATCTCTATCTATATGTTCAACTATGAATAATATTATGCTAAATGGGGGTATCTACATCCACTAAATCTTTGTCATCTAGAGGTCATCACTTTAATACTTTCTCCTCTATGGATCTCCACCACCTCTATTTAACATGACCAAAAAGTCTTAGGGTTATAGTAGTAGCTTTATGTAGTCAAGGTTGAACCTAGTACTAGTTAATGATGGAGACATTTTTTATTTCACTTAATACCAAACCAAATATTTAATGTTGTTATTTTTCCAAAGGGGATAATAAGTTGATGGTGCTTACATACCTAGATAACCCAAAGTGTAGGCACCAAATAACTTTTTAAAAATGTTTCATTTATTATTTCCAACCTAGGGGAAGAGCAAGTGGGGATGATTTTTCTATGTTTAAGGAGTTTCATTATAGAATGTAGAGTGAAAAATCATGATATCGTGACCAAGTGAGCATGATCCTTAGTTTTATTAACTACCTACTAAGAGCATCTATTTTTGCATGCTCTATATCTACCCAAAGTGCCAATTATACTCTATCTAGATTTATATATTCAATATTGTTTTTCTTCGTGATTTCTTTTGAATTTTGATTCTATATTTCCATCTAAAACTTTAAAGATTATCATCAAGATGATTATTTTTGGAGTCAAAGATGGAAGTGTTAATTTGAAACACATAACTTCACCTAACCCTTTTCAAGAATCGGATAGGATAACCACTACTATAATTAGTGCATTTGAACAAGATAGTGTGCGTAAATAACTTTGACCTAGAGAATATAAGTACCTAAAGTGGATTCACATCAAGTGTGAGAATGACATACATCAACACCTTATTTGAGAATTTTTAGCATAATTAATAAATTAATACATCATTTTTGTAAACCTAGCTTGCCGGTTACCTTCCTCTAACTGTTTAATAGTTATGTCAAACCATCTTCTTCTTGTATATAATAGTTATTTTTCTTTGGTTTATGACATCGATAAATATGTTTCGTATATCTCAACATTGGTATTAGAGACGAGCTTTAATGTAGTATTGGCATTTGGGAGACATGGAAGAAATATAAAGCTTTATATTCTTTTATTGTTTCTCTAGCGTTTAGTCATTCTAATCTTGGATGGTGTGGAAGAAGCATGTAGGTGTATTTGGAAAAGTAACTCCATCATGTTTTGGTGTCTATCTTACTTGTTGTTTGATGATTGATTTGGCACCAATCTGGAGCACGAAGAAATGTGGAGGAAAGCATGTAGCTTTTCTTTTTGGTGTGAGGAAAACCATCTACCTGAGTAAGAGGCCTGCATAAATTCTTCTTTGACCTTCGCAAGGAAAGCATGTAGCTATTTTATATCTTGGATAGGGATTGCAAAAGAAAAACGTGAGGCAGAAAAAATGTGAATAAAAAAATAGCAAGAGAAAAGACCTCCTGTTTACCTGTTGTTTGTTGGTTGTTTTACGGTTGGAAACCTGTTGTTTATATTCTCTTTATTGACTATTTTTTGGTTGCAAGCCTTATCAGACATTGGTGTGGAGGTGATTGTTAAAGTGTAGGCTTACATGAAGGAGGATATGGCATATTTTTGTTGTCATTGGAATCAAAAAGTGAATTAAATATCACACATACTAGAGGGTGTTAGAAATTCTAGTCATTGAGAAGTGTGAATCAATAATAATTCAAAATTTGAAAGACAATTTAATTATCTTCACTCTGTTATGATGAAACCACAACACCATTCACAAGCAATCAACAAGAGAACACATAAATATACAATATTTAATGTGGGAAACCCTTTAAGAGAGAAAAAACCATTGAAACTACTGAACTAACTTGGATAAAAAAAGTCGCATAAATGTTACAAAGATCTCACTGTTGACAATCCATTCAACATGAAGTAAAAACTCCAACATTTATTCAAGCTGCCACTTGAACTTTTGCAAGCCACTACTTTCTTGGAAGCAACAAATCCCAAAACTGCAATCAAGCTTCTACTTGATTCTTCTGTAAGCTACAACTTACTAGGAAGCTTCAACTCCTTGTCTTCTAAGCCACCACTTAGTCTTCTACAATTTTTTGATCATTTTTAATTGAAAGTTTCACAAAACAAGTTGTGACGAATAAATAAGCTCTGCATCTATTTTCATATCTCTTATCCACTCACCATGTCTAACCTATCTTCTCAACACTTCATACTATTGCATTCTCAGTTTTCAAGTCTTCGTTTTCTCACATATATTGGTCCCGTATTCATACATGAATAATTTCATATTTCTCGTATTTCTTAGTTCATGGTTCTCATCAAATCATCTCCTGTCTAGTGTTATCTTCACAACATCTCTTTTTGCATACTTGTTTTATGTCACATACCAACCTAAATCTGATTGCACTAGTTTTCATACTTGAATAGTTTAGTTATCAAAAATAGATCTTATTTCAAAATATGGTTCTTATATCATAACATTAGACATTCTCCAAAGACTCTTTTACTTCACCTTGCAAAGAAAGTCTTTAACTTCAACTCTCCAATTCGAATATGGAAGGAGGCATGCCACCAAACAAAACTGTCCACTTTTGTAATCATTTGACTTGACATAGGATCAGTTATAAATGTTGTTATTTTAGGACCTATCAAGATGTTCCTCATGCAAATGATAACAAAGAAGGATTTCTATACTAACTGACCATAATTTTACACCTGCAAATACTCCTCCTAGCACTTGCACATCTTATTTGTAACTGCCAACACTATTTTGTATTATCCTGCAATGTAGGAGTTTTTTCTTCTAGCTAAAGAAACTTGATGCAAAGTGTATCCATCATGCATGCACATTATAATAATCCTCATTTAGATTTATAAATCCTTGAATCCTCGTATACTCATCATTTCTTCTCCATTCGTCATTGGAGCTTCATACTTGATCATTGAGGTCTAAAATATTACAGTCATAGAGATTCTTTTCTAATCAATGATGCATGCATCTTCAAACCACTATAAAACATGGAGATAATATGATTTTTATATCACCTTTATATTCTTGTAATGAAACTATCTTCTTCGTGATATTCACGGAAATAATATTTTAACATTAGACGCAGTAGATATGTATGCACTGGAAAACAATCTTCAAGATTGAGTAATTTTACTCACCGTAACTCATTAGGTATATTTATTATTCCATCGCAAGTCCTAGAGCTCAAATTTTTTGGATAATTAAGGATAGCTCAAACTACTTCAAATGCTCCAAAAACCAACCCTATATTTTATTCCATTCAACATACTAAAACTCCCTTTCATAGAAAACCATTGCAAGGAAACTTCAATGAAAACTTGTAATTAATGATAAAAAACACTCTTAAATATGTTGAATGGGAAAAAATAGGATTGCAAGCTCATTTCCCAACCCTTATTGACTATCCTAAAAAGACAGTTTTGGACCATTACAACTGGATCAAGAAAATACTTCACCTATTCAACTCAAGGGCTTTAACATGTTTTATATCAATTGCACAAATTTTTAATGATCATATTCCACGTTAACACCATGAATTTTCATCAATACCTCCTCAAACTTCATAACATGTTTTATATTGTTAATCCCTCAAGGAGTAGCTCCAATAAACTGATGTGATTCAACAAAAAATTGCACATACCATGTTTATATATTTTCATGAGAAATTGGGCAATCTCTCATGAATGCTCCCAAACTTGGTCTTACCTAAGGAAGTCTTCTGCATAACATTGTATTATTAATTCTCTACAAAATATGCTTAAAATTATATTGCACAAGCTGACATGGAGCTACAAAATACCACCAAGTTAAAGTGCAGAGTCCTATAATTTCCCAAAGCATCATATAACTTGCTTTCCAAGACAATTTCATGACCAAATAATTAATTTTTCTTCCATCGCTATAAAGTGAGGGTTTTATCAAGGTTTTGAGTAATTTTACTTGTTAAGATTCATTCATAAATGTTAAGCCACCTTTCTTCCTCATTCCAACTCTAAAGAACTCTTAATTCCATGCTCTAGAATTGGTAAGAGGCTTAGGGCACCATGTAGAATTTTGATGTGTCATTGAAGTCCTCAAATTTGAACTTTGAGTTGGAGAAAGGCATTCTAAGATCTAGATTTTACTAAACACCTCATAAATTAAAAAATATTCTTCCTTTTCCACTAAAATATGGACCAAAACACTGTGATATGTCCCTTCACATGTCTCAAGTCTTGGTTTCTTATGAATACACATATACCTTCTTGAAGAATCTTTTTTTTTCATGATTGCTTACTTGTTCTCAAGAATAATCATAGAATTGAACCTAACCATGCCTCGAAAGGATGAATTATGACCTATAGAATCATCTAAGGACTCTTTGAAATGTCCATATATACCTCAAATGCTTTCATTTTCTTGTTAGGGACTGATTTCCTTTAGAACAATACTCTGTCTTTGAAATAGGCCAAATTTAATTAGTTTCACTTCATAACTGATGTACCTACCCTATTTTTGTCATGTACTTGCATTACCCTATGCTAATCATGTTTACCATGTCTTTAACATGCTTATCCATCAACTTATTAACTTCACTACACCATTCCAAGTCTGTTTGCTGACTACTTCTAGTGATAAAGCCACCTGGACTAAGATAGTCTTACAAATTCCACTCATGCACCTGTGAAATAATCCTTCTAACCTTGTTTACCTATCATACACATGATAAAAAATATAGGATATCATCTTGACATTTCCTCCCATCATCACTTTTTAAATATAAGCCACTAGCTTCTCAAGAAGTCAAGTCTGCATCGTGTGTTCTTCAAGTGATGTTTTTTCATGCCTTGTCTGAGGCACCCCAAGCTCTCCTTCATCCTAGTTTATCATTAATGTTACTTTGACATCAATGAAAACTCACCAAACACATGTAAATATATGATATAAACAACATTGTGAGAAATTTGTGAGGTGAATCCCCATTAAGAGGCCAAGATCAAGCTTTTGAAAGCATTGACTTGTTTTTTGAATTTCTCGAGATTTTCCACAATATCATAAACCTGTTATTTGAGGAGATGGTTTGTCAGATACTACTAGATTGGTTATTGTTTAATTTATGGTGCCAAGATGATAATATTTATGTAAATTTCTAGGAAGGATACAATTCATATTATGAATGCAAAATTGAACGCTCCCACAGGCATCCACATCTCACTGCATGAGCTTACCGATCCCACCTTCATTCTCTAAAGTATGACAAGGATGATGATAAATCCATGATGTTGATCACTCTCATCTTTTCTACTGAAATGCAACCACACATACAAGATGTGATGGAATCAAAGGTGGTCTAGGATACTCTCTTCACCGTCTAAAAAGAAAATAATTTGACAAAGATCCTCTATCTCTAGTAAAATATTCATATAATTATTATGAAAGAAGGTGAGAAAGTGGAAGAATTATTAAGTCACATGGAAAAAATACCACTAGAGCTTGGATCACTCAAAGAATTGGTGGAATATAAGTTGTTTGTCCCTCTCACACTGTGAGATATTCCTCTCTAGTTCAAGAAATTCATCACCACATTGAAAATCACAAAGAATGAGGTGACTGTTTCCAAATGGTGAACTTTCTATAGTAGGAAGAAGCCATTCAGAAATTGCATGAATAATTTTAAGACAACACATTGATCTCAAGGGAGAAGAAGCTTGTCAAAAGCATCAATAGGGATAATCAGAGAAGCATTCACAAAAGAAGCCATAGAAGCAACAACAGAAGGAGAAGTCTCAAAAAGGGAATCAATTGTGTCAAGTTTGCACCATGAATACACATGAAACTATGGACTATTGGTACAATAGACAAACATAATATGATTCTAGAGAAGAGAACACATATGGGTGTATAATACTACCTCAAAAGCATATCATCTCATTAATCTTGAGAAAAATAATATATATGAGAGTAGACATTTGATTTATGATGATTCATCAGTTGACTCATATGTCTCGGGATTGACCATATATCTCGTGTACAAGCTCAAGGTTAATTTTATATGTTAGAAAGTCTTCAAATCATGTCTGATATCACAATAAGGTATGATACTTGATATATATTTTTTGAATGGTTTTTAATTTTCGTTGTATGTAGTTTCATCCTCTACAGTTGTGTTATCTTCCTCCACGGTGAAAATAAATGCACATTTTCATTATCTATATGGACATCTTTCTTTTGGATAACTTTATAATCTCATTTCCAAGTAGATGGTACAAGGACTTCCTCCACTCTCCCATTCATTACCTCTTTGTCTTAGATGCCTTGCAGAAAAAAACATTGTGATCCATTCGAGTCGAGTACATTCCATGATAAGAGTCATCCCGAGGTCATGCATACTGATATGTGTGGACCCTTTCCTAATTCACTTAAGGGATTTTGGTACTTTTAATTATTCATTGATTATTATGCCTCTAACACATGAGTGTTCTTTCTCTGAAAGAAGAGTGGAGAATGTTTCAATTTTCACATCTTCTATAAGTGAGTTATTTAGTGTACTAGGTGGCCCTTTCTTGTCCTCCATTCACATCAGGGGGGGAATTCATGTCAAATAAACTCTTAGCATTCTTGAAGAAGCATGAAATCATACACCATTTTACTACCCCCTAGACTCTCCAAAAAATGGAATTGCAAAATGTCGTAATCAGAGTGTAATGGAGATGGCTCATTACATGATTTCCAATGTGAAGTTAAAGAACATATTTTGGGAAAAAACCGTAAAGACAACTGTATATCTTATAAACTGAGCACCTACAAAACACACTGGAAGAGGTATGGAGTAATCATATTCCTTTGATTTCTCATTTGAGCGTATTTGGTTGTACATCATATATGCATATCCTCGATAATAAGATTAAGAAGATTGATGTAAAAACACTATAGTGCATATTTTTGGTGTATAATACTACCTCAAAAGCATATCATCTCATTGATCTTGAGAAAAATAATATATATGAGAGTAGACATTTGATTTATGATGATTCATCACTTGACTCATTTCCACATAAAGAAGACTCGGTACCGACCTCTTCTCATAGATTTCTCTCATGGTCAGATGATGAGCATAAGGATTATTCACAAAAGGAATATGAGTTACATTGAGAATTGTTTTTTTATCTTTATTTTTTGGAAAATAATAATTCAAATCAGTAGCAATGTTAATGCCTTAGGTGGGTCAAAAGTTAGATGAGGTACTCACGCCTAAACTTTCTTCCAAATACTTCATTGGGAGTCAGAACAAGAATATAGGAGATAAATGAGGTAAATCTCACACTCACGAGTATCGCACCGAACCTTATATAGTTCATGAGTCACTCAATTATCTCAATTAGAAGAGGGACATGGATGCAGAATATGAATCCTTAGTTCAAAATCAGACATGGGAACTTTTCAATCTGCATGTACGAAACAAGTCCATTGGTTTCAAGTGGATTTTTAAAATAAAATACAAGAAAGATGCATTTATCGACAAGTACAAAAGCATGGATATTTTTAAATGGATATTCTCACTTGGAAGGAATTGACTGTGAGGATAAATTTGCAACCACTACGAAAATCAAAACCAGAGTTTTTTGTGCATTGATAGGACAAAACATGATAAAACCTTTAGTAAATGGATGTAAAAATTCCTTTATTGGATGGTGATCTCAAAAAAGAAGTATACACAAACCATCCTGAAGGATTTGTCAGTGAAAAACATCATGACAAGGTATGTCATCTAATTATTTATTTTTATGGAATCAAACAAACACCTAGGGCATGATATATTAAAATATATGATCACCTATTACAACATGGATTCATTCATAGCCCCTCTAATTCAAATATGTATATTAAAAAGAAAGGCACATAGATTGTAATTTTCATTTTCTATATGGATGATCTTGTGATCATAGGTAGTTTAGATTATTTATTTGATGATATTGAATTATTTGAAGTAATCCTTCAACATGACAGATTTTTGCGTACTTTATTATTATCTTGGCTTGGAGATTTGGTAGAAGTAGAATCACATTTTTTTCTCCTAGCTGAAATATTCTATGACACTCCAAGAAAAGTATAGCATGTCTGGTTATAAACCTATTTCCACTCCAATGGAAAAAGGTTTGAAAATTTCTATATTCCAAGATTCACCTCAAGTAGATGGTACTCACTACACATAACTTGTTGGGAGTATCATTTACTTGATATATACCAAACTAAATAGTGATTTGTCTTTCCAGATTCATGTAGGAACTGAAAAAGTGTCATTGGGTAGTAGTGAAACATGTGTTGAGATATTTCTAAGGCACATTTGACTATGGTCTGGAGTATCACAAGAACTCTCAAATCTTTATGCAAGGATATATAGATTCAGACGATGTTGGATCTATTGATGACATGAAATCAACTACAGGTTATGTTTTTCATTTCGTTTATGGACCTATCTCATGGATAAATAAGAAGAAAGAGTTTTTTATATCATACAATGAGTCATACTATCACACCATATGATGATTTATGTATAAAGAGATTTTGTTACGTCACATTTTGGTTGATATGGGAAATTCCTTAAGAAGAGCCACACATCTTTCACTACAAAATTCAGGGTTTGTTAAATCCTATTAGAAATCCATTTTTCCATGATAAAACAAATCACATTGAGGTTGAAAGTCAATACATTTGATAACAAGTATTGAACCATCACATCCATCTCCATTACTACCCAAAACAATTTGAGATTGTACATATAATCACCAAGTCTCTTGGAAAGCTAAAATTTGACCTATTTCTTGGGTACATTTTTTTAAAAAATTTATTAAGGAATGTTAGAATAATTATTAAATTAATACATCATATTTGTAAACCTACCTATTTGGTTAGCTTCCTCTAACTATATGAAAAAAATTTCAAACAATTTTCTTCTTGTACATAATGCTTGTTTTACTTTAGTTGATGATATCAATAAATATTCTCTCTTTTTACTGAATAGGAATTAGCTTAAGTGATTGGGTAAATGATGATATAAAATTCTTATGTTCTTTAATATGGGTCTTATCTAAAAAACCTAATGATATATCTATTTACAAAAAAAGAGAAAAAATAATGTTACATTGCACTATATTATATGACTTATATGTCATCAAAGGCTATAGAAGAACTCGAGATTTGTAAGTCGAAGGAATATACTCATCAAACTTTCTAAAAGGAGGAATGAAATTGTAAATAGTAGCATATCTCAATATAAGGTCATTATCAATTTATCAAGACGTATCAAATAAAAAATAAAAAGAGTTTATGGCATGATGGCCATAAGTTCGAATAGAATATGAAATTACTATACTAGTGGAATAAGTCAATAGCTTGAATGTAGTAGAAGATAGACATAAATTTTGATTTCACCATGATAAATCCATAGAAGGAGATTGTCTTTCTATTAACAAGTTTAAAAAGAGTAGGAAATCTAAATATAAATGTTGTAAATCACAAGGAAAACGTATTGAATCTGATAATGCCTACAATGGAATTAAATATATGCTTTCTCAAGAATAAAACATTGAACTTGATCATCACTATGTGTGATATAAAATTTCATGATATTGATACAAATAAATTCCTAATTTGCATATTCACTTAACAACTAGATCCTAAGCATTTCCTTTGGATTGAAGAAAGTATAAAATAATTGCCCGTTACTTTGTTGAGTAATGTGAGAAGAATACAACTCCAAAAGAATGTATTAGTTTCTCATTTTCATGCAACACAACAACAAGGACATTAAAGATAATTAAGGAAATATATCATGGACATCAAAATACCATCAAGTGTAAGTACCCTAAGATTCATTGTATACATATAAATAACTCTTGCAAAAGTTCTATAAAGCACTAAAGAGTAATACCCTCTTAAAATTAGGTGTCTTACAACTAATTATAATGTTATAAATTGATATATGATATATAATTAAAAATTAATATATGGCACTACTACTATGAGAGAGAAAACAATTGTAGTTACATAAAATAAAAATGTGAATTCAAGTTACCATACTAAAGTTATGGCATTAAGATAGTCCAAAACATAAGAATTGGTCAAAAAATTAGAGTACACTCGATAATTTCTTGAAGACATAGCCATGAAAATAAAATATTAAACCTTCCATTATGTATGTATTAATAAAATATCCAGACAATGGAATTTCCTCGAGTATCATTAGGTTTCTTTATTTTAATTAATAATTAATCCTTTAACATTAAAATTACCCTCTATGTGCTTAAGCATTTTCCTATGTCCTTATGATTAAATTGGTATAATATTTTCTTGACCTTAGCGATAATTTGAAAGGTTGATTATTTGATGGTGCACTTTTTATAATCAACACCTTCCACTGGAAGTGTTAATGAATTTTATCACATCACCAAACCATTTAGAAGACATAAGATAAAATAATTATTAAGAAGTTCTATCACCAAATAAAATCTAATGTAGTCTCACTCTAAGTTTAGTCCCTCTATCTGTGTATTCTTCCTCAATTTGTAGTTTATGTCTCCACCTATAACCTTGATTTTTTGTATTGGTATTAAATAGATAATTATTAAGTTCATATGAAATCCTTTAGAATACCTGGTATGAAGCCTTGTGGGATCATTCTTTGAATATGGAAGATTTATTTCCATCTATTAGAAGGAAGGTATAAGTTCTCTAAATGGTATTACAAAATCACGTTATGCATCATCCATCCTTTGAGGTATTGAATAATAGATTTCAAATCGATTTCGTGTGTTCCATAGTTATCTCATGCTTAAGATGAGTAATATTGAGATTATATTGTGTTTTATTGATTTTGAGGTGGGGAGTATTACATTTAATGTGAAACATATAGGATGTTGGTTAGAGAGAAAGAAAATCTCCACCATAGTTGCAAGATCAAAAGAAGCATGTGAGAATGGAAAGGATTATTTCTCTGTAGAAAGAGTAGAATCAAGTCTTTTGAAAAAACAATCATGCCCAAGCCTAAAATTGGATGACATAAACTATATAGTAGTGGATTCATTCATTTATTGGTGATTGGTGTCAAACAATTGAAGCTTGTGTGGCATATAAAAAAATACTTTTCTTCCTCCTATCCATCACCACACAGGCAGAACACCTTCTTTGGATTAATTATATTCAACTATATCGAAGTATCCACAAAAAATCGAAAGAAAATATTGAAAATAGTTAGCCATCAAGTGTGTAAAATAATATGTTTGATGGTCTTATTGGAGGAATATAGGTTAGTTGATAAAATAATTAATCCGTCAAAATAAAACATATCCAAACAACTCAATGGGTAGGGTACGAGGCGTATGAGATGAAATTTATAGATAGCTTTAGTGAAAGTAGTGTGATGACCCTCTATGATGTGTATCATGATTTAACATCTAGTATATAGGTCTTTACAAAAATCTTCGAGTAGCGGATTAGAGGAAATACCCAAATATTCTAACTTCGTACATGCATAAAACCTTCATATTTTGAAAATTACAATAACTTTACCTAACCATATATCGATGGGAATTTCTATTGAAGCCACCTATGATGTTTAAGAGTCAAAAATCCTTAAAAATTTTCAATGTGCGAAGATCCCTCATCATTGAATATTTTAAGGGAAAAAGGTGTATTGGCATAGGAAAGTTTCCTCTAGTCAAATGGTACAAAATCAAGTATGTGAAAAAGTTATTTCATGTCTTGGAAATTCTTTGTATATTTAGAGAGGTGATGGACTATGAGACCGATGAATCAAATTTTTTATTTCGAGCATAACGACATTTTCCTCTACAGATAATTCACCCCATAAAGTGGTTGTGAAGCAAGGGTGGTATAACTAGTGGTTTTGAACAGTGTAAATGTAAACACACCTTAGGAGGCTTGGCCTAATAGTAGTGGGACCTATTTATATATTTTTAACCCTAAAATGATGGAATCACATGACTCTCATGACTCTCCTATGCATGAGGAAAACCCTAACCGAAGAACACAGGGTAAAAGTGGTGGCTCAACAAGGAAAGATAGAAGCTCCAACAGGGATGAGCACACTCCCCTACACTGGAATGGAAGTGTTGGTGTGACTCAGAGAAAACATGTGGATGATAATGGTGATTCAAATGAACAATGAAGTTTCCATGATTGGGCTTTCCTTTAATGCAAATCGAGACATAGGGATATGAGGTGATGTTAACTCTCTGAACCCAGATATTCTTATTAATCAAAGCAAGGAAGACAAAGAATTGAAACCCTAACCTTACACTGAAGGAGAAGGGAGGTGGTAAGATTAATTGGAATATTATGACTATAGGAGAGGGTACCTTAGTGCAGGTAGCATATTTTGGTTGTTACAAGGACCACCAAACTGGTAAAAATAAACATAAGGCCCCTTCCCCTCTTATAAAGATTACTGAGCACATAAATCTGGGCAGAGCTTCTAGATCTAAATGATGCAACTAGGGGAATGAGGACAATGGAGCTAATCTGTCAAAATTTTATGCTACAGAAGTCTCCAAATGGTTGTAGAATGTAAGAAATGTAGACACGCCATTAAAACTTTCACAAAATACTCATGTGTTGAATATAGAAGAGGATCTACTGCTAAAGTTCCTCATGGAAGAGGAAAATCTATCCTAGCTTGGACTCACTTGTAAGTTTTACAAGTTTTGGCCTAACCTCTCTCAACTTCATGATTTGATTTCCCAAATATAGAGAGACAAGATTAAGGGTCAAATTGAATTTTATCCATGTGCTAAAATATTTTTTTAAACCCCCGAGGATAGGGATTTAATATTTAATTAATATTGGGTTAGGGAAGAACATGAACTCATGTTCAGGCCATGGTATCCATATTTTGACCGCCTTAAATATTCCTCTAATACCTACCCTATCTCGATCCATTTTCCAGGACCTCCATTGTAGCTTTGGAATAGATCTTGCCTCAATGCCATAAGAGATACCGTATGATATTCTATGAAATTTGATGATAAAACCTCTCATCAAACACATACAACTTATGCTAGAATTTTGGTAGATATTAAAACCTCTAAATCCCTCCTAGAAGAGATTCACCAGAAAATAGGAAAAAGGATGTGGGTGCAAAGGATAGACTATGAGGGTTTAGCATTTACATGTTCAATATGCTTCCAAACAAGGCATCTTTCAAAAGAATGTGAACATTCTAAATGCAAGGAAAATCCTATATGGTGGAAGGAGTCTCTTCTTGATCATTTGGCAATTAACCCCCATTCAAAACTGGTAGTGGAACCCCTGCAAACTGACTTCCCACCTTGGAAGATATTCTAAATAATACAAATAAGAAACCTCAAGATCCCTCTCCATAGGGTCTCTATTCAGCAATATATTATGATTCGACACCCCTTCTTAAGAATCACATCCCTATAAATTGATTTGAAATTATTCTTGCAATCTCAATTGAAGAATAATATGAGGAATGGAAGGTGGTGGATAGGAACAAGAATGGATAAACTATATCAAAACCTTCCATCGTCTCCAACAAGGCATGAGCCATGTCTTTTTTTGTGATCTCATTGTTATATTTGGGTTCTAGGCATGTTGTGCTACTTTTGAGCAGTTGTTGTTGTGAATTCATTGTCTGCTAGTTATTTTCTAGCTGTAAGGTTGTTGGTTTTATGATTTGATCTTGGAAGATTGCTCTCTACTGTTGCACTTTATAGTTTTATCTAGATTTTGATCTCTTTTTCAAGTGTTGTTTTTTTAAAATATGGCTTTTGAGCCTTGTTTTACAAGAATATTGTCCCTTTCAAAAAACTATTTGCTACTAATTAAAATAATTGTAGTCGGACTTCAGTAATTGTTGGCCTAATTTGTTTTGTATAATTTTATGGAAAATATCTCTAAAGGCTTTGTAGGGTGATAAGTCATGTTTAGAAGTCATGAGGAAGCACATGTGGAATGTTTCTTATTAGTGACCATGGACCAACAAGTATTCCAGATTGTGGGGGTTTTAAAATCCTTGGACATTTTTCTGTATGGAATTTGGGGGATTCCAAACATAAGGGGGCATTCTAAAATCATATGGCTTGAGACGTGGCATAAAAAAAAGTATTAAGAACGTTAATATAAAGCACAAACTTTGAAAACTGAGACTCTCCAATATGCATACCAATGTTTTGATTGATCTATTTCACCAAGTTTGTTTCAATGATAATGTATTTTTGAGGATGAGTGATGTAAAAAATAGGATTTTTAAGGAAAGCAAAATGACCATGGGGTTTTTTTAGTTGCTCAAAAATCCCACACGAGTATAGAAATAGTAAGAAATTTTATCCAGACTGGGATTATTTCCTTCACTTGTTGGGAAAATTGGAAATCTCAGGTCTAATGAGAAAACACAATAAAAGTGTTGCAATAAAACCTTGGGCCATGGCTGAAAATGGTCATATAGTCCTCGACATTATTAAATAAGAATAGAAAAACCTTAAGTTACATCTTGAATTTCCTCTAGCTTGACACCACAAGGTTGTTAGTGGTTATGCACTTGTTTTTTTAATAAAGTTTTTTGTGGGACTTAAACTAGTAAAATACCCAACAAGGGTAAAGGGTTAAAACTAGTTGAATGCTTGTTAGGATTAGGTATTTTGGGCCAGAACTAGAATCTCCTTAAAGACAATTAGGAAAAGATTCCTTTCCTTATTTGGTCCCATGGTTACCCAAAGCTTCATCGGCATGCTACTTGCATCAAATGATGCAAGTGTTGAAGACATGGCCATAAATATAGGCTTAATCACTTCCTTAATAATGGAGAGGTAGAACTTTCGAGATATCTTTTCTAGATTGTTAATCAATCAATAATTTGAAACCAAGGTAGTAGGAAGATGATGACCTAGAATACTATCAAACATGTCAAACAAAAATGATAAATGTCTTAATTGTAAAGAATTTAAAACCTCAACATAATAAATACATAATACTCTCGAGACTTCCTACCTAGATTGCTAATGGATTTTAATGACCACATTTTTAATGCTAAAATATAACCACAAAATTTTCGGAATAATGTTTTTTTTTTTTCTTTAATTACATGCTACAGAACACAACATGGGATCCAAATAAAGAAACTCAACATCACGAAGGACACTTACATAAACAAGAACCCACACATAGAATAATCTAACATAGGGTACACATCAATATCTTACTCAAATGATGTAGACCAAGATAATGACCCAATTACAGTAAGAAACATAGGATAGACATACTCCGTGACATGGCCTTTTCATGGTTTATATATTCATTACATTTAGGTTTCCATTGAATGGCCTTATAGTTTTGAATATAATTATACACATAAGGCTTAAAATTTCCTATTTTTATTAGTTGACTATAATTTTTTGAAGAACACATAACATGGGACCATTAGTTCCATTATAACTAGGCAGCATGTTTTTGTTTAATGTTTCACATATAGTGGTTCCTCTCAAATTTTCTCATTTCCCTTATGGAAATAATTTTATATAGATTGATTGGGATTAGGAATTCATATACATACATGTGACTTCTAATAATTGACTTAAGAATTTGTTTGAGAGAATCGAGTTTACTTGGTTTGGAAAAATACTTTCATTACAAGGAGGAAATTTTCACAAGAAGAAAAAGGAAAGGTACTAGATCAATAGAAGACCTATCCCGTGTTCATTTCATAGCATTGTTTAGTACTAAGAATACATTATTTTAATATTCAAGCTATTACAACCAAATATGTAGGTTAACTAATTAAGTTATATCAATCTTTATTCCCAATCTACTACTTCTATTAGGAATTCACATTTTCACAATAATATTGCGCATGGAAGAGAACATTACAACTATGATCCCCTCATAGATATTTTTCATTGAATCTAAGTGAAGAATTTCACATTTCAAACTACTTCAGTTTCATCATGTTAAGGGTTCACTCTGAGTAGAATCGAATAAATTACATGTTTTGATCATAAATTCTACTTCCTGAGTGATCCTAGATTTAATATATTCCTAATTATGCCAAGGGTATTAGTAACATTTACATGTCCAACTAGATTTCAATTTCCTTAACTCACAAGACCTTTCCTATATCTGAAGTTATCCATTCTCAAGGCTACATTTTATTATTCATTACCATTGTTCTTTAATCCACATTTATGCAAACAAAACATGCGATCAAGCATCATATTTGGTATTTTGATAAATATTAGGTTGTTGTATTAGTCGTGGATCTCTATTTTATGATCACATTTGATGTTGTAATTGGTCTTGATATTGTTCAATGGCGTACCATTTTTTGCAGCGGTAATTCCTTAGTTTAATCTTATTTACCCTTTCACTAATTACATTTACGTGGTTACTTTTGTTGTGCCCACTTCCCTTCGACACCTTTTCTCTTTGATTTTGATACTATCATTTACACTTATGGAAATTATTGTATCCTTTTGATTTAGCACTTTTGGTCGTCAAATAGGACTTTACTAAGAACAACAGTCAGGGGACTAGATGTCCCTCCTCTTTAATGGGAGAGGTTCCCTTATTTAGAAACGAACCTATTTACAAATATACAAAACATGATTTTTCTGGTTGAACTTGGATATTACGAAAGTGTTTTCTATAAAGATCATCAATTACAAAAGGACTGAGGAATTAGAAAATGAGAATGAGCAGAAAGGCAACATGCAGAATTATAGGTAACAGAGTAATTCTTTATGTATGTGAAGTTACAGTGAATTGAAAAAATATCATTTGTATCATATAAATAAGATGGAATTTAAAGACACAAAGTTTCTTAACATAACACAGACAAATGATCTTCACAAAAATTAAATGAAAGCTTGGGGATAAAAGAGATCAGATAGACAAAGAATGGAAAGCCCTTATGTATTGATTTCTTTATGATCTATTTACACTTTCAGAAAATAAGCCAAGTTCTTCCTCCTTTCAAAATGGCGTGGAGAGGCCATTATATAGCTTACAAATCAGTTACTCTTTGTAACTACTTCTTTTAACTAAAGATTAGTTAAGGATTTCCAATCGCAATACCTCAACTAATTACAATGAATCTGAGAAAAAGAATTAGAAAAGAAGAGAAGAATAAGGAGAAGAAGAAAGGTGGTTATGAATGGGAGGGACCCACTGAATTCAAAATTCGCTGCTTGAATCTCTTCAATGCCTCGACAATGTCTCTGCCACGAGGGACTGACATGTTGGCTATAGACTGAGCCCAAAATCTGAGGCACTTCTCCATTTCCTTATCAAAATTGACATGAGTATGGTAAAATCATCTACGCCATTGGTGTAGGGTTTTCATCAGCCATCCTCGACCGAAAAATTGCCAAAGTCAAGATGATGAGCTTCACTGTCCCTGAAATTTGATCTTCATATTGATAGTAATTCGGAGGGTAGAGCCGCAAACTAAACTCGGGAAGGAATTACAGAGGGAAGGGATACACGCGCAGTATTTTAGATTGCAAGGGTTCGAGCAATGGATAGCGTGGAAGTAGTGTGAAAAAATGCATAGGGGGTTCACTCGTTATATAGCCGATTAGGAGAGAGAAAGATAATGAATGCACGTTTACCAATTTGAATAAGCAAGATATTCGGGTCAAGTGGGAAAAATAAGCATGAATGGCACTTGGTTCATTTGGGACATGTGAGACATAAATGCGCAAAACACGCGGCTCGGCCGATTCGGGTAGAGCGGGAAAAATAAGCACGAATGACACTTGGTTCATTTGGGACATGTGAGACGTAAATACGCGAAACACGCGGCTCGGCCGATTCGGGTAGAGAGGGGAAAAGACACACAAATGCCTTTTGGGACATGCGGGACAAATGTGTGCGAAACACGTGACTCGGCCGGAGCGGAGGAAAATGTGACAACAAGTCCGAGCGCACTTGGGACATTTGGGACGTGAAAGTGTGAAGTACGCGGTTCGGGAGATTCGGCCGAAAATGGAACAACTTGCCAAATTGAACTTGGGACATTTGGGACGTGAAAGCACGACGTGCCCGAAAAAGACAAACTTCGGGGAAACAGGTCGATCGGGGAACAGAGCACCCATTTGAACTTGGGACACGTGGGACATGAAAGTGCGAAGGATGTGGTTTGGGCGATTCGGCCAAAAATGGAACAACTTGCCAAATTGAACTTGGGACATTTGGGACGTGAAAGCGTGACGGGCCCGAAAAAGACAAACTTCGGGGAAACCGGCCGATCGGGGAATAGAGCGCCCATTTGAACTTGGGACACGCGGGACAAAAATGTCCGACAGGCCCGAAAAACACACAAAATGACCCAAAAATGGTAGATTTTCTCAATTTCTTGAATTTTAACATTGAGTACAACAGAGAAGACACCTAAAACTCAAAATTTTGAAATTTTCACTTTCTTAAGAGCAAGGGAATTTTGAGTGGACAACAGCTGGCTCCTTCTGGGGATAACTTGGCATAAATTCAAGGAATGGGACAAGGTAAGAACTTAGACAAACTTGGGGAAGTAGACCAGTACCTTATCCATTGGGCCAGGGAGTTAAAAATCAAACCAATACAAAGGACAACACACCAAAACAAAAAGGAAATAAAAACAAAACGCTGTATAGAATATACAAAGGACTCCCTAATCACCTATGACTTGAACAACTTAAGGTACTGCCCACTATAAGGAAGTGGGAGAGGAGAACCATCCATGTAATCAAGATAAAAGGAATTCTTACCAGCAAATTGTCTGATCTTGAAAGGTCCGAGCCAAAGGGAATCAAACTTGCCATGGCTGCCATGAGGTTCATGCCTTTTATCCCATAACAACACAGTGTCTCCAACTTGGAAATCTCTAAACCTGGCTTTCTTATCAAACAGGACCTTTACCTTCTGTTGGTGAACAGATATCCTATCAGCAACCTCCAATCTGTCCTCATTTAGTTTGTGAAGGTACATAATTCTCTTATCCAAAGCATCACTGAAACTAGTATCTTCAATAGCCTTCATTAGATGCAAGGCTGGCAGCTCCATTGCTACTGGAAATTAAGCTTCTACTTCATATACCACTTGAAAAGGAGACATTGCAATAGCTCTCTTTGGTGTAATCCTGTCTGCCCAAAGAGCATCATAGAGCTTCTTGTGCCAGTTTCGTTGAGACTCATTGACTAATTTCCTTATAATAGTCACCAAATTTTTATTAGTGGATTCTGCTTGCCCATTTCCCTAAGGATAGTAATCTGAGGAGTGAGCCAAAGATATGGCATACCCATAGCAAAAATCCATTATCTCGATTGAAGAAAAATTTGAAGCATTATCTGTCACAATCTTGTTAGGTACACCATACCTTACCAAGATGTTCTCTTTGATGAAGCTGCACACCACTTCAGAAGTAGTACTCTTAAATGGAATAGGTTCTACCCATTTGGTGAAATAATCCATGGCAGATAATAGATGAGTATGACCAGCACTAGAAGCAGGATTAAGTGTTCCAATGAAGTCCAAACCCCACTGTTGAAAAGGTTCTTCAATTACAACTGGCTTAAGAGGCAAAGAGGCCAATTTGGGTCTTCCCACGAAGGTCTGACAAGCCTCACATTTATCAACCCACTTAGATGCATCTCTGAACAAGGAAGGCCAGTAATATCCTCCACGAAGTATCTTATGAGCAGTGACCATTGATGAATAGTTCCCTCCACATCCCTGATCATGAAAAGTTGAGTGTAACTTTCTCTACTATTCTTTGTCCACACATTTCAAAAATCTTCCATCTAACCCATGTTTGGAACAAGGCGTTTTCCCACAACACATATTGCACTGACCTTAGTTTAACAGTCCTCTTTTCTTTGGAGGTCAAATGAGAGGGGCACTCTCCATAGGTGAGAAAATGAGCGATATCAGCATACCATTCATCAACTGAGCTAAGAAACAGAGCGGTAGGAAGGCCAACTTTATTCTCTAGTAATTCATGCTTAGCTCCTTCAGTAATGAGCTCACAAAGACCTTTTCCACAAACAAGCTTGGTCGGTTTGATGTCAATATCATATTCTTGGACCTTAGCAAGCCAGTTCCCTCTCTTAGATCCGAATTCCTGTTGTGTGAGAATTGACTTAACAGTTGTATCTGGAACCAACACCATGGAATGAGAGTTGAGGATGTAAAAACTAAATTGCTTAACAGCTTTGACCACTGAAAAAGCATGTTTTTCCATCATGGTGTATTTTAACTCATGATCTTTCAGAATATAACTCATGAACGCAATTGGGAGTTCATGCTCATTAGATTCTTCTTGATTCAAAACAGCACTAAGGTATTATCTGTGGCATAGCAATAGATAATAAAATCTTTGCTGAAATCAGGACAGGCTAAAACAGGAGTTTTAGCAATAGCTCTTTTAATACCTTCAAAGGATTCCTTTCCTTCAGAAGACAAACGAAACATTTGTTTGCCTTTCATCATTTGGGAAATTCTCAAAGTTAACTCTGTAAAATCAGGGATGAACCTTCTTAAAAAATTGACCTTACCAAAGAAAGAGTGCACGTCCTTTTTGTTGGTTGGGAGAGGAATTTGCTGGATAGCTTGAACTCGCTGAGGATCAATCTTAATACCATCTTTGGAGATGATGTGCCCTAATAATTTCCCCTCTGTGACACAAAAGACAGATTTTTTAGGATTCAAAGAAATTCCATGTTCTCTGCATCTTAGCAGAACTGTCTCTAGGTGGTCAAAATGATCTGCCCTTGTTTTAGAAAACACTGTCAAGTCATCAAGGTATATGACAATACACTTCACTTTCAAACTTCCAAAGGCCAGATCCATAGCTCTCTGAAAAGTGGCTCCAGCATTAATGAGCCCAAAAGGCATTCTCTTGTAAGCAAAGGTACCCCAAGGAGTAGTGAAAGCTATTTTGTGTTGATATGCAGTATCAACCTCTACCTGATTATATCCCGAGAATCCATCAAGCATAGATAACATTTCAGATCCTGTTACTACTTGCAAGACCTGATCCATCATGGGCAAAGGATAATTATCTTTCAAAGAAGCCTGATTCAAATTCCTGAAATCAACACAAATGCGGATCTCACCATTTTTCTTCCTAACAGGCACAATATTAGCAATCCATGTTGAATGGTGAATGGGAAAAATGATTTTGGCCTTCAACAACTTCTATATTTCCTGAAAGATGGTGTCAGCTATTTTGGGGTTGTATTGCCTCTATTTCTACTTAAAAGGCTTAATTCTAGGTTTGAGAGGAATGCAATGCTGCATATCTTTTGGTTTGAAAGCTTTTAAATCTTCATAAGAGTAAGCAAGAACATCCTTATACCTCTTTAAAAGATCAATTGCTTTTTTCCTCTCATCTGCTGTGCAACATTTTCCAATGTTCACGAGCTTAGGATCAGTAGAACTCCCAATATTAATTTTGTCATACTCAGATGATTGTTGAGGTCTAGTAGAAGCTCTAGACTTTACATACCTGTCATGTTTATCAAATAGTTCCTCTAAAACCACCAATCCTTTAGGAATCTTGTTTCCTTTGAGATTGATGCATCCATCCTGATCCGTTTCTTCTCCTTGGGTGACTTCTTTTTCAAAGGGCACATTTTCACGAGGTAGGTTGTCACTTCCTTCAAAATATAGCTCTTCAAAATTACCCTTGAGTTCTAAGAAAGAAAGCAAGTGCTGATCATAATTGAAAACTTGCCAGTTATTGGTATTATCAGGTACACTAGGTTGATGGACCATCTCAATGATGAACTTATCTTGAGAGAAGTCAGGATGAGGAATCAGTAGTGACCCTGAGACTACTAGTAAATCAGCCCTGCTGTTATTCTCCCTAGGTATTGCTTCGATGGAGAAAGCATCCAGAAATTCAATGGAATCCCAAACCTGATTCCGGTAATGTTTCAACCTTCTATTTTTTACCTGGAAAAGGCTTCTAACTTGATTTACAATCAATTCCACATCACCACGAGCCAGAAGATTCTTTACACCTTGTTCTTTGGCCACTTGCAGTCCAAGAATGAAAGCCTCATACTCTGCTGTATTATTAGTATTTTTGAACTGCAACTTGAATGAAAAAGGATGTAGGCTTCCTTCAGGTGACACCAGTAGGACACCAGCTCCAAAACCAGCTGAGGAACAACTTCCATCAAACTCTAAAATCCAAACACCATTAGTATCTTTAGGTGACACTTTGGGGAGTTGTATTTCATCAGGGGACATAATCATATAGTTACCATGCCCCATATCCTCATAGAGTATTTGTGCTTTAGGATCATCCGCTTTTTGTACAATATACTCAGACTGCTTCTCAGGCAGCAACTTATTCATTTTCCCATTAACAGGTACGAGTGCATGTGACCAATCCATTTGAATCTCTCCACCCACATCCTTAGAGAAGTTCCTACTTAGCAACATCCCGTATGAAGGAGGAATATCTGCTACTAAGATGGCAGCCAAAACTCTCTTCTCAGGCAAAGCAGCAAAAGCCACTTGTGCATCTTTAATTCTTCCGACCAGGGGCACTTCCTTACTCTCCATAGAGTAACAAGATCCATAAGTGTGTGTGAGGGTCAAGCCTAAGGCATGAGCTACTTTAGTAGGAATCACATTGTCTGAGGCTCCTGAGTCTATGACACAATTACTGAGCCTATGGCCAACTATAAGAAGAGTTACATAAAATGGTTTAATTTTGTCATTAGGTGAGGTGACAACGGCTACCAGACTATGCTATGGTGCAGAAGGAGTGGGTAAAAGGCCTTTAGAGATGGTTTTAGAATGGGAATTGACAAAGTGAATCATTTTAGCAAAAGCTTTGGGATGGGTTTGATAATAGTCAGCCTCTGAGATTTGAACCTTAGTCTTTTTCAGATGATCAATAATATCAAAAGACCCAGAAGTGGATGGGCCATCATCACTTGAGATCCTAGGTTTATCAACTTTAGGGGAAAAAGAAGTAACTTTAATAGTAGGATTGACAGGACTCACCTTTGGTGTAGATGAAATGGGGATAGGAGATCCTCTTTTTGCAATTACAGGGATAGTTTCCGGTTGCTCCTTAGATTTCTTGGGGGCCTGCGTCACTTTCTCCCTCTGATTTGTCTACTCTCGAGTCATGACAGTGAATGATTCACTATTCATGTCCGCTACTACTTCATCATAATCATCTCCATCATCAATGCCCTCAGTGGTGAAGAAATTAACTCGAGATCCTTCAAGTTCATCTACTTCATCATCAGCTTCTTCCACAAATTCCTCACAAGCTTCATTATCCTCATCATCATCTGGTTCCTCAACTTCACAAGCTGCATTGACAGGAACTTTAATAGGAGGTCCTTCAAGCGCTAATCTTGTTTGAGAAGCAGGCAAACAATTTCTGGGCTGAAAATTCCTCCTTGGAATGTCTGCATAGGGAGCATGCTGAGCCAATTGTTTCTTTATGGCAATGAGATCATTCGCAAGTTTTTGAACCAATGGATCAGTATTAGGTCCAAGGGTGGAAGAGGAGGAAGAAGCAGACTTAGATTTGGAAGGGTCTCTCCTCAACTTCCCTAACATGATTAAATCATCCTCGACACTAACAACAAGAGTTTGATCTTCAGCCAATGTTGCGAGATTATCCCTTCTTAGTGCATAACTAACTTCAGGTGATTGGGCATTTGGGAAGAAACATTTTTGGATTTGATCAATAGGTCGAGTATTTGCCAGAATTTTATTAATTAACCTGTTGAATCGGGCCACAAATTCTCTCATGGGCTCTTGTGAATCTTTGTTTATCTGAGAGATTTCGGCTAGCAAGGCATGCACATCTTCTACTGGTTTAAAATGTTTTTCAAACCTAGTTCTCATGGTGTCCCAGCTAGTGATAGCACCAGCCAGAAGGTGATAGAACCAATCAACAACATTATCTTGTAAAGTCTCAATGAACAGTCTCACGGAGACATCTTCATGTTCAACTCCTAGAACTCCACATGTAACTATGAAGGCTGCGATGTGTTCCTCAGGATGCACTTTTCCATCACCTTGGAATTTAGGGAAGTTCTTCTCGTTACCTCTGGGTAACTCATGCAAAGGCTGAGGAAGAGCAAGGGCCCCGACACGATGACCCCAGGGCAATGGTACTGCCATTCTTGGAAAAATGGCTTGGAGAGGAACTGCAACACCAGCAAGAATCAAAGCTCAAAGATTAGGACTAGCTGGTTCTGAAGGAATACCACCCGTAGGAATTCTATCTTGAACAGGTGGAGTGCTTGTCGAATGAGTCTTTCTATTTCTTGTTAAGGTAAAGGAAAACCCTGCTGCTCCAAAAGCTGAAACTGAGAATCTTCAATACCAAGGGCCCTTCTCCCTCGAGTAAAACGTGGAGTCACCAGATCAAAGGATGATCAAAAATTACAGAACTGGAATATGATTTTCCCCAGCGGAGTCACCAAAAACTGTTGGTCGTCAAATAGGACTTTACGAAGAACAACAGTCAGGGGACAAGAAGTCCCTCCTCTTTAATGGGAGAGGTTCCCTTATTTAGAAACGAACCTATTTACAAATATACAAAACATGATTTTTCTGGTTGAACTTGGATATTACGAAAATGTTTTCTATAAATATCATCAATTACAAAAGGACTGAGGAATTAGAAAATGAGAATGAGCAGAAAGGCAACATGCAGAATTATAGATAACAGAGTAATTCTTTATGTATGCGAAGTTACAGTGAATTGAAACAAGATCATTTGTATCATATAAATAAGATGGAATTTAAAGACACAAAGTTTTGTAAATAACATCTGCCAGAACACAAAGTTTCTTAACATAACACAGACAAATGATCTTCACAAAAATTAAATGAAAGCTTGGGGATAAAAGAGATCAGATAGACAAAGAATCGAAAGCCCTTCTGTATTGATTTCTTTATGATCTATTTACACTTTTAGAAAATAAGCCAAGTTCTTCCTCCTTTCAAAATGGCGTGGGGAGGCCATTATATAGCTTACAAATCAGTTACTCTTTGTAACTACTTCTTTTAACTAAAGATTAGTTAAGGATTGCCAATCGCAATACCTCAACTAATTGCAATGAATCTGAGAAAAAGAATTAGAAAAGAAGAGAAGAATAGGGAGAAGAAGAAATGTGGTTATGAATGGGAGGGACCCACTGACTTCAAAATTCGTTGCCTGAATCTCTTCAATGCCTCGGCTATGTCTCTGCCACGAGGTACTGATGTGTTGGCTATAGACTGAGCCCAAAATCCGAGGCACTTCTCCATTTCCTTATCAAACTCGACATGAGTATGGTAGAATCATCTGCGCCATTGGTGTAGGGTTTGCATCAGCCATCCTTGACCAAAAAATCACCAAAGTCAAGATGATGAGCTTCACTGTCCCTGAAATTTGATCTTCATATTGATAGTAATTCAGAGGGTAGAGCCACAAACTAAACTCGGGAAGGAATTACAGAGGGAAGGGATACACGCACAGGATTTTAGATTGCAAGGGTTCAAGCAATGGATAGTGTGGAAGCAGTGTGAAAAAATGCATAGGGGGTTCACTCGTTATATAGCCAATTAGGAGAGAGAAAGATAATGAATGCACGTTTACCAATTTGAATAAGCAAGATATTCGGGTCAAGTGGGAAAAATAAGCACGAATGGCACTTGGTTCATTTGGGACATGTGAGACGCCAATGCGTGAAACACGCGGCTCGGCCGATTCAGGTAGAGCAGGGAAAAGACGCACAAATGCCTTTTTGGACATGTGGGACAAAAGTGCGTGAAACACGTGACTCAGCCGGAGTTGACGAAAATGTGACAACAGGTCCAGGCGCACTTGGGACATTTGGGACATGAAAGTGCGAAGTACGTGGTTCGGGTGATTCAGCCAAAAATGGAACAACTTGCCAAATTGAACTTGGGACATTTGGGACGTGAAAGCGCGACGGGCCCGAAAAAGACAAACTTCGGGGAAACCAGCCGATCGGGGAACAGAGCACCCGTTTGAACTTGGGACACGCGGGACATGAAAGCGCGAAGGACGTGGTTCGGGCAATTCGGCTGAAAATGGAACAACTTGCCAAATTGAACTTGGGACATTTGGGACGTGAAAGCGCGACAGGCCCAAAAAAGACAAACTTCGGGGAAACCGGCCGATCGGGGAATAGAGCGCCCATTTGAACTTGGGACATGCGGGACAAAAATGTCTGACAGACCCAAAAAACACACAAAATGATGCAAAAAACGTAGATTTTCTCAATTTCTCGACTTTTAACATTGAGTACAACAGAGAAGACACCTAAAACTCAAAATTTTGAAATTTTCACTTTCTTAAGAGCAGGGGAATTTTTAGTGGACAACAAGCATGATACTAGATGTCAGAGATATTGGACTGTTGATTTTGTTTCATATATGATGCATGTGGATTATTAGATACATTTAATGTTGATATTGATATATTTTTGACATGGTTATTTATATATATTTCTAACATGTGATATATTTATTCATATTGAGTAGACCTATGATAATTGAATTTATGTTGTGATCATTTTGACATGGATGAAATGTTGGATAGAAATGTTGCTACAAGTTTGTAGATGATTCGTAATTTTCCTAGATGGTATTAGTTGTATATAGATTATTTTAGATTTATATTACATATTTTGGCATTGATGTTTTAATGTGGCCACGAAGCCAAAGGAGGTATTCTCTGTTTTGTAAGTATAATTATATTCACAACAACATTAGGGGATTGGAGACCAACCACATCGGAATTCTAGATGAATTCAACTAGGGTCACCATGGCAACATGTAATTGTCTGTGTGTGTGTGTTTGAGTTCTCTTAGGGGAAAATTGTTATCAAGGGGTCATGTGTTGTCTTTTATTATTATTTTTCTTTTATTAATGTTAGTATGTGTTTTTTTTTGGTGACATAATTTACTCGATTTAATTATTTAGATTTTTGGATGTATGTTTACCCTTTTATTATTAATGGGTTGTAGTGTCTTAATTAAGCTAATTTAAATTTGTCCTAAACTAATTAAAGATGTGACCAAAATGAGATCATTTATTATACTTGACTTACTCTTTGATTTTGTGTTGATTTTTGTATGCTTGAGTCTTGAGTGTAGTACACTCTATCCCTCATGGGAAACTCGAATTTGGCCTTGGAGGCCAAATTTGGAAGCTTGTGGGACAAGTCAAACATGTCCCACACCTCTTAAATGTCTATGTCAACCATACCTATGGGTTGGGGGGTAAAAATTAGGCCCTATTAGGTGTTTTGAGAAGAGAAAAAGGTGAAATGTTAATTGCACTTTATTTAAAATATTTAATTTTATCCTTGGGGGGAGTGAGCTTAGACAAAGTGTGTAAGTTTCTTATCATTCTTTCAACCACTTATTAATAGTGCATTGGAATATGAGGTTGACTAAGGTAATGTGGAGTGGAAAGAAAATGAGGTGGCATCCTATTGGAGCCACATCATCCTCCTCTCTCCTCTTTCTATTCACTGAAATATTTTGGCTTGTTTGGGGGTTACTTCATTATTTTTATGCTCTTGTATTTTTTGGAGAGTTAGAGGATTTTTGAGAGAGCTTGTGGATGCTTGGTTTGTGGAGCTTGGAATTTCATTCTTGGAACAAGCTCTACTATGGAGAGGTAGGAGCTTTACCTTTCTTAGATTATGTTTTTTTTATTTTTGTGTTTATATGTTTGTGTTGAGTGTTGTTTTTCCTTAGAATGCTTGTTGGGTATGGGTAGATTGCCTAATTTTGGAGTAGGAGGAGACTATGGGGAGTATTATTGTAGGGAGGCATAAGACTTTAACTTTTTTGGGGGGGATTTTGGGGTTGGTGCCCCACCTTGTATGAGGAATGATTGCATTTCTTCTTATTCCTTGTTATGAGGGAGGCATAAGAGATTGAGGGAGGCATAAGAGTATATGGAAGTATAAGGGGTACTTGATGGAGGAATAAGAGTTTTAGGGGATTTGAGACATGCATTAAAGGTTTTAAGGTGGGTACCCATTCCCATTGGGACGCATAAGTGCCCTCCCCATAGGTCTTGCTCTTTTGGATTTCTTGATAAGCTTTGTTATATTGTTTTCTTTGTTTTTCTTCTTCTTACTTGAGTTGTTGTTGTGTTTGAATGTGGATGGAATGGATTGTGAAACTATGATCGTTAAGTATTATGGAATATTTTTATTTTCATGTGTTCAAATCATCCTCCATTGTGATGTGATTAGGGCTCAGGGGCCAATGAAGAGGATGACTTCTCCTCTTCATTGGATGTCTTGGTTGGGTGGAGAGTGTGAGGCAGAAATGGAGGAGAAAGAATAGAGATATATTATCTCATATTATTCTATTGAACAAAGAACCCACGTACATTATTTATAGGTACGAGATTGAACAAGACTCCCCTAAATGGATGGAGAAGTTACAAAATAGAGGGAGAGAATAATGGAATAGATAGAATAACTAGACTATTAATAAAAAAACAAGTACGTAGACTATGCTAACATTCCCCCCCTTATTACATTATTCTTGCAAATGTGACCCCTGAAAAATTCAAATTTCACTTTCCCAAGAGATTTAGTGAGAATGTCGACAACTTGTGCTTCAGTAGGACAATACTGGAGCTGAATTTGATGGTTCAAGAGGTGCTCTCGAATGAAATGGCAGTCAATTTACATATGCTTTGTTCATTCATGAAAGACTGGATTTTGTACGAGATTCAACACACTCTGATTATCACAATAGAGAATAGGTGACTATTTTTCAAGAATTCCTAGGTCATCCAAAATGTGACGTATCCATATCACTTCGCACATAGCTCCTCATGCAGCGTGATATTCTGACTCTATGGATGAGATAGAAGCAACATTCTGCTTGTTGCTTATCCACGAGATAGGTCCAGATCCGAGATGAAATATGTATCCTATAGTTGACTTCCTGTCATCAACAAATCCAGTGTGGTTTGAGTCAACGTATCCCTGTAAGAAGAATTGATCATTCTTCTTATATTCCAGACCATAATTACTTGTTCCTTGGACATATCTCAAAACATGTTTTGCTACATTCCAGTGACATTTCTTTGGCTCCTGTATGAACCTGGAAAGATAGCTGAAAGCATAGCAGAGATTTGGTCTAGTATATGTCAAATAGATGAGTCATCCAAAAAATTTCTTGTAGAGAGTAGCATCTACTTGAGGTGAGTCCTAGAATCTTGAAATTTGCAAGCCTTTTTCCATGGGAGTGGATATAGGTTTACAGTCAGACATTCTATACTTTTCTAGGAGTTTCTTTGTGTACTTTGTCTGGGAGACAAAAATGTGATGCTCCTTTTGCCATATCTCCAAGCCAAGATAGTAATGTAGTAGTCCCAAATCTGTCATGTCAAAGCTTCTTTTGAGATCATTCTTTACAATATCAACTTGATCTTCTGAACTACCAGTGATCACAAGATCATCTACATAAACAACCAGAATGACAATTTATTTACCTACCTTCTTTATATAAAAATTTGAATATGAGGGTACAAGTGAACCCATGCTGTAAAAGGTGATCGTTGATCTTGATATACCATGCCCTGGGAGCTTGTTTAAGTCCGTAAAGTGATTTGATGAGATGACATACCTTCTTAGGCTATTTTTCATCAACAAATCCTTCAAGTTGGGTCATGTATACTTCTTCTTTCAGATAACCATTTAGGAAAGCACTCTTGATGTCCATCTACTAAAGTCTCCATCCTTTCTGTGCTGCAAGTGTGCAAACTACTCTTATGGTCTTCACCTTCGTAGTGGGTGTAAAGGTTTCTTTATAGTAAATGCCTTCTTTCTGAGCATATCCTTTTGCTACAAGTCATGCTTTATGTTTGTCGATGGATCCATCTACCTTATATTTTGTCTTGAAAACCCATTTACAGCCTATGGGTTATTACAATTTTGACTCACTAACGAGAATTACTGGCTCATAGATGCTCGTGATATTCACGTGTTGTGAGACGGTGACGCTATGTAGGGCGTTATTCTTTGTCGTCACAGTCGGCATTGTATTTGGCTTCTAATTCTTCCCATACTCACTTTTATTGGTAGCTGACGTCGAAAAGAAAGTATTTAAGAAGTCCTTCTCGAACTAGCTTTTCGAATGGAAGATTGCTGGTATTTCGAAGCTCGTTCAACAAAGAAAAGTAGAACCCAGAGCTCTCAGGAGATTCTTCGTGATGTTCTCTGGCTGGTGAGTTGATATTCCTACTTTTAGATGTGGTGATTGTATTATTGAAGCTCTCAATCAAGTTGTCTACACTCGACATTCGAAAAAGTTTTTTTTATGATCTACTTCTTCTCCTTCGTTGTCATGGTGGAAAGGTCTGTTTCAGACACTAATAGCACTATATATATATATATACATTTTTAAAAAAATATGACGTTCAGGCTTCATAATGTCAAATTGTTCTCTTCTCGAGCCACTCTCACTCCTCGCGCGAGATTCATTTATTCTACGTTGCAGATGATTTTTTACTTATTCTTCATTTTCCACGCAACAACAAGATACTTGGATGTGAATCTACACAATCTCCCACGCAGCAGGTTGTAGAAGACTTCGATGCATATTTTTTTTAACGTGGTTTTTCTAATACTCCTCCATGCATCTTCTGTCCATGCTATTCGAAGGACTCTCCACTCATCCCCTGATTTCCATGCAGCAGCTTGTTTTGTAGTGGTTGTAGCAAAAAGACAAAAGAAAATACATAAAAGACAAGTGGATTCCCACATTTCCTTTACGCAACACTAGGTTTCTAGGATAGTAACAGCAGTAAGCTTAATATTAAAAAATTTCTACGCACACTACAGGCCACTCCAATTTTTCTATTCCTCCATGCACACTACAGGCTGCTCCAATTTCTATTTCTCCACTATTTAGCACAGAAAACAAGAAGAAAAAAAATGCGCAGTATTAATAGTGCCTTTTTTTATCTTTTCTCATGCCTAGTCACATTCACATTCACGTAGCCTCCTTCCATTCAGGAGCATCTGCATTCATCCAGCCTTCTTCCAATGTCAACTTGTACCAGGATGCCTTTCAGGTAGTAGCAGCAGCAATATTAATATTCTTCTTTCACGCACAGTCAGAGATCAAGAAAGCTCTTATACAAAATTGTGAGGCAAAAATGGAGGAGAAAGAATAGAGATATATTATCTCATATTATTCTATTGAAGAAAGAACCCATGTACATTATTTATATGTACGAGATTGAAAAAAGACTCCCCTAAATGGATGGAGAAGTTACAAAATAGAGGGAGAGAATAATGGAATAGATAGAACAACTAGGCTATTAATTAAAAAACAAGTACGTAGACAATGCTAACAAAGAGAGTTTCCTATCCCCCCATTTTGTTGTAAATCAAACAATCTTGAGAGATCTATCCTGCTTGGAGTTGTGGGACTTGGAGTATTGTTGGAAACCTTAAGAATTTATCCTTGTGAAGAAATTTATTGTACTCCCACTTAGAGTGGAGAAACTTGTATTCTTGTAGTTTTTTTTATTTGCATTCTTGTATTAATTCCCACCTTAAGTGGATGTCTTTGTAATAATTTCATAAAGAAAGTTTTCATTCAAATATTTTTATGATGAAAGGAAAGAAGAAAGATTGTATTGTAGAACTAGTTTGAGAAATAGAAAAGAAAGTAAATTCTTTTAGTTGAAACCTTGGTTGTATAGTGAGAAAATTAATTCTTGTGTGTTAAAGGAGATGAGCTATTTTTCAATGGAAAAGAAAGTACACTTTCATTGTGTAGTTGTGGTATTGTAAATATGAGAGAAGGAAATGTAGGAGATGTTAGAGATGAACTTGCTTGCATAGTAAACTGGAATGGAAAAATAAAGTCATGTTAGTTATTTTGAATGTATGTACATTATAGTGAAATGAAAGAGAGAACAAGTTTTATTATATTGTATTTAGAAAATGTTGAGTTCTTTACATAGAAAAAGAATGTATAAGTAGTTATAGATTCCATTTTCTCTTGTAATGGAAAGAAAAATCTAGTTAAACAAAGGGAATTATTCTTGTAAGTAGATGAGTTTTATTGAGTTGATAATACTTTAAAATGAGTATATTTAACTAAGAAATGAATAAAAGATCATTAAATATCAAATCTAGAAGTCTAAATGAACACAAACAAACTTAGAATGCATTTTTACATCTTTTAGTAACTTTTAGTTTTTGGGAAAATATCGGCATAAAGGTTCTATTTTTCAGTAACATGGTTGCCGCCCTGTGCAAAGTGACATTTCTTTAACCACCGCTCAAGCTAAGGCAGTAGTCTCAAAACCGCCACTCTCTAGGGCGATGGTTCATGGTTTGTCACCCAGGCAAGGGCGGTGGTCGCAAGGCTGCCGGTTTGCTTTGGGCGGTGGTTCTGTCACTTATGATAGAACTCCACAGATCCATACCTGTGTGTGATATTTATCTAGTTTACACCAATTTATAAAATGTAAAATTTATGTGTTATCTTCGAGAAAGCAAAAAAATGATTAATTGTATGGATTTGAACATTAAAACATACAAATGGTAGATCTAAAAGGATTCTTTCATTTCTAACAATGGGGTAGGGTTTGCCCCAAATTTTAAAACCAATATATAAATAATTTGAAAAAAAAACCAACTTGATAAGGGAAATCCCTCCCAATCCTTGAATGAAATAAATTACATGAATAAAACTAAAATTAAATTAAGCCTATACTAAATATCATGTAGACTCCTCCATGGATCTTCCTTCTTTGCTCTCATGGTTTCCTCCCCTCCAGCCTGCAAATTTAAAAAAAATTAAATAGACCAAATGAGAAGAATAGAATGAGAAAAGTTTTTAATAGAATTTCTTAAGGATTTTAGGGCTAAGTTTGGGGAACCCTAGGGATCTAGTGGCCGTGATGGATTTGATCTAAGGGTGGGGAATTCACCCTACTTTTCTTAGGTAGAAATGTATTTTAAATGTTTAATTTAAAATCCCTTAAGGTATGTGTAGATGATGAGTGGGACCATATAATTGCTTAGGGGTGTAATTTCGTTCTTAAGCCTTAGTAATTTGTAGGAATTTAATAGAACTTGTAAACTATTAGGATAATGAAACCAGAGTAATTAATGAAGAGGTTAACCGTATTACAGTTGAGCAATATTTAAAGAGAAGAAAATATTTAATCAATTAAACTAATCCTTGGTACAACCCTTTTGAATGATTGATTAATGGACCCTAGAGATAATTTTTAAAACATGTATCTTTTAACTACACCTAGTTCTTCAATCGTAAAGTTGAGTAAGTAGTGTAAGTTAAGTTAATGAAGCCTAAAGGTTAAGCACCCTTGTAACCTTCTTTGTAACTTAAAAAAAAAACAATAGTCACATTTTTAGGTTAAGTGTTGGGTTGTAGTGTGGTGGGTGTTTCATTTGGTATCTGAGCAGTGGGTTCAAAGCTTGGACACACCTAGAAAACATGAAGATATGAACTATTTAACCTAGAGAAAAAATTTTCTTTAAATCTAGAAAATCACACTAGCTGATATTTGGGTAATTTTAAAAAACTTAGAAAATTGAAACAAAACCAAAATGATGACCTAACTCTCACCTTGGTTTGTGTAGGAGGCATGGACCAGACGTGGGGTATTTTCATATAGACCTAGGTATACCCCCGCTAGATCAGGGAGTAGCAGCCATTCTTCCTCAAATTTTATAGATTATTCAAGACATTAATGTCATTATACGTGGAGGGTCCCTAAGAGGACGACTTTCTAGAAAGGATATAGAACCATCAGTTGAGGCTAGGGCATCTCCTCGATACAACGAGGAGCATGGGGTAGAGAACTTCCATGTGGATTTTCCTAGGGTAGAGTCACCATAGAGAGGGAATGGAGATAGGATTTCATGACATAGGGACAGATATCATAGCCCTAGACAGAGGGAGGAGCACATAGAGAGACATAGGGATCATCATTCGTTAGCTGCAGACCATAACAAGAAGATCCTGAAGTTACAACCATCTCATTATTTTGGAGATACATGAGGTTTTTAAGTAGAGGCCTGGTTGGTGAGCTTGAGTGGATGCTTCAAGCTCTTCCCTTGTACTAGAAACATGAAAGCGCGTGTTGCAATCCATCTTCTAAGGGATGGAGCTAGAGTCTGGTGGAGGACCAAAGAGCAAAAGCTCCATATTGACTTAGAGATAATTACCTCAGAGATTTTTGAGGAGCATTTCAGGAGCAAGTATTTTCCTAAGAGGTTCATTTAGTAGTGGAAAGATGAGTTTCATGACCTCCGCTAGACATCTATGACTATAGTCGAGTATGAGAGTCGATTTCAGGATCTGCTCCAATATGTCGACTATATGTAGGATGAGCATGTATGGATTCACAGGTTCATTCAGGGCCTAAATTTGGATTTGGGTGGTTTGTTATGCATTCACTACCCACAGACATTAGTAGAGGCTGTAGAGAAGGCCTATATTGCAGAGGAGACATGGGGGAAGACAGAGTTTAGTGCCGCATCCAGTAGATGCAGGATAACAGATCAAAGGGCTAAGTTCCTCCTCTTCATAGCAGACAGTGTTTGGGACAGTCTTCCTTCTAGCCACCTTAGTAGTAGCAGCAGACCCCCCCACCTTAAAGACCTCCTCAGATATTTGACGCATAAAGGGGGTGGAGTATGGGGCCTCCTCCTAGAGGACCCATAAGGACACAGGGTACATAGAGAGCTCAGTTAGTTGAATCTTGTAAGCATAGACCTCAGCAGTCCATAGCTAGGTCGTCATGATCCACAACATAGACATCTAGAGTGCCATTTGGAGCTGCATCCCACTGGAGAGGACCAGGCAGCTATTATGGTTGTTGTGTTGCTGGACACCATTGGAGAGAGTGCCCACAAAACCCTTGAAATAAGGTTAAGATGATGATCTCAGATCCTACTTTTGGGGATATGGCATAGAGCCATCAGATCTACATAGTGGTTGAGAACTACCAAACTGAGCACTAGAGTATCGTGATAGATACGACAGGTAGTATTGATGGTGTTTTCGCATCTATATTGTTTGGTTTTAGCTCTTCTAATTGATTTATTACACCATCATTAGTAGAGCATTACAGGATGGTGGAAGTTAGGTAGGGTCATAGTTGGGACATTGAGGTGACTTCTTGAGCCAAGATTTTTGTAGACTCCTTAGTTAAGGAGAGTGTAGTGGATTTGGAACACTTCACCACTACTTTGGATCCTCGAATCCTTCCTTTGGGTTCCTATGGTGTCATCTTGGGCATGGACTAGTTGTCTACACACAGAGCTAGAGTGGACTATTAACATAAGAATATTTCTTGTACAGATGATCTAGGAGTGGAGTCAATGATAACAGGGGTTAGGAGACCCATTTCTATTCTCACCATCTTTTCTATACAGCTTAAGTTGTGTGTGTGATGAGGTTGTCAAATGTATGCGGTTACAGTTAGTGACAGATTAGAGGATGAGTCAAGTGGACCATCCCTTGATGACCATCCCATCTTGAGAGAGTTTGCTGATGCTTTTCTAGGGGAGCTACTGGGAATACCTCCCCCACTTGAGACAAATTTTCATATACATTTGGTTCCAGGCACAGAGCCTATCTCATGAGATCCTTATCGAATGAATACTCTTGAGCTATGTGAGCTCAAGTTGCAGCTTGAGGGCCTTCTTGAGAAAGGCCTAATCCATCCTAGTGTATCCCCTTGGGGTGCACCAGTGATTTTTGTGAAGAAGAAGGATAGATCTCTACATTTTTGTATTGGTTACTACTAACTGAACAAAGTAACGATCAAAAATCATTACCCCCTTCCATGCATTAATGACTTGTTTGATCAGATGAAGGGGGCCACAATTTTCTCCAAGATTAATCTTAAGTCAGAGTATCATCATGTAAGAATTACGGAGGAAGATATTCATAAGACCGCCTTCTATATGATATATGGCCACAATGAGTTCACATTGGTACCTTTTGATCTGACGAATGCCCCCACACTGTTCATGAGCTTCATGAATTAGGTATTTAGGAATTTTCTAGATCACTTCATGCTAATTTTCCCTGATGAAATCCTAATTTACTCACGTATGCATGAGGAACATGAGGAGTGCCTTCACTAGGTTCTTCAGTATCTTCGTGAGCAGCATCTTTACGGGAACCTAGAACAGCATCTTTGTGAGCCACATCATTTCTGGGGAAGGTATCGCAGTCGATCCTTCCAAGATTTGAGATATTATGGATTGGCCAGTACCCACTAGTGTGACCGAGGTGTGCAGCTTCATGGGTTTAGCAAGATATTACTAGAGATTTGTTCAAGACTTTTCTCAGATTGCGCACCCCATCACTTCCCTTTAGTGGAAAGGGAAGAATTTTTTTTATTCAGATAGATGTGAGCAGGATTTCAGAACATTGAAGTAATGCCTTATGATGGAACCTATTCTTGCAGTACCAGATCCTCAGGGATAGTTATATGTTTGCATAGATGCTTCTTTGGCAGGACTTGCAGGTGTTTTGATGTATGAGGGTAAAGTAGCTGCTTTTGAGTCTCACAAATTCAAAGATTATGAGACAAATTATCTAACTCATGAATTTGATCTTGTAGCAGTTGTGCACACCTTAGTGTAGTGGAGACATTTCCTCCTTGGCCAGATACTTACACTTAGGAATGATCACTTGAATCTTTTCCACCTCTTCACACAGCCCAATCTCAATGCTCGTCAACGGTATTAGATGGATTTGCTTTGTGAGTATTATATGAATATAGAGCATGTGAAGGGGAAGAAGATTTTTTTTTCAGATGATTTGAGCAAATGAAGACATGTGGCTATGACTACTTCAGTAGTTACAGACTTGTGGAGTAGGATTTTGTAGCAACTTCCTCATGAAAACTTATACCTTGCAGCCAGAGTAGAGATTGAGTCTCAAAGACCCGTTGAGGGGAGATTTGATGGATTTTAACTAGAGGTAGATGGCCTTCTCAGACATATAGGTCGGATATACATCCCTAGAGATGGATGCTTGAGATAGGACATTTTGACAGAGGCTCATTGTGCCCCTTATTCAGCCCATCATGGGGTGAAGAATATGCACGCAACTTTGAGATAGTTGTACCATTAAAGAGGACTTCAAAGAGACATGGCTCAATTTATGTTGTACCTTTTAGAGTGTCAGAGGGTGAAGGCCAAGCATCATCATCTAGTTGGCCTTCTCTTTCCTCACGCCATACCGGAGTGGAAGTGGGACACCATTTCCATGGACTTCATTGTGGGGTTACCGATGTCGAGATACCACCACAACACCATCATGGACATGGTGGATAAATTGATGAAGCCAACTCATTTTTCTCTAGTGAAGCCCACCTAAACAGCTAGTGAAGTGGCACAGGTATATATTGATGAGATTGTCAAATTACATGGGATTTCATAGAAGATCATTTACGACTACGATCCTATGTACACTTCCCAATTTTGGACAACCTTGTAGCATGCTCTCGGGATGAGGATAAATTTCAGCACAACATATCACCCTGAGATAGATTAACAGACTGAGCAGCTGAATCAGATCTTGGAGTACATGCTTAGAATGTACATTATGGATCACTAGTCGAGATGGGAGGAGTATCTGTCCTTGGTGGAGTTTTCGTACAATAATATTTTTCATAGTTTGATAGGCATGGCTCCTTTTCAGGAATTATATGGTAGGGAGTGTAGGACACCTCTTAGATGGGACATGTTAGAGGACATGGTTTCTCTTGGGTGAGCCTTATTATAGGACATGGAGCAGTAGGTTGTTTTCATTAGAGAGAGGTTATAGGAGGCGTAGAATAGGTAGAAGAAGTAATCAGACTAGCATAGGACAAATCATAGTTAAGAGGTGGGCATGAAGGTGTTCCTTCGTGTCAGACTGCACAAGAGCCCTATCCATCATGGAAAAGGTTCTAAGCTTGCTCATAGGTTTTTGTGTCCCTTTAAGATCTTGGAATGCATAGGTCCCTTAGCCTATCGTCTAGCATTTCCACCTATCTTGTCTCACATTCACAATGTGTTTTACATTTTTGTGCTTAGGATATATATTTCTGATCCTTATCACGTGATAGATTGGACCACACTATAGGTGCAGGATCAAGGGCAGGTGATGGTGGAGCCTGTGCACATTATAGGGCATAGGACCCTAGGCCTTCGCGGTAGAGATATTGACCAGGTTCGGGTGAAATGGGACAGATATGATGAGACTTCAACTACATGGGATGATGCTACATTGCTTTGAGTGTAGTTTTGACACTTTTTCTAGTGACTTCCAGGAGGAATTCGAGTCTAAGGGGAGGAGGATGTACTGCCGTGTTCCCTTTGACACCTTTTCGCTTTGATTTTGATATTTTCATTTACACTTATGGACATTGTTGCAGCCATTTGATTTAGCATGATACTAGATGTTAGAGATACTAGACTGTTGTTGATTTCATTTCATATATGATGCATGTGAATTATTAGAGACATTTGATGTTGATATTGATATACTGTTGATATGGATATTTATATATATTTTTGACACGTCATATATTTAGTCATATTGAGTAGACCTTTGATAATTGAATTTATGTTGTGATCATTTTGACATGGATGAAATTTTGGATAGAAATGTTGCTAGAAATTTGTAAACAAGTACTAATTTTCCTAGATGGTATTAGTTCATATATAGATGATTTTAGATTTATATTACATATTTTGGCATGGATGTTTTAATGTGGCCACAAGGTCGAAGGAGGTATTCTTTTTTTTTCAAGTATAATTATATTCACAACAACATCGGGGGATTAGAGACCAACCACATTGGAATTCTAGATGAATTCATCTAGGGTCACCATGGCAACATGTAATTGCATGTGTGTGTATGATTTTGGTTAGGGGAAAATTGTGACCAAGGGGTCATGTGTTGTCTTTTATTTTTAGTTCTCTTTTATTAATTTTAGTATGTGTTTTCTTTTGGTAATATAATTTACTTGATTTAATTATTTAGATTTTTGATGTATGTATACCCTTTTTATTATTAATGGGTTGTAGTGTCTTAATTAAGCTAATTTAAAATTTTCCTAAACTAATTAAAGATGTGACCAAAAGGATATCATCTATTAGACTTGAGTTACTCTTGGATTTTGTGTTGAGTGTTGTATGCTCTAGTCTTAAGTGTAGTACACTCTACCCTTCATGGGAAACTCGAATTTGGCCTTGGAGGCCAACTTTCAAAGCTTGTGGGACAAGTCAAACTTATCCCACACCTCTTAAATTTCTATGTCAACCCTACCTATGGGTTGGGGGGTAAAAATTAGGACCTATTAGGTGTTTTGAGAAGAGAAAAAGGTGAAATGTTAATTTCACTTTCTTTAAAATATTTAATTTTATCCTTGGGGGAAGTCGGCTTAGACGGAGTGTGTAAGTTTCTTGTCATTCCTTCAACCACTTATTAATTGTACATTGTAATATGAGGTTAACTAAGGTGGTGTGGACTGGAGAGGAAATGAGTTCAAATTCTACTTGGAGCCACATCCTCCTCCTCTCTACTCTTTCTATGTATTGAAATCTTTTGGCTTGTTTGCGGGTTACTTCATTATTTTTGTGCTCTTGTATTTTTAGTAGAGTTAGAGAATTTTTGAGAGAGATTGTGGATTGTTGGAGCTTGTGGATGCTTTCATGGTTTGAGGAGCATGGAATTTCTTTCTCAGAACAATCTCTACTATGGAGAGGTAGGAGCTTTACCTTGCAGAAATTATGTTTTTTAATTTTTGTGTTTATATGTTTGTGTTGAGTGTTGTTTTTCCTTGGATTTTTTGTTAGATATAGGTAGATTGCCTAAGTTTGGAGTAGGAGGAGAATATGAGGAGTATTCTTGTAGGGAGGCATAAGATTTTACCTTTTTATTAGAGGAATTTTGGGATGGGTGGCCTACCTTGTATGAGGAATGCTTGCATTTCTTCTTGTTCCTTTTTATGAGGGAGGCATAAGAGATTGAGGGATGCATAAGAGTATATGGAGGTATAAGGGGTACTTGAGGCAGGCATGAGAGTTGTAGTGGATTTAAGACATGCATTGGAGGTTTTAAGGTGGCCACCCATTCCCATTGGGAGGCATAAGTAGCCTCCCCATAGGTCATGCTCTTTCGGTTGTCTTGATGAGCCTTGTTATATTGTTGTTTTTCTTCTTCTTCTTCTTATTTGTGTCATTGTTGTGTTTGACTGTGGATGGCATGGATTGTTAAACTATGTTCTTTAATTATTGTGGAAGCTTGTTTTTTCCATGTGTTGAAATCATCTTCCATTTTGATTTTTTTGTGGCTCGGGGGCCAATGAAGAGGATGGCTTCTCCTCTTCATTGGATGTCTTGGTTAGGTGTAGAGTGTCGCCTCTCCTACCATTTTCTTGTGAATCAACCAATCTTGAGAGAGCTATCTTGCTTGGAGTTGTGGAGATTTGCGTATTTTTGCAAACCTTGAGAACTTATCCTTGTGAAGAAATTTATTATATTCCCACTTAGAGTGGAGAAACTTGTATTATTGTAGTTTCCTTTATTTTCATTCTTGTATTAATACCCACCTTACGTGGATGTCTTTGTAATAATTTCTTAGAGAAAGTTTGCATTCAAATATTTGTATGATGAAAGGAAAGAAGAAATATTGTATTGTAGAAATAGTTTGAGAAATAGAAAAGAAAGTAAATTCTCTTATTTGAAACCTTGGTTGTATTGTTAGAAAATCAGTTCTTGTGTGTTAAAGGAAATGAGTTATCATTCAATGGAAAAGAAAGTATACTTTCATTTTGTAGTTGTGTTATTGTAAATATGAGAGAAGGAAATGTAGGAGATTTTAGAGATGAACTTACTTGCATAGTAAACTTGAATGGAAAAATAAAGTCATGTTAACTATTTTGAATGTATGTATATTATAGTGAAATGAAAGAGAGAACAAGTTTGATTATATTGTATTTAGAAATGTTGAATTCTTCACATAGCAAAAAAAAATGTTTAAGTAGTTATAAATTTATTTTGCTCTTGTAATGGAAAGAATAATCTAGTTAAACAAATGGAATTATTCTTGTAAGTAGATGAGTTTTATTGGACTTGATAATACTTTAAAATGAGTATATTTAACTAAGAAATGAATAAAATATCATTAAATATAAAATTTGGAACTCAAAATGAACACAAACAACCTCATATTACATTTTTACATCTTTTAGTAACTTTTAGTTTTAGGGAAAATCTCGGAATATAGGTTGTGGGAGGAGAGAAGGAGAGAGGACAGTTAGATAACTGTCTACAAACAAAAAATAACAATGTATTAACTAAACTAATACGCTAACATTCCCACCCTTAATACATTGCTCTTAAAAATGTACCCCCTAAAAAAATCAAACTTCACTTTGCCAAGAGCCTTATTGAGAATATCTACAACCTAAAAAAGAAATAAGGCAGTACTGGAGTTGAATTTTGTGGTTCAAGACCTATTCACGAATGTAGTGACATTTGACCTCCATATGTTTTGTTTGTTCATGAAAAATAGGATTCTTCACAAGCTTCAACACACCTTGATTGTCGCAGTGAATGATGGGAGGTTTCTCTTCAGGAATCCCTAAATCTACAAGAATGCAACGTAACCAAATCACTTCGCAGACAACTCCTCATGCAGCACGGTATTCAACCTCAGTGGATGAGAGAGAAACAACAATTTTCTTCTTGCTAACCCATGACAGGGGTCCAGATCCGAGATGAAAAACATATCCTGATGTGGATTTCCTATCATCAACAAATCCTGCATAAGTGCGAGTCTGTATATCCCTGTAAGAAGAACTGAGTGTTCTTTTGATACTCCAGACCAAAGTCAGCTGTATCTCGGACATATCTCAACACATGCTTTACTACTATCCAATGAACTTTCTTTGGCTCCTGCATAAATCTGGTGAGATAGCTCATTACAAAGCAAAGATCTAGTGTGGTATAAGTCAAGTAAATGAAACTCCCCACAAGCTTCCTATAGTGAGTGCCATCTACCTGTGGTAAATCTTGGAAACTAGATAATTGCAAACCTTTTTCCATAGGTGTGGACATTGGTTTACAATATGACATTCCATACTTTTCTATGAGTGTCTTGGAATATTTCATCTGGGAGACGAAGATATGATTCTTCTTATGCCACATCTCTAAGCCAAGATAGTAGTGAAGTAGCCCCAAATCGGTCATGTCGAAGGATTTCTTCATATCACTCTTTACATCTTCCACAAGACTGTCAAAACTTCCTATGATCACAAGATCATCTACGTATAAAACTAGAATAACAATATTTGTTCCTACCTTCTTGATATACAAATTTGTATCTGAGGGGATACAAGTGAATCCATGTTGTAATAGATGATCATCAATTTTTATATACCATTCCCTAGGTGTTTGTTTGAGTCCATAAAGTGACTTTATCAAATGACATATCTTGTGTGGTTGATGCTCATCTACAAACTCTTTAGGTTGGGCCATGTATACTTCTTCTTTGACATCACCATTCAGAAAATCACTCTTGAAATCCATCTACTGAAGTTTCAATCCATTTTGTGTTGTCATTGTACAGACAACTCTGCTAGTTTTGATCTTCGTAGTAGGTGCAAAGGTCTCGTCATAGTCAATTCCTTCTTGCTGAGCATAACCCTTTGCAACAACTCATGCTTTGTATTTGTTGATTGAAGCATTTGCCTTATATTTTGTTTTGAAAATCCATTTTCAGCCAATGGATTTCTTACCTGGAGGTAGATCGACAAGTTCCCATGTCTGATTCTGAAGTACGGAATCATACTCAGCATCCATAGCCTGTTTCCACTTTGGTTGGTCTAATGCCTCACAAATAGTGTCAGGTTTGGTGCTATCAACAACTAAACTCATAAGTATAAAATTTACCTCATGTCAGGTTTGACTTCATGTTTTGACTCCCATAGAAGTTCCTGGAAGTGAGTTCAGGTGTGCATCCATAATAGTAATCTGGACCCATTTTGGATGTTGCTGCTAATGCTACTGATGTGAAGATGTGTTTTCCAGTGTGCCAAGATTAACGAAAAATTCTCCACTCAGATATTCTTCTCTCTGAGAAGAATCATCTTGCCCATCATCTGGATGTGTGAGAAATCTATGTAACGAGGTCGGTACTGGAGCTACACTGTGTGGCAGGGAGTCAAAGGATGACTCATCACATACCACATCTCGACTCTCGTAGATCTTCTTCGTCTCAGGATCCATGAGATGATACACCTTTGAGGTAGTACTATACCCCAAGAAAAGACATGGTACTGTCTTTAGATCGATCTTCTTCCTTCTCTTATCTGGAAAATGCATATATGCAGTTTAACCAAAAACTCTCAAATGATGAATAGAAGGTTTACAACCAGTTCATACCTCTTATGGTGTCTTGTTCTGTGCAAGATCTTTGTGGGTTCCTAGTTTAGTAGATACACTGCTATCTAGTCTGCTTCTGCCCAAAACTGATTCTCCAATTTAGCGGTCGAGAGCATACAACGAGCCATCTCCATGACAGTCCTATTGTGGCGCTTCGGAAATCCCATTCTAGTTGGGGCGTGTAGGGTAAAGTCAAATTTTGGTTAATTCCATGCTGCTTCAGGTATGCTAAGAACTTCTTTGACACAAATTCCCCCCCTTAATCTGAGCAAAGGAGAAGAAGAGGCTTCCTAGACTTTCCTGGTGGCTTACTACGAGAAGGTTTGAAAATTTGCAAATGCCTCACTCTTCTTCCGGAGGAAATATACCCACATTTTTCTGTGAGTAATCATCAATGATGAGCTGGAAGTACTCAAAACCTTGGAAGCTTGTTGGCAGGGGTCTACACAGATCGGTGTGAACAACCTAAAGATGCTCTATAGAATGATAAGAGCTCTATTTGAAAGGACCTCTATGTTGTTTGCCTGTAAGACATCTCCGAGCAAACAGGTAAGGAATGGAAGAGTGGAGGAAGCCCTCTTACCATTTCCTTAGCACTAAGATGATGCAGAGCCCCCACAGAAAGATGACCATATCAAAAGTGCCATAGTGTAGTGGAATCCGCCATTGAAGCAGAGAGAGAAATGCTAGAAGAAGTGACCACATCCAGTGTAAATAGACGGCCCTTTAGAATGCTTGAGCAATGACTAAATCTCCCTGGGAAATGATGCAGGACTTGACCCCTTTCTCAACAAATAATTTAACCTGCATCTAATGGTTAAGAAGTTAACTCATAGAAAAAATATTTGAGGTCAAACCTGGAACATATAACACCTTTGTGAGTGTACATCTTCGTGTTCCAAGAGGAATGATGACATCACCAATCCCCACTGCAATATACTCCTGATTGTATGCGATGGTGATCCGATCTCTAGTGGGCTGGTCACTCAGGAGTATGGAAAAACTTCTTATTTCCAGTCATGTGTTTGTTGGTGCCTGAATCAATCAACCAGACATATTCTAATGGCTGCGAAGTCTGCGAGACTAGGAAAATGTCCAGATGAGTTGTTTCTAGAACCTCTTCATTAGAGGTGGTATCCTGCTGAGTAGCAATGTGACCCTTCTACCTCTGATTATGAGTATGCCATCGGGATTTACTGGAATATCCTTTACCAGAAGTGCTCTCTTTGCCAAAGTTTCCATCTTGCGACTATTGTAATAGCAGTTCTTAGTCGTGTGCATATCTGTGCAGCAAATGTGGCACCATTGATCCACCTTGTTATTCTGTTCCTTCTGGGATGGCCACTGTGGTGGCTGCCAAGAAGGTTACTACTAAGGATGTTGCTTCTGATTCTGGGGAGTTGACTACCCTTTCCAAGGCTTATGCTTTTTCCTTGTGATGAGAGGCTTGTCTTCAAAGGCTTCTTAAACATTTTGAATGGCTTCTTCTTGCTAGGGATAATTCACCATTGTGGCAAAACTCACCTCCTATTGAGTGATGATCAACGTGGTAATCAGTGTTTGAAACCAGGAAGGAAGAGCTCGTAAGGTGAGTGGGACTAGCAACTTGTCATCCACCGGTACACCGAGAGAAGAAAGTTCTACACGTAACTTGGCCACACGTCACAAGAAGGCTTCACCTTATTTTCCATCATGTATATTCATTGTGTGAAGATTTTTCTGAAGATGCAACTTCGTCGTAAGATTCTTGGCTTCATAGTTGGTACACAACATAGCCCATGCCATAGAGGAAGTGGTTGCTTCCCGAAAGTAAGGTTGAACCTCATTAGAAAGGCTCAGGGTGATAAGCATTAGTGCTTTTGCATCATCCTTTTCATACTTAGCCAACAGATCAGCATCTGTGGGAGGGGCATCTTTTCCAAAAATGATCCCCCAAAGATCTTCAAACTGAAGAATCATCCGCATCTTGGTTTTCCATGCGAAAAAATTTGGCCCTTTGAGCAACTGGGCATCCGATAAGAAAATGCGAGGTGCAGACATTTTCAAAAATGTAAAATTGTATTTTAATTATTTATTTTTCAAAAATGGTTACAATTCTTACTAAAGGAACATGTCCTGAAGATGGGCTTTATAGGCTCATGCAGTGAGACGTAGACACTCATATGGGTGTTCTACTTTATGTTCATCATCTGCATCATAGCCACATTCATTTTCTATACGAATACATTGTGCTTGACATCAAATGTCAAACAAAAAATACTCCAATTTTCCTTGGCACACAATCTTGTCAAAGAGAAGATTCCCAGTGTTGCGGAGCTCATTGACCAAAGAAAAGAATAGTCTAGTGGTGTCTTCATTATCGCTCAATTCCCAAACATTTGGTGCATTGCTTGTGGTGCTTTCTGCATCTGAAATTTATGGCATACACAGGATGGTTCTTCCACGTTATCTTCATTGGAAAATTGTTAGATGAGATATGCAATTCACTCAAAAAATAGCTATTGACCAAAGCAAAAAAAATGTTCCAAAATAGATCTTTCTCGCTGGCTGGTTCTTCTTTCTCTAGGTGCTAGAACCTCTACTGAATCTCCACGTAAAGGGATGCTAGATTTTTAATTCAGCTTCTCCAAATTTGCACGTAGGTTTCTACCACATTTTAATTCGGATTCTCCAAATTTTACACGTGGTCTATAAAAGCAGTCCTCTAATGCTCCCATACGCACTGGAATTCAACCAGCATATTTGCACACAAGTTACTTCTGCCAGCAATTACTAATGCTCCATGCCAGAAAACATTACTTTTGTTTCTTCCACTCTGTAAATTGCCTCTTCATGCCAAACAGGTCCAATTATAGTAGACAAAAGAATAGCGATTCCAATGAACAGTGGCCTCCATGCACAACACATAAAGAATACACCAAAAACTATTTTCTTGCTCCAAACACTGGCACTCCAATCTTCATTGAGGTAGAGGGATGAAAAATTGGCACTCTAATCTTCACGCAGGAAGAGGAATGGAGAAATGCTCTGATACCAATCATGGCAAAGAGAGAATGTTTATTCAATGTCTATCTTACAAACACAAGAGCAAGCCAATATATAGGTTGTGGGAGGAGAGAAGGAGAGAGGACAGTTAGATAACTATCTACAAACAAAAAATAACAATGTATTAACTAAACTAATGCGCTAACACAACTTGTGCAGAGCGGCGGTCCTGTAACCTCCGCACAGGCTAAGGTGGCACTCCCAGGACTACCGGTCTACTCTGGGTGGCGTTTTCTGTCACTGATGATAGAACTTCGTGGATCTGCGCTTTTGCGTGAAATTTATCTAGTTTACACCAATTTATAAAATGTAAAACTTATGTGTTATCTTCGATCAAGCAAAACAATGATTAATCCTATGGATTTCAACATAAAAACATACAAATGGTGGATCTAAAAGTATTCTTTCATTTATAACAATGGGGTAGGGTTTTCCCCAAATTTGAAACCCAATATACAAATAATTGGAAAACAAAAACCAAATTGGTAGAGGAGATCCCTCCCAATCCTTGAATGAAATAGATTACATGAATAAAACTTAAACTAAACTAAGCCTAGACTAAATATCCATGTAGACTCCTCCATGGCTCTTCCTTCTTTGCTCTCATGGCTTCCTCCCCTCCAACCTGCAAATTTAAAAAAAAAAAAATAGACCAAATGAGAAGAATAGAATGAGAAAAGTTTTTAATAGAATTTCTTAAGGATTTTAGGGCTAAGTTTGGAACCCTAGGATCTAGTGGCCAAGATGGATTTGATCTAAGAGTGCAAAATTCACCCTACTTTTCTTTGGTAGAAATGTATTTTAAATGTTTAATTTAAAATCCCTTAAGGTATGTGTAGATGGTGAGTGGAACCATATAATTTTATAGCAGTGCGATGTCCTTCTTAATCCATAGTATGTTGTAGGAATTTAATAGAAGGACTTTTAAACTATTAGGATAATGAAACTAGAGTAATTAAGCAAGAGGTTAACCATATTACAATTTAGAAATATTTAAAGAAAAGAAAATATTTAATCAATTAAACTAATCCTTGGTACCTCCCTTTTGAATGATTGATTAATGGACCATAAAGTTAATTTTGAAAACATGTATCTTTTAACTAGACCTGGTTCTTCAATCGTAAAGTTGAGTAAGTAGTGTAAGTTGAGTCAATGAATCCTAAAGGTTAAGCACCGTTGTAACCTTCTTTGTAACTTAAAAAAAAAAGTTAGACGCATTTTCAGGTTAAGTGTTGGGTTGTAGCATGTTCTTATAATGTCATTTTAATGGGCGTTTCAACTTTGGTCCAGTAAAAAAACATTTTAGAAAAAATAAAATTTCTATAAAACATAGGGATTTAAGACTACAAGGAGTATGACCTCACACAAGAAAACTCATTTCATTTCTCTAAAACATGAAACTATTAAGTTTATATTACAAGAGAGATATCCCACATAATCTTATGCATTACAAAATCCTCCTAAGGACCTATTTCAATTATTAGGCAAATACGCAAGTAATTCAAAAAGTAGTTTCCAATCACATAATTTATATCTCTCAAGAGATCAATCGTAGGTACAACCACCAACTATCTAGCAAGGCTTTGGCCACTCACTAGGGTACAAAGGAAAATTACACATAAGGGGTTAACTTATTCATGATATGGTTAGACCTACAACACCTAGAAGTGATTACCTCATTTGTCCCACTATGATAGGGTTCACAACATAAAATCACCTCCTCTAAAAATATTCAGGAAAAAGGTCCTTAATAAGAATCCTTAGGTGTGAAACAAGAAGATGATTAGAGAGGTTAGAGTATTTTAATAACACTATCAATGTTCTATACCATGGAAAAATACTCAAATGGGAGGAGGAAGTACAATAGGCATTATAACTCCTTTTAGTTTCATCAGTTTTGATGAAATGAGGATCTACCTAACATTGTGGGTGTTAAGGAAATAAACCCATAACTAACATAGCAAATGATAAGTTTAATACCTTTATAACATAGGTACAACAATGAGTACAACCTCACATCCAAATTGACACAATAAAGTATAACCACATTGGTATTCCCTTTCAAAATATACCAAGAACAATTCTTCGAACAACAATACATATCATTATTCTATGCTAATACATGCATTGTAAGATGAATACAACTTTACAGTGACAACTCATTAATTACAAGATATCACATCAAGAAAAATCCTCTTGTTCATATTACCTGCAACTAATTTTGTATCAATCCTACGACTGAGTATGGAAATCCCCTATGCTCAAGCATAACTTCCATGCATCCATCATTTCAAACAGTTGGAATAGAAAATAAACAGAGATAGAGATAGGGAGAGATAGGGAGAGAGAGAGAGAGAGATAGAGACAGAGAGATAGAGAGAGAGATAGAGAAACAAAGAGATAAAGAGAGAGAGAGAGGTTGTTTCTTCACAATTAAAACTTGCATATTCAATTATTTCTCTTTTTTTCATTTAAGAGTAAGGAAAGGAGGGAGAAAGTATAAGATGAAATTTATTTCAAAAACACCATAACATCTCATATTAAATTTCCATTTCTTTTCAAACTCATGTACATTTTACCCATTTACATTTGCAAAACCAATCAATATTTTAATAATTATCTCTAAAGAGAGAAAGGGGGAGAGACAAAATCTAGAATTCATTTTATTTTCTAATCATCATATCATAACCACATACAGTATCCAATTTTCATTTTATTTCCAACCCCTAAACATTTATAACACATTTACATTTTTATAACCAGTCAAAATATCATAGTTACTTCTAGACAAAGAAAAGGGAAGAGAGAGAAACATCATAATTTCCCAAAAAGCATTCATACAATAATTTGATCAATTCATAGTATGTAAAGTGTGGAAACAATATGTAGAAGGTTATTTAGGATTCAAAAAAACCCTTTGAAGGTATGTTTAGCTAAAGTTGCAATTTTGGTGCAAACTGGTTGAAACATATAAAGTGCTCACAAATTGGGCCATGAAAAAACTCATTTTAAATTTGAACACAACATTTGATGATTCCTGCATACTCTCAGACATACATAGAATTCATCTTGTTTGACATAAGTTTAATCCTTTGAGCAAGCCTCAAGCTACAAGGGTAACTATGGGGCTAGTTATCGTAATTGCAACAACTCTTGTCACTCTGTGACTAGTAAGACCCAAAACCCACTCATAAAATTAGTCTCCAAATGCATTTTCATTGAAATGCATATGGGTTACGATTCTCTTGTTGGTGGTCTAGGGATAGGAGGAAGTGGTTTTCATTTTCACTCAAACTAATCGGTAACTGTAGGATGAAACCGATCACATTTTACTAAATAGAGCACGTCACGACAAGTGATTGGTAAGCTAATTGGGCTGAGAAATTTGAAATGAAATGGCTTTAATTAAGTTAAAACAACTTTTTAAAGATTCCCCATAGTTTCTCATGTTACCAGGGATCATGCAAAGAGTTTCAGGTTTGTGTTATATTTTTGTGTGGCGCTCCATGCACGTAAATTTCAAGGTCATAATTTTTTTCATGTTTGAAAGTTCTAAATGAAGTAAGGTTTTATCATATTTTTGATTTACATTTCCTAATAATTAACATTCAATTTCCAAATGCAAGAAATCATGAAAATTGAATTGAGTACAAGCGAAAAGGGAAAATCCACACCTTTTTCCCCACGATTGCTATAAGCATAAAGTAGGAAATGTTTTCCACGGCACTTGACTGACGAAAAACATTTGGTTACAAGCATTTGATTCCTTTTTTTTCCACAAATCCATTTTTTGGTTATCCAAAAATCATGGCATTCCATGAACACAAAGCTCCTTCATACAATATTACAAACAAATTGCATGTTTTGTGCTTGCTTCCTCGAAATTTGGAATTTTTTCAAACAACTCACACACCATGCATTTTCTTCCACATGTTGGATAAATCCTACTAGGAAATTCCAAAAACAACTGACAGAAAACTATTTTCAAAAATACTTTGATGGATTTCAATATGTTCTATTTTTTATTTTTTTTCATCATGGCACAGGTTGGAAAGATAACAACAAAGGTTATAGGGGTGAAGATTTAAACATGTCACTGCACAATGATTGGAGTTTCCAAGGCCTTTTTTTTCCAAACCCATTTTGCGCAGACAAAAAAAAATTAAATCCCTTTAGGCTTGAAATAGAGAACATTTCATATAAACATGCACACACCTTGTCTCTTAATTTTTCCAGCATTCTCATCTACGTAAAATTTGAATAGATTAATAGTGAGGGCATGGTGCTGGTCTTACACGAGTCACCTTATTTTACTTCAAATTCTCCAAGTTACCAGGGAAACTCATTGCAATAATTTATGCAACCATATAAAAAGAGGAAATTGTGCTCCTTTGTGGCATTCTCTATAACATATCAAGCACCTCACAAGATTTTATACATGGAGTTTGTTAAAAAAAAACTACTATTTGGCCTAGTTCCTCCTAACAATAGCACAATATATTCTTGTTTCTGTTATTAACTAAAAAGTGAGAAATAGATCCATGCCAAAATGTAATGAATGGTATAAGAGAAGTGTGAGGCAGGAAGGATTTTTTTCTAAGGAGTTTTGTTAAGCTTCCCACGTGCCTTTTAAGTTAATAGATCCATGCAACTACCATAGATTGAGATGTCACAATATTCCATTTTTGCAGGTGGGTAGGGCACTATTAAATGAGTGGAGATTTGGGTATATGCTTACTAAGTGCATTTTCTTCAAAGCTTCTAAGTCCCCACTCCCATGGTGGCATATTAACCAAAGAGGATGAAATGAGGGGAAGCCCACAAATAGAGTCTATTTTCAATCCTTAGTGCATTTTAACAACACACATTCCCTCTTCATTTCATGAGTTAAAATAATCAAATAAATGAATATTTTAATGAAACAATCTATGTAGAATGAAACAATCTGAGATGTCCACCAGAGCATTACTTTTTATCTTTTGTCTAATAGTTCACATTCCTTGTACATTCCTAATCCATTAAGTGATAAACTAGCTAATATATGGACTCAGACTGGGAGGATGGATATAAGATTAGAGTACATATAATGTGACATGTTCCTTGTCAAAAGTGGCTGCCAGAATATCCAAGTAGAAACTTTAAACCTTGAAAATCATCCCCCTCCCACTTGCAAACATCCCAGGTACATTTTCTAAAATTGATCGATCCTTTTTTTTTCTTTTTAAATTTTATTTACTCCAGCACTGAACGGCTCAAAGTCTAAAATTGAGGGGGGAATTACATCTCCCGCCCCTATAAGAGCATCATCCTCAATGCTACACAAAGCACTAGTTATATGGATAAGTAAGAAAAAAGGTAAGTAATGACACATTTAGTTTAACACAACAACATTTTGGTACAATGCGATCACAAGGAAGATACTAAGTTTAGCAAACTCTTAAGTTTTAATGTTTTGTGAAAATTGGTTGTTAGTTATTTTGTACTTTTTTACTTAATTTTTCTTTTTCTTTTTTTTCCTTTATAGTATTTCTTAATCTCGAGATCTTAATATTCATTGTTTAAAATTTTAATTTCCTTATGTTCGTGGGTGTCCAATAGTAATTGGCCTCAAGATGTCACACAAAAACTGAACACAACATAACTGACCCACGACCCATCTCGCTACATACTTTCATGACTGTATCACATCAAAATACCTCTAATTCAACCATGGAAAGAAAAACACTTGGTCCACATAATGAAGAATTTCCAACAATTATGTCACATGCATAAATCCCACATACACATGTGACTAATAATCATGATCATCATGGTGATACATATACAATTGGTATCACATGACCCAAAGACCATGATTTTACCAACACAGTGCCAAGACAATATCCATTAGTACATACCAACCAAGGGGAACGTTAAGCCTCAATCATAACCATGTGTAACAAGACTCACAAAATTACACATAAATCATAACACCAACTCCACATATCACAAAAAATCACGAAATAATATCCATATATCTCCTAAAGAATCATAAAACAACTCCATATACCTCCCAAAGCATCACCAAATAACTCCATATACCTCCCAAAGAGAAATAATCATATTTCCAAAATCAAGTCAAGTCGCTCAACCATAGAGCCCCATTAAGAATATTAGGTCACTCAACCAAAGAGTGCCATCAAGAATATCAGGTCACTCAACCATAGAGTGCCATCGAGAACATTAGGTCACTAAACCATAGACTTCCATTAAGAATATCGGGTCACTCAACCATAGAGTCCCATCTCCTTTCTCCATATAATGAGGCAAGGTCACCCTATGGCCCTAAGCACATGGAACCTTATGACCCCTAACCCAAGTGACATAATAACTCGTGATTGAACAACCCATTAGTTGTCTATAACTCCTTGGGGTATACCCCCATACAATGAAGCTGGTCCATAGGTCCATCGATTCCAACACATTACGACATTAGAACTAGCATAATAATCCATCTCAAATGCCAAGTGGAAAAAATCCCAAGCATTTGGAAAGGTTATAAAACTTTTATACATGAAATGAAAGTTTAAAACTAAGAAAATTCAAATAGCTAATTAGCCATATTTAGTGCAAAAATCCACATGTTAGTGCAACAACAAAATAAAATGCCCAAAATATAAGAACACGTTAATCAAGAAAAATGTTGGCTCTTGTAAGAAAAGAGATAATGATAAATTTATAAATAAAATATGTATTGAGAAATAACATATTAAAATCACTATGTGGCCTCATACGGCCACCAAAATGGTACTCATTGAGTTCCCAGCACTCGGATATCGAGCCTCAGCTCATAAAAATATACATGTAACCAGAAATGAGTATATCAAATAATGAAAATTTCATCATCTCTTTCTGAATCATCCCTCCACACTCCCACAAAGCTCAACAAAGTCAAAATCACATAGGATTGTTCGATGGACAACCAAATATGAAAGAGTAGGGGAGGCTTGTTTGCATAAGTTGAGCCTAAGGTGGTGCGCATCCACAATATACTGAGAAAGCTCAAAGTATACTAAACAGATAGTAGTGGTTTTTTAGTATATATAAGACTCCACTTCCTCACTCGTATTCAGCTCAAGATTATGAAAATGTGGTGCACACCTCCTTGTTCTACACATACACTCCTAAAGGTTACTTCCCTTAGGGTTGTCTAGTGTAAGGTTCACAACATAACACATAACTACATCACTAACACAATGGTGATTTTCACACATTAACCATAACATATTAAGCATGGTATATATACATGGTATAACAAAATGATTACTTTCATGGGTTATGATACATAATTTTTCCACATAATGCACTTAAGGTGCATGTACTGCACAATAAGGGTTATACAATCACCACATGCCCCTAATTCACAACATGAACCATCACATATTACAGGAACTATATGCATGAAGAAAATAGTGACCAACATTACAACATACTGTCAATTGCAATACAACATTGTGACACACACGATTCATCACAACATGGTGACAATATCATGATAAAAAATCCAATTCACTATACACCAATATTTTCATGCAACACATCAACACTCCTTCATATCACATAATAACAAAATACTTAAAAACTCCACAATCCACAATAAGATTGTTTTCGCACACAAAAAGGTGACATATCACACATGAAATCCTCATTGAATCCACGAAAAGGAGAGTGAATAATCTCCCCACAAGCACATCAACATAATAACAAATACACACTAAGTGACATGCACAACATGTGTGTTTATAATATCACAATTACAACACTGGTCACAACACAACATATATCACATTACTCTTCCAATCTCCACCGCCACCATGAAAAACCATCATAACTCCAATCTGTCCCAGAGGTTCAAGAACATGAACCTCTTCTCTAATACCATATGTAATGCCCACATTTTCAACAACAAAATACCATACTAAAATTATCGGGATACATATTTTTTTACTTTATTTACATGCTACACAAAAACACATGGGATGCAAATAAAGAAACTCGACATCACGTAGGACACTTACATAAACATGAACCCACCCATATAATAGTATAACATAGGCTACACATCAATGTCTTACTCAAATGATGTAAACAAGGAAAATGGCCCAATTACAGTAAGAAACATAGGATAGACATACTCCACAACATGGCCTTTTCATGGTTTACATATTCATTACATTTATGTTTCACTTCAATGACCTTATAGTTTTCAACAGAATTATACACGTAAGGTTTAAAATTTCCTATTTTTATTATTTGACTATAACTGTCAGAAGAACACATAACATCGGACCCTTCATTCCTTTACAACTAGGCCACATGTTTTTGTTTTGCATTTCATCTATAGTGGTTCCTTTATAATTTTCTCGTTTCTCTTATAGAAATAACTTTATATGCCTTGATTGTGATTAAGAGTGCATATACACACTTGTACCTACTAATATTTGACTTAAGGATTTTTATGAGAGAGTCGAGTTTACTTGTTTTGGAAAAATACTCTCGTTACAAGGAGGAAATTTTCACAATAAAAAAAATAAAGGTTACTAGATCAATAAAAGACCTATCTCGAGTTCATTTCATAGCATTGTTTAATAATAACAATACATTATTTTAATATTTAAGATATTAAAACCAACTATGTAGGTTAACTAATTAAGTTGTATCATTCTTGATTAACAAACTATTGCTCCTATTAGGAATTCATTTTTTCACAATCATATCGAATCTAAGTGATGAATTTCAGATTTCAAAAGACTTTTGTTTCATATTATTAAGGGTCAACTCTTAGTAGAATCGAGTAAATTACATATTTCGACCATAAATTCTACTTTGTGAGTGATCCTAGATTTAATATATTCCTAACTACGCCAAGAGTTTTACTAATTTTTACAATTCCAACTAGAGTGCAATTTCCTTAACTCACAAGACATTGGCTATAGTTGAAGTTATCCCATTCTCAAGGCTATATTTTTATATTCATTAGTATCGTTGTTTAATCCACGTTTATGCAAACAATGCATGTGATCGTGCATCATATTTGGTTTATTTATTTATTAGGTTGTTCTATTAGTCGTGGAGCTCTACTTTATTACATTCATTTTATAATCACATTTGAAATTTTAGTTGGTCTTGACACTGTTCAATGGTGTACCATTTTTCGGAGTGCTCATTCTTTAGTTTAATCTTATTTACCCTTTCACTAACTACATTTATGTGGTTACTTTGGTCCTGTAATAACATCATTTTGAAACAAATGAAATTACTATAACACTTACGTAACACATAGGGATTAAAGACTACAAGGAGTATGACCTTGAACAAGACATCTCATTTTATTTCTCTAAGACACACAAGTATTAAGTGTATATTGTAAGAGAGATATCCCAAATAATCTTATGCATTAAAAAAACCTCCTAAGGACCTATTTAAATTTTTCTGTAAATACTCAAGTAGTTTGAAATGTAGTTTCCATTCACATATTTTAGATCTCTTGAGACATCAATCGTAAGTATAACCGCCAACTACCAAGGAAAATTACTCATAGGGGGTAAACTTATTCATGATATGGATAGACCTAAACCACCTAGACATGATCACCTCACTTGTCCCAACATGATAGGTTTCACAACATAAAATCACCACCTCTAAAAATATTCAGGTAAAAGTTCCTTAATAAGACACCCTAGGTGCCAAACAAGAAGATGATTAGTGAGGTTAGAGTATTTTAATAACACGATCAATGTTTTGTACCCTGGAAAAATACTCAAATGGGAGGAGGAATTACAATAGACATTATCACTCGTTATTTTAACTTCGTTAGTTTCGATGAGATGAGATTCTACCTAGCATTGTAGGTGTTAAGGAAATAAACCCATAATCAACATAGCAAATGATTAGTTTAATATATTTATAACATAAGTACAACATTGAGTACAACTTCACATCCAAATTGTCACTATAAAATATATCCACATTGGCATTCCCTTTAAAAATATACCAAGAACAAAACTTTGCACAACAGTACATATAATTATTCTATGGTAATACATACATTATAAGATGAATATGACTTTACAATGACAATTCATTAATTACAATATATCACATCATGAAAAATTCTCTTCTTCGGAGTATTTGATGCCAACGTTATGCCATTTCTAGCATTGAGTATGGAAATCCCCTATGTTAAAGCATAGATTCCAGGCATCCATCATTTCAAACAATTGGAACAGAAAATAGAGAGAGCAAGAGAGAGAGGGAGAGATATATGGGGGGGGGAGAGAGAGAGAGAGAGAGAGAGAGAGAGAGAGAGAGAGAGAGAGGTCGTTTCTTCATAATTTGCATTTCCATATTCTATTGTTTCTCTTTTTTTATTTAAGAGTAAGAAGGGAGAAAGTATAAGATTCATTTTAATTCCAAAACACCATAACATCTCATATTCAATTTTCATTTCTTTTCAAACTCATGTATATTTGACCAATTTACATTTTCAAAACCAAGCAATATTTTCATAATTATATCTAGAGAGAGAAAGGGGGAGAGAGAAAATATGCAATTCAGTATCTTTGCTATTAATCATATCATAACCACATACATTATCAAATTTTCATTTTGTTTCCAAGCCATAAACATTTATAACTCATTTACATTTTTTAACCAATCAAAATATTATAGTTACTTCTAGACAGAAAAAAGGGAAGAGAGAGAAACATCATAATTTTTCAAAAAGAATTCTTACAATAATTTGATCCATTCACACTTTATAAAGTGTGGAAACAATATGTACAAGGTTCCATAGTTAGTTAGAAGTCAACAGAACCCTTTGAAGGTGTGTTTAGCTAAAGTTTCAATTTTCGTACAAATTGGCCGAAACATCTAAAGAGCTCACAAATTGGGCCTTGAAAACACTCTTGTTAAGTTTGAACACAAAGTTTTACGATTCTTGCGTACTATCCCATATACATAGAATTATTCGTGTTTGACGTAAGTTTATTATGAAGAGTAGAGATCAAGTTACAAGGGCAACTCTGGGGATAGTTATTTTAATTGTGATAGTAAATCTTGTTACTTAATGACTAGTCGGCCCCATAACCCACTCACAAAACTAGTCTCTGAATGCATTTTTATTGAAATTCATATGTGTTACGATTCTCTTACTAGTGGTCTAGGGATAGGTGGAAGTGGTTTTCATTTTTGTTCAAACTAAACGGTAACTGTAGGTGGAAACCGATCGCATTTTACTAAAAAAAACACGTCACTACAAGTGACTGGTAAGCTTAGTGGGATTAGAAATTCGACATGCAAGGGCATTAATTAAGTTCAAACAACTTTGTTAAGTTTCCCTATAGTGTCTCATCTTACTAGCGGTCATCCAAGGAGTTTCAGGTTTGTGGTACATTTTGGTGTGGCGCTCCACGTGCATAACTTTCGGGGTCATAATTTTTTTGATGTTTGACAGTTCCAAATGATGTAAGGTTTTATCATAGTTTGGAGTTACATTTCCTAATAATTAACATCTAATTTCCAAATGCAAGAAATGTTGAAAGCGGAATTTAGTACAAGAGAAAAGGGAAAATCCATACCCTTCTCCCCATGCTTGCTACAAACATCAGCTAGGCAACATTTTCCATGGTGCATGACTGACGAAAAACATTTGGTTGCAAGCTTCCCATCTATTTTTTTACCACAAATCCATTCCGTTGGTATCCAATGATTATGGCATTCCATGAACATAAAGATCCTTCATAAATTTTTACAAACAAATCGCATGTTTTGTGCTTACTTCCTCGAAATCAGGAATTTTTTCGAACAACTCACAAACCATGAATTTTCTTCCACATTTTGAATAAATACTGCTAGGACACTGCAACAACAACTAACAATTGTTTTCTTTTTTTCCAAAATACTTTGATGTATGTTCGTGTGTTCTATTTATTTTTATATTTTTTTTCATCGTGGCGCAGGTTGGAAAGACAGCAGCAAAGGTTATGGGGGTGAAGCTTTACACCTATCACTATGGTTACCAAATACGGACGTATTTTAGATTTTTACCGTACTTTTGCGTTTTGCAGTGTCCATCGTATGGAACTCCAAAATTTTTCAGGATTTGATTTTTAAAAATTAGAAAAAGCAGAAACTCACGAAATCAAACCCGTAAAAGCCAAAAGGTGAGGAATTACAGGGAATTGAGGGCATTTGTTTAGAATTTTCTATTTTTATAGTAGCCCGCACCATATTAATTAAGGGTAGTTAGAGAGTTGTGTGTTTAATTATTAAAATTACCATATTTTATATATATACAAATTACCGTATTTTATTCCGTATTTATCGTATTTTTTTGATGGACCGTTTTTTTTCCATATTTTGTGTCCACCGTTTAATACTCTCCGTACGAAAGTTGCTACTATGCCTGTCACTACACAACGATTGGAATTTCCAAGGCCTTTTTTTTCGTCCAAAACCATTTTGTGCAGACAACAAAACATTAAATCCCTTTAGGCTCGAAAGAGAGAACATTTCATATAAACATCCACACACCCTGCCTTTTTTTAATTCCAGCGTTCTCATCTAGGCAAAAGTTTAATAGATTGGTAGAGAGGGCATGGTGCTGGTCTTTTACAAGTGGCCTGATTTTACTTCAAATTCTCGAAAGCACAAACTCATTCCAGTAATTTATGCAACCATCTAAAAAGAGGAAACTATGCTCCTTTTTGGCATTCTGTATAACATATCAAGCACCTCACGAGCTTCTATAAATGGAGTTTGGTAATCAAAAACATCTATTTGGCCTAGTTCCTCCTAACAATATATTCTTGTTTCTTTCATATACTAAAAAGTGAGAGAGATCCATGCCAAAACGTAGTGAATGGTCTAAGAGAAGTGTGCAGCAGGAAGGAGTGTTTTCTGAGGAGTTCTGTTAAGCTTCCCACGTGCCTTTTCAGCCAACAGATCCATGCAACTACCTCGGGTTGAGCTGTCAGAATATCCCATTTGTGCTGGTTGGGAGGGAGCTGGTAACTGAGTGGAGATCTGGGTATATGCAAGGTAAGTGCATTTGCTACAGAGCTTCCAAGTCCTTACTCCCATGCTGGTGTCTTAACCAGAGAGGATGCGCCCAGGGGAAGCCCACAAACAGGCTCTATTTTCAAACCTTACCGCATTTGAACAACACACATTTCCTCTTCATTTCAGTAGGGAAAATATCAAAGAAATGAATATTTTAATGAAACCATCTATGCAGAAGGAAACAATATTTTTTTTTATCCTTTGTCAAATAGTTCGCATGCCTTGTACATTCCCAATACATTGCGTGATATACCAGCTAATCCATTGACTCAAATTGGGAGGATGCGTACAAGATTAGAGTTCACAAAATCTGACATGTGCCTTGTCGAAAGCGGCTGCCTGAATATCCAAGAAGAAGCTTTAAACCTTGAAAATCGTCCCCCTCACACTTGCAAGCATCGCAGGTACATTTTCTAAAGTTGAGGGATTTATTTATTTATTTAATTTTATTGACTCCAACACTGAACAGCTCAAAGTCTGAAATGGAGGGGGGCATTACATTGATCAACAATTTGACTCTAGGGCAGCAGGCCTGTGGTGACCTACAACATTCTCAAACATGAAGAACAACAGCTAATTAAATGAATATTAGTTATCGATCTTACTATAACACCAAACATGTGGTAACTAGTAATATATTGAACATTCAGATCCTATTTATCCATTGATACAATTTATACAAATCAATTATAAATCAGGAAAGTAATGGAATTATTATTATATATATTAGGTTAAAAATCTAAGATTCGAATCATATAAATGTCTTTGCAAGCTTTTTGTATTCTGGGTAAGTTAAATTCGAATGAACATACACAGGCGCATACTCGATTTACACAAGGATAGTGTAGAATTTTGGCGCACAGGCTTTAAAAGGGAGGAAAAGTATGTTGGAAAGGCGTTATATCATCGAGCAACTTGAAGAGGTCATATCCGGGCTTTCTTTTCAGTATAAACATGTAAAAACAACTAAATGCGTTCTTTATCTAAGAATATATATTCCAAACAAAGGGGCCGAACTAAAATCAAGTATGTCATACATTTCAATCATAAAACGTTACGCCCAGTCAACTTAACCTCAATGTTACTGTGCATGAACGTAACGTGCAACTGTCTTTCAACGAAGAAAATAAAAAATTTCGAAGCATGAAAAGAACGTGCAACGCTCTTTCAACATTCATTCGAAATCTTATGTCCCAACGAACCCTGCGCTTGATTTTTCAGAGATGCCAATTAAGTCTGTTTAATCAATGAAAACCAAAACACAATTCAAGGGTTTCATAATTGTTAGAAGAGTTCAAAAATGGATCGGTCTAAGTCAAGAATGACGTCTTCGAACGAATGCCGGGTGCGCGAAGAAATACAATTCCAAACGCAAATGCATCTCCCAAACTATTATTTAAGGCCAGCCTATTTCCTTTCACATATATCAACTACAAGTTCATAACAAAATTTTAGTCCTCTGATATTTAAGTTGAGCATTTCTGGTTGAATAATCACAAGCACAAGGAAAGATTATGGGGCAATCTGATTCATCTTCAACAACGGAGACAACGACGACGAGCAAGGTGGTGAATTCCACGTTGTCGTCTGCATCAAACATTGCAAAGATAATGCCAACTGGAATTGTGTTTGTGTTTCAGACATTTTCCAATCTTGTGTCCAACAATGGGGACTGCCAAACATCCAACAAAGTTGTGGTTGGAATAATTGTGGGTATTCTTGTGATTGCATGCTTTGTTTTGTCATTGATAGACACCTTCACAGATTCCTCCACAGGAAAAGTGTATTATGGGATTGCCACTATTAATGGAATAGCCACTGGTAATAAAGCCAAGCCTTCGAATGAATCAGATTATAAGATTAAACTCAAGGATTGGATGCATGCAGCTCTGGCGGTTGTGGTATTCTGTGTATTCGCCTTCACAGACGAAAACATTGTGCAGTGTTTGTATCCGTCTGAGAAGAGCAATATACAGAAGATGTACAAGGCTCTTCCTGTTGTAGTGAGCGCAGTAAGCAGTGCAATCTTAGTTTTGTTTCCCTCTAAAAGGCAAGGAATCACCAGCCCTGTTACTACAACAACAACCACCTCATGAGATCAAGAGACCACCTTCACCATAGCTTGTATGTTGTCTTGAGGAGGAAATCTATCTTTCATAAATAAAATTCTTGAACCGCAACGAATGAATGGATACAATCATGACATCCAAAGACATTGTTCATACGCCTGCAATATGAAAACGAAATGTTAGTGTTTATGTTCTTCTGAATTAGTTAATCATATCTCATATCTCAGGTTTTTCCTTACAATTATAGCCTTTCTGTTTCAGTCTCTTGTCTTTCCTTGGAATTACATTTTATGAGATCAAATTTGAAATAGTCAACGCTCGTCAAATGTCCACCAGCAACTCATAGAACAATTTCATCAAAAATTTTAATTCAGAAATAATGTAGATGCTAATTTTCCCTATCAACTTGGAAGGGCGGCTATAATTTATGCTTTTTTTAGTGGAAGGCCTTTTATTTTAAGTTTATGTTTTTTAGTTGATAGGGTGATATACTAATTTATACAACTTCACATCTACAAGTGTTGGGTTTCCAACAATTCTTGTACTTATCAAATTCATAACTCTTTTAATATTATATAAAAAAACAACATAATATAGAATTTTAAGTGTTGGTTAGTATTTCTTTCTTATAGTTAAAGTAATTAGTTTTAATATGAATTAGGTAATGGTTCTCGAAAGGATAAAAAGATAAAGTTCAAATTAAAAAAAACATAAAATAAGGTCAAATCATTGAGACCCCACGATACCGTCCTACCAAAACAAAACTAAGAATCTGTAAAAAGTAAGTGAAAAGACCCAAAAAATAATGCGACAAAATCCCTTCATTTATCTTAATATTTTACTTTTTACCTTATTTTCTTTTAACATCTTATCACTTCCTTTGAGAAGGCTCCATCATGACTAACTGCAAATTTGAACCCTTATTTCTAGAAGGAGTGTATTAAATCAAGTATTCAAAATTTAAATCAATTTCCACGTCCTTATCTACATCTGAATTCTCGGATTTGTGACATTTCATGTTTCCTCCTCACGTAGTCTCCTTCTAAACAAACCCACGAGGTAATGTTCTACTCATCTCTTTCCACCATTTCAAGCACACATTCCTCATCCTAATAGACCAGATTTCCTAGTTTACTCTCTTATGGTTCTTTGGCATTTTTTCTTTTTGCATTTTGACCATCATCTTCAAGATTTAATTTGTTCTTTGTAGAACTCTATTTTTAGGATTTGGTAATTTCATCTATTTTCTTGGGTTTATGAACTGTAGTGCCCCGCCTCGGGACGCCAAATATTCCACCAAAAGGTAACTAAAAATTTGGATTATTTTTTTTTTAAGGTGAACAATTAATCCTCACACTTTGCTTAACCAATTCCCGCTAATAAATTAATTTATATTAATTTGATTTACCCAATTTATTAATCACAAATCCAATTCCCAACTTTAATTATTTATTTCTATTAAATATAGTTTATTAGGGTCACAATTAATAAGTCTACACCCCTTTTAGTTTAATTAGATCTCCCCCTTTTATTAATTTTCCTACACAACCCCCTTTATTTTATTTCTCATTCCCATTAAATTCCCATAACTAAAAATTTGTAGGGTTTATTGTGAGCCTTAGGATTGAGCAAATCTTTGCCCTAGATCTTCAAATTGCCCTAAAGTTGACCTAGCTCCACTAAATGTTTTATTTTCCTTTCTTTTCCTCTTCTCATTTGTTTTTTTTGTCATTTACATGTGTAGGTTGTGGAGGAGCTTAGGAAGAGATGGATTAATGGAATTTTTCTTTTGATGAAAAGGATCTCATTATTATTATTATTATTATTTGTATGCTTCCATAACCCAGATCTCCTTAGATTGGTTGTATCTTTTATACCCACATTATTCTCTAATTTATGCCTAAAGTTTTATATATATATATATATATATATATATTCACATATTGCCAAACATTATAAAACCGATTTTAACAAACTAAAATGATACAAAAACCGCATTGATGTTTTGCCAGGGCGACAGAATGAGTGGAGCCACGGTTTTTGGCGGATTGGGATGTGGGATACTTAGTGGAGGGGTGTGGAGGATGGGAAGGGAGTTAGGTGCACGGGGTTTGAATTCGAGAGACGGCTGCGTGGAGAATGGGGCTGCGTGGATGGTGGAGTGGCAAAGGGTGGTGGTAAGGGTCATGCGCAGGGTTGGGGAGGGGTTCGACCCCTCCCCCACATTTCATTTTTTCTTTGTTTAAAAACTTAAACGAAAACACTTTCCACCGTAACTTTTGTTTGGTAATTTGTATTTTTTTATTTTATAATATATTATATCTATATATAATATAATAAAGTTTAGAATATTACAATTAAAATATATAACTAGAATTATATATATATTTAATATATATAACTATGCAATGTTCTTACAAACAATATTTAGTATTATATATATATATATATATATATATATATATATATATATATAATACTAAATATTTTTGTAAGAACATTGTATAGTTATATTTGAAAATATAACTATAAGAAATATATTTATATCATGTGTTGAGGATAAAATTGTTACAATTTGTAAAACAATGGATTATTATATATATATTTTTTTATAAGTATGAAATATAATGGTTTGCAATATGTCTATACTAAAATGGTTTACTCATTTATGAGATAGAAGAGAAGAATGTGGAAACATAATTAAATTAGGAGAGGGGTTTGAAATTGTTTTGAAAATTTTTCAGGGAGAAAGCTCACTTCACATTTAAATTTACTAATAAGATACATTATTAAACTTTACATGCAAAGGAAGCCAAAACTAAATTCCATTCTATTCAATAATGTTACCAACAATTTACAAGTAAGAGATATATTTCAAGAAAGAGAGTATTTCCATTCAATGATTAATCTTAAAACTCCATGGTACACTATCTTTCCTTTCAAATGCAACACTAAATAAATACTACAGATTTTTACAAGAGGGAGTTCCAACAAGGAAGAAATCACATTTTCTTTCTAAACATTTACCATACTAACAAGGATATAAAAATAGCATTGTTGTATTATTGTTTTTTTTGTAAAATAACATATAACAATCAACTCTTTTATTTGCAAAGGAGAAACTCCAACCTTCAAACAAGATCTTAACAAGAATAACTCTCAACCAATTTCTTTCATTCCATTACAAAGTTTAAGACTTTTACAACATCTATCATACAAGAAAAGTTTACATTTCCATGGAGCTTAAGCTCACAATTACTATACTTATAACATTCTTAGACTACTCAAAGGAAAGTATTAAGAGGCTTCATTTCAAGATTGAGAGAAAGTTTACCCATACAAATGAAAAACTAGTTTACAAGAACTCCCAAATCTCAAAAAGGGAACTTTACAAGACAAGGAAAAGCTCCCACATAGCCATATCCAATAAGGTTACAATGAGAGAAATATTTACAAAAAATGGAGAAAGCAATGAGAAGCTAAAATGACAAGATACTTCAACTACATTCCAAACTTGAGATTCAACTTTGAATTTTTTTCCAAGAGACCAACTCCAAGAGAGATGTTTTTTTTACCACGCAACCTATAGGCATAATTACATGCATTTCCAAATATTAGAATACATGTTAGCCTCCCCCAAGCCTATGGGAGAGAGAGCTAGCTTCCACAATTGTGCACAAGGTTTAGCAAGACATAAAAACAACATATTCACATATAAGGCAAGTCCATACACTAAAGAAAACGCAACATTTAGCAAACAAAAGAAATGAGGAGACAACCATATTCATCGTCAAAAATGGGGAAGAGAAGATGATATACCCAAAAGTGCCAAAGTTGTGGTCCAACCATAGGATGCACACTAATAATTTCTACAAAACCTCATTTTTCCTCCAAGACAAAAAAACCCTCCTTATTGCTCCACACCATTCGTCTAAATCATTCTTGGGAGGATTTTCAAACCCCTTGGGTTTCCTCTCCAAGAATGGGAAAGAGGGTTCAAACCATATGAACCACCTTCTCCACCTCAAACCATATGAGGGGAGTGAAAAGAATCTACATGGCTTGCCCATCAAGCCATGAGGTTTAAGATGGAAAATCCCTTCCTCTTACCGAATAAAACTCTAAAACCCATCATGCCATATAATGGATGGAGAAAATTAATACAAAAATATACTCAAGCAATAAACAATACAAGCAACAAAAACAATATACAACCATATACAAATCTAAGATCTACCATGCAAAATAACACATAGAGGTAAATCAAGAGCCTACTTCCAAAATCTCTCTAACACTCTAAGATTTTCCACTTCGTTATCCAAGCAACTCTAGCTCCAAAATGTCACCAAGCATGAAGCAAAAGCCAAAGGAAAACGTTCTCTTTCTCCCCCATGAGGGACAATTCGAAGAAAATCCAATCAATTTCCTCAGGAATGAGGGGGTAACATGTGTCACCCCTCTTTTCCCTTCAAGTCAAAGATTCCCTAAATAAAAATAAGAAAAGATAACCTCACTTTTAACACTCTTCTCCCAAATTGCCCAAAATGAAAATAAAACAAGTTTGTGCAACTTTTTACAAAACAAACATACCAATCCATCTTACATGGATGGTGACCAAGGAGAGAAAAAATGGGAGGAAAAATCCCTCTATGCCTTGAAACTAAGCCCCCTACCAAATAGGTAGGGTCCAAGGGCTTATTTTAATGCTAAGTGAACTCCCAAAACTAAAAGGGGTCACTTAAAATGCCATAATTAGCCCAATTTCGGGTTTGGCACATTTGCCCACAAGTGTAGAGGATGTGGGGTGCACTCAAGGGTTCACATGTGACCTTAATCATCTATAATTAACCCACACTTACCAAAATATAAATCTTAATGCAAGTGGGGACCATTAAGTCCCCAAAACTAATTTATTCAACAAAATAAACAACCTAAACACAATTAATTTTACATGATATGCCACATTACAAATAGGGTCACTCGTGGTGCCCAAAAAATGAAATCAAATACTAAGGCCTCATATAACTAACATGGGTAGGACTTAACCTCGTGGGATGCTTGTGCACAATTTGTGGCCACCCTGAAACCCACGTTTTCATGCGACCTGTCACCTGCACACGCAATGCACACATTAAATGCACCTGTCCATTACAATGTAAATCAAATACAAAATAAGTGATCAATAAAATCTATGATATCATAACATCATCATCGAATCGTAAATGTGAAACATGCATAATCTCACACAATTCGTCATACATTAGCCATTGTGATACATATAAATGTCATATCACCATCTCATTATGTGTCCTCATCAATAAATAAAATACTTTATAAAATCAAGACATACGACTAAACTAAGTATCCAACATATATCAAATCGGTCTAAATATCATAGAAAGTATGTTAGTATCCTCAAAATCTAATGAAATGTGCTATCATGTTAATAAAAGCTAAATAGGCTCTACGCGCCCAAATTACCATACATGTCCATGAAGGTCAAATAACATAGCATAATGTCCAAAATATATCAAATCCCTGTCAAATCATGTGTATGAATAAAGAAGCCAACAAATAACCAAGGCTATAAAAATTTGGGCACTACATCCCCCTCTCCTAAAATTAGACTTCCTCCTAGAAGTCTCTAGAAGAGATAGGGATATCTAGCATCCTCCTAGGTAGTTGTTGTCTCATCATATCTATTCCACTGCACTCTAAACTGGTCCAAATATCGACCCCGAAGGGCCAACCTCCAGTGCTCTAGTATATGTATGGACTCCAACATCTACTATCCACCATCCTCTACCTGTAATGTTGACCAATCCAAAACATGAGATACATTAGGTACATATCTACATAGTACAGAAACATTAACAACATCATGGGCCCATGAAATGTGTGCTAGAAAAGGTTGGAGATAGGCAAATGGATCGATGACCTCTCAAACATCCAAAGGCCCCACAAAATGAGGCGATAGCTTAGAACCATTTCCATAGTGGATTGTGTTATGTTTGTGGAGCCTATTTTCATGTTAGAGTGTGGTACACCTTCTATGTGTTACACTCGGGTATTTTTACAGTGGTCCTGCTTGCCGGTGAGTGGGTCAGGGGAGTTCGGGGGCAAAGCCCCCGAAGCAAATTTTGATGGGTGGTTTATTAACCCATGGGTATTGGGTAACCGTTATGGGCTATTTTTGGGCCCATGGTTTTTCGGTACCCATTGTTTTGATACCCATGGTTTTTTTCCCATGGTTTTGAGACCCACGGTTTTTGCCCATGGTTTTGATACCCACGGTTTTGTATCAAACATCTTAAGAAATTATCTATTTATATGGTTTTATGCATATGATAAATAAAAAGCAAATGTATTACAGATGTGTTTTGAATTCGGGTTTGAATTCTGTATAGTTTGTTGAGCATAGCTCCGAACGGATCTTGGTATTTTATTGAGAGAGTAGAGGCTTGTAATAAAATCTGAGCAAGTGATTCTTGGTGGATGTAGCCCAAATTGGATGAACTACGTTAAATCTTGTCTCTCTGTGTTGTGTTATTTATTCTGCACTTTTGTTTGAGATCTGTAATATTTTCTACATATTAGTTTCTACTATTGTGATTCTGTAAGGGATTATTCTCCATATTTTATCTCTTATTTCCTAACAATTGGTATCAGAGCCTGGTGTTGGTTTGCTGAAGTGTTGAATCGTAGGGAAAGTTTTATCTTGAGTGGGAACTATGGTAGATGATGGAAGATCAAGGGTTGATAAATTTAATGGGCAGAATTTCAATCTTTGGAAGATGCAGATGGAAGATTACCTTTATCAGAAGGATCTTTATACTCCGATGTCTGAGAAGGTGAACAAACCCTTGAGTATGACAGATGTAGAATGGGATTTGTTGGATCAGAAGGCACTTGCAATGATCCGGCTATGTCTTGCATCTTCGGTATTATTTAATGTTTCAAAGGAAAAGACTACAAAAGAACTGATGGATGCATTAGGGAAGTTGTATGAGAAACCCTTTGCCTCTAATAAGATATTTTTAATGAAAAACTTGTTTAATATGAAGATGTCTGAGAATAGTTCAGTAGCAGATCATTTAAATGATTTGAATATGGTTTTGAATATGCCAGCTTCGGTTATAATATAATTTGATGAAGAAGTTAGGGCTTTCTTAATTCTATGTTCTTTACCTGAAAGTTGGAATAGCTTGGTAATGGCAGTAAGCAACTCGGTTCCAGCTAACTCGAAGTTGAAGTTTGAGGATGTTGTAGGGGTGATTTTAAGCGAGAAAATGTGAAGAAAAATCTTTGAGGAATCTTCTACTTCAGGGAATGCTTTGACAGTGGAAACTAGAGGGAGGCAGAAGAATAGAGAAAACCATGGAAAATCGAAAGATTGGGCAAGGTAAAAATCTAAGAGCAAGATTGTATGTTGGAATTGTGGAAAGTATCGGCATGCAAAGAAGGACTATTGGGAGCTTTGGGACAAGAAGAAACAACAGGAAGAAAACAAGGAGGAAAATGTGGCATCGGGTAATGTATGTCAGGATGCTTTGATTCTTTCTTTGCATAATATTACTAAATCTTGGGTTTTAGATTCAGGGGCTTCTTTTCATTCTACTCCACATAGGCATTATTTTGTTGATTATCTTCAAGGGGATTTTGGGAATTTTTTTCTTGGTGATGATGAGCCTTGTATTATAGTTGGAAAAGGTTCTATTCAGGTTAAGATGCAGAATGGGAATACATGGCTACTGAAGGATGTCAGACATGTGCCTACATTAAGGAGAAATTTGATATCGGTGGGGAAATTGGGAAGTGATGGTTGTACTGTGATATTTATAGCCGACTCTTGGAAAGTTACCAAGGGTGCTCTTGTGGTGGCAAGAGATAAGAAGGTTGGAACCTTGTATTTAACAACTGATAGTAATAATGATTGTAATCTTGTGGCTTCAGATGCAGATACAACATTGTGACACTATAGGCTTGGTCATATGATCCATAAGGGCATGGACATCATAAAGAAGAATTTACCTAGATATACAGAAATAGGTTTGGATTTCTGTGAGAACTGCATATATGGGAAACATAAGTGAGTAAGGTTTCTCAAGGTTGGACTTACAAAGAAAGAGAGTAAGTTAGAGCTGGTGCATTCTAATGTGTGGGGGCTAGCTCGGGTATCATCTCTTGGGGGTTCAAGTTATTATGTTACTTTTATTGATGATGCAACAAGGAAAGTTTGGGTTTATTGTATTAGAAACAAATCTGATGTATTTGACACTTTTGTTAAATGGAAATCCTTGGTAGAGAATGAAACAGGTCTTAAGCTAAAATGTCTCAGGTCAGATAATGGAGGGGAGTGTTGATGGCGAATCACAGCACCCTTGAATTTCTGCAACTCGATGGGTTGAGACTCTCAAGGTGATTGCATAACATGGAGCTTTTCCCAAGTGTGGGACCTTGTGAATCGGGAAAGCTCTCTGGATGAAGGGTGGTTCCTATTTCTCTGTTCAGATGCACACATAAAAATGTAGAGGGTTTATTAAAAAACCTAATCTAACTTACCAAGGAGACTGGGTAAGAAGATGCATAAAAATAAACCTAAACTAACAAAGGTGATGCACCGAGGAATGAAGAAAACACCTGTCCTACCAATAAACACAAAACATTAAAATGCAATGCAAGATCATGCATCGATAGCCAGATTTGCAGTGAAATATCAGGAGAATGCAAATTAACATAGAGAGGGTTGAGAATCATCCACAGACATGCATTATTTGCTCCAAAGAATGATACAATATACTACAAAATGCCAAGAGGTAAAGTTGCATTACAGTTTTAGATGGGAGGTTTGAACTCCACAAATTCACCTACCAAAGAGAAGAAGGGAGGGGAAAAACAAGAATTTCCAACCTTTAGAAAGAAGCCCCTCCTTTGAAACAATATGGCCTAGAATTTTTCCTTCATGAGCCAAGAATATGAATTTTTTGGGATTCAATGATACCCTAAATCTTCTACACATCTGAAATACCTACCTCAAATGAAATAGGTGATTCGCTTCATTTTTTTAGAATATAGTGATGTCGTCAAGATATATTAGAACTCTTTTTTTTATCAATCCCTTGAATGCCATATCCATTGCCCTTTGGAAAGTGGCTCCAGCATTTGATAGCCCAAATGACTTCTTCTTGTAGGCATAGGTGCCCCATTTGGTGGTGAAAGCCATCTTGAACTAGTCATCTTCTTTCACCATTATCTGATTATACCTTGAGTAGCCATCTAGGAGAGAGAATCTCTCCGAACCAGACACCACTTGCAATATTTGTTCCATTGAAGGAAGTGGGTAATGGTCTTTGAGAGATGCCCTATTGAGGTCTCGAAAGTCCACACACAACGTAATTTCTCCGCTCTTCTTCCTGACTGAAACCAAGTTTGCAACCCAGCTTGAGTGCTTGATCAAGAATATAATGCTTACCTCTATTAGCTTGTTTAGCTCTTTCTTCATTAGAGGCTCAATGTGAGGGTTGACTGGTCTCTTCTTCTACCTGATGGGCTTAGCATGTGGATCCAATTATATGGTATGTTGTGCTAACTTTGGATTGAATCCTCTCAAATCTTCATAGCTCTAAGTGAAGACATCTGGAAATTTTTGGCAAAGCTGTATGAAATCTGATTTCTCCTGCTCAATGGCCACTTTACCTATTTGAAGTGTTTTTCCTTCCCCAACTAGAATTGGCTCTGAATCTTCTCTCTTGACCTGTATGTTAGCCTTTTCCTTACAAAACTGGTCGTTAGGGTTGAAGATAGACTCCAACATTACTAAACCCTTAGGAGTTTGTTTGTTTGCAGCTGCACTACTTGATCCCTGTACTGTTGCTCTAGTCTGACCTGATTCCTAGATGAGAATTCAACCTCTTCTTGTAAAAACTTGACGATCTGTTAATCGTTCTCAAACACCTGTCAGCTTGTGTTTTTATCTGGAACTACTGGCCTCACAATCACATGCATATTTGGTTGTGTTTTTTTTCTTCTAATGTTATTAACCACATCAAACGTTGCTCCAACTGCTGCGAGCCTATCTGCAGTTTCATTTTTCTTCCTGGGTATGGACACGATGTTGAAAGCTTTGAAATCCTCAACGAGGTCCCATACCCTATTCTTGTAGTTCCTTAGCAAGTCATTCTTTGTAGCATGTTGTCCCCTGACTTGGTTGACGATTAACTCGCTATCTCTAAACACCTGCAAGTTCTTTATGCCCTTTTCTTGGCCCAATGAAGTCCATGAATAAAGGCCTCATATTTAGCTGTGTTGTTTGAACAGGAAAATTGGAAATGGAAAGTTGAATAATATTTGATGCCTTGAGGTGAAACAAGCATAACTCCTCCTCCTGCACCTTGCCTACTCCTTGATCCATCGAAAAATAACTGTCATACCTCATTGTCATCCTTATGGTCTGGTTTGGTGATGCTAGGAATAGGCTAGTTTTCTTCATGTATGCAATAGACTCCTAGCTCAGATTCTTCTACTTCTTGGTAGGGATAAAAAGCATGTACCTTGCTCGCCCATTCATCAAGAGTCAAATCTGGGATGCTTCCAACTTTGGTGTCAGCTTCATCTGTTCTTGGATAATCTTCTTGATCAAATGTTGAACAGTTGGCATTGATTTGGCTTGGAGTATGAGGCTCTATATGAAATTTTACAATTGGTTCGGATTTGATTGTGACCATAGTACCATATCTTATTCTGAACAACATGTGTGACCAACCAGTAGATAAGTAGCCTCCAATTCTAGCTATGAAATCCCTTGATAAGCATAGGGCAAAGAGTGGTGGAAAATCTATCAATGACACATATTGCAAAACGGTAACGTTGGGGCATGCATGCAAGATAAGATTCAAAACTTTAATCACTCCTACCATTGCTACTGTTGTCCCATCTAATTACACTACCCCCTTTGATATGACTTCATAATGGAGACCCAGCTGATCAGCTATTTGCTTGGGCATGACATAACTACTTGCCCCAGAATTAATCATGCAATTGTGTACTAGTTTATCCCCAATGATTAATGAAACATAGAATGGAGGAGGTTTCAAAATTTTACCTTGTTGTTCTCCATGACTACCTTCAGGCTGAGCAACATTTGTGAGGACATTTTCTTGCATATGGACCTGCTGGTTCGAAGTTGACCAATTCTTCATGGCAGCTTGTAGAAGATATCTTTGTCCTAGGATGGATAAAGATTCCCACATTGATATATTCACATTTGTCTTCTTCATTTGATAAATGATGCTAAATGGGGATGAAAGATCTCTTTGCTGTCCTTTAGCCTGCACATTCCTTTCTTACGCATGGGCAACAACAACTGGCATTTGAGTTGGCTTAGAAGGTTGTTTCGGTTGTCCTTACGTGTTTGGAAGTGTATTTTGCTTACCAACAACTTGTGGAGTGATGGAAAGTTGTATATCACTTAGAGCCAATGACATCCGTTCACCAATATTCCTCTTCTTTGATCTTGTGTTAGCTACTACACTATGAGAAATTGTTTGATTCATGCCACAAAAATCCTCAGCTTGCCAATTCACAAGTGCGGTATTATTTGGAGCTGTGTTTTACTGAGATGTCCCTTGTTGTTGAATTGTTTCTTGACTCACGTCACCCTCTACGCTAGTAGTTGTCACCATCAAGCTTGGTTAAAAGAACTATTGAAGCACATAGATTGGTTGTGAGGTTCATTGCATGGAAACACCAATCATACTCTTGAGCTATGTTGTTTTGCACTGGCACTAATGCCTTAGAAGGCAAATGCAACACTGGGGTTATAGGGCTGAAATGGTCTATTGGCGGGAGGCCTTACTTGGCTTTGATTTACAACTAGATTGGGCGGCCTATTGGGCTAGTATGGTGGCCTATTAGGTTGAGCTTGAGGATGATAAGAAGGTATAAAGCTTTGGCCTTGCTGCCTCTTGAGTGTAACCAGCTCATTTCCCAAATTTTTCAATTGTTTCATGACCTCTTGGGGTTCATTTGAAGCACTAGAGGATGAAGTAGAATTTTTGTTTGAACTTTGATTTATAGGAGTGGGAATAGGAGCCAAAGTGGTGCTTGAATAGTGCTTGTATTTTCAAATTTTGGATACAAGGCCATGGGAGGCCTAGGAGCTAGCTTACCAACTTGAATAAGACAATTTTCAGCCCTAATGGCAATACTATAAGCAACAGGTAAGGTTGTGCCTCCCATAGATTGAATTAACATAGAAATATCAGAATTCAAAACCTTATGATAATATAGAAAAGAACCTTTAGCTATTAGCCTAAAGGCCACTGGAATCCTATCCCAAGACCTTTGAAATATGAAGTTAAAGTTAGTTAGCTACTCATTGGGAGCTCTCTTGATAGTTGTCAATTGTTCCAGTAGAGACAAACTGTCTCCCTTTTCTCCAAACTGCTCATGGGAGAACTATGCATAACTGATTCCAATTTTGGATAGAATCAGCTGCAAGGCTCCTAGACCATTGCAATGTCTTCCCCTTTGAACGAAGATGCCAAAAATTTGATAGCAACATCCATTTCATTTATCTCATGGATTGCACAAATGTTAGCAATGTCTTTGACATGATCACCATAAGTGGTACGATTTTCTCTAGTGAAAAATGGAATGTTCTTCAATGCTGCAATTGGAACTAGATTTTGTGCATTGAGGGCAAGTGGGCTGCTGCCAGTGAAGTTGAAAAAAGGGTTTTGTTGTGCCATTCTGATTGGCCTGAGAACCCTTGTTGATTGGATGAAAGGTCTACTAGGTGGAGGGGTTGATAAAGTCCTATTAGGTGGAGATGGTGATCTTTGTCGTCTTCTTCCTCTCCTTCCTCTTCCTGGTGATAACTACAAGTAGAAAAATAACCCATCTTCTCAAGTATCAGACCTGGTTCAAATTATTCTCATGTACCTAGGCAACCTGTGTTTCTATACCACTGAATTCTATCCCTTCAGAGTCGCCAGATGTGTTGGGGAATAAGCCTCAAAAGGTAGGATTTTGCCAAGTTACACACCAACCTCGAAAAAAATTAAACTCAAAATTTTGAAAGACATGTATATTTGAGATTCTGGGGTTTGGAATTTGATTTGGAATGACAGTCCCGAAAACCCGAAAATGCCAAACTTCCGAAATCCTGAAATCCGAAAGTCAAAAAACTCTAAAAATTCAAAACTCGAAATTTCAAAAACTAAAGATACCCTTTTGAAGATGACCCCCAGATCTATCAGGTGGTGAAATTTTGACTTGTTTTGAGAAAGTTAATCCTTTGAAAATTGATTTTGGAGTTTAGCCTGGAAGGTGAAAAATCTGAAATTGGAGAACTTGTAATTTCTAAGTCCAAATTTCTTGAAAGTTCCTTCAAATCTTGTGGAATGACCTCTCGGTCCCACCAAGCGTGCCAAAATTGTTGATGGTGTTTTTTTTTTAAAAGACATCAATGGAGTTCTATTGAGGTGCACAAGGAGTGGTTAACGATTGACCCAGAAAGAGTTGAAGCAATTCGAGTGTTGCCATTGCTAAGTGATAAGAAGGCTCTTCAAGCTTCTTGGGAAGGATCAATTTTGTCCACAGGTTTGTTCCAAAATTTTTCAGCTCTCATAAAGCCAATAACACTGATGTTGAAGAAGAGCATGGAATTTAAGTGGATATCTAAAGGTAAGGAAAGTTTTGAGGCAATAAAAAAGGCTATATCTCAAGCTCCAACTCTCATCAATCTAGACTTTTCCAAGGAATTCATGTTATATGCCTTCGGTGGTGGAGACACAATTTCTGCAATCCTGTTACATCAAACCAAAGAGGGATTAGAAAAACCAGTTGCTTTCTTCAGTCAAGGCTTGGAGGAATACGAAACTAGGTACTCTTTCATTGAAAATCATGTCCTTGCAGTGATCAGGAGCTTAAAGAAATTCAAGCACCTAGTTTCAAATAACAAGATCCAATTATTGGTCTCTCATGTGGGAGTCAAGGACTTCCTTCTAAACAAGGATTTGAATGAGAAACGTGCAGGATGGATCACTCATGTCATGGAATATGACATTGAAATTAAGGTCACTAATTTAGTCCGTGGAAAGGGATTATGTGAACAACTGGCCTCAAGTCAGCAAGTTGAAGTAGGTGATGAAAAAGAGACTATATTGGTATTACAAGATGGACAAGAACAAGAGAATGATGATGTGCCCACTCCTTGTTGGACTCATAATATGATACACTTCCTACAGGTAGGCCTATGCCCTCCAAAATTGAGCAAAGTAAAAAGGAGATACTTCAAATTACAAGCCATTCCATATGTTCTTGTTGATGGTGTTTTGTTTAAAAAAGACATCAATGGAGTTCTATTGAGGTGCATTGGGATAGGTCAAATTGAGATGGTGTTACAAGATTTTCACGATGGATATTCTGGAGGACATTTCTCCCCACGAGTAATAGCTCTCAAGATAATGAAGGTAGGATATTATTGGCCAATAGTGTTCAGTGATTGCTATACATGGATAAGAAAGTGTAAGAAATGTGCACTCTTCACGGGAAAAGAAAGACTAGCAATGCTTCCATTACACCCAATTTTTGTTTACTAACCATTTATGCAATGGGGATTGGACTTCATCAGGGTCATCAACCCAAACTCAAGCCAAGGCCACAAGTGGATTCTCATGGCAACAGACTATTTCACCAAGTGGACCGAAGCAGTAGTGCTCAAAGAAGCAAATGAGTCTAACATACTAGACTTTTATGAAGGAATAGTGACCAGGTTCGGTGTGCCAGCCACTATCATATCAGACAATGCATTGGCATTCATAGGTTCCAAGATTACAGAATGGGCTGTCAAGAATGGAATCTATTTGAGTACCTCTTGAAATTATTACCCACAGGGTAATGGACAGGCAGAGTCCATGAACAAGAATTTGTTAAGGATCATCAGAAGGACTCTAGATGAAAACCAAAGAACATGGCATACCAAGCTAAAATCAGCGTTATGGGCTAACATGATAAGACCAAAGAGGTCTACAGGTAGTTCTCCCTACAAGTTGGTCTATGGGAAAGAGGTAGTACTGACTATATCATTAGAATTGCCAGCATTAGAGCTCATGAAGCAGTTCATGTTTTCTGAGTTTGAACCAATGGAGGCCAGGTATGCAGAGTTGATGGAATTGGAAGAAATAAGAGAACACTCCAGGTCAAACGATTGAGAAGGATCAGGCCTTAGTAAAAAGATGGTTTGATAAGAAGGCAAGAGAAAAGACCTTCCAGGAAGGGGACCTAGTTCTGAAATGGGATGCAGATCAGGCACAACCATGAAGGCATTCCATGTTTGATGCCATTTCGAGTGGCCCCTACATGGTCATGAGATGTAAAAGTAGTAATGCCTTCCAATTGTATACATTGGATGGAGAATAACTCCCGATTCCGGTTAACGAAATCTATCTTAAACATTACTACTAAAAGGAAAAGGTTTACCCTTGTAAATATTAGCCTAGATTTTAATTCCTCTAAGTGTGGATGCACATTGTCTTGTTGTAGTTAGGTTTCAATTTCCCTAAGTGCTTCAGCATAGGTTTTTTTGCTCTTGAGTTGATTTCTATAGTCCAGCGTTCTCTCGAAGAAGGAGTTGCAGTATCAGGCTCGGGATTAGAGATCAAGTTGGTTTCAGGTTATTGCTTCTGACTCCTGCCCAATGGATTGCTAAAAGGCCACTGATCTTCTACCTAGCAGGTAGATGATCCCATTGAGTCACCAAACTGTTGTATATATCTCCACCCCGGGTAAATATAGTCAAGAGAAAAATAATATGGAAATCAAGGAAAATTGAAATCCTTCATTTTGGGTTTTGAAAATGCACTACATGGTCAAAAAACCTAACATTTATTACATCACCAAGCACCTCTAGCGCACATCACAAAGTGTCGACATGCGAATATTCGTGCCCCTAGCACAGGTTGGGGGCGAACAACACAAAGTATCGACATGTAAAAATTCACACCTTGGAATAGGTTGGTGGCGCACAAACATAAAGTGTCGACTATGCAAAAATTGGCACCTTGGCGCATAGGTTGGGGGCACACAACACAAAGTTTTGAAATGTGAAAATTCACGGCCTTGGCATAGGTTGGGGGCGCACAACACAAAGTTTTCGACATGTGAAAATCCGACGCCCAAGGTGCAACTTGAAGGCGCAAAGCACAAAATGTCAACACCACATTTTTAGTGCGTATGGTGCACTTAAGAGTATGTTGACATGAGGATAGTTTTACTAATGCACATCTTCAGGAGGTCGCAACATTTTGAACGTTGACACCCTGAACCTTGACAGAAAGCAAACCTTGACGCAGATATTCAATATGGCTCATAACTTTTCACAGGGATCTTGGATTCACGCAAGGTTGGAATTTTTAGAAAGCTTATAAGGTCATCTATCCAATTACAACTAGATATCTTTAATTAGGTGAGAATAAGTTCTTCAAAAATGCAAACTACAATTCACCATTTTGTGGGTTTGCTAAGGTTCTCACCTACCACCATATATGAGATGAATTAAATGTAACCTAGAGGTAGTTGGGGTAGATTTGGAATTCCTTTCTCTTTTCTCTCTCATTCTTCCTATAAAATTTTAAGGAGGGGATTCTTTCTAAAGGTTTGAGATTCTTGTTTTTCCCCTCCCTTCTTCTCTTTGGCAGGGTGAAAGTTTGTGGAGTTCAAATCCTCCCATCTAAAAATTGTAATGTAACTTTGCCTCTTGGCATTTTGTAGTGTATTGTATCATTCTTTGGAGAACAATAATGCACTTTTGTGGATGATTCTCAACCCTCTCTGTGTTCATTTGCATCCTCCTAATCTTTCATTCCAAATCTGGATATCAGTGCATGATCTTACATTGCATTTTAATGGTTTTTGTTTATTGGTAGGGCATGTGTTTTCTTCATTCCTCGGTGCATCACCTTCATTATTTTAGGTTTATTTTTATGTATCTTCTTACCCTGTCTCCTTGGTAAGTTAAATTAGGTTTTTGAATAAACCCTCTGCAGTTTTATGTGTGCATCTTAATAGAAGAATAGGAACCATCCTTCATCCGTGAGAGTTTTCCCAATTCACACGGTCCCATACTAGGGAAAAGCTCCATGTTATGCAATCACACTAAGAGTCTCAACCCATCGAGTTGCATACATTCAGAGGTGTTATGATTCACCATCAACAGGGAGTATTACAGAAATGAATTTGATTATTACTGTTCTAAGAATGGAATCCGCAAACAAAATATGGTTCCAGGAACTCTCATAGTAGAATGGGGTATCAGAAAGTATGAACAAAACAATAATGGAACGTGCCAGGAACATGAGGTTACATTTAGGACTACCTCTTTCATTTTGGGTAGAAGTGGTGAGCACAACTGTGTACTTGATAAACAGAGGATCCTCAAGTGTCTGGGATGGAGGCATACCTAAGGAGGCTTGGTATTGTAAGAAAGTTGATTATTCATTTCTTAGAGTCTTTGGATGTGAGGTGTTTTTTCATATAGAAAAGGATGGTAGTACCAAGCTAGAGGCTAAACCATAAAAATGTACTTTCATTGGTTACGGTGGTGATAAATTTGGATTTAAATGTTGGAGTATTAAAGACAAGAAAATCATTCGGTATAGGGATGTGGTCTTTAATCAGAAATTCATTTATAAGCAATAGTTATAGGAATAATAGGGAAGAATCCAAGAAAAAAATATTCAGTGGTAGAGGATCTTCCAGATGGGACAATGACCCATGAATCAGTTCAGGAACCTACTCAACAGGAACCCCAAACTCCTACATTTAGGAGGTCTTCTAGGGTAAGAAAAGAACCTGAACATTTTTCTCCTTATCTTTATTATTTATTGCTCACTAATAGTGGAGAGCGAGAGAGCTTTGATGAATCAATGTAGGTAGATGCTAGTAAGAAATGGGAGCAAGCCATGGATGAGGAGCATAAGTCTCTCATGGAGAACTAGACTTGAGATTTGGTGAAGGTACCGGAATGCAAAAGAGTATTGCAGAACAAGTGGGTGTACAAAGTTAAAGACAAAGAAGGAGGAAAGAAAATATATAAGGCCTAGTTGGTGGTAAAGGGGTTTGCTAGATTTTGATGAGATATTTTCTCCTGTAGTAAAAATACAAAGTTAAAGACAAAGAAGGAGGAAAGAAAATATATAAGGCCTGGTTGGTGGTAAAGAGTAGATGTTGTGCAAATTGAAGAAGAGCTTGTGTGGCCTGAAACAAGCTCCACGTCAATGGTATAAGAATTTTGATAGCTTCATCATGGAGAAAGGTTATTGTAGACACAAAATTTGGGTCTTACGACTCCCTGTACCCCATATCTCATCCCGCAACCTAACCCTACCTCACCACCTAAACCTTACACACCTAATGATTTATTAATTACCTTATAATTAATAAATCCACATCTCCAAACCTGCCACCTCACCATGACCTAGCCCTAACCCTAAACTAACCTAATTAAGACCTATGACTTGGTCCATACCCACACCCATGACTCATCACCCCTCACCTGCACTAACACAAACCTAATAATGACTTGACCAAGCCAATAATTGACCCCTCAGGAGAAAAGGAGGGAAAGTTGGTGTTATCACCGAATCACAACACCCCTGGATGTTGATCATATTTCTAGTTTGATCACTCTAAGCATCCAGTGTGATTGGATAACATGGGTACTATCTCCAAGTTGTGGGACTTGCTACTTGAGATAGACCTCCAGAGAAAATTGGTTCTTGCTCCTAAACTACCTGCCACAATCTACTCCAGTGCAGGCAGGATAACTGTTCTAATCTAAATTTCAAAGGCACCAGGGAGAGAGAATGCATAAAAATGAAATCCTACACTAAAACGGTGATACACCAGAAAAAGAGGGTGTGAGAGTAGTCTCCAAATGTGTGAAATACAGAGGCAAAGTGCACACTAGAAGAGGTGATGACAGTTCTCCATAATCTAGAAAAATGCATCCACAACAATATTCCAAGCATACACAATGATAATGGATCCCTGCAAGAACATAATAATAGACACAATATTCTTGTAAAAAGATTAAAGGGGCAAGAAGAATGCAAGAAAACACAGCAGGGGAAGATACATCCACAAACTGATATTTTATTGCTTCATGGTATGCACAGTTCAGTCTATGACAAGATAAGGGTCTGGATCACCATGCAAGGAGTCCACTACAAGGGCTTGCAACACACTGGCTTCACAAAGCAATTTTGGCAGAGCTTTGCTACCCAAAAACTCTCTTTTTTATGAGCCCAACACTCCAATTTATAGAAAAATGAGAAGAAAAAGAGAAGGGAAAATGGAAAACCCGAAATCTATCCTTCAACCACTTGTAAGAGGCATTAAATTGAGTGAAATGATTTTATATTACTTGCAAAAGGCTCCCCATACTGTCCCATGTGCTGCATCAGAGAAAGAAGGATGACCATGCCTCTTAATTGCACTCCCAGCTACCAAATAAAACACTGTTCTGAATCCGGCCACGTTTTCTTAAAAATATCAATAAATTTATCATCAAATCTAGAATTTATTGATTTCTGTGCATCGGGCTCGGAACAACGATTCCAATGGTACCAATTTTGTGCAATTTCGTTGAGAAATGCAAAAGTTATGGCCTTCTGAGTGCGGGCAGCTATTTTGGGCCTGGCAGGCGTTTTCTGTCATTTGACAGGAATGAGCACTAACTGACTGGAGCCGAATATTTTTCCTTTATTTAAATATATCTACCCTCATTAAAAAAAATTTTGGCGTAGAGGACATCGTGCTTGTTCCAGAAAGTCTAATTTTGTGAAAATCGGAGCTCGGAGTCAAAAGTTATGGCCGTTTGAAGTTCCACGGGTCAAACGTTGACTTTTCTTCTCTGCCTTTGGCCGCTTCGGCTTTTCGCATCCCAAGCGTCCCTTTGTCCCACTTGGCATAGTGCTGAAACTTCCCGTTTCGGTCGAACCGGCCGGTTCGCGTACTCTTGTCCCGTGCGTCCTAGACTGTTTCGGGGACTAGGACTTAGCCATTTTTCATGATTTTTTTTAGCCCGAGCCTATTTTTTGCAATTTTTTCACCTTTCTTCAGAGTTTTCTCTCTCCTTCTTAGACAGGGGAGTTAGAAAAAATCTGAGGGGACCCTAGAAACATGACTTTTGGCCTTGACTTGTGGCGTAGAGGACACCGTGCTCGTTCCAGAAAGTCCAATTTTGTGAAAATCGGAGCTTGGAGTCAAAAGTTATGGCCGTTTGAAGTTCCACGGGCCAAACGTTGACTTTTCTTCTTCTCCTTCGGCCGCTTCGGCTTTTCGGGTCCCACGCGTCCCTTTGTCCTGAATGTCCCAGTGTTGCGCGGGACAAATTCTTCCGAACCGCCCGAAATGGGCTTCCATGTCCCTTTTCTGCCGGTGACACATGTCGCATTTCCATTCACTTTCAGATTTTTCAGCTATCCGCGTCACGCGTGTCCCTTTGTCCCAAATGTCCCAAATGCTGAAGTTCCCTGTTTCGGCCGAACCGGCCGGTTCGCGTCCTTTCGTCCCGCTTGTCCCGGACTCTCTGGGACAAATTCTCCCGATTCGCCCAGTTCGGCCGGTTCGCGCCCTTTTGTCCCAACTATCCCGGTACGAAAGTTCTCATTTCAGCCGATTTGGCCGGTTCGCGTACTTCGCGTACCTTCAGCCCAAATGTTCCGGGCTGCCTGTTTCAACAGGTCCCTATTCGATTGGCGTCGATTACGTAACCACCATCAGTTCCCTGTAAATCCCCTCCCTCAACCAAAAAAAAGAGGAGGAAATTCATTTTGTGAGATCCGGAATTCATTAAAAATAGCCACTTTCACCTAAAAGACAACGGTCCCTATTCGAACGGTGTCAGTTATGTAACCGCCATTGGTTCCTTGTAAATCCCATCCCTCAACCAAAAAAAAGGAGGAGGAAATTCATTTTACGAGATCCGGAATTCATTTGGCAGGAGAGAGAGAATTGAAAAAAGGGTAGAAGATGTTGCAGAGAAGAGGATCGAGCCCAAGACTGTAACTGAGCAACTAGATCGCTGTCACACTCGTCCAAGCATCGGGAGAGTCAGAGGATAGCTTCATCAGCTCACTTTCGATGGTTGGATCATCCCACCTGAGCTTTACCTTCTTCACCACATTCCTTGGACCTGTATCCTCGTCAGAAATAAGTAAGCAATATCTTGTATGCTGCTAGGCTCCATTTCATGAACTTTTGATTGATAGTAATTATAAGCACACCCCTGGATCTAATAGCCGGCAGCACCCAACACCTACCCTTCATTCATCCATCCTTATACTGCCTAGATGATAGCTTTCTCACTCTCTGAATCTTCTCTATCACCCTACTACTCCCCTAAACCATTTACCAACCTTCCAAACCTCATAACCACCTTACACCAACCTCCATTAAAAAAAATCCCTAAATCACTGCCCCTACCGATCTCAGTTATTCTCTACCGGTACCAGTTTTGGTAACCACAATCAGTTATTCTGTGACCGCCATCGGTCACTGTGACTTAAACCAAAACTAGCCTTTTACCTATTCACCTCAAAACAACCTCAGATTTAGTCTAGTATATCCCTGTAACTTGATCTGAGCATGTCAATAACCAGTGACCAAACAAACAGTATGACATTCTATTATTAATAGTTTAGGCTCTATTGCTTTTAGTAACGAGATACCTAAATCGTGAGTTCGCAATAGCTTCTTTATTATCATTTGCATCAATTTGTATTAAAAGGGAACTGACCACCTTCGAAAGGAAGTCTAATATTTCCTAGGCCCAAGACAGTTCACTCACTTATTGTCTAACTAAAATCTGGTGGTCTTGCATTCTTATTTACATCTAGTCCTTCCTAGACAAAAAGGAGCTCTTCACAATCGATCTGATCTCTCTACGGTACGTGCACACCTTCCCAACACTCAACAGGTATTCCTCCTATCCCTAACCCTTATTTGTTTCTCAAGAGAATGAAAGGATAGAAGAAACTCTATTCCGGAAGGAAATTCTATGTGAAATAGTTATATCAGATGTCATTTTGACCATTGCGTGTATACAAAGAAATTTGAGGATGGAAGTTATATTATCCTGTGTTTGTATGTGAATGACATGTTGGTTGTAGGTAAAAATATTTAGGAAATAAAAGTACTCAAGAAACAGCTAAGTGAATCCTTTGATATGAAGGATTTGGGGGCTGCCAGAAAAATCCTTGGTATGATGATAACTAGGGATAGGAAGGAACGAAAGCTTATTTTATCTCAGGAAGAGTACATTAAGTAGTTATTAGATAGGTTTAATATGCAGGATGCTAAACCGGTTGGGACTCCTTTGGCAGGCCAGTTTAAGTTATCAAAGGAGCAGTGTCCCAAGACAGAGCAGGAAAGAGACCAGATGCCAGATGTCCAAGGTACCTTACTCAATAGTAGTTGGTAGTTTTATGTATTCTATGGTGTGCACTAGGATTGATATTACCCATGCAGTGGGAGCTGTGAGTAGATTTATGAGTTATCTAGGTAAAGAGCATTGGCAAGTAGTAAATTGGATCCTTTGGTATTTGAGAGGGACCATGGGGACAATTTTATGCTATAGTGGATCAGACACCACTTTACGTGGTTATGTAGACAACATAAGGAGCATGAAATGTTATATTTACATAGTAGGTAGGATAGCAGTAAGCTAGATTTCACAACTATAGAAGCTGGCACTTCATTGGGCTTTGTCAAGCATGGAGGCTCAGTATGTAAAGTGGATCATTTGCCATTTGAGAGGTACCATGGGGACAAAGAGATGCTATAGTGGATTAGACAACACTTTGCTTGAGTGAGTTATGTAGAAAGCATAAGCAGGAGGAATGATAAGGTTATGCATTAGTGATAGTCAGAGTGCTATACACAGTAGCTGGATAGCAGTAAGCTGGATCCTTTCACACTCCTAGGATGAAGCATATACAGCTTTGTCAAGCATATCAGGCTTCAGTATGTTGCTGCCACAACTTCGGTAAGCAAAGAGATGATTTGGTTACAACAGTTGCTTGATGAGTTGGGGCATAAGCAGGAGTCAGAATCCTATAGACATGCATGAGTAAGGTGGTCACAAGTGCTATACACCTAAAGCTAAGTTCATCTTTGGTCTGGCCTTTGCAGACTGACAGTGAAGGGTTGAGAAGCATGCTACAGTTGAGAATATCACTCTCCATAGTGGGACAACTGTTATGTTTGTCGGAGGAAGATGAGTTTCATGTTAGAGATGATGCATACAAGTCAGAATTCTATAGACATGATGAGTACAGGTCGGGTATTTTTACAAGGGATAAAATAAAGTCTATGCTCATCGATTAGTGGGCCTCAAGGGGGTGACATGTGAAGATGAGGGTTGAGAAGCTTGCTCAGTGGAAATCAATCTCCAAGTGGGAGATTGTTATGTTTGTGGTTAAAGCCCCTGAAGCAAATTTTCATAGTTAGAGTTTTGTGCTACACCCATTCTATAATGGTTACACTCATTATGGGCTATTTTTACGGCCCATGCTTTTTCGATACCCATTTTTTTGCTCACCGATTGTTAGTGGGTCAAGGGGGTTCATGGGTAAAGCCCCTGAAGCAAATTTTCATAGGTGTTTTATTAACCCATGGGTAATGGGTAACCATTATGGGCTGTTTTTTGGGCCCATGCTTTTTCGATACCCATTTTTTTGATACCGGCGATTTTTTGCCCATGGTTTTGAGACCCATGGTTTTTTCCCATGGTTTTGATACCCATGGTTTTTTATCAAACTACTCAAGCAATTGTCTATTTATATGGTCTTATGCATATGATACAAAAAACATCAAATGTATTGTAGACGTGTTTAGAATTCAGGTGTGAATTCTGTAGAGTTTGTTGAGCATAACTCCAAATGGATCTGGGTATTGTATTGAGAGAGTGGAGGCTTGTAATAAAATTTGAGCAAGTGATTCTTGGTGGACGTATCCCAAATTGGGTGAACCACATTAAATATTGTCTCTCTGTGTTGTGTTATTTATTCTACACTTTTATTTGAGATCTGTAATATTTTCTGCATATTAGTTTCTACTATTGTGATTCTGTAAGGGATTATTCTACATATTTTATCTCTTATTTCCTAACAGATTGGGCTCTTATGTGGATGAACTCTCAAGAAGACTTTATCACCCACTGAGAATTGATGATCAGTCCTCTTGGTGTCTGCGTACACCTTCTGACACATTTTGGCCTGCTCAAGATGTTGTCTAATCAGAACAACCTACTACTCTAAGTCTATAGGTAAGATACTCGAAGAGTAATCATGTCATCTAGCCTATCCCAACACAGAGGTATCTTGCAAGGTTGAGTATAAAAATCCTAGTAGGGGGCCATGCCAATGGAACTGTGACAACTATTGTTGTAAAACAACTCGCTTAAATGTAGATAATCTTCCCACTTCTTCTGTTGGTCCATCACGTACATCCTCAACATGTCCTCTATTACTTGATTAACCCTATTTGTCTATCCATTTGTTTCTTGATGGTATGCAGAGATGAAATTAATATGTGTACCCAAATCAGTCTGAAAGGAAGTCTAGAAAACTGATGTGTAAATGGTATCCCTATAAGTGATGATGGTCTTCGGAATCGCATGCAATCTAATAGTGTCCTTTATAAATACTTTGGTGATGGCATGCGCATTATAGGTGACCTTGGTTTTCTAGAAATGTGCAACCTTAGTCAACTTATCCACGGTGACCAGAATGGAATCACAATGATAAGAAGACATAGGGAGTCCTACTATGAAATCCAAGGATATCACATCCCATTTCCACTTGGTAATATCATGAAGATGTAAGAGTCATGTGGGATGAGAATGCTCTGCCTTGACCCTTTCGCACTCAAGGAAATGTGAAACAAAATATGCTATGTCCCATTGAATACCAGGCCAATAAAATAATTCCTTGAGATCAACATGCATTTACTTCAGTCCTAGATGTATTGGATATGGAGCTTGATGAGTGTTTGTAAGGATGAAGCTACGCAGATCACCTATATTAGGCACATAGATGCACCTATGGAACAAAAGTAAACCATCTGCCTCTAAAATGGACCCTAAATATCTTCCCTCTAATGAACCATGTGACTCCAACATCTTTCTAGCACCCTCATAAGACTTGTCCGCTAGAAGATGCTGAAGAATCTTTCTTCTCAAGTTTGACTGCAGTGTTAATGATGCAAGCACATGTCATCACCTACTAAGTGCATCTGCAACGACATTTTCCTTTCTTTTGATATATTGCACCTCTATTTTGTAATCACATAGGAACTCTATCCAACACCGCTGATGATCATTGAGGTTCAGTTGTGAGAAGATATGCTACAAGCTATGATGATTTGTCCTAAAAATGAAAGGCCTACCCAAAATGAAATGACACCAACACACAAGAGCATGAACAACTACTACAAGATCTAAGTCATGAGTAGGATAGTTAAGCTCATAATCTTTGAGCTTATCTGACTCAAAGGCAATAACCTGATGCTCCTGTAGAAGAAATGCTCCTAAACCCTCTAGTGATGCATCAGTACAAATTACAAAATAATTTGTAGGGTCTGGAATTGCTAATATAGGCACTGTGGTAAACCATTCCTTAAGAAAATGGAAGGCCTACTCAGACTTCTCTGACCAATCAAACTTATTCCCCTTTCTCTAAAGGGAAGTAATAGGGTGAGCAATCTTGGAAAAGTTTTACACAAATCTACAGTAATATCCTGCGAAACCCATGAAACTCCTCACCTCAGTAACCGATATGGGGGTTGGCCAATCAATAATAACATGTATCTTAGAGGGATCTATTGAGATATCCTCACCTAATATGATGTGTCCCAAGTACTGGATCTTTATCTAGAAGAAGTTGCATGTTTCCAAGTTCCCAAACAACTTCCTCTCTCTCAAATGATGTAGTACCTGTCTCAAATGCTCCTCATGTTCCTCCTCAAAATGATAATAAATCAATATATAAAGGTCCTGAATACTCCATTCATGAGACTCATGAAGACAACTGAAGATTTGGTCAATCCAAAAGGAACAACTATGAACTCATAATGCAAATAACATTTACGGAAAGTTGTTTATTGAATCTCTGCATCTGATATGTGCAACTGATGATAACCTGACTTGAGATTGATTTTGGATAACATTATCACTCCCTGCATCTAATCAAACAAGTCATTAATCCTAGGGAGTGGATAACGGTTCTTTATTGTGACTTTTTTGAGCTGCATAAAGTCTACAAAAATCCTAAGATAACTATGCTTCTTCTTCAAATATATGATTGACGCTCCCCAAGGAGATACACTAGGGCGAATGAGACCTTACACCAACAAATCCTCTAACTTTATCATGAGCTCATAAAGCTCTAGAGTCATAATATAATAGGGTGATCTAGAAACTGGTGTTGATCCTGACAGTAAATCAATGGTGAAATCTACCTCTCTACGGGTTGGTAACCTTGGAAGCTTCCCAGGAAACACATCTGCATACTCCCTCAAAACTGCATGATCACTTAAGGTTGAATTCTCTAGAGTGCTCTTTGATTGATCACTAATGGTGATAGAAAATAACTGAAAACCTTTACACAAGCTCGAATTGAGTTGCTTATCCAAGATCATGCACAAGGAGATATGCCTCTACATCTTTGAAATTACAACTCCACTCCCAAGATCATCCTGACACTCAATGACCTTATTCTTGCAATCCACCTTGGCCCGATGAGCCTCAAGCAAATCCATACCTAAAATAACCTGATAGGATCCTAAATGAATAAATCAGAGGTCAAGTGTAGTGGATAAGACCCCCAAATCAAGTACGCAACTCTCCACATACAAGTCCACGACAAGTTTAGCCCTAGAGGCCAACTCAACATGCTAACTTTCTAGCTTCCTAGCCCACATTCGTCCACTACAGAAGGAGATATAAAATAATCTAAAGCACATGAATCAAAGATTATTGAGGCATAAATACTCCTGATATTAATTGTTGTCCTAATAATTATGGCCTGATGCTCGGCCCGACAATTGTCAACTACTGTATATACACGACGGGCACTTCCTACATCACCCATTATCTACTTGGATATAGGATCTCTCTGTATATCTGTGGTTGTAGGTTTGTGCAAACACCTACACACATAGTGATCAGTGGACCCAAAAATAAAACATCCTCCTGTACCCCTCTGGGATGGGGTCCGTCATGTACTCTTGTGAACTGATCCTATTTTCCCAACCCTAGCGCACTGCTCCGTGCGAGCTGGTTGTGCCTAATGAGTACCCTGTCTCCTATCCTTGGCTCCACAAAAACATCCTCTAGTAGCACCTCTTTGAAAGCTTTGAGTCTCTCTATCTCTCTGCTACTGGTGGCCTTGATGTTGTATTTTTTGTTGTGGATGCGGTGGAGCTCTTGACACTACTAGAGGAGGCCAGAATCCTCCTTTAGGGGGTGGTGTTGTACCCTGTGACCTCTGACTCTGAAAGGCTTGTATCTTCTCCTGAAATTTTCTCTTGTTCCTATCTCGGTATTTTTGTGCCTTGGCCCTATTTTCCTCAAATAAATAGGCATTCTCAATGGTATTCTCAAGTGTAGGAGGAGATAACAACCTAACTGCTACTACTATGTCTTCATTCAGGCCCCGAATAAACCTGTTTACCTATAATTTTTCATCTTGCAGGTAGTCCACATACTGCTAAAGATCCATGAACCTAGTCTCATATTGTGCTTGTGTGCAAGATCCCTCTCGCAAGTTATGAAACTCATCAATCCTCATTTGAACAAAATGCTCTGACATAGAACGAGCCCTAAAATTCTCCTCAAATAACTCCTAGGTCAATGTATCTTGAGTCAAATGGAGCTTCCACTCATCATTCCTCCACCAAACACCTGTTACATCCAAAGGAGGTGTATGGCAAACTTGGATTTGGCATTTCTCTCATAAGTGTGTAATATAAAGCAGCTATCAAGTCTAAGGAACCATGACTCGGCCCCAAATCCATCCGTAGAGCCGATGTACGTAGATGGTTGTAAATGAAGAAGATCTCTAATCACACTGCCTGTGTCACAATCCTAGCACCGCAGTCTAATAGGTGAATGGGGTTACCTATCCCCAAATGGTCCCTCGAAGTTGTGTGAATGGCTGTGAAGATGAGAGGAAACCCTCTCATGGTGAATGGAAGTGCTACACAACCTCTCACACCTAGGAGTATCGTGCTCCAGTAGCTTCGAGTGTGCATCCTTTCCTAACGAATCCTCATCTCCTGACTGGACGTCCTCCTCTCTTGCCTCCTGTGGTGGTGGAAGGCATTGTTGCACAACACCTATCAATTGCTACAGAGCCTCTAAGATATGAGTTCCGAACTAGGTGCCTGCATCTCAAGCGTAGGTGAACTACATCCCAAGTCCCTAACTGATTGACGTCTCACGGGTGCCATCCTATGTACGAGGTAATAAAATGGATTATTAAATCATAAATTAATGCAGAAACATTTTAATTATTTTTGTTAATGTTATTCAAATATTATTAACTAATTAATTATTTACCCTGAGCATCTGTATGTGCAAACCATCGCTCTAATACCAAATGTAGTGCCCCTAGCTCAGGACACTAAATATTTTGCCAAAAGGTAACTAAAAATTTGGGTAATTGTTTTTTTAAAAGGTGAACAATTAACACTCATGCTTTTCTTAATTGATTCCTTCTAATTAATTAATTTATATTCATTTGATTTACCCTATCTATTAATCACAAATCCAATTACCAACTTTAATTATTTATTTCTATTAAAAGTTTACTAGGGTCACAATTAATAAGTCTACAGCCCTTTTAGTTTAATTAGATCTCCCCCTTTTATTAATTTTCCCACACATCCCCTTTTATTTTATTTCTCATTCCCATTAAATTCCCATGACTAAAAATGTGTAGGGTTTACTGTGAGCCCTAGGATTGAGAAAATCTTGGCCATAGATCTTCAACTTGCCCTAAAGTTGACCTAGCTCCACTTAATGTTTTACTTTTCTTTCTTTTCCTCTTCTCATTTGTTTTATTTTGTCATTTGCATGTGCAGGTTGTGGAGAAGCTAAGGAAGAGATGGATTCATGGAGTTTTTCTTTTGATGAAAAGAATATCATTATTGTTATATTATTATTATTGTTTTTGTTTTTGTTTTCTTCCATAACCAAGATCTCCTCAGATTGGGTGTATCTTTTATACCCACATTATTATATATATATATTTTTATATAGAGGAAAATCTACCTGAAGTTGTGTGTGTGTGTTCATATATTACCAAACATTATAAAACTGATTTTAGAAAACCAAAACGATACAGAAACTGCAATGATTTTTTTTTCAACGTGGCGGATTGAGTGGTGCCATGGTTTTTGGTGGATTGGGGTGATGGATCCGTAGTGGAGTGGTGTGGAGTGGATGCGTGGAGGATGGGAAAGGAGTTGGGTGTAAGGGGTTTGAAGTGGGGAGTGGGCTACATGGAGAATGGAGTTGCATGGACTGTGTAGTGGGGAAGGGCGGTGGTAAGGGTGCACAGGGTTGGGAGGAGTTTGACCCTCCCCACATTTCATTTTTTCTTTGTTTAAAAACTTAAACCAAAATACTTTCCACTATAAATTTTATTCTGGTAATTTCTCGTTCTTTATTTAATTTATATATATATTACTTCATAGTTATTATTATTTGGTATTTAATATTATATTATATATATATATATATATAATATAATAATATATATATTAAATAATGAATATCTTTGTAAGAACATTGTATAGTTATATTTGAAACTATAACTATAAGAAATATATTTAAATTATATATTTATATCATATGTGTTGAGGATAAAATTGTTCAATTTGTAAAATAATGGATTATTATATTTTATTTTTTACAAACGTATGAAACTTAATGGTCTGCAATATGTGTATACTAAAATGGTTCACTCATTTATGAGATAAAAGAGAAGAATGTAGCAACATAGTTCATTTAGGAGAGAGGCTTGAAATTTGTTTAAAAATTCGTAAGGGAGAAAGCTAAGTTCACATTTAAAGTTACTAATAAGATAAATTCTTAAACTTCACATGGAAAGGAAAAAATAAATAAATTCCATTCTATTCGATAATGTTACCTTACAATTTACAAGAAAGAGATATATTGCAAGAAAGAGAGTATTTCCATTTGATGATTAATACTAAAAATCCATGTTACACTATATTTCCTTTCAAATGCAATACTAAATAATTACTGCAGATTTCTACAAGAGAGAGATCCAACAAGGAATAAATCACATTTTCTTTTGAAACATTTACCATACTAACAAGGATATAAAAATAGCATTGTCGTATTATTGTTTTTTTTCTAAAATAACATATAACAATCAACTCATTTATTTGCAAAGGAGAAACTCCAACCTTCAAACAAGATCTTAACAAGAGTAACTCTCAACCAATTTCTTTCATTCCATTACAAAGTTTAAGACTTTTACAACATCTATCATACAAGAAAAGTTTACATTTCCATGGAGGTTAAGCTCACAATTACTATACTTCAAACATACTTAGACCACTCAAAGGAAAGCATAAAGAGGCTTCATTTCAAGATTGAAAGAGAGTTTACCCAGAAAAATGAAAAAACTAGTTTACAAGCACTCTGAAATAACAAAATGGGAACTTTACAAGACAAGGAAAACCTACCCCATAGCCATATCCAATAAGTTTACAATGTGAGTAATATTTACAAAAAATGAAGAAAGCAATGAGAAGACAAAATGAAAAGAGACTTCATGACGAGACCTAAACTCATTGTACTAAGTCTCCATGGGGTCTTTAGTTCGAAAAAGGATTGATTTTTTTTTAAAAAGATCTAAGGTTCGAAAAAGGATTGATTTTTTTTTTAAATATCTAAGGCCAATGAAAATTATAAAAATTGGCCAAAATAGGGCACCGAGCTAGAAAACAGCTCGGTAAGCCAACATGATTGCCAGTAAAATTGACTCGGTGGAGCTCTTTGGAGAGGTCAGCAAGCTAATGGATCGAGCTCACCGGAGGCCAACTCATCCGAGTGGGGTATGGACGATGTTATGCGGGGCCGCATGCTTGAGGTTAGGCTATGGCTATGTGAGATGGCAAGCTCAACATCGAGCTCAAGTGTTCGAGCTAGACTGGGAGGTGAATGGTCGGGGCCATGCAAGAGAGCTCACCGAGTAGCTCACTAAGATAATGAACGAGCTGAGTCATAGGTGATAAGTATTAAATGGATATGGGGCCAACTCAGGTCAGAGACTCAAATGCTCCCTTAACGTGGAATTATCAAGATCACATAGTTTGCTGAGGCACGATTACATAGGTGAGAAGGCCGAGTCTGCCGGAATGGAGATAGAGTGATCTAAAATGGGCTCGGTGGGTTGGCTTAAATGTAAAATGGTAGGGTACTAAGTGTCACGACAAAGCTTGTAGGACCTGACAGAGTCAAAAGCCAAGCCGACTTGGTGGTGTAATGGACGTAGAAGTTTACAACTAGGGGGCGAACTTGGCAGATTAAAATTACAGGAAACATGGAACTTAGGGAATCATCGTAGGATAAAATGGTGAAGTTTTATAAGTGGAGGGAGTGCTTGCACAAGACAGTAAACTACGTTCCTAAAATCCAACCTTTGAATTTTTGATTTCAGAACTTTGGCAAATTGGAAGTGTCAGTGAGTCAACTGGGTGAACAGTACTTCCAAGATGGAGGCCCAAACTCCAAATTTAAGAGGTCAACACATGCGTCAGATTCAATGGTAATGTTTGCATTAGAGTTCAGGGGTAGGTAGTTTCAGAGATGGAGAGCTAAAAAGCCCGAATATCTCAGAGTCTGAAGTTCAAATTTTGAACTTCAGAGTTTTCAGAGGTCGGAGGTTTCACGAGATTTAGTGAATAGTGTCATCTCAGCGAGGGGGGAGCATCCGAATTTGAAGTCTAAAATGGACTCAGTCAATGTTCGGTTAGGGTGACTCCCGAAGCACTTAGCGGTTTGGTCGAGGCGGTGGAAAAGAGGACCAATGCAAAGCGGGGGAGCAGTTTTAACGTGTGACAAACAATGAACTCAAAGACTGGGAAAGTTGGCCGAGTCATCCAAACAAAACTCAATAGGGTTCCCAACCAATCCATGCGAGGTATCAAGGAAAGAGTCGAGGGGCTTGGCGAGGAAATTAATAGCTCACTTAGAGCTCACTAGGTAAATGGAGTTTGGAGCGAGGTAATTTAGGAGCCCGTCATGAATGAATCAATCAAGGGCAAGTGGAACTATTTTCTAGATTAATTAGAAGTCCAAAATGTAAACTAGAAATGAGCTTGATGAATAGCTCACAAAGCAGCTAGGAGACCTCCTCGGTGAGCTACTCGCCAATGGAATGCAACGTGGCGAAAGTGGTTTAAAACACCCGTTTACTCAAAATGACATAAATAGAGCGTTGTATACCCATTTTGCAAAAACTCAAAGTAGATAGAATTGTGAGGAAAATATATACAATACAAAACAATCAAAATTGGATTTTGGGGGAATATGAACCTCTGAATTACAGAGATTCTTCCAGTCATGAACAGTTCTCGGGTAAGGGGGGAGGCCATTTTTGAGGTAGGGACACCCATTTTCTTCACCTAGGGAAATGTACATAAGACATGGGCAACATCAAGGGACCCCATATCATGATGTAAGGAGGCATGGTGCCCCATAATGCTTACAAATCTCAATTTATTCTCATCTTTCTTGAATTTCTTCCTATAAATTTAAAGGGGAGGCAATATTACAAGGAGTTAGACATTTCTTCCTCCCCATGCTCCCCTCTTCTCCACTGTTGGACTATTGTGAATTTTGGGTCTTCAATCCTTCACTCTAAAAAATGTAATGATAATCTTGCCTCTCCCTATATGTGATGTACTCTGCATATTTTATGGAGCAATACAACTATGTTTGTGTTAATATTTCTAGCATTTCATGGTTTTATTATTTTATCTTGCCTCTCATTATCAATCAAGTTTTTTGTGCACATTCTTGTTTCATTGTAGGATTAAGTAGTTGTTTTGTTTATCCAAATGGTGTAATGCATGTGTTGTGGTATGTGGTGCACGTCCACCCTCTCCAAATTCATCATTCTCCATTTGCAAGTTGGGAAGATTGTCTAACATACTTTTCTCTTGGTGCTATCACCCATTATTTTAGGATTTACCTATTTTAATTCTCTCTCTCTCTATCTCTCTCTGTCTCTGTCTCCTTGTCTTCTTGGAAGTGTTAGGATTTATTTACTTAGGTTTATTTATTGCATTATGAGTAGTCATAGTATTACAATTAAGAAGAGGAAGTCGGCCTTCTCTGGAGGTCCATCTCAAGTTCACAAGTCCCACAGCATGAGAGATGGTACCCATGTTACCCAATCACACTAAATTCCTCAGTCACATGCTAGCAATTTAGGGGGTGTTTTGATTCATTGATAAAAATTTCTATTCATATGATGATAAATAATATTGCTAATTCAAAATCTATAGCTCAATATTTTAGTATTAAAACTCCCTTCCAATACAAGTTTTGAGATATAAAATATCCCTTATATTATTCTATATCCAAAGTACCCATTTTTTGTATGACATATTTTATACTTGTTTTCATTTCCACCTTTTCAATGTTGGATTCAATATCTTACAGTTTCAAAGAACTTTATTAGATTGACACTTAAAACTTTGATGAAATTCACATTGGACATGAAAAGTACAAAATTTTCGTATGTGTATTTTGATGCGATCTCTTCTCATTTAATTTAAATATATATTTATCATAAAAATCAAACTTTGCATAGTAATGCAAAGGATCATGTGTGGTTGCATTCATGTCAATAATATTTATTAACCTTGATAATATCCAATTTCCTAAAAATTAAAGCAAATGGGAACATGTATATCTTAGTAATGATTCTATAAAGGATGTACCCATTGTGGAGAGCAAGGAAACTTTTAGTGGCGAATATTTGTTAATTCAAAAATATTCCAGTTTTTTAAAATTGAAATTTGTAAATTTTTAGGGTACCAGTTAGTACTGGTTTGCCAAAAATTTCTGGGTGTAACTCAATTTTAGGGGTCAATTCACCATTCCCATGAAATAGGAATTAAAAGAATTCTCATGAATGCAGTTACTATATAACATTTGTTTATGCTACCGGCCAAAAACATACTATATGTTGTCTGTTGGTAACATAAAATATAATATAAGCCAATAGCATTTTCTATGCTACCAACCAACAACATATATTATGTTTTCGGTCAGTATCATAAACTATGCTACCGACTGGTAGAATATAAAAAGCTACCATCTAGTAGCCTTAAATAATGATTTCTTGATATTTGAATTCGTGCAAAAGATAATTTTCACATATTCGCCAAATATTTTCTAAGCATTTTGTTCAAAGAGACCCTTAAACTTTTCCCTAATTGAGATTTATCTAGTGTGATTACTTTATTATAACATGTTTCTTCTCTAAAAAACATGTTACTAATTTGAATAAAAACACAATTAAAATGATGTTAGTTTATGGATTCTTCATTTACCCCATGAATATTCAACACACACACACACACACACACACACACACACACACACACACACACACACACACACACACACACACACACACACACACAATCACACATGCATGCATGCACACACGCACACACACATACACACACATTTTAATATTGAACTTACCCCTAATATATATTTATAAACCTTTTGTTAGTGCAGAATCAAAACACCCTCGAATGTCATGAGTCTGAAATGGGGCATCTTCCATGATTGCACAACATTGGACCATCTCTCAAGCTGTGGGACTTGTAAAAATTGTAATGGACTTCCGAAGAAAGTCGGTTCTTGCTTCCTAATATACCTGCCACAAGCTACTCCAGTGCAAGCATAATCTATTTTAATCCTAATCTAACCATTCCAAGGAGACAAGGAGAGAAAAAGGGTGAGATAGAACCTACTCTAAGTGGTGATACACTTGAAAAACAAGTGGCTGATCATAGATCTGGCCGCCTGAAGTGAAGAGAGGTGAGCAGAGGAGAGGGTGGATGAGATGCACCACATACCAAAGATAGATTCACATAGAACACCACTCTAAGACCCATTAAACACAGCTTCTAGAACCTGCAATAAACATTAGAGTATGCACAGTATACCTTGCAACACTGAGATGCGAGAAGAGACAATAAAATGAGAAAAGGAAGGATAGATGCATCACAAAACTGATTTTATTGCTTCAAAAATTCACACACTACATCAGTAGTGGGAAAGAGGCAAGAGAATGCCATTACAGAGCCATGAAAGGAGGCGTAGACTCTGCATTCTACCCTAAAGAAGAAAAAGAAAGGGGGCAGAAGGAAACAATGACCAACCCCTTTGAATATGACCCTCCATTACAATATATAGGAAGAATAAGAGAGAGAGGAGGGAAGAATTCGAAATCTACTCCAACCACTCCTAGGAGAATATCGAATTCACCTAAAGGATCAACAACCAACCATCAATTCCCCCTACAAATCTAACCACAATCTGTTAATCATGGATCCCCATGTCTATTGGTGTGTTAAAAAAGGAAGAATGATAGATCAAATCAGATATGATCTGGTTGTTAGAGCAATCGAATTACATATTAATGGTCTGAAAGATGTTTTCTCACTTTTACCTACTAATTCCCACTAAAAATAATATTTTATGTTTCCATGGCATGGAAGAGGTCGATACCTTTCCAATGGGTCCTTTCCCGCTCAAAACTGAGCTTTCAGTCAAAAGATATGGCCGTATGAAGGTTTAGGGTCGCGGGCTCACAATATTCAAAAGAGTCTGTTCGTACCGGGTCCACGTGGCAGCCTCACACATCTTGAAGATTCAGCTCCTTCCGTTCACTCTTGAAATCATGCTGGAATGACACATGGTGGCTTTTACATGCTCCTCACTTGAAACTACGCCATTATGCGAAAAGTACAAAAGGTTTCAAAGTCCCCTGTAGACCTGCCAACCCTCATTTAGACTTGGGAAAAATTTCCTCCTTGGCCCCACAGACTTGGTTTTGGAAAAAAGTCATCCTGAAGCCCGTTGATCCGCATTTTCCTATTTTTGGCAAAAGACATCTTTGGGCCCGCCGCCCCTCTTTTTCCACTTCACAAAAAGTAATTATTCTCGGCCCCATTGGCCAACAATTATATTTTTGTCTTTTTGCGAAAAGGGAAAAATGTCAAAATGTCTCCCATTGCCCTACCGGTCCGCAATTTCCATAGGAAAAAAATTGTTCCTTGGGCTTGCCGACCTACTTTAGGAAAAAAATTCCTCTAAGGTCTGCTTTTGGGAAAATGGTGTCAGTTGACCCAAAATAAGTGTGAGCTTATTTTGGTCAACAATTTGGCAACTCATGGGGATAACCTGCCTACTAGGTGAAAAGATCAGTGGCCTTGAAGCATCCATTGGGCATGGAGTCTACCTGGTAAACAAAAATCTGATCCCTGAGCCACCTCAAAATTGCTAGAACTGGAGCTGACCCTGAACTCGCCCCGTTGTTCGCACTCTCAGTTTTTCAAGAAAATAATATTTTCCTGGGGCTTTTACCTATTCTAGGAATGGATTGTAGGCACACTGAAATCCATAGTGATACAACCTTGGAGCAATGAAACACCACGACACACTATGTACAAAACTAAAAATCATACATGCTCCAAGTGGAACATGCAGAGTGTGCAAAAGACTTCTTCTACTGAAAAAAAACCTACTCCTACTCCTACACTAACCCTAACAAAGAAAATCTAAACAAATCCTGCCACAGGTAGGGAGAAATATCTTCCCTTCCTCAAAAGGGGAAACCATGTAAATGATTTTTCACTAAATATGGCTTCTTGGATGAGTGAAAAATTGACCTTAAGCTGGTCCTCCACCCAAATCATCAAGGTATCAAAATCAATCAAAAATAAATCCTCAATCTCATTTGCATTAGACTCCTAGACATGTTGATGGTGACCCTTGGTACTTAGGAGCTCATCCTCATGCCCTGAAGTGAGCATGACTGGTTGTGGCTTCTCTCTTGGCTCCAATGAAGCCAAATACCTGATTGGGCAAGGTTTGGTACTTTGAATTTTCCCATTACTCTGAACTTCAACTCCAAGAATGGGGTTTTCTTGCTGACTTTTGTGGGTGGATGGTGTGAGAGGGATGATGAATTCTTCTTGATTTTTTCCTTCCTTCTCCTTTGAAGAACATGGAAGATTCATGTCTTCCAACCTTGTTTCCATAGGGCTGTCACGAAGTGTAGGCTGGTTTTATTGAATGCTCCCCTTCATGACAGCAGGCTCAGGTGCTTGGAAGGGGGATGGTGGAGGAGAAAATGATATGATATCCTTAGGCTCCTCTGCATCAAAACAATCCTCCAAGTCTGATAGATAGTATTCCTCCTTGTTTTCCTACTGCATGTGCTCAACCTCCTCCATGGTGTCTTTTTGATATGCAACTTGGTCACCATGGTTCCCTTCATCCTCAACCATGAAGTTCGAAAGATCAAACTCCTCTTCAACATCAGATCTTGAAGGGGATGAAGTGAGGGGAAGAACTGAAAGTTCTTATGTGGCCTGCTCCACATTTGGAGCCTCTGATACTATATGGTCCTCCACAACAAAAATTTACTCCTCTTCTTTCGGATTTGGAGTAGCTCCGTCTTCCCCTACTTGTGCTGTAGCTAGAGCTTCCACCACTTGTGGCTTAACCTCAGCCTTCTCCATAGGTTTAACCAACAAGGGAATATTTGTAAACTCAAATATACTATTCCAACTCTTTAGATTTTATATCATTTCTTCTCTGTCGAGTTCCTCCGATTGCTGTTCTCCTTGGCTGAAATTTGGAGTATCTCCCTGACATGGACATAGGAGAGGAGGAGCGGTGAGTTGTGTCTCTAGTAGTTGTTTGTTTCTTTGTGGTGGAGGGGATGAAATTTATTTTGGCTCTTGTGGAAGGGAACTGGGTCTGGAAGGGAAAACGAAAGAAGAATTGGGATGAGATGGAAGACTAGGAGATGGAGAATGGAAATCAACACTTAGGGCAGCAACTGAGGGGCACAAATCTTGACACTGCTGAAATGATAAAGCTTGAGGAAGAGGAAAAGAAAATATAGGAGGTTGTGTACTTACCCATTAACATGGTTGTCTTGTGTCCAACTCATAAGCCTCAATTTCCTCAATCCACTGTACAAGTTGAGGTATCCTTTCAATCATGAAGTCAACCTTCTCCTGATTGTTGTAGTGTCTTGGCATAGGGCCAGCCATGGACAAGGTGTCCTATAGCCAATTCTGAAAACCTTCATCTGTGTTGTATCCCTAAACTGCACCATATTAGCCTCCATTATTTGGATCTTCTCCAACAAACCAGCATCATCCATGTAGTTGTCACCATTATACGCATCCCCTTATTATTGATAAGCTCCATAGATGAAATGGCTTTGACACTGCTCATATGGGTAAGCATAATGGTCCTGAATTTGATCATAATGATGATCTAGAGGAGTTGAGAAATGCATTGGAGGCGGATTGTACCGTGGTTACTATAAATGTGAGTTCCAAGAAGGAAATGAAGTCATGATTGCACAACCTCAAGGAAAGGAAGAAAATGGGAGATGTGGAAAGAAAAGTGGGTGGAAATGGATGGGAGAAGGTCTACAACTTAGAGAATGGGTCGTTGACCAAATGGAGTTGCCATATGTGCATTGAATGTGCCTCAAAAGGTTGAATCTCAACAAGAACACACCAACCTACTAAGATGGAGTGGTAAGGTGCTTCAGACCTGTCCCATAGGGTGTGCCAAAACAGTTAGTCTGGTCATAGAGTAGATTTAGATTTTTTGTTGGATAATGAGACACCTTGGAAATATGAGAAAATCTAACCTCGGTCTCCCACTGGGAGTGTGAAAACTGTTAGTGCAAAATCACAACACCCCCGAATGTCCTGAGTTTGAAATGGGGCATCTGGTGTGATTGCACAACATTAGACCATCTCTAAATCTTTGGGACTTGCAAAACTTGAGATGGACCTCTGGAAAAATCTGGTTCTTGCTTCCTAATATACCTGCCATAAGCTACTCCACTGCAGGAAGAATGTATTCTAATCCTAATCTAATCATTCCAAGAGACAGGGAGAGAGAGAGGGTGAGAGATAGCCTGCACTAAGTAGTGATACACCAGAAAAGGAAGTGGCTGATCATAGATCCAACTTCCTGAAGTGGAGAGAGGTGAGCAAAGGAGAGGTTGGACGAGATACACCACACACCAAAGATAGATTCAGAAAAGAAACCACTCCAAGACCCATTAAGCACATCTCCTAGAACTTACAATAAACATTAGAGTATGCAAAGTATACCCTACAACCATGAGAGGTGATAAGAGATGATAAAATGAGCAAAGGATGAATAGATGCATCACAAAATAAATTTTATTCCTCCAAAAATTCACACAGTACATCATTAGTGGGAAAGAGGTGAGAGAATGCCATTACAGAGCCATAAAAGGCATAGACTCTGCATTCTACCCTAAGGAAGAAAGAGAGAGGGGGCAGAAGGAAATAATGACCAACCCCTTCGAATATGACCCTCCATTACAATATATAGGATGAATAAGAGAGAGAGGAGGGAAGAATTCAAACTCTGCTCCAACCACTACTGGGAGAACATTGAATTCACCTAAAGGATCAACCACCAACCATCAATGCCCCCATCTAAATCTGCCCAAAATCTGTCAATCCTGGTTCCACATGTCTATTTGCGTGTTTAAAAAGGAAGAACGACAGATCAAATCGGATCTCATCTGGTTGTTCAAGAAATTGAATTACATATTAATGGTCCGAAAGAAATTTTCTTATTTTTACCCACCAAGGCCTATTAAAAATAATATTTTATGGTTTCATGGCATGGAGGAGGTTGAGGCCTTTCTAACGGGTCCTTTCCCACTCAAAATTGAGCTTTCAATCAAAATATATGGCCGTATGAAGGTTCAGGGTCACGAGCTCACAATATTCAAAAGAGTTTGTGCGTACCAGGTCTACATGGAAGCCTCGCGTATCTTGAAGATTCGGCTCCTTCCTTTCACTCTTGAAATTGTTCTAGAATGACATGTGGTGGATTCTACAGGCTCCTCTGTTTCCTCTATATTTTTCCTAACTCCTCATTTGGTGAAGACGTTGTCTCTGACCCAAGAGACATGGAGGCTTCGCGCTTGTTTGGAAACTACCCCCAGATTTTACCTTTGAAGCTGCATGGTCGAGACACGTGGAGGCCTTCATTTGCTTTTGGACTTTTCAATGGATGACTTACATTTTCAGACCTTAACCACGTGACCCACTCGTTTGGGCAGTTCCTTTCGGGTCACACCTTTGAAATGGCACCATTGAGACACGTGGTACCTTCCACGACTCTTCATACTCAGCCGATTCATGTTGATGCCTTTCTCAGACCCTGTGACACATGGAATCCTAACACCTATTTAGGGTCTCCATTTTGGGTCACACCTTTTAATTTGCGTTGATGAGACACATGGCATTGTCTGTTGGCTCTCTATACTTAGTCATTTTAAACAGCCAGATCTGTCCAATTTTTGGAGTATGGATACGTGGAAGCTTGAAATTTGTTTAAGTCTCCAGATTTGGCTTCGACCCTTGAAGTTGTGCCAATGAGACACATGGAGGCTTTCGCTGGGTCTGCCCCATTTTGAATTTTCAACTACTGATAAGACTCCGCGGGATTGCGGGCCCACACTTGAAACTGCACCATTATGTGAAAAGTGAAAAATGTTTCAAAGTCCCCCGTAGACCCTTCGGCCCTCATTTAGAGTTGGTTAAAATTTCTCCCTTAGCCCCATAGACCCGCGTTTGGAAAAACGTCATCCTTGACCTCGTTGGTCTGCATTTTCCTATTTTGTGCAAAAAGACATCTTCGGGCCTACCGCCCCGCTTTTTCCACTTCGCAAAATGTAATTCTTCTCTACACCGTGGGCCCAAAATTATACTTGGGTCTTTTTCAAAAAGGGAAAAATTTCAAAATTTCTCCCGCCACCTCGCCAGTCCACAATTTCCATTTGCAAAAATTCTTCCCTGGGCCCGTCAGCCGCTTTTGGCAAAAATCCCTCTAAGGCTTGCCAGCCCATAGCTTAAAAAATACAAAGAATTAGAAGGAATTCCTTATATATCTAGAAAGGGGAAGAAATTTCCTATCTTTTGGAAATGATTTTAGGGGCCTTAAGTTCTTAAAATATGTAAAAATTCAGATTGAAGCACAGAAGGGGAAAATGGTGTTAGTTGACCAAAAATAAGTGTGAGCTTATTTTGGTCAACACCTTTAGAATTTAATCCCTTGTAACCCTTAATATTCAAAAATATATTGGGTCCATTTCGAATAATATTTAAAACCTTTGTATGAACTCACAAGATAGGTAATAATTTGGTTTTTGAATCCCCTATGCTTTACAAGAACCAGATTTAAGGGTAGAGAGAATCCTTGTTCCCTTACCTCTTCCATGAAATCGCATCACCATTAGATTTGTGCTTAAAACCTAGTTGATCAAATTCATATTGGAAATGAAAAGTAGAAACTCTTTTTATGTGTATTTTTATGTCTCTTGTCATTTAATTTAAATCAATATTTATCATAAAAATCAAGCTTTGCATAGGAATGTGAAGGGTCATCTGTGGTTGCATTAATGTCAGTTAAATTTGTTAACCTTGATGACATCCAATTTCCTAAAACTTGAATCAAATGAGAACATGTGTACATTATTAATGATTCTCTAAAGGATGTATAAACTATTGAGAGTTATCTGGTGTCTTTAATTTATTACAACACGTTTCTTCTCTAAAAATCATATTGCAAATTTAAATAAACACATAATTAAAATGATATTAGTTTAGGAATTATTCATCTACCCCATAAATAATCCTCTTCCCTCTAATACACCATACACACTACCACAAAGACACACACACACACACACACATGCTTTAATATTGAAGATACCCATAATATTAATACGAAAACAAGAATTTTTTATTGATTATTCACAAGCACGGAAAGGGGGTATTTATAGAAAAATATATGCTAAAAATGATCTAATAACTGAAAAATTGATTGTGCTAAATCTAATATAATTTCTTGTAAATTAATTGAAAACCACCAATAAATATGTTGTCTAACTGCCGAGTATTTTTTACTAATAATTAGTTCCTAATCTGCCGACATTCCCCCCTAACATGGTGTAACATCCCCATTTTAAGATACTAGAACAAGGGAATTTTTTTTTTTTCTATATAACGTTCTCTGTTATGAATTATATAATTCAAACACACATTCAAGTTTTAATAATTGTTCTCTACCCAAACAACATAGTTTGGAACACATAATTTCCTTTTAAAACTAATGTTCCTTGTTTGCATATTTACAATATGGAACACACATTCAATGCCATTCAATCTTATAATAGATTCTATATGTTGTTGTAAATGAATCGAAGAACTGCCGATCTCCCATTTTCATGGCTCGGAGTTTCAATGATCTTTCATTTCATGACTCGGCAACTACCAATCCTTCATGTTCGTTCATGCATAGTATATTATATATACAAGTTCTCTTAACAGTTTTGGGTTATCGAAGTGATCCATTTAAGAAGCCTATCTGAATATCTGTTACTAATATTCATCTGACATCCTGCATCTTAAATTAAGTGATTAGGACAACGCAACCAACACTTGCGATACTTTGGCCAAAGATTTTCACATGCTTTGCATGATCATATTCCTGGATGTGATACACATCAATGGAATACGTCCTTCACTTCACTTCACCTGTTATCTAGAATGGTCTTTCCTAGTTTCTACCAGTCCTTTCAATTTAAGGTCAGATTTAAACTTCCAATTTCCAACTAGCAATATGAACGTATATAGGAAGGCACTCCTGGTAACTAAAGATACGCAGACATACAGTGTCGTTCCCCATGACTCCATGTGTCTAGTTATCTTTAGTACTCCGGAGTCACTCCGTATACGTGATCATACTCCTATCCCAAGCCAAGAACCTCACATTCAGCCTATGTATTCTTGATGATTTAATTCAGGAGGGCATTGTAATATGTCAGCTATAACATTGTGTCGTCATGAAGACCCCATCTTCATGAAGACACCTTGCTGTAGCTGGCGTATGTCAATGTCCTATGGAATCCTCCCATCGAGAGTACACATCCTGCTCAAGTGATTTGGATATGATCTTAATATTTAAGATCAACTTTTAGCAACCATGCTGATCCTTTATCCTCCTTCCCGTTACAGTTGTATGTAGCTAAGAGAGACTAAATTCGTACTCTAGCTTGCTATGCATCTTCTCCTTCGTACCGAAGTGCTGCATTTTCTCTACTTGGTTCTCTTCTTAATCTTTGGATTAAGCATCCCGTTACCGACGGACATGATAATTTTAACCTTTTAAACTTAACCAAATTTTTCACAACTGTAACTAAATTCAGAATTCTAGCTTAATAGACATCATCTAAACTAGGTCTAATTCCCAATAAATGTATTCATTTATTCTCGTTAACCTTACATAGTTAAGGTTCATTAGCTCTGGATATATTTATCCCATATCCTTTCTTTCTGAATTTAACATACGAGGTTATTGACGGAGTCTGAAAATGAAGTTCGGCTGCTCCTAAGTAAATCGATATTCCTTAGCTTCTAAGCTAATCCTGAATACCTATTAGTTATGGAATCATATTCTTCTTAATCCTTTTTAATGTCAATTAAAAATTCATCTTTACCCAAGTATGAACTAATTGCACATTTCAACTTAAAAGTTGCATTTAGGTAAGAATAGATATCAATTCCTTTTTAACATCCATCCAAGGACAATTAAATAAATCCAAATCAAGAAATAACATTATGTTTCCAATTTAATCAACAATATCAAACTGATATGGTTTTTAAAACATCACACTTGTATTTGTATTCATCAATCCATTTCATAATCCATACATTTGCCAATCCAACTGACTGGACTTTGTTTATATAAAACATCATTACAACTCATAGATAGAAGAATGTACTTTCTTCTTTTCATAATTCCTCATAGAGGAATAACAACTAACAAATACAATTCATCTTCAGATAATCAAAAGAAGCATAAAAAAACAGCCATGTCTTCATTCTAATCAAATTCCATCTGTAAAATTTCTTGCACGGGTTAGTTCAATGAATTGAGCATATTAAGCACTTGTCATTAAAATGAGGTGCTTTAATTAACTGTCTCAATAAAAGAACCCTGCTTTTATGAAACGATAGTAAGAACATCAATCATGAATTAAGCATCAAAAGAATGGACAACATAACAACTGAACCATCAAAATACCATCCCAATCAGCCAAAGAATTGTTGTCCTATTTCCCACATAACCATTACAAGTTCCAGATTACAATATTTGTAAAGTTTAGGAATGCAAGTAGCATACTGCTGATATAACATAACTGTTATCCTTTCCATTCCTTTCATTAGTAATAAATGCAAAGGGTAAAACTAACTGAAATGTAAACCAATTACTTTCCTTTCAGTTCATGCATCTCATTTGATTCCAAGCAATCAAGTACAGACGAGAAAGTAAACAGCAATGAATATAGTTGCTCATACCCAAGCAATACAAAAATTCGTTCTTAAACGATTACAGATTTCCAACTGTATGAAGAAGAAAAGATCATTTTTCCAAGTTATCCATCCACATTCCTATTTCTTTCCTCATGACTGTCCTAAAAATTGAATCCAAACGAGACACAAATCAAGATAACAGTTTAGAGTGAAACTTACAAAATCCATTCGGAATTCACTTTCCAGCAGCAAGAATAATTTCATTCATAATCAGCTTTAAATGAAAACAAGGAAGAACTTATCGTCCTTATCAATACTTCATTTAATTCAGGTTCGTATGGATACCAAAAACAGGTTAGTAAGACATCGTATTCATCATAGAACAAGTAGTATCAAGATGCATACTATGTACTTACTGTAGTAGAAGATTCCATACTTCTTTCACTGTATTTTTAACCAAATAAACAGTTATACAATCACGCAATCACTTATTCATATGACCTTCTATATCCATGAACGCATACAATTCATAATAACCATTTGCACATTGTTGTTACCTACATCAAGACCAATTCATATGCACAGTAAAGCTCCAATGCTAATTTCAGAGTCCAAACAGCTAAAAGAGAAGAATTCATTCCTTTAACTATTAAAATAAGAAAACAACCATTTTCTTCAACTCAACAAGAATCAGTCAAGTCGGATTCATTTTTCCTTGAATGACAGTGCAAAGATCAGAAGACCACATGAAACATTCAAAATTTCCGTTTGTACAGAAAAATAACAGCACTCAGAAAACCATCTAAATGCCACTGTAATCTTTATCAAGCTGAACTTATAACGTTCATAAAAAACCAAATTACTATTTCTTTCAAATCGAAATAGCAAAAAGAAGAAGAATTCATGTCCCTATAATTTCATTAAGAAACAATCATTTTGTTTAGAATGAAATAAAAACACCCAAATCGTGTTTATCTAAGCATGACAGCTCAACTTATAAAGATAACAGAACAATCGTTCACATTGAAACGCAAACTCACATAGCCTGTGTAGTTTCAATCCAATATACCGCAAAAAATGAATATCCAATTCGTGTTCTATCTCGATCAACAGTTAATTCCAAAAAAAACATTGTCCTTTTTCTTAATGAGATACATAACTCAATATATATATATTCATATACCAATACCTCTGTCAAGGCAAACCCGTATAGGGTATAAAATATATAAGCTTGGTACAGTCAGGACAGACTCAAGCAGCAAACCAAATTTCTATATTTTTCCATTTACTTGCATAGAAAAACAAGCCGAGTTGGTAATCGTGACAACAGTCTGAACAGGAAGACCGAGCAGTATCAATAAAACACAACAAAATCATCCTATCCTCACAGCAAGGAAGGAATGTAATCATATGCAAGTTCAGAAGGAAACCAGTTAACTTCTCCTACTTCCACGAATACCCAAAACGTTATTCGTTCATTTCTTATGCAAGAAAAAGGAACAACAATAAAAATATTACCATTACTTCCTTTAAATCGAGTTCATAAGCTCAAATAAAACCCAAATTCTATTTCCATCAAAATCCAAAAAAGCAGAAGAAAAAGGATCTTATTTCCTTTTTAAAGATTTCAATATAGAAACAACATCAAACATCTCACACATCCTGTACAGTTTTTATCACTTAAATTTATATAGCAAAAGAACAATTGCTCAACACTGAAAGAAAACTCCTACTGTCTGTACATATTTCATCATTCATGTTCATATAACAAAAGAACGATTGCACAGTAATGAGAACAACTCATACTGCCTGTTCCATTTTCATATAAACATTAACAGAGAAAAATACCCTTTTCAAATTCTCCAAACTATCAAATAAACCCACACAGCAAGTTCGTATTTCCTACTCCAATTCATGCAAAGATAGATCAAACACAACAGCAAGAAATGATTCCACCCATATCATTTCAAACAATGACAGCAAAATCGAATAAACACAAAACCCAAGAGCAGGGTTTTTTTAATGAGACGCTTAAACAAAGCAAGTGTTTTAAAGAGAAGAGCTTAACATGCCTGCAATTTATTTCTCGAAACTCGAAGAAAACCGTGTTTACAGAAGGTGTTTCCTTCCACGACGATAGCAGCGAGCTTCCAAACCGTCCCTTCCTTTTTAGGCTCAGCAATAGCCTCCAAATTTCCAAGGAACAGTGATAAAAACCAAATGAAACTGGTTCGACTGAACCAAGAAAAAAAAACCAAATGCAGAGCAACTTCTCAAAAAATCCGAGCAACACAATAAACAATCAAAATTTCCTCAATACACTTTCCAAGGCGGACTGGTCGCGATGACCAAAAAAAAATTTAAATGGATTAAAGGCTCTTCCTTTTCCTATTTTCTCATGCCACTGCCAACTTGGGTTGGCAAACCATCAAATTCGAATTTTGCATGCAAAACCAAGCTTAGCTTCATAACCAACTGAATACCTGTAGTTTTTCCCCTGTTCCCGCCAAACTGGCGCTATCCACATAAGGACTTCACATTAATGACATTAAACACCCTTCATCCTTATCCTTTCCCATGGGTCTATGCATCCCCTTCTAGGTTAGGATTAGTTTAGGATTCATATTAGTGTTTGACCTAGGTCATAGCCTAGTCTTTAGGTTAATAGAACTTAGGTCTATTTCCACCTTTTTATATAATTTAAAAATCCACTTAGGATAGTAGTTTTAGGATGTAAGGTAGAGCTTAGGATTAGATTAGGATCTAATTCCCTCTAACACCTAACACTAATCAACCTTCAATCCTGTCAAGTCTTCCCGACTGACTTCCAATTTCAACACTGTATAGGACATTCCGTCCCTTGTTAACATGCCTGAGCCACCCGTATCCTGGCATTCCTCGCCTTACGGGGTCTCACGTTACGATAGTATATGGTTCGTGAATCGAACCCTTTTCCGTTGGCATCTACGTGCTAACTATTCATACCTGCAATCAGGTGCTGCACATTTATATCAACCTTCAATTCAGTTCAAGAGTAAATCGACAAAGCGATTACAAGAAGGCCACAACATAAAGAGTTCAGCAAGCATACGACAATTTGTCGTCACGTCAGCAAACACACAAGTAACAATAACTACTGTCCCATGCAAATAAATTACAGCATGCAAGAATCCAGATTTGCAACACATTCCCTTAAGATCAAAATATATCTTAACATGTTTGCCTTCATTTCAGCAGTTACAATAGTATGAAAAATAATCACCAAGATAACTTACAAAATTAGGGTGTTACATTCCTCCCTCCTTAAAGAATCATCGTCCCGATGATCAAATTAAACAAATCAAGGAGTTCCTAGGACAAAGTTCAGTTATTGTTCTTCCATTCATAAGTTCATACCAAAAACAGATTCACTCTTAAAAACAACGTTTTAAGACAACTGTACAATAGACTAATAATTGTCTAAATTTGGTAGAATTATCAAATTCGATTAAACAAATGTGGAAAAGTAGATCTCATTTCTTCGAGATTTTCCCAAGTTGCACTTTCTTCGCTGAACTGGTCCCACTGGACCTTACATTGGTTCACTTCGCGATTTCTTAAGTACAACTGGCGAGTTCCCAGCACTCAAATGGGCTTAACCACGATTATTCCTGGGTCTTGGACCTGCAAGGAATTCCAATTCAGCACATGTGATAAATCTGTCACGTATTTCTTAAGCAAAGAAATATGAAAAACATCATGCATTTGAGACAAAGCAGGAGGCAATGCTAGACGATAAGCTACAGGGTTGATTATTTCAACAATTTCAAAAGGTCCCATGTATCGTGGTGACAACTTGGCATCCTTGCCAAAAGTTATTGAGCTCTTTTTAGGCTTCACCTGAAGAAAGACCTTCTCTCCCAGTTTATAATTCCTGTCAACCCGCTTTAAGTCTGCATAACTCTTTTGCCTATTGGCAGCCTCCTTTAGATGTTCTCGAATCATTTTGATTTGCTGTTCCATTTCCATAAGGATTTCTGGCCCAATTACCTCTCTATCCTCAACGCTGTCCCAACTGACAGGGGTTCTACATTTTCTTCCATACAATGCTTCAAAGGGCGCCATTTTTAAAGAGGCATGGTATGTATTATTGTAATCAAATTCTACCAGCAGAAGGTATTCCTCCCATTTATAATTCTGGTCCATGTAATACATCCTTGACATAGGTAATCCTTGAACAAAATCCATCATTATCACTTGCCATTTATGCTGCGGAATACTATGGGGATATAATAATACAGCGGGATGCATATGTTCCGCCTTAACACGTTGACATTCCAAGCAGTGTTTTACAAATTCCACCACATCCTTTTTCATTCCCTTCCAGAAGTATTGCTACTTAAGATCAACAAGCATTTTCGTAATGCCAGGGTGTCCAGAAAAAGGTGAATTATGAAATTCAGTTAACAATTTCCCTCTTAAGTCTTTCGCCAAAGGTATATATACCCTATTTTCGAACCTCATAATTCCTTCATTATCAAAACGGAATCCTTTATACCTGACATCCTTCAAGTCTGCAGCAAGTGCTATTTTGACTTGCTGGAAATAAGGATCTAATTCCAAGGCATCTTTCACCTCATCCTTAAACTGAGTTCTTAACGTTATAAGAGTAGAGATATGCTTCCTTCGACTCAGAGCATCTGCTACTCTATTTTCCTTGCCCTTGATGTAGCTTATGTTGACTTGTGACTCTGGAATAGATTTATCATATTGCATTGCATCTTTGTTTGTTTCTTGTGAGTAGGGAAAATAATTTTTTATCTTGGTATGAAAACCTTACATAGTCTTGAAAGCTTCCTGAAGTAGATAATAACCCTTGTGATTGACAGGGTGAAAATAAACTTGAACATCTTCTTGAAAATGGATCCATCTACAAGAAGGTCTGGTATGAGGAAAAAAATGAACACAAACAAATTTCAATTTTTTTTTAAATCTATTAAATTCACAAAATTGAAGAATCCTTATAAAAATAAAATTGTATACAAATAATATTAAAAAAAACTTTTAAAATCGTCAATTAATCAAAGAGTAAGTCCTCAAGAAAAATTAATTTAAATTATAGTCATTCAACCTTCCATTTCAGCAGTAAAAATCACATTTTTTCTATAAATTTACTAAGTAAGAAGTCATAAAATTTTAGTATTTATGACAATATACAAATTAAAAACAATAAGAATGATGTTCAAATGATTACAATGTGAAAAATGGGATTAAAAACAAATATATAGATAATAGACAAATGACTTATTATTTGTTAGTTTTAATTTGAAATAATTTAAAATTACCTATGTTCTCATTCACAGCAAATACAGTTGCAGAGCAGGAAAATTACATATTTAGTGTGATATAAGGATTAAATATTGATTAAATATTAATTGCAATCAGCGTTAGTTTTGAAACCTTGTAAAATTGGTGCTAAAATGGTTTGAAGTCAATGCTTTTTCCTAAAAAGAAGCAAAATTATACATAGAAATATTAAACATGCATGTCCCTACATGTGCGCATCCCCAGAGGCGGTGTCCATGTGATGCTAGGAATGTCGTGGTTATTTGACATGTGCAGGGTCTATGAGGAGATTGTTGTATTAGACCAATTTTGTCACACAGATCTGCACACTTTGATTTATATGGTTTTTACTCTATACATGTGTTGTGGGTGAAAACATCTACAATAATAGACAAAGGTCGGAAGTTGAGATAGGATTGTACTTTTCTTCTATTCTTTAATGTGCTTCTCTCGTTCCCCATCCCTCTGATACCACTGTTGGCACTGAATGGGAATGCAATGATTCAAATTTTATTATAATTGCAAATATATACAAACCGTTTTACAAAAATATGGTAACTAACCTTCTGGGAATGGGAAACTGAAATGGTTATGAAAAAAATATAAGTAAATATTGTAAAAAACCTATTTTCTACAACCAATTATGCAAATAGACAACATGCATTGAGCCATCTCCAATCTTGTGTTAGTGTGTCACTCCAAAATGCCATTATGCTAGGGCGTGTATGGAGCAGTCAAATTATTTTTAATTCCTTGTTGGTTTAGGAATGCCAAGAACTTCTTTGACGTGAATTCTCCCCTCAATCTGAGTGGAGTCGAAGAAGAGGTTAGGTGGTCTCTTTCATGACATGCTCATAAAAGACCCAGAAATGTTGAAAGGCCTCACTCTTCTGCTTCAGGAGAAACGCCCATGTCTTCTGAGACTATTCATCAACGAATAATTGGAAGTACTTGTATCCTATAAAAGAAGCATGTAATGGTCTAAGAAAATTGGTGGGAACAACCTCCAAACATTTCTTGGATGAAAGGTTCTTTTCTTGAAAGGATACCTATGTTGTTTACCTTCGAGAAATATAGGGAAATTAGAAAAGGAACTGGACAATGTGGGAAGTCCATATATCATCGCCTTTGAACTGAGATGGTAAAAAGATATAATACCTTCCTATCAGTTGACATGTGTTTACTGGCACTTGGGTCTATCAATTAGACATTCCTTATGGCTTACGGGGTCTTGGAGACTAGCACTATATTTGATTGTACACCACAATTTGATTTTTTAGGTATCTCCTCATTAGATCTGTCATCTTATTGAGATCTTGAAGGATTTCAGAGAGCATAAATCCTTGATTACATTCATGGTTGAAGATGCCAATATATACAGGATAAATAATTTGAACAAAATTGTTAAACAATTAAGGGACAAATGGTAACCGACTAGGTCATCTTATAAAGATTCCGACTAGGAGAATACCAGAAATGAGCTCTTAAAACCCTCCCAGGAGGTTCCGACTCTGAAAATCGGGGAGGATCTACTTATAAAGATTCTTAAGGAGGAGGAAAATCTCTCCCAGTTGGGTCTCATATGCAGATTCCATAAATTTTGGCCTAAGATTTCTCAGCTCCATGAATGGATAGCCCAGAGATGAAGAGAAAAAATACAAGGTAAGATTGAGCTTTATCCCTGTACTAAAGCTTACTTCATTGCGGTCTTTGAAACCCCTGCTGATAGGGATTTAATCTTTAGCCAGTATTGGGTTTGGGGGTAACATGGGCTTATGTCCAAACCATGGTTTCCGTCCTTTGACCCGTTAAAGGAGTCTTTTGATACCTACCCGATTTGGGTTCGTTTACCAGGACTTCTGTTACAACTTTGGAATAGATCTTGTCTCATTGCTATAGGGGATACTCTTGGCTCATGTGTGGTAGTTGATGGTAAGACTTCCATTCAAACACATACTATGTTTGCTCGAATCCTGGTTGATATTGATACCTCCAAACTCTTACCAGCAGAAATCAATCTTCAGATTGGAGAAAGGCTTTGGGTACAGAGGATTGACTATGAGAGACTTGCCTTGAGATGTCGGCGTTGCTTCCAAACTGGTCATGTTACAAATGATTGTGAACATTCCAAACGAAAGACCAAAACTGCCTGGTGGAAGGATTCTCTTCCTGAACATCTCACAATTGACTCAAATCCGGCTGAGGATTCTAGTGCCCCCTTGCAAGTTGACTCACCCATTGTGGCTGATTTACAGGCCAACATTGAGAAAATACCTACAGACTATGCTCCACAGATTGCTGATTCAGTGTCTAAGGAAGTTTCGGCCCCCTTTCCTATGGGTCACATCCACATCAAATCTATTGCAGATGCTTCGATTGCATTGGATGCAGGAAATCCTGAATGGACAGTGGTGGATCGGAAAAAGAAGGGTAATGTCAAATCTAAAACCCCCACCACTCCAGACAAGGTTTGATTCTTGTCGTTGTTAGTGCTATTATTGTTACATCTGGGAAAATGGCCAACTGTACAGTTGCTGGGCAGCTGTGTTGCTGTTAAGTTGTTGTTTTTTAGCTGTTTTTGAAGCAGTTGTTTTGTTTTGACTGGTTCTTGACAGTATTCTGTTGTTGGGCTTTCTGGGGTTAAATTTTGCTTTTGAGCACTGTTGTAAAAGGGTATAGTCCCTTTCAAAAAACTATTTGCCAATAATAATAAAAAAAAAGACTAGGTCATCTTATAAAAAAATAATGAATTAGTTATGCTAACATTTCCCCCTTAATACATTATTTTCAAACATTACATTTCCAGATAGTAGACCCCCCTTATTTCAAACATGGTAAACAACTTTCACACTCTCTGTGTAGCCTGCTCACCTTTAAGGTGGCATGCAATATTTTTGGATTCATGGTCTTGGTGACACATTGGTTTTTCCTTACAAGATTACCACAAAAGTGGAAGTGACATGAGTATATGTTCTCTTTGCTGACACCTTTGGTGGTTTCCCAGATTGCCATGAACCCCTACGGTTTTTTGTCTACAGATTGACCACGAACCTAGAGGTTGCAGGGGGTCTCAACTATAGACTTTGGTGGTTTTTTGGATTTCCACACTCATTTTTATAAAGAACCAAGCACCACTTTAGAGATTTTTCTCCTCACAACGTTCTTCATCAGGCGGTACCAAAATGGAAATAATGATAAGTAATTTTTATTGAAAAATGCACTGTGCACAATGAAAACCACACTATGCACAAAAAAAATAAAAACAATAACAATAATCTCACCAAATTATTGATGTGACCCTGTCGAAAGTGATAGACGAGAGGACGCTAATTGTCCTCCAACATCTCTGTATCCTCAAACCTCTTGTAAGTTACTACTTAGATAGTAGATATGGCTTGAGGCTCATTTGACAAATTATTTAAAACACTTCTACATTTCTTATACGTTCAGTGGCGAATATATTTACAAGGCAGGTTGCATATGCCCCATGGAAAGTATCGTCTCCATTCTTTGTACATAATTTTCCTATGTCAAGGCTTCTTTAGTTACCCCTCTTCAGACTATTTTCCATGTTGCTTTGGCAAAGATAAGCCACATTGGAATTATGGATTAACAATGATGGATCTTCCACGCAGTCTTCTATGCACTCATGGTCCAAACGGTCTGGCTAGTAGACAGGGACAACTCCTGCCACCTTAACACTATTTGGCAGGACAAAAGAACTCCGATGTTAGACATCTGCCACTTCTTCATTCACGCAATTGTCATTGAACAAAGACACCCTATAGTAGCACTTATAGGTTTTGGTGGGAAAGCACTGCAGAAATCTGGTGCTTCCAGATCATCACATGTCACGCTCTGATAGGAGGAGATCGATTCCCTGAGGAGGATATTGATGGTTGCCAACTAAAAACACACATTAAGTCGTTCTAGATGTAGTGTTTTGAGGCAATATGACAGGGGAGACGCTTCAGGCGCTCAGATAATTATAAGTAGAGAATTACTATAATTTTTCTGAGAGTGGGCGAATCCAGCTATTTTTAACCCTACATAACGTACGCCCTGGCTCGCAGATGTCAATAAAGAGCAAGGCATGGTATGTGCCAAACATGTTATCTCTTTCTTCATTCACCCATCCATCATGCTTCCCTTGTGCCAGACATCTTACGACAGATGAAACAAAATTTGTTTGCACACAAAACACTTAACATCTCGAACTGGATGGGGCCTTCATGATAAGTTGATAGGAGTTGGTGTTTGCCATCCTGTCATGCTGAGAAAGTGAGATATCTAATACCAATAAAGGATTGTAGAGCGCATAAATCCTTGATTACATTTATGGCAGAAGGTTACAATATTTACAGGAAAAATGGTTTGAATATAATTGTTAAATAGTTAAGGAATAAATGGTAACCAACTAGCTCATCTTACCAAAATAAAAATGAATTAGTTATGTTAATAGTTGAGAGATGTCCCATTCGCTTTCTCTATGGGGGACGTATTTTAAATTTTGTCGTGCCTAGATGTTCTTTCTTGATTAGACGAGCCTTTCTTCAAGCCATTATACCAGTAGTTGTCTATGTCATGGGTGTTGATTAGATAGATGTGACACCACCTCTATGTCATTTGAGATTTATGTTGTTGTGGGGACTATTGTTGTTTTTGTTTCTGTGGTTTCTTCTTTGGGGGTCCCTTAAAAAAAACTTTACCATGTTGCAACTTCAAGATAAGGGCTTTGTATTGCAATTCTTTCTGGATTGAGTTGATGACTTCTTCTTACTATAACAGATTCACAAGTTCTTTAAATGATATTGTTCTCTTGAAGACATTCAGTGTCATGACAAATACTCTCAAGTTGATCGGGACTAAGGCGTTGTCCTTGATTTTCTCATCGAGTGCTAACAATTTTATTCATAGCTCAGTCACATGACGTAATAATTCATTTAATTTCTCATCGAACCGTATAGATAGGTTGTGAAGCCTCGACTGTAGATGGATAATATTTTTCTGATTTTTTACCTTATATATGGTTGACAATTTATCCCACGTCGCCTTTTCTCTCACTACATCTTGGACATGTGGTTTGACATCACTAGTGATGCTTAACATAATCAACATTAATTTTTTGGCCTCATCCCTTGCATAATTCATTAGCTTATCAGGGTTTGTAGGTACCAACTCAAATCTAGTGATGATGCCTGATATTCACATAAACTGAAGGATGGTATGCATTTTGGCTTTCTAGGAGGCATAGTTTGGCCCTTTGAGGAGTTGGGCATCTAACAGAAGAAATTTTAGAGAAATCATTGTTAAAAAAATATATTTTTTAAATTTTATTGCTTAATGACAAAAAATTACAAGTATTTTGACTTACTCACGAGAGAATTGAGCTTGGAGACGATCTCCTTAATCATGAGCTGAGAGATGAGGACACTTCTTTGGGTGTTCAACCTCGTTTTAAGAGTATGCATCGTATCTGGCTTTGAGTTCTTCTCATAGTCTCCTTTCTTGGCAATGCATGTCGATGAGAAGTCCCTGGCAGATGAGATCATCGAACTGAATATTTCAAATGTTATGGAATGCATCAAGCAATGAAAAATACAAGACCAAAACTTTCAAAAGCTTGATCTCATCTTCATGATGGTTATTCACCTCGTTGATTTCTAGCACTGCTACTTGTATTGGCTTGAATGTGTGGCATGTGCTCACGCTTTTGACAAAATATTTCTCATAATACGTCATTTTTTGAGGTTTATCTTCAAGAGATGTGGTTGTTTTTGTGAAAGGACAAATAAAAATGTGTGTTTTAGAGTGCCAGTATAGCATCCAAATCTCAAAATCAAACAAAGTGCCATCTCTCCACACAAAAGAATACAACCATCTTGTCTCCATGTCTTAGCAATAGAAAAAAAAGACTCCTTTCATATCACGTCCATGTTTTTTTTCCATGCATGCACTCAGCAGGTCGCACTAAACCAGGGTTTATTTTAAGACCCATGCACGAAAAAGTATTATACAATGGGTGGCGAATATCCAAAATGGAATTTCAAGACGATGGATAATATCCATAAAATCGATTCACAGAAAAGGAAATTCGGAAGGGAATATTTTCTCAGATGGTTTTGTACAGTTGGATGGGTGTTGGAAGGACATTTGTTTGTCACTGTACAAATTTCCTTGGTCATATAACCTAGTCATATAACATGCATTCGACTAACATCTATTATAGTTGGACAGCCACCACCTGCGCATTGGATGAAATCCATTGGTCATTCGTCAAACCTTGTTGGTCTGTTGTCTAACCTGTGTTGGATGGCCATCCCTATAACTTCAAATGGCCATCCCTTGCCTGTTGGACATGACCTTCTTTGGACGGTCATCTATCATGGCTAGTCATGGATATCTTGTAGTTAGACATCTGTCTTATGTATAATGTACTATAAAGATGACCGTATCTTCATGAATAGACAATTGTCTCCCCTTAAAACCTCCCTTACAACCCCTCGGGCTAAGTATTATACCTCGACGAATACGAGCACATTTTGATTAGAATTGGTGGTGAAATACATGCATAAGTTCATTTTTAACTGTAAAGAGTACGCGAATCGACCCATAAAAATGACTTGTCGCCCAAATTTTTTGGTGAACTAGGTAGTAGACGACTACTAAAAATTTGCCATTTCCAATTTCTAAAAACCCTAATATTCGCAAGTTTATGAAAACTTGACACAAAAAATTTCCCTGCGCCAAATGCGAATCCAAGTCACTGTGGGTTAGAAGTAATATCCTCCATGTAGATTCTAGTAGGTGTGGCATCTTGTCTCCATATATTTTCCAATGATTTTCTCAGCACTCGAGTGTTACAAGTATAAAGTTGACCGCACACCCAATATTAAATGCCTGCACCCATCCTTTTTCGTCCTTGTTGCAGACGTCCGCAAAGAAAAGTAGTTGAATGACAAAAATAAAAGGAAACAATATCCCAATTAAAGGGCTATACACCTATGTAGGTTTTAATATTTGGAAAAAACCACATCTAGCAAAGTTTACTCCACATCACCTTGCAAAAAAAAGATCAAAAAAGCATCAGGTTGACTTAGAGCAGGTCTTCACCACTTAACTCCAATATGCTGGAATTGTTTCCATATTTTCTCTGGCAATCGATTATTGTGAAAAAAGGTAATGTTTTTTATTATTCACAACCACATAGGGGGTTTAGTTATAGAAAAATACATGCTAAAAATGATATAGTAACTAAAAAATTGACTACACTAAATCTAATCTAAATTGTTATAAATTACCAGAAAAACTACCTAAAATATGATGTCTAAACACCGAGTCTAGTATGCTAACAATTATTTCTTAATTTCCAAAAAATGTATATTTAGAAACCTGTATACTTTAATCCCTTGGAACCCTTAATATTGGACAATATATTGGGTCAATTTCGACTAATATTTAAAACCTTTGTATGAACTCACATGATAGGTAATATTTTTTTTAATCCCTTATGATTTATAGGAATTGGGTTTAAGGGTAGAGATAATTCTTGATCCCTTATCTCCTCCATGAAATCACAACATTGTACAAATTATGTAGTCTTAAACAAGGAAATACCTAATAAAATAACTTGCAAATAAAAAAGGAGTAATACTCAAACCAACACTGTTGTGCATAAATCATATAAATTCTTCAGTTATGTCAGAGGTTTGGCTCATTACAATTCAAGCTATGCATGCAGTACTCTGCTCTACATCTACAATAATTAAAATTTATCACGCAATATATAAAACTGAATTCTCCTAAAAATAACAACTTACAACTCTAAAAACAAAGCTTCCCAAAAATAAAATCTAGTCTAAAATCAACACATGTTGTGCATGGTTTACAACAAATTTATTTTATCTTATTCAACTTATTTAATTCTTAAATTTAAGACTCAACTAGACTTAGCTAATAACATACGGACTGCATGCTAAAGCTGATCTTATCTTTCATAAAAAGCTATGGGAAAAATTAAATTCATAATTCCAAAACTCCCCCTTAATTTTGAATTTGTAGCTTTCATTGTTATGGAGCTGAGTTTTTCTTTGCATATCTGCCATATGCAAGATAAAAAAACTCCCAAATGACTTCGTAAATATTGAAAAAATTCCTTTTCCAATGCTTTTGTAAAGATATCCGTGAACTGATCTTCGAATCTACAAAATTCAAGACAAATTTTCTTGTTGTTAACCAACTCTTTGATGAAATGATACCTTGTATCAATATGCCTAATCCTCTTGTGAAAAACATGATTTTTGGAAAATGTTATTGTTGAGTTGTTGTCACTAAAAAATTACGTAGTGTCCTATTTATTTTGCATCAAATCCTTCAAAAATCTTCTTATCCACAGAACTTGACCTGTTGCTCCTATTACTGCTACATACTTTGCTTCTGCTGAAGATAATGTGAAATGGTATGCTTATTTGATGCCCATGAAACCACTTTTGTTCCAAAGTGAAAAGTATAGATGGATGTGATTTTCCTATCATGTATACTTTTGGTATTGTCACTTTCTATATAACCAATGAGCTTGAACTCATCTGAACGTGAATATAATATTCCTTGATTTTTTTTCCACAAACATGTCTAAAAATTATTTTTCCATCTTGTCAATGTGAATCTTTTAGAGATTCCATGAGCCTTTATATGAGGCTCACACCATACATAATATCAAGTCTTGTGGCTTTCACATACACAATAATTCTAACCAGCCTTATAAACAATGGTTGATCCACAAATAATATGTTATCCTCTTTGCTTAACTTCAAACCAAATGCAATTGGTGTTAGCTTTGGATTACAATTCAACATGTTAATTCTTTTCAAAACATCATTTGCATACTTTTCTTGTGAAATAAAAACTTTACCTTCTGATTTTTGAACTTCAATTATAAAAAAGTAATGCATAAGACATAGATTTTTCATCTCAAATTCTTTCTTCATGGCTGATTTGAATGACTCTATAGATAGATTTCAATTAATTATTAAAGGATCTACGTATAAACAAATAATCATAATTTTACTTTGCTCATTTATTTTTGTGTATAATGTAGGCTGACTACTACTCATACTAAAACCATTCTGAATCAAATAATAATCTATTATATTATAACAATATATAGGTACTTGTTTGAGACCACAGAGTGCATTTTTCAACCTATATACCTTCCCTTCATAAAATACAATCTCATAAACTTCTTGTTGATTCACATACACTTCATCTTCAAGAAAATTACCATTCAAGAATGCTGATTTTACATCCATTTGATAAATAAACCATTTTTTTGAGCTACAATTGCTAACATCATTCTTATCGTGTCCAAATGTGCTACTGGAGCAAACATTTCATTGTAATCATCTCCATATTTCCGCGTAAAACCTCTTACAACAAGCCTTGCTTTATGTTTCTGTACTTTTATGTCAGCATTGTATTTGGTCTTGTAGACCCACTTGACTCCTATCATTTCCTTTCCTTTTGGAAGATACACCAACTCCCTTGTATGACTCTTCTCCATTTAATATATCTTGTCATCCATACTTTATGCCCAAACATAATTGTTTATAGCCTCTTGAAAATATACTGGATCTGCAGAATTAGAAAAAATGCAAAAACTGAAAATGAATTCGTTGTATCAACATTATAAATCTCACTAAGACTCCTTCATTTCCGCTGCAAATGGATATTACATGATGGAATGTTATGTGGTGATGGATTTTGTTATAGTGTTCTTTTTAGTGTCACTTGCATGGCTGAAGATGACTGAAATATTGGAGACCTCCTAATTGTGGATCGAGGTGTAGCTTGTGCTACAACTTGAGATCATGAGAAAGATTTGAAGGTACATTACCTTTCTGCTCTAAAGTTTTATCTTCCATATCATCATGCAGAATAGGTGCTCCTATATTGACAGATTTTTCAATACTTCCATCCCATGCTTCGTTTTTAACAAACTAAACATATATGTTGATCACAACATATCTAGTGACCAGATTATGTAACTTGTATAGTTTTGTATTCTCTGAATAACCAATAAATATACACTTTTCTCATTTTTTTTTCTAACTTCTTCCTTAGCTCGTCAGGAACATGTGCATATGCCACAGAACCAAAAAATCTTAAATGAGAAACACTATGTTTTCTTATAGTACAAGCTTATTGAGGAACCATGTTCCTAACAACTATTGTTTCACCCCTGTTTAATATGAAACCGTACTTGCTAATGCTTTTTCCCAATACTCATTTTGAATATGTGTTGTGTTCATCATACTTCTTGCCATTTCCATAATGGTTTTATCCTTCTTCTATGAGACACCATTCTACTGTGGTGTATACGTGGTATTAAACTTCTTGTGTATACCATAATATTTGCAAAAAAATAGAAAATAATTGGAAACATACTCACCTCCTCTATTTTCCCTAAGAACCTTAATGTAGTATCCACTTTGCTTCTCCACTAAAACATTTAATTGCTAAATTGTATCAAACACATATTATTTTTCAAAAACATACTCCCATGTCTTCCTTATATAGTCATCAATGAATGTCATAAAATATGAACAACCTCCAATAGAAGTTTCTTGTATAGGTCACTAAGGCTCCTTCATTTCTGCTGCAAATGGCTATTACATGATGGAATGTTTTGTGGTGATGTAGTTTGTTCTATTGTTATTTGTAGTGTCACTTGCATGGTTGAAGATGACTAAAATATTGGAGAACTCCTAGTTGTGGATCGAGGTGTAGCTTGTGCTACAACTTAAGATCATGAGCAATATTTGAAGGTCCATTACCTTTTTTCTCTAAAGTTTTATCTTCCATAACATCATGAGGAATAGGTTCTACTATATTGACTCATTTTTCTATACTTCCATCCCATGATTCATTTTCAACAAACTAAACATATTTGTTGATCACAACCTATCTAGTGACCGGATTATAAAATTCGTATATTTTTGTATTCTCTGAATAACCAATAAATATACACTTTTCTCATTTTTTTTCCTAACTTCTTCCTTAGCTCTTTAGGAACATGTGCATATGCCACATAACAATAAACTCTTAAATGAGAAATACTATGTTTTTTGATAGTCCAAGCTTATTGAGGAACCATGTTCCTAACAATTTTTGTTGCGCACCTGTTTAATATGTAAACCATAGTTGCTAATGCTTTTTCCCAATACTCATTTTGAAGATGTGTTGCATTCATCATACTTTTTTCCATTTCCATAATGATTTTATCATTTTTCTCTTATACACCGTTCTACTATGGTGTATATGTAGTATTAAACCACTTGTGTATACCATAATATTTGCAAAAAAATAGAAAATAACTGCAAACATACTCACCTCCTTTATCTTTCCTGAGAAGCTTGATGTAGTATCCACTTTGCTTCTCCACTAAAACCTTGAATTGCTAAATTATATCGAACACATCTTACTTTTCAAAAAAATACTCCCATATCTTCCTTATATAATCATTAGTGAATGTCATAAAATATGAACAACCTCCAATAGAATTTGCTTGCATAGGTCCACAAATAGTTAAATGAACAATCTCAACTGGTTCACTTGCTCTTGGTGTTTTAACAACTCAGAAATAATATTTTTGTTGCTTAACAAAAAATTACCCTTCAAATGAACTCTTTTTTAATAAATTACACTCAATATGGGATAAATAATGTATTTCTTCAGCAATCCTTGTGCATGCAATAAACATAGATATAGGAGTAAAGCTTCCAACCTGATTTTTATTTTCCCTCTCCTAATCATATTTCTTTATCTTGCAATCATAAGAATAGTGCCCATACTTCATACAATAATGACACTGAACATGGTACTTATCCTATCTTTGACCATGACTATGTTATTGACTTTGTCCTCTTGCACTTAAGTTTGATGAACCGTTATTGCATCCTCTAGGTGAACTTATTCCTCTTCCTCTTGGGCTGAAACTTACTTTTATTTTTCCACGAATACCTATTGTCTGAGATGTAAAAGCTTTATCTAGAACTGCATGAGATCTATTCATTCTCTATTCATGATATAATAGTGATTCATGTAACTCATCAATTCAAAATTTACTTATATCCTTAGTTTATTCGATAGCAACAACTAGAGGATCAATTTTGTAGGCAAATTCCTAAGCAATGTTTTGATAATGCTTATGTATTCAATCATATCACCATGGGATTTAATTTGATTCAATAATCCAACCACATAGGTAAAGAATGATTCTACTGAATTTAAATCTTTCATTGACATATTTTCAAAATATCTACAAAGTAAATGTAGCTTGGTAGTTTTTACTTTCTCCTTACCGTGATGTGGAACTTAGAGAGTATCTCATGCATTTTTTTCTTTACTGGTTACTGCCACTCTGGGAAGGATTCTTTCATGCATTTCTTGATGAATAAATAAAATATATGTTTATTGTTTCTTCCGTAATTGCTTCAAAGTATCTTTCTCTTCCTATGAGAGTGTGTTATATGATGTTGCATCTATGGTATCTTTATATCCATTCTCAATGATTTCACATACATACTGGGATATGTATAGCACTTTCATCATCAATGACCAGTACTCGTACTTAGTTCCATTAAATTTTGGTGTCTACATATGAGATGTGGAAACCATAGCTTGTTGAAAATTTAATACCCTATTGGAAAACAATGCTCTGATACCAATTTGTAGAAATTATGTAGTCTTAAACAATGAACAACATAATAAAATAAATTACAAATAAAAATAGAGTAATACTCAAACAAATCATTAGTGTGCATAAACTATATTAATTCTTCACTTCTATCAGAGCTTCGGCTCATTACAATTCAAGTTGTGCATGTACCACTCTTCTCTACATCTGCAGTAATTAAAATTTCTCTTGCAATATATTAAATTGTTTTCTCCTAAGAAAACCAAAGTATAGCTCTAACATCAGAGCTTCCCAAAAATAAACTGCAGTCTAAAATCAATGCATGTTGTGCATGATTTAAAACAAATTTATTTTGTTTTATTCAACTCATATGATTCCTAAATTTAAGACTCAACTAGAATTAGATAAAAAGCTGATCTTAGGTTTCCTCACAAGCTACGAGAGAAATTACATGCATAATTCCAACAATCACCATGATGATGATAGAGTTGTTTTGTATATTGTAACCTAATAGAAGATTAAGATCATGTAATGCCCACAATTTTGACAACCACACTAATCCTTACATAGTTATCTAGGAAGTTGCAGAAATATGTATTTTTGTTTTGATTTATAAGGTTATAAGGGTGTTAAACCCTAATGTACATGAAATTAATCTCCACCCATATTTACTATGTTACAAGGATGGAACAGGTCTAAATTAAATGATTAAATATTCTTAATTTATCTCTAAGGTCAAATTAATTACAATCAACTAGGAAGGTGCCATAAATTTTTTTACTTGGTTAAATGTTCTTCCCCTTCTTAAATCAACATTCAAACTACTAATTAATAAACCTTATACATAGTTACTTTAGTTCCATTATCTTAATAGATTTAAAGTCCATTTAAATAAGTACAAAAACATACTAGGAACTAAATAAATGACTTTACACACAAGGGTAATTTAATGGCCCCATTCACCCATTTACACAGACCTTTAAAATTATTTAAAAAACCCAAAATACACATTCCCATCTAACAATGGTAGGGTTGATTCCTAACCCTTCGATCAAACCCATTATGGCCACTAGATCCTAGGGTTCTATACTAACCCTAACTATCATTATGGGATTTTATTAAAACTTTTTTCTTTTCCCTAGACTCCTCATTTGGTCACTTTTCTTTTGTTAAATTTGCAGGTTGGAGAAATGGAAGCCATGGGAGCAAGGAAAGGAAGAAACCATGGAGGAATTTACAAAATCAAGCTTAGTTTAGTTTAGGTTGAGGATTTATTATTGTAATGTCTTTCATTTGAAGATTATAGAGGTTTCCACTCCAAATCTGGAGTTGTTATAAAGTTAATTCCATTTTTTTGTTTTCTATTTGGGCCAAACCCTACCTCCATTTTAATGTATGATATTAAGTACCTTAAAACATCAATTTAAATATTTACATTCTTCAAACAATGAATTTATTCTCCTTTAGTATGTTGGTGGTCTTGTTTTTATATTTAATAGTCTTAGATTTTTAATTTGATCAAGTTTAAATTTACGAAGATGTGGATCTGTAATTTTTCGTCATGAGTGATGAAACCACTGCCCAAAGTAGGCTCAACGGTCTAAGGACCTCTGCCCTACCTGGTTCATGATTCAAAAACAACCACCTTGCCTGAGGGTCGGTTCAGAGACTGCCGATGTGCATAGGGTGACGGTCATGTTCTTTAAAAATAGAACCTTCATATCCAACATGTTTCCAAATATAAATTTTACTAGATTGTTCTAAAGATCATCCTTAGCTTGGATTTCTATTCCTAAAGTATCATAGTTGAAAGGTTAATCCATTTTTTCATTCCATACTTAAATTACTAAATTTAAATATTTTCAATTTCCATGGTAAACAAGAAAACAACTACAAGTTCATTTTCATTTTCTTTCAACAAATTTTCTTTCAATTTCAAAGGTAGAAATGAAGCTAAATCTACTTCTAATGTTATTGTTTTCCTTACAATAAAATGCAACATTTCAACATAATAATTTAATTAAAATTTATTACATTTTTCCATTTCTACTACAACAATTTGTTCAAGTAATTACAAACAACTTTATTCCACATTCAGATTTGCCAAGAATACCTTATTAACGTTTTACAACTTCTATACTGTTCTTTTCATTTTTATAAAAATACAAACACTTACAATAGAAACACTTTCCTTTTTCTTTGAACTTCCTTTCCTTTTAGCATCACTCATTCTCTTACAATGCAAAGGAGTTTCCTTTTCAACAATGAATATTACAATTTAAACGAACAATCCATACAATACAATTTTCTTTTAAATACAATACTACAAGTCTTCCACCTTAAGTGGGAATTACAAAAATGGTTTTCTCACAAAAAAGGATTTCTCTTGACTTCACAAAAGCTCCAAGTGTCAATTCTTCAATAAGATCTCCACCATTTATTCACTCTATGACAACAACAAAAATGGGGGAGAGGAGACACTCTCCACCCAACCAATAATCCAATGAGGAGAAAAATATTTCCTCCTCATTGGCCCCCCCGAGCCCCAACCACAATGCAATAAAAGATGGATCCAACTCATGGCAATTATTACAAAGCTTCCACATCACAATACAAAGATTTGAAAACCATTTAAAAACATAATCAACACCAAATACATTCACAAGAAGGAAACTAACAAAATATACAAGGCTTGAAAATGAAAATCCAATGGAGCAAGGATATATGCGGAGATCACTTATGCCTCCCAATGGGATTAGGTGCCCACCTTAAAAACCCTCCAATATACATCTCAAAATCACTATAAAAAAATTATGTCTCCCTCAAGATCCTCTTATACTTCCTACATTCTCTTATGCCTCCCTACAACACTCAAATTCACTTACACTCAATCAAGATCACATATTCCAAAATACCTACAACTCTATTAAATGACCCATGTGTCACATCCCCAATTAACTTAATAACATGATCTATTTACTTACTAAAAGCACAATAATCAACAATGATAAAATAATTCACCTCACTATTAAATCACATAATCTACCATAAATAAAAATAAAAAGGGAAGAATTGCACTACATGTCCATGGTCTTAATTGGTGGTCAACCCTCCCATGGGGACCCCCTAAGAGAATTAACAAAGCAACAACCAACAATATTACAAAAGTTTCCATGGTGACTGTACATACCCGAAATGATCTTCGTTGTATCCATTTAGTATTCCACTATAGTGTGGTCTCCAATCCCCCTTTTGACTATTGTGATATAATTACCTACAAATTCACACGACCAACCTCCTATTAAGCCTCATGGCCGCATCAAAAGCATCCAAGATAAAATATACACAAGAACTCCAAAAAATCTAGCTTAATCTCCAAAATCATTTGTCTAAGTGCAACAAATCTAAAATCTATTAACAATGTTATCAGTAAAATCCCCAAACAAACATTAGTTCAAATTCTAAATCCTACTCAACACTAGAAGAATTTAGAGATGTTAGTAATGACATATATGAACAACACATCATCATCATCAAATATAACTTGTTTCTTTACTGTATCTAAAAGTCAAACCTCAACCCATAATGCACAATAATTTGGTGGTTGAGAGGAATGATAAATCTCTTAACACATTCTAAACCAAACCCACACCCCTTAATTAGACTAATTTCAAAACCCATTTTGTTAAGAAAATTTCCCTTGCAATAAATATAAATTGTTTTTTCTTAAGTTAAAAGACATAATGGGGTCTTATCTTAATTGAGGATAAATCCATAGGTATGGTTGGTCATAGCCACTAAATTAAGAGGTGTAGGAGATCACACTACCTTATCTTGTCCACTAAGCCTCCAAAATTGGCCTTTAAGCCCAAATCCGAAATTCCATCCTCGCTAAGGTAGAGTGTACAACTGACCATAATTCAGCTGTGACTCAATGTAAGTCACCAGCATTCCAAACCTAACAGACTCTCGGCATGACCTTCATTTGTCACATCCCCGGAAGGTCACTTAATCATCCATGATGTTACTTTACTTATTAGAAGCACAGTTAATCAACACGTGAACAAAATTCTTCACATTTTATTAAATCATTTCATACTCTACAATACTCTTTTCCATTAAAAAGGGAAAAATTGCACACATACCCCCCGAATGGTCATAGATACGGAGCATCATGGCAGACCCCCCATCGGGACCTCTAAAAATGGGGAAAACACAAAAACCGATTATCAACCTTACATGTCACTTTTCCATCATACAGTGACCTTTGTTGTATCCATTTAGTATTCCACTATGTGGTTGGTCTCCAATCCCCCTTTTGATTATTGTGATATAATTACCTACAAATTTACACAATACCTCCTTCGGCCTCATGGCCGCATAAAAACATCCAAAATAAAATATACACATATAAATAATTAACCATTCACATATAGGTAAATCATCATCTTTATTAACAATGCTATCATTTGTCTAAAATTTGAACATCTAAATTCTATCTTTTTATCAGTATCAACAAGATCCCAAGATTAGTTCAAATGCTAAATCCTACTCAACACTACGAGGATTTAAATGTTAGTAATACATATATCAACAACACATCATCATCATCAAATATAACATGTCTCTTTATGTATCTAAAAGTCCACACAATCATACTATGAATCACAATCCATCAAAATAAGGATATATCTATCATCTAACATCATGCTAAACCAAAATGATACAATAACATCCATGTCTATAGTCTACAATAATCATAAATCAACATATAATAAGTGTTGAAGAGGAGTGGGTCTACATCCCCCTCCTTTTAGACTCTACTTCCTCGTGGAAGTCACTGAAATAGGTGTGGAAACTACACTCGTAGAAATGTATCATCCTCCAAAGTAATAATAGTATCATCATACCTATCCCATGTAATCAAACACCTGATGAATCTCTCGACCTCGAAGGCCCAGGGTCCTTGCACTCTAAAATATGCACAGGATCCACCATCATCTTGCCTCTGCTCCTACACCTGTAATGCGGTCCAATCTAATACATGAGGCGGATCTGGGATATATCTCCTAGGAAAAGATATAGTGAAACACATCACGCACATGAGACAAGATGGGTGACAAGGATAGATGATAGGCTAAGGGACCAATCCGTTCCATGATCTTGAATGGACCCATGAATCTAGCAGACAACTTAGAGACTTTTCTGTAATGGATAAGACTCTTATGAGGTCTGACACGAGAAACACCTTTGTGCCGACATCATAACTACGATTGAATCTCCTCTAATCTTCATACTTCTTCTTCATGTCATGTGCCTCCTGCAACCTCTAGCAAACAAAACAACCTATTACTCCATGTCCTATACTAAAGTTGGGATAATAGATACTCTTTCCTCAAGTCTATCCCAACTGAAATAATGGTATGCTGAACTCCCAGCCATAAAGTGTCTAAAAAATTGCCATGCCAATCAAAATCTGGAAGTTTCTGTATGAAAACTCAACTAAATACAAGTACTCTTCCCACTTCGATTGATGATCCATGACATACTTCTAAAACATGTCCTCTAAAATATGATTCACCCACTCCGTATGTCGATCTGTCTCTGGATGATAAGCTATGCTGAAGTTGATACTCGTCCCAAGGGCATGTTGCATGGTAGTCTAAAAGAGTGATGTGTACAAAGGATCGTGGTTTGAAATGATCTTCTATGGAATCTCGTGCAGTCTAACAATGTCATTTAGGTACACTCTTGCTACTGCACTAGCTGTATAGGTGGTCTTCACCAAAGAAAAATGAGTAAATTTTTTCAATCTATCCACCATGACCATGATGGCGTCGTGCTTATATCTCGATTTCAGTATCCCTCCTATAAAATCCATGGAAATGGTGTCCCATTTTCACTTTGGGATAACATGTGGGTAAAGAAGGCCAACTAGATGCTAATGCTCTGCCTTTACCCTCTGGCACTCTAAACAATGTGAAACAAAAAGAGCTACATATCTCTGAAGATCTCTCCAATGGTATAGTTATCTCATGGTGGCATGCATCTTCTTCACCCCCAGATGGGCTGAATAAGGTACACAATGAGCCTCTGACAAGATATCCTACCTCAAGACTTTATGCCTAGGTACATAGATCCGGCCTTGGTGTCTGAGAAGTCCATATGACTCTACTATAAAACCATAAAACTTCCCCTCAAGGGGTCTCTGAGACTCAATCTCTGATCTAGTTTCAAGGTAAAAAAAATTCATGAGGATTCTGCTACAAACTTTTGCTCTGTAAATGTGTATCCACTAAAGTAGCCAAAGCCAAATGTCTCCATCTACTCAAAGTGATAGAAACAACTATTTCCTTCCCTTTCATATGATCAATCTCCATGGTCATAATCCCATAGAAAATCCATCCAACGCCATTGATGAGCATTTAGATTGGGTTGCGTGAAGAGGTGAGGAAGACTCAAGTGATCAGTCCTGAGAATAAATCTCCTGTCAAAAAGGAAATATCTCCATCCAACTAAAGCATGCACAACTGATGCAAGCTCCAGGTCATGATATTTGGGTTTGAGATACTTAAAGGAAACCACATGGCCCTCCTACATCAATACCCCTCCTAGTCCTACCAAGGAAGCATCTGTACAAATGAACAACTCTCCATTGGAGTTGGCACTATAAGAATTAGAGTTGATTAGTGTAGTGAAGGCCTACTCACATATGTCAAACCCAAAAAACTTATTCTCTTTTTGTTGAAAGGAAGTGATGGGTTACGCAATTCGAGAGAAGTCCTGAACAAATCTCCTATAGTAACCCACCAACCCCATGAAACTACACACTTTAGCCACACTAGTTGGCATGGGCCAATCCATAATAACTCAAATATTGGAAGGATCGATGATGATACCTTCCTCAGAAATGATGTGACCCAAGTACTACACCTCTGGCTAAAAGAATGCACACTTTTCCAAGTTCCCGTAAAGTTGCTACTCACAATGACACTACAAAACCTGACGAAGGTGTTCCTCATGCTCCTCACATGTATCTAAGTAAGTTAAAATGTTTCCAATAAAAATGAGCACGAAGCGATCCAAAAAGGTCTGGAATACCCCATTCATCAAAATCATGAATAAAGAGGGGGCATTCATCAGATCAAAAATCACTACTGTGAACTCATAGTGGCCATATCTCATATAAAAGGTTGTCTTATGAATATACTGTAAGCTTTTACAGTGCAAACTGGTAAATTTTAGCTTATAAAATTTTTGTTCAAATTTGTCATGCTTTCTCCTTCAACATGTCAAAAAAACATGGAGATTTCCATTAGGAAAGTGTTAGGATATATTTCAAGTGTAAAATTGTTGGATTGATTTGCATCTATGAAAATTACAAGTTTCTTTCTACCGTAAAAAGCCTGCATATTTGCTTTGGCTTGATCTGGAAGGTTTTCAAGACATTTACTTAAGTGTTTTTAGTTTGGTTTGGGATTTTTATGGCCTCATTAAGTACAATTGATTATTTCATTTGCCTCTTATCTATTTACAAGGTTATTTCAACATTTGTTAAAGGAATTGTTATCACCGAATCACAGCACCCCTGGATGTTGATCAGATTTCTTTTGTTTGATCACTCTAAGCATCCAGTGTGATTGGATAACATGGGTACTATCTCCAAGTTATGGGACTTACTACTTGAGACAGACCTCCAGAGAAAGCTGGTTCTTGCTCCTAAACTACCTGCCACAATCTACTCCAGTTGCAGGTAGGCTAACTATTCTAATCTAAAATTCCAAGGGACCAGGGAGAGAAAATGCATAAAATGAAAGCCTACACTAAAGCGGTGATACACCAGAAAAAGAGGGTGTGAGAGTAATCTCCAAATGTGTGAAATACAGAGGCAAAGTGCACACTAGAAGAGGTGATGACAGTTCACCATAATCCAGCAAAATGCACTCACAGCAATATTCCAAGCACACAAAATGATAATGAATTCCTGCAAGAACATAATAAATATACACAATATAATTTTAGAAAGATTAAAGAGGCAAGAAGAATGCAAGGAAACACAGCAGGGGAAGATATATCCATAAACTGATATTTTATTGCTTCATGATATGCACAGTTCAATCTATTACAAGATAAGGGCCTGGATCACCATGCAAGGAGTCCACTACAAGGGCCTGCAACACACTGGCTTCACAAAGCAATTTTGACAGAGCTTTGCTACCCAAAAAATCTCCCCTTTACAATGAGCCCAACACTCCAATTTATAGAAAAAATGAGAAGGAGAAGAGAAGGGAAAATGGAAATCCCGAAATATGTCCTTCAACCACCTGTAAGAGACATTAAATTGAGTGGAATGGGTATACATTACTTGCAAAAGGCTCCCCATACTATCCCATGTGCTGCAGCAGAGAAGGAATGATGACCATGCCTCTTAATTGCACTCCCAGCTACCAAATAAACACTGTTCTGAACCCGGCCACGTTTTCTTAAAAAACTCAATAAATTTCTGATCACATATGGAATTTCTTGATTGCTGTGCATCGGGCTCGGAACCACGATTCCAACGGTACCAATTTTGTGTGATTTTGTTGAGGAATGCAAAAGTTATGGCCTTCTGAGTGCGGGCAGGTGTTTTCTGTCATTTGACGGGAATGAGCATTGATTGATTGAGGACGTCGTGCTCGTTCCAGAAAGTCCAATTTTATGAAAATCGGAGCTCGGAGTCAAAAGTTATGGCCGTTTGAAGTTCCACGGGTCAAATGTTGACTTTTCTCCTCTGCCTTCGGCCATTTCGGCTTTTCACGTCCCGCGCGTCCCTTTGTCCCATTTGGCACAGTGCTGAAATTTCCCATTTCGGCCGAACCGGCCGGTTCGCGTACTCGCAGCCCACATGTCCCATTTGCTTTCGGACCGTCTGGGACAAATTCGCCCAGTTCGGCCTGGTTCGCGCCCTTTTGTCCCAACTGTTCCGGGACAAAAGTTCTCATTTTGGCCGATCTGGCTGGTTCGCGTACTTTTGGCCCGCGCGTCCTAGACTGTTTCAGGCTGCCTTGACTCATTTCACCCGGTTCAGCCGGTTCGCGTCTTTTTGTCCCGCTTGTCCCAAAGGTGACCCTCTCTGCAGTTAGTCAATTTTTATTTTTTTTTGGCCAGATCGGCTTTTCGCGCCCGCCGCGTACTTTTGTCCCAGATGTCCCAATTGCTTCCGGGGCTTCTTGTGCTCATTTCGGCCGATCCGCGCCTTTTTGTCCCAACTGTCCCGACTGTTGCGAGGACTAGGACTTAGCCATTTTTCGTGATTTTTCCTGGCCCGAGCCTGTTTTTGCAATTTTTCTTACATTTTCTCGGAACTTGCTCCCTCCTTCTTGGACATGGGAGTTAGAAAATTCTGAGGGGACCCAAAAAAACATGACTTTTTCCCCTGACTCAATCTATTTGCCTGGGACTTGAGAATTTAATGCATGTCTCAACTCCCAAATCATCTGCACATGATATTTCCTTACTGTGACAATCAACTCTGGTCCTGTGTTCAGATAACCAATCAAAGCCCATAATAATCCCATAGGAACACAACAGAAAGATGTGAAGATCCAAGGTCATGGAAAAGGTTCCTTGGTCAATTATACACTCCTTGACTAAGGAGTCCACGGTGAGTGTGGCTCTAGATGCCATCTCTACATCCCAACTATGGTTCTACCTAACTACCACTAGCCTGCATCTCTTTACTACAAATGGGGAAATAAAATAATCTAAGGATCTTGAATCAAATAAAATAGGAACACAAATTCCATCAATGATATTTGTTGTCTCAACCACCTTACTTTGGTGCTCTTCCAAAATTCCATCTATGATATCCTATAGCTCCTAGCCATGTCTCCTACAGTAAGCTTTGAAACCTTTGCCTTACCCTTGTTATTAGGGTTATGAGGGAACTCTCTCCAATGATTCCCAAGTACTCTGGTGCTCTACCTAGCCATGTCTTCTACAGTAGGCTCTAAAACCGGCACATTACCCTTGTTATTAGGGTTGTGAGGGCACTCTATCCAATTATGCCCAAGTACTTTGGTGCTCTGCCTCATGGTTCGCGACTACTATATATATATCTTGTGGCTCCTATCCATGTCTCCTACAGTAGGCTATGAAACTAGTGACTTACCCTTGTTATTAGGCTTATGAGGGCACTCTCTCTAATGATGCCCAAGTACTCTGCACCCATTGCCCCTATTAGGTCCCCTCCAATGAGAAGTGGCTCCTATACGTACTCTAGTGGTCTATGTCATGGATCTTGACTGAACTCTAGGAGGTGCCCTTGACTAAACTCTTACAAGATCTTGACAAGAATATAGTTACTGCTGATGAGATCCCCTTGACTGAACTCTTGGTGGTGCCTGAGTCCTGACTGGTCCCCTAGGAGGAGGCCCCATACTGTGTCCCCTTTGAACATAGAATCTATATGGAGGCCTAAATGGAGGTCGAGTCTGCTACTACTACTATTGAGGTGGCAATTGTTGTGGTCTAAATGAAGATTATACATAACCATGTCCACCATGAGGAGGAGGATCTGAACTCCTCGACCTATTATCCTGTATCTACTAGATATGTCTCCGCATTCCATCTCTATCTTTCTACATTTTCCCCCTGGTCTCCTCCATAATTTAGGCCTTCTCAATAGCCTATATGAATATCTATGAGAAATGAATGCTCACTGCCCCTCCAATGTCCAGGTTCAGGCCCCTGATGAACCTATGGATTCTCACCTGCTCTTCCTGTATATATTCCAAATACTAAAGTAGGTCCAGGAAACGACTGTCATACTCCGCCACCAACATAGATGCCTAACGTAGGTCATGGAACTCATCTATCCTCTGATGAATAAACCTGTTGGATAAGTATTTTCTCCTTAAATGCTCCTCAAAGAGCTCCCAAGTGATGGTTTTAGAATCCACATGGAGCTTCTACTCGTCGGTCCTCCACCAAGCCTCGTCTTCATCACTCAAAAGGTGGATGGCAATACGATCCTTCATGTTGATGGTACACAAACAAAGATTAAAGCATCCGCTCAAGCTGAGTAACCATGCCTATACCTAAAATATTCTAGTGTCCCCAGTGAAACGAGATGGATGGAGTTTCAGGATCTCTATGTTGTGATGAATAACTGTAGAATGTTGTCTAAGGATCCTAGATATGTCCCTGTGTCCCATATCTATGTATTTATGACCTCTCTCTGGTGAATATCATTTGACTGAATCGACATGGTAGTTCTCTTCCATATTCTCATCACTATGTTGGAAGAAGCACGAGCCTCTACTGATGGCTCTCTATCATTTTTTTTGTGGTTCCCTCCCAAGGATCCTCCGCGTATAACAACATTAACATCATGTAACATCTGAAGTATCTGAGACAATATGGCCGCTACTACTATATCTAGAGGTGGTAATTCTAGGTAAATGTGTAGGAACCCGTTGTCTAGTCCGCACCTCCTACACAGACCAAGGTGAGAGTTAATTTATTACTTTAGATTTGGTCTTAGTTTCTAGGTTTTTTTCTTTAAAATATCAAGCAAGTTGTGTGATCTAGGTTTAGAGTTGCGCTATGTTTTCTTGTTATGTCTTATGTTTCCAAGTGTGCCCACAGTCCAAGCATTGAAACCATGGATCTGATACCAAGTGTAACGCCCATAAGTTTGACATTCTAAAACCACTCTAATTCTTAAATGGTTATTGGGGAAGTTACAAAAATAATTTTTTGTTTTGTTTTAAGTTATAAGGTTGCAAAGGTGTCAAACCCTAATGTACATTAAATTAATCTCCACCCATATTTACTACATTCCAAGGATGTACCAGATCTAAGTTAAATGATTAAATATTCTTAATTTATCTCTAAGGTCAAATTAATTACAAACAACTAGGAAGGTGCCATAAGTTAATTCACTTGGTTAAATGTTCTTCCCCTTCTTAAATTAACATTCAAACCCATAATTAATATACCTTATACATAGTTACTTTAGTTCCATTGTCTTAATAGCTTTAAAGTCCATTTAAATAATTACAAAAACATACATGGAACTAAATAAATGACTTTACACACAAGGGTAATTAAATGACCCCATTCACCCATTTACACATACCTTTAAAATTATTTAAAAAACCCAAAATACACATTCCCACCTAACAATGGTAGGGTTGATTCCTAACCCTTCAATCAAACCCATTGTGGCCACTAGGTCCTAGTGTTCTATACTAACCCTAACTATCCTTGTGGGATTTTATTAAAACTTTTTTCTTTACCCTATACTCCTCATTTGGTTACTTTGCTTTTGCTAAATTTGTAGGTTGGAGAAATGGAATCCATGGGAGCAAGGAAGGAAGATGCCATGGAGGAATTTACAAAATCAAGCTTAGTTTAGTTTAGGTTGAGGATTTATTATTGTAATGTCTTTCATTTGAAGATTATAGACGTTTCCACTCCAAATCTAGAGTTTTTTATAAAGTAAATTCCATTTGTTTGTTTTCTATTTGGGTCAAACCCTACCTCCATTTTAATGTATGAGATTGAGTACACTATAACATTTATTTAAATATTTACATGCTTAAAAAAATGAATTTTTTACCCTTTAGTATCCTGGTGGCCTTGTTTTTATATTTAATAGGCTCAATTTTTTAATTTGATCAAGTTTAAATTTACACAGACGTAAATCAATATTTTTCCGTTGTCAGTGATGAAACAAAAACCCAAAGTAGACCGATGGTCTAGGGACCTCCGCCATATCTGGGTGATGATTAACAAACCTCCGCCTTACCTGAGCAAAGGTTTAGAGACCGCCGCTCTGCACAGAGTGATGGCCATGTTCTTTAAAAACAAAACCTTCATTTCCATAATTTTTTTAAAAAACAACATTTATTAGAGCGTTTTAGAGATCATTCTTAGCTTTAATTTATATTCCTAAGGTCTCCAGTTGAAAGGTTATTCCATTTACTCATTCCATTCTTATAATATCCACATTTAAAGATTTACTACTTCTATAGTGATAAGAAACACATCTATAAGATTATTTTTCCCATAAAATTATTTTCAACTCAAAGTAAGAAATGAATCTTAATCTAATTCTTATTATCATTGTTTTTCCCTTTTTACAACAAAATGCAAACTATCAACTAGGAAACTTATTATACTTAGTTCACCTTTTCATTTCTACTACAACCATTTACTCAAGGATAACACAACAACAATTATACATTTACAATTTAACAAAAATACATTCTTATTATTATTCTACACTTTTATGTTCTTCCTTCTCTCTTACAAAGTGCAACTTCTGCAAGGAATAATGAAGTTTGTCTTTTTGTTTCATTACAAGTAAAATTTTAAACATGATCTCAATTCTAATTCATTCCTTTACATACTACAATTGAGGAGAAAGGAAAATACACATTCCTTAATGAACTTCCTTCAAAAATGATAATACAACTTGGTAGATGAAACTTACAATGCAACATTTCTTTTAAAATACAATACTACAAGTCTTCCACCTTAAGTGGAAATAACAAGGAAGGTTTTCTCACAAAGAAGGATTTATTTTAGGACTACAACAAATTCTCCAAACTCAAATCCCCAATAGGAGTTCCACCATGTCTTCACTTTAATCACAATAACCAAAAATAGGGGAGAGCCACCACTCTCCACCCAACCAATAATCCAATGAGGAGAAGAAGCTATGCTCCTCATTGGCCCCTGAGCCCCAACCACAATGCAATAAAAGATGGATCCAAATCATGGAAAATATTACAAATATTCCACATCACAATACAAATATTTCACAACAATTTTAAAACACAATCAACACCAAATACATTCACAAGAAGGAAACTAACAAAATATATAAGGCTTGAAAATGCAAAGCAAATGGAGCATGGATCTATGGGGAGATCACTTATGCATGCCAATGGGATTAGGTTCCCACCTAAAATAACCCTCCAATACATATAACAAAACCCCTACACAAATTTATGCCTCCCTCAAGATCCTCTTATACCTCCCCCATTCTCTTATGCCTCCCTAAAATCTCTTGTCTCTCTCATAAGAACCAAGTAAGAAATGCAAGCATTTTCTTGTCCAAGGACGGGCACCCAACAAAAATCCCTCCCAAAACATGAAATAAAATATTATTCTTCCCTACATATAAGATCCCCATAGCCTTCTCCTACACCATACTTAGGAAATCTACTAAAGAACCCAACAAGCATACCAAAAATTTTAATAACATACAAATATACACATATAAGAGAAAACAATCAAAACAACGGTGTAACTCATACCTTTCCATGGTATATCTTGATCCAAGAATCACACACTAAGATTATTCAAGCCCAATCAAACACAAACGAGCTCCATCAAAAAATTGAAAGCACTCCAAAATCCTCTAGCTCCCAAAAAATACAAGAGCACAAATGAAATGAAATAACCCCCAAACAAACAAATGAACTTGTATAAATAGAAAAGGGAGAGATGATGGTGAGGTGGCTCAATGTAGGATGTCACATCACTTTTCCTCAAATACACATTACAAATCAAACCTAATCCTCAATGATCAATAAATTGGTGGTTGAGAGGAATGACAAACCTCTTACAGAAACAATCCAAAGCCACACCCCCTAAGGATAAACTTTGAAACCCATGTAGGAAAAGTGCAATAAATATCACTTTTTGTCTTACAAAACACATAATGGGGTTTATGTTTTACCCTCCAATCTAAAATTAGGGTTGGTATAATAAATTAAGAGGTGTGGGAAAATCTAAGCTTGTCCCACAAGCCTCTAAAATTAGCCTTTAAGCCCGAATCTAAAATTCCAAGGTAAGGTAAAGTGTACAACACTCAAATTAACTTACACTCAATCAAGATCACATAGTCCAAAAGACCTACAACTCTAATAAATGACCCATTTTTCACATCCCAAAATAACTTAATAACATGATTTATTTACTTAATAAAATCACAATAGTCAACAATGATAAAATAATTATCATCACAATTAAATCACATACTCTACAATAAATTTAAAAAAAGGAAAGAATTGGACACATATCCATGGTCATAATTGGACGTCATCCCCCCCATGGGGACCCCCTAACAAAATAACACAAAACAACAACCAACAACAGTACACAAGTTACCATGGTGACCTTCGTTGTATCCATTTATTATTCCACTATGGTTGGTCTACAATACCCCTTTTTAACTGTTGTGATATAATTAATTGCAAAATCAGACACTACCTTATTCAGCCTCATGGCCACATAAAAATATCCAAGATAAACTATACACATAAATAAATAACCATTCACATATAGCTAAATCATCATCTCTATTAACAATGCTATCATTTGTCTAAAATTTCATCAACATCTAAATTCTATCTTTTTTATCAATATAAACAAGATCGCAAGATTAGTTCAAATGCTAAATCCTACTCTACACGAACAGAATTTTGAATGTCATTAATACATATATCAACGAAACATCATCATCATCAAATATAACATGTCTCTTTATGTATATAAGAGTCCACATAGTCATACTATGAATCATAATCCATCAAAATCAGGATATATCTATCATGTAACATCATGCTAAACCGAAATGATAAAAAAACATTCATGTCTATAGTCGACAGTAATCGAAATCGAAATAAAATAAGTGTTGAAGAGGAGTGGGAAATACATCCTCCTCCCCTTAGACTCAAATTCCTCTTGGAAGTCACTCAAATAGGTGTGGAAATTGTACTCGTAGCAACATAGCATCCTCTAGGTAGCAATAGTTTCATCATACCTATCCCATTGGACTCGCACCTGATCAATCACTCAGCCTCGAAGGCCCAAGATCCTATGCTCTAATATATGCATGGGCTCCACCATCATCTACCCATGTTCTTGCACCTGCAATGTAGTCCAATCCAATATCTGAGATGGATTTGGGATATATCTCCTAAGAACATATACGTGAAACACAACATGCACCCAAGACAAGTTAGGTGGCAAGGCTAGATGATTGGCTAAGGGACCAATCCATTTCATTCAAAATTGACGTCTAGAGCAAGTGCCACCTGTGTAAAAGAAATAAAATCTGAGACACAAGGTCATTTCCCACAACATTATATAATAATAAAGGTTTATGATAAACACAAACATAAATCATTTACAAAAGCTTGAATCTTCACTACATTTATCTTATGCACATTAAGTGAATTTGAGCAACAAGAATATGGGACAATCCAATAGCAAGGTGACTACCATTGAAGAAGGAACAAAATAATCTTTGACTTAAACAACCGAGACAATGATGATGAGAAAGGTGGTCAATTCCACATTGTTGCCTGCATAAAACATTGCAAAGATAATGCTAACTAGAATTGTGTTTGTGTTTTGGGAATTTTCCAATCTTGTCTCCAAAAACAGGGACTACGAAACATCCAACAACATTTTGGTTGGAATAATTATGAGCATTCTTGTGATTACATGGTTTGTTTTTTAATTGATATCAACTGTAACAGGTTCCTCCATGGGGAAATGTATTATGGGATTGCCATTATTAATGGAATATCCACTGGTAATAAAGCCAAGCCTTCGAATGAATCAAATTATAAGATTAAACTCAAGAATTGGATACATGTAGCTCTGGAATTTGTGATATTTTGTGTATTCACCTTCACAAATAAAAACACCATGCAGTGTTTGTGTTGATGCAAAATCACAACACCCCCCGAATGGCCTCAGATCTGAGTGGGGAATTCAGTGTGATCTACATAACATTGAACCATATCTCAAGCTGTCGGACTTACAAAATTGAGATGGACCTTAAGATAAGGCTGGTTCCTGATCATAAACTACCTGTCACAAGCTATTCTAATGCAGGAAAACTATCGAATCCTAATCTAAACTTCCTAGGGACCAGGGAGAGAAAGTGCATGTAAAAAAATCCTACACTAAAACGGTGATACACCAAAGAAGAAGGTTACTGGTCACAATATCAGCTGCATGAAGTGGAGAGGATAGACAGATGCATCACAGACCAAAGATAGAGTTCACACAGAGAACCACTTCAAACCCATTAAACACAGCTCTCAAAACCAGCAATAGACATCAGAAGTATGCACAATATACCCTGTAATGATGAGAGGCAAGAAGACACAACAAAATAAGGAAGGGTAGATGAAATACATCACAAAATAGATTTAATTCCTCCATGAGTTCACATAGTACATCATCAATGGGAAAGAGGAAAGAAAATTCCATTACAGAGCGAAGAGAGGAGCCTTAAGCTCTACATTCAACCCGATGGGAGAAAACGAGAGGGGGGTAGGAGAGAAAAGATGACCAACCTTTCAAAATATGCCCATCCTTTACAATATATAGAATAATAAGAGAAGGAGAGAGGGAAAATTATAATCCTGCTTCAACCACCCAAAGATATGCATTGAATTCACCTACTCCATCCACCCTAGAAAGCATTGAAAACTTCCAATAACAATGATGGGCTTCACGGCAAGACCCATGCCTTCATGTGTTGTTCCTTGCTAGGAAAGAAAGGAGTGCATTCTTCATCATGGAGATAGGTGAGAGACTTGATAGCCTCAAAAATGGTGGACCAGATCATTAATGGTGGCAAGTTAGTAGAAGGTGCAGAGAGCTTTCCAAAAAGTCCTGTCCTGCTCGAATCCAAGCTTCCAATCGAAATATATGGCCGTCTGAAGGTGCTTCAGGTTTTGGGTCTATTTGTGCGAGATCCACATGGTGGAACCACATGTTTTGAAGATTCAGTTCCTTCCTTCACTCTTGAAATTACGCTGAAGAGACACATGGTGTCATCCACGAGCCTGCTCTATTTCCTTTATCTTCTGCCTAAGGCCCTTTCGTTGGCGGAGACATTGTGTCTGACCCGAGACACGTGGAGGCTTTGTGCTCATTTGGAAACTACCCCCAGATTTTACCTTTGAATTTGTGTGGATGAGGCACATGGAGGCTTTCCCTAGCACTGTTATACTTATTCGATTCGGCCTACTTCCTTTCTCAGTCCCTGACTACGTGGCGAGCTGGCGCATGTTTGGGGACCGCCTCCAAATTTTTACCGTGAAGATGCGTCAAGCTGACGCGTGGAGGCTTCCTTTGGCCTTTCCTGAGCTTGGACTTTTCAATGGCCGGTGTCCCCTTTTTGGACCTGGGACATGTGGAGGGATGGTGCAAGTTTGGAGTCTCTCTTTGGGCTGTGACTTTTGAATTTGCACCAATGAGGCACATGGCACCTTCTGTGGGCCTGTTCTTTATTTTTTGTTTTGACTAAGTACCTCTGTTTAGTGAAGGCTTTATGTCTCACTAGGGACACATGGAGGTTTCCTGCTCATTTGGAGACTCTGTTTGGACCTGACCTTCAGAGGTGTGCAGATTAGACACGTGGAGAGTTGTCTCACATTTGGGACCTGCCTCTGGATTTTGCCTTTGAAGATGCGTTGAGATGACATGTGGAGGCTTCCGTCGGCCCTTCTTTATTTAGCCAATTCAATGGCCGGTTCTTCCCCCATTTTTTACTCTAACCATGTGGCGAGCCTATGCTTGTTTGGAGACTTCCCCTTGGGTCCTGCCTAAAGTTACACCATTGACGCACGTGGCACCGTCCGAGGATCTGTGACTTTTCAACTATGGATGAGACCCTTTCTAGACCCTGGACACGTGGAGGGCTAGCACACATTTGGAGACCACATTTTGGGCTTGACCTTTGGAGTTGCATCATTGAGGCACGCGGCACCTTCCACAACTTTGCTTTATACACTGCCTCGTCAGGTTTTGACTATGTGAAGGCTTCCGCTAACCCTATTGCTTGGCCATGGGTACACTCAAATGGGAAGTCCAAAAACTTTGAGCCCTTTCTCCGATTCTCTTCTGTTGAGCCTCTTGTTTCCTTCGATGCCACTGGCCTCCTTTTCTAACCCTGCTCCTCCATTTTCGATCCTGTCTTCCCCTTGATTGTTGGATTTGAATGTGATCTCATAGGATAGAGCCGACCCTTCCAATTTTCTTATGCAAGGTAATGTTTGATCAATTTTTCCTAGGGAGGGGGGGGGGGCGGAAATTTGATAATAGTTTGTATCAATCTCAAGAGAGAAATATATAAAACATGTACAACGCTCTTCATGTAGTATTGAGCACAGTAAGTAGTGCAATATTAGTTTTGTTTCCCTCAAAAAGGCAAGGAGTAACCCACCCGCTTACTACTACAACAACCAAAACCACCTCATGAGATCAACAGACCTTATTTTTTATTATTCATCTAAGTTGTCCTTACTTGCATGAATCCAAGAAGGAAAAACAATATTATTTTATGTTCATCTAAATTTATTTCTTATAGCTTGTATCTCCTCTTCTCTTGAGATGCAAATCCATCTTTAAAAAATAAAATTCTTGAATCTCAATTAATTGTGGCCTTGTATATTTGGCCAATAGACCTTTCTAAAGTTAATAGTCTTGTAATTCTTATCTTAATCCTCATTTCTATCTTAAAATATATTTAATTTTATCTAGAAGAAAGATTGTCCTAAATTCTTCTATCGGTATATTGACTTTACTTTTAATAAATTAAATTGTTTCACCCCTTTATGTCTACCAATATATTGACTGTAATTTTATCAATTTTAATTACCTCAATATGAATGAAGGTGGTAGGATATTGCTTAGGTAATGAACTCCCCAAGACTCTAACATACTAAAAGAAAACAACTGTTTACACTTTTCAAAAACTTCGCTCCATGTATGAAACTGCATATAGGTTTTAATCAAACCAAATTTAATGTATTGTAAATATCTAATTTTGTATAGAAATATCTATAATTTTAAAATATTTTGAAATTTCTAGCCGTATGTTAATATGTTTAATTACTCCCTACTAGGAAAAATTATGTTGTTTTAATACTATTTAATATATTTCTACTATTACCGTTTAAATTGATTTCAATATATTAAATGCCCTTATTAAGATTTCACACCACTAGTATATTCTCTCTAAACGAAGTAATTAGAAGCATTGGAAACTCTAATGACTACTTAAATTTGTTATAGGTAAAAATGGCCTCAATATTTTTCAAAACAGATATTCAGAAATAAGACTTAAAATGATCGTTTCAATGTATTCACATAAAAAATGGTCCAATTCTCTAATGGAAAAAATCGTGAATATTTTACATATAGGAAAAAATCGAAAAAAACCCATATTTATAAAGGAAATACTTCAAAATGTTGTTTCTACTCAATACTCTATAAATGTTCGTAATAGAGTTTTCCGAATTTCAAATTGAAATATATATACTGCTAAAAAAATCCAAGACCTCTTTTATAAGAGAATAATACATGGATACCAATTGCGATCTAGAGAATCTATATTATAGTTGAACATAAGAAATGAATCGAATTTTAAATATAGAATTTGTATATATATTTGGCCTGTTCTATACCAAAGTTGCCAAAGAGTGAACCAAAACTCCGTGTAAAATTCTGTAATTAAACAATATCATTTTGATTAATTCTAAATAAACCAAATTGGTTCAGCCACCTGGCTATGTTTGTTCGTTAGGCCGTTTTTATAGCCGGACTATATAATCTTCAACGTACATAGAGAAAAACATCTCAGGGCTATATGCTCATTAGTGCAACATAGAAACGAAAAATTGAAAGGATTCGTATTGGGAAAAAGAAAAAATCTTACGAACCTCCTATGTATGATAAGGTATGTGGATGCTAAATATGTACAGAGTGGTGTCTACAATTGTTTTCCCCTAAATGATCCATATTCTAATATTTTAAACCTATGAAACATAGTTTTACTTGAGCGTGATATATAAAGATACACAAGTAAAAATCTTTAGTGTCTTGAAAATTTCACAATTTTTTTGATTAAAAAGAACACTTTTAAATTAATAACAAGGATGTACAACACTAATCATATATAAAACTGGATGGAAAATGTCACATGCAAAAATGCAAGATGTCCCATCATATTGTGCCAAAAAGGCCTCGAGAGAGGCCAAATCACCTTAAAGTGCCATCATTAAAAACCACAAAGCGAAAATTTCAAGAAAAATAGTTAACAAAAAGATCAAGCAAGAACAACGAACTCGACGGTAGGTGGTGGAGGAGGAGGATAACTTTCGGGATTATTGCCCCAACCTGAACCAAATGGGTGAGCCTCGTCAAAGACAGGATCCCACCCATCCCAAATAGAGTCCTTGTTCTTAGTGTTAGTAGCATCAATAAGCCTACATGGAGAAATGGCTAGATCTAGTCAAGGGAATTTCCCTTGGAAAATGTTGAGCCAAAAAATTCACCAAGAGAAGCAGACACAGGTGAAAGTAGCCTCAACTTAGGGGATCTCCACCATGGTTGAGGAAGAGGAATCCGCCAACGGCGAGGACCTCCTCAACCATGAGGAGAACGATGGGTAGCTGTGGCGCAGAGACAAATCTGGGGACACCTGACTGATGACACTGGGTGTCAAACCCCAATGGTTGAGGAGGCACTAGAGATGCTCCACCTAGGTGCACTTTTTCATCTTGGTTTTGAATATGATGTGTAGCAGTAGAAAGCACAATCACCTTATTACTAACAGAGAAATCATAATCTAGATGAACATTATTAAAAATACCGTTGTTTCTATCTTTCCATAAATCGAACAAAATTTTAGTTCTTAAGATGTGCAAAATTTTCTTGTAAATTGCAAGTAACATGGACGAATCCCTCAAAAGAACCACTTTCTAGGTGAATAACTTGAGAGAAAATGGTCTACAAAGGGTGTGAATCCATCTCCAAGCCATCTGAGCACAAAGACAAAACCAAAAAATGTGTTTGATATACTTTTGTTGGCTACAACACAAACAGAAGGGGTTAAGCCCAAAATTTCTTAGACGTGAACCAACGGGGAGACCTTGGTGAAAAATAAACCAAAGGAAATGAGATTTTTTAGGCTCAACAATGGCTGACCAAACCCTCTAGAATCGACAGGACCACACTGAGTCTGAGGTGGAAAGAGACCAATGAATGTTTAGTGTGTCAATATTAACTGCATGAGCCATGAGAGAATACCCAAGGGAAGGTTTATATATGTGAAAATGGGTAGCAGCAGGATAATTCCAGTCATGCCACCAAGGAACTCCAAAAGGTAAGCCCTATCGTGTGAAAATAAACTTCAGGAATGCATGTAATTACTTTCCGGATAGGAGAACCATATGTAGGAAGATAGTTGATTGTTAATGCCAATGTCTGCTAAGAAAGCCAAGAATGAGAGATCTTGCAGAAAAAATCCCCAACAATATTAATTTCCTTTTTTTAAAAATGGAGGGCTTTAGCCGAAGGAATAAATGCTAGAGGCATATCATGATAAGAAAAGAAAGAGGACTAACTGAGAGAATGAATTAAGGTAAATTCCAAATCTGAAACCATTGCCAACCCAAATAAGGTGTGGTTAGAGTGAATTTGATGCCTTCCTAATTTTATGCAAAATAAAAGTGCACTTAATCTTAACTGGAACTGGAAAGAGAAGAAGAGATTGAAAGTTAAGACCCTTCCAAGCCTATCTACCAAAAGGAACACCCTGATAGATAGCATGCTGAAGGAGAAGTTTCCATGTTTCATTCCCTTCAATATTATGCAGGATACATTTAGTACAAAGATCTCAGCCCTGGTGTTAACATCAATTAAGCACAGAACGCCAGCTTCACTAAGAATACATCAAATTTCCCAAGAAACCCTGTGGAACACCTTGTGTCCTTATCTTTTGGGTCAAATGAAATCACAAATAATCTTCTCAAGTTTGGTATAAACAATATCGTATGAAGCCCAACATGAGGAGTAATAAACATGTTTGTCCACCAAAACCTTAGAGCATATATGAAATTTTATTGCAAGAGAAAGAGGTTTGGTGATCCAATAAGAGATCTTGCATTGAACCCGCTGGACCATGTAAGACCATAATGAGATTAAGTAGCCTGAAAAGTGTAAGGGATCCCAAGAAATTTGAGTTGTACCTCAAGTTTAATCCAGCTCCATTTCATATCACCCATCCAGGTGAGAATGGGTGTCTAAGATTTCTAACAACATTGAGTTTTATGTCATTAAATAACATAACCCTGAGAAAGATAGAAAGTTTCAAGACAATCCAAAGCATGATTAACATATTGCTCCTCCTCCAAAAGTGAAAGAAAAGAATCATCTGCAAAATGACCATTAATAATCTATTGACTAGTAGAAGATAAAGAAATACCTTTTACTAGTCCTTGAGAAGCACTATGAGCTAAAAGATAGCTAAATTCTTCAGCAGCCAACACATAAATGGAAGGGACTCGTGGAAACCCTACTTGATAGATTTGAATAAACCAAATCTTGAATACTGGGCACCATTGATAGTTTAGTTACACAAATAGGGATGGAAGCCTTTATAATTTTACTAATGTGAAATCAACCAACCATTACAATGGAAAACTGCAATTCTTATAGGAATTATATAGCTAGGTACAGACAAATGGGAGGTTGCAATAGTGCAGGAATAAATAATCTCGTGCACATATAAATTGCAAATATATGGTTTTGAACATTATAACCATATAAAAAATATAATAAAGACAAAATACATGTACATGAATACTATTCCCAATTACAAAAAATAAATGATTAATAAAAACTTACCATTATGTAATAATTAACTAAGGTAAATGCATAATTAACCAAGGTAAACTAAATTTTACCTAACATTCCCCCCCTTAGTTTTGCACTGCCTTAAGGGATGAGGAGAGGAACTCTCTGAACAACTAAAACTTGTCATGTGCAAGTTACTTCATGGAGATATCTACTCGTTGATTAGCTGTTGGATAGAAATGAAGTTGTATATTGTGCTTCAAGACATGCTCGGATATGAAATGTACCTGTACCTTAGTGTGTTTTGTTCTTTCATGAAAAACTAGATTGTGAACAAGTTTGAGAACACCTTCATTGTCAACATACATGGTGGTTAGTGTTTCATGTGGTATTCCAAGTCCTTCAAGTATGCGACGTAGAAAAATGGCTCCACAGATAGCTTCTCCTACAGAATGATACTTGGATTATGTGGAAAAACGAAAAACAAAGTGTTGTTTCTTGCTTCCCTGTGATATTGGTCCAGATCCCATAAAGAATACAAACCCTGAAGTGGATTTTCTATCATCAATATTTCCTGCATGATCTGAATCTGAATAGCCTAACAAGAAGATGTTGTCATTCTTCTTTTATTCTAGAAAAATACCCACTCATCCTTTGAGATATCTTAAATTGTGCCTTGCTACATTCCAATGACAAACTTTGGGTTCCTGCATGAACCTGGATAGATAGCTCACTACAAAGTTGATATCTAGTCTAGGTTAGGTAAGGTAAATTAGACTCCTAATCAACTACTGATAGAAAGTGGTATTTACCTCAGGAGACGGATTTGAATGATATAACTACAATATTTTCTCCATAGGTGTAGCAATTGGTGTAAAATCCATCATCTTGAATTTCTTGAGTGTCATGTTGTTATATTTCATCTGAGAAACAAAAATGTGATTCTCTTTCTACCATACTTCCAATCCAAGAGAATAGTGCATTAGCCTGAGATCTGTCATGTCGAATGATTGATTAATATATTTCTTCGTTGCATCAATCATCCTCGATAAACTTTAAGTGGTGACTAGATCATCGACATAGACAAGGACAATCAAAATCTCCCCCCTTTATTTTTGAGGTAACGATTGGGATCGTATGGATTTATAACAAATCCATGTTATACGAGATGCTCATCAATTTTTATGTACCATGTTTGGGGTGCCTATTTAAGGCCATATAGAGACTTCCTGAGTCTGCATACCTTTTCTTCTTGACTAGGTACAATATATCCCTCAGGTTGAGTCATATAGACTTCTTCTTGTAAATATCCGTTCAGGACGGAACTTTTTATGTCCATCTGATGGACTTTCCAACCAAACTTTGTAGCTAGAACAAAGATCATCCTAATCGTTTTGGTCTTAGCTGTGGGAGAAATGTCTCCTCGAAGTCAATGCCTTATTTTTATGGATACTCCTTTGCTACTAGTCTCGTTTTGTACTTGTCCAATATCCCATTTGCTTTGTACTTCATTTGGAATATCCATCTACATCCAATGGGTTTCTTCCCTGGTGGAATATTGACAAGATGCCAAGTGTTATTTTTCATTACTGACTGATATTTAGAGTCCATGGAATCTTTCTAAGCTTTTGACTATAGGGCTTCCTAGACTATAGAGTGCTCATCACACTCAGTAAATCTACTCATCAAAGAAAAGTTCACTTCGTCTCTTTCTTTAGTGCAAGTCCATGGTCCAGGGGTGGATGTATCTGGTGGAGCATCCATTCTTGCATTCCTTAACGTGCTATTACACCACTTGGGCATATGTTAAACTATTCCCATTGGTCGTGGTACTATCAGATCATCACCATCATCCCCATCAGCACTTTCATCATCTTTGGGAACATCAACTTTAGTTTTTACAACTAGTGAAGAATCTACATCAGGTGATTCTGGAGGAGGAGACTCTTCTTCCTCCTTCTCAAAGAACTCAACATATCTACTAGTGTAGACTCTCCTGGTCTTCGTATCCGTCAATATGTACCCAATAATTTCTTCATTGTAGCCAATGAAAATGAGTTTTTGTGACTTCATGTCCACTTTTTTTATTTTCTACTTGGGTATATGCATACTTGCTTTGCACCCGAATACTCTAAGGTGTGCAACAAATGGTTTCCATTTTGACCATACTACATGTGGCATTTCTACGTCAAGAGAAAATGTGGCCATTCTGTTCAACAAATACATTTTTGTCTTTTCTGCTTCTTCCAAGAATGTATTTGCAAGTCCAGAATCATCGATCATGCATCACACCATTTCCATGATAGTACAGTTTCTTCTCTTAACAACACCATTTTGCTATGCTGTGTTTAGAGTAGGCATTTTTTGACAAATCCCGTGATCTTGTAGGTAGTATTTGAGCTCATCACTAGTGAATTCCTCAATCTTAGTGAAGAGTTCTGATGTGACGACTAGTTTCTCTTCGGAATAGCTACTTTGAATTTCTTGAAGGTTTCAAAATCTTCGCTTTTCATGTGAAGAAACAAAATGCACATTTTTCTTGAATAGTCATCAACATAAAGCATGAAATACTGAAATCCAAAATGACTCAGTTGCATTGGACCACAAAGATCGATATGAACTAGGTCAAGCTTGCCATGAACTCAAAAATTACTCTTCTGGAATGAAGTTCTATGTTGTTTTTTTGCTAGGAAGTGAGGACATTTGTTTGTATCCTTTTGAAGAGATGGTAACCCGTGTATCATATTGTGCTAGTGAAGTGTCTCGAGATACTTGAAACTAACATGACCAAGTCTTTGATGCCACAATTGTGTAGAGGTAGAGTTCTTAGCCATAAGTGCCTGATCATCTCTATGGACAAAATTGAGGTGGAACATGCATCCCACATTAGAGGATTTTGCAATTATTTTTGATCCTCATGATTTTTCTCTAATCAAACATGTTTTCTCATCAGAATGACAATCAAAGTCATATTTTAAGTTGTGATCTAGGATTTGAATTACTTGCAGCAGATTTTTAGTGAACCCAGGGACATATAAGACATATGATAGTGTACAATTACATGAACAAGGGGTGGAGACAATGTTCCCAATCACCTAAATTGTATAAGAAGAATCATCACCCAACAAAACATGGTTTTTAGAAGGTGTGTCCATCATTGAAATAAACAAGTCCCTGTGGCCATTCATGTGTCGAGTGGCTCCCGAATCCACATACTAGACATCACTAGATGATGTCGATGGTTCACTTGATCGAGTAGTGTACAAGTAGTCATCATTATCTGACTGTTCTTGTTGCTCAACAATATTTCCTTGCTAATAGGGTTTTTGTTTCCTGTTACCTTTTTTTTCCCTTTATTGTAGCTAGAATGTCCCTTGTGAGATTGTTTTTGTGGAGGTCCAAAGTTGCTTGAAGAACCTTTCTTATAAGTATTATACCAACAATCTTTTAGGTCATGTCCTCTTTTACAAATTGGATATTTATTCTTCTATTGATTGTCCCCTTGATGCTGATGCCGATTTTGGGACTTTTGATAGGAATTAGGTTTTCCTTTTCCTTTTACTTTCCTTTTTTTATAAGAAGAAAGTGCCTGCTCCTCTTCATCATCCTTATTGGGCATAACTTCCTCTTGCTACATTAGGTTTACTATCTTTTCAAAACTAACTGTCGTATCTGACAAGTTTAGTGTTGTTATAAAAATGTGGTAAGAAGAAGGGAGAGCTCTCGGAACAATGGGAATGAGAGCTTCATCTGTGACTGCTTCTCCCAAGGCTAGAAGTGAAGCCCTCAATTCTACAACTCTTCTCAAGAAAGATTCGATTTTTTTGTTTTTCTTGAACTTCAGTGTTTGTAATGGACTCGGAAAATTCAGTATGACATTCTTGTTTTTGGCCTCATATATTGTGCCCAACTTATCCCACACTTCTTTGGTTGTTTTCAAATTTCAAATGTGGGATTGCACATCATTAGACACTCCAAACAAGATGATGATTTTGGCCTTATGATCTGCTTTATCAAACTATCATTGTTGTGTTGTATCAGTAGTTGATTTTGTCAGAGTACCATTTATAACATGCCGGATCTCTTCAAACTCAAGATGTGTCTTGATTTTGGCCTTCCAAGAAGCATAATTGTTTCCTCTGAGTAATTTTGAATATGGAAGAAAACATTTGGGGGCTTTAGTGCCCATTTTGCAGAAATTGCTGACATGGTTAGGCTCTTATCACTCTAGGTATAAGGTATCCCAATCTATATACCATCAATACGATATACTGAACCTTTCTATATACACATCCTTCCGATATACCTAACGGTATGTGGAAGAAGCTCGCCCTTTCTATATACCCATTGATATGTGAAAGAGGCATTAACATACATGAAATAATTTGATACATAGTACCATGATAGTACTGAAAGGGGTCTGTGTGATTATTGATGCCAGCTCAAAGAAATATCCTCATACGCACTCGTAACTTCACTATATACTTGGATAATTTCTTAGTCTGGATTTATGTCATGCAATCATTCACAGATGGATGGGAAGGCTCATAGTGTGTTCATTGTGTCCTTATTACTCTGTGTTGATTTAAAGGGTCGATGCCTAGAGTAATTTTTTGAAGCTATATTAGGTGTTAAGTGTAGTAGTAGTCATGACGACTTTACCCACAAGCACTTCCTAGAGGCACTGTATATACTGAATGTTGCGAATGAGATATAGGATCTTGTGAGTGTTTTTGAACCAAATTTTATCTTTTTTGAGTATAATATTCTGCAAGTTTCTAAGCAGTTACAAATTTTGCAATAGACTATGGAAACCTACACATTAGTACAATATACTGAAGTATACAAATTACATTAAAATTTTTGAAAAAATTGAATGGCAGGAAAATTTGTTTTGTTTTACGGGACCTGGTGGCCTGTGGAGCCCAAAATGACCCTCTGTATAAAAAATTGCAAAATAATAGCTGAAAATGTAATTTTTTGGTGTACCCCCTTTAGCAAATATTGCTCAGAATGAAAAAATTGGTCTAATATGAGATATGTTTTTCCATATATTAGCGTTTTCCTCGCTAAAATTTTTAGAAGCCTATTTAGTCATTACTAAGGCTTTTAGTGGTGGTTTTTGGCTATTTTTGCTGCCAGATTTGGGGGAGAGCCACTAAATTTCAAAATTGTTTTAAAAGACAAATTGGGGGTAGGGGTCAAACCATGCACTTACCACTTCAAAATTTCTCAATATAACCGACACAATGCCTTATGAGATTTGATAATAAAATGAAGCAAATTCTAATTAAATTAGAATAATGTAGCTGGCCTATTAGTAATACGTGCTACCAATTGAGGGAGTATCCATGTGGCATGCTTTCCTTGAGGATTCAATTAGGATTTTCCACCATATAAATTGGATTTGCAACTTCTATTTCTTCCCTTCTTTTGTATTATTTAATTTTTTCTTTCACCACCTTGATTTTTTATATGTCATTTTGTGATTGTAATTGCTTACCACTTTTTGACGCAGGTTCAGTGCTGGGGGGTAGATTGAATGGAGAGGAGGGGAGCTAGATTTTCCATTGGAGGGCATCTTTCTAAATTTTATGCCTCGGCCACTACTTTAGATAGGACATAGGTTGCTCGAGGAGATGGCTTGGATGTGGAGGTCACCTCTTGATCTCTTGTTGCAGGTTGGATGTAGTTCATGAGAGTGGAGACAAGTGTCAAACAACTCAAGTTCTAGTGAATTGAAGTGAATAGAGAGGGATGCACCATTTAACTCGGTACATAATAAACTGATGTGACCATTTGTATAGCCTTCAACTCACCTGAAGAATTAGGTGTAGGGGATTCAATTTCCTTGTTGAATGCAGGCCTGCGTTGGGACTCGACCATGGAGAGGGATTTCTTGCTAAATGCAACTCAGATGTGGAGGGAGGAGAGGCGCATTCGATACAAAAAAAAATCAACTCATTCAATGCTTCAAGACCTTCAAACAACATGCCTTTGTAATGGCTCGACTCGGTTAGGAGCTCCAAATATTGTAGACCTCGAAATATCATGCCTTTAATCTTCACAAAATATCCTCCAATTTGACAGTCCCCTCTAAATGTAGTAAAGATATAAATTGAATCTATAAATTTAGTGGAAAAACCCCTATTGGGGAAGTTTTTTTTAAATTTTCTATTCCTCCAACAAAGGTTTCCTTGTGCAAGATGCACCAGTGCAAAAGAAAATTTGTGTTTGTTGGTTTTTAAATTAGCCCTTTGGAGTGATCAACAATAAAAGGAACAGCGAGTCCCTCCTCTTTATGGAATAATTTCCTTTATTGAAATAGAGAAACAAATCCTATATACAAATATACAATAGTTTTTAGCAACTCTACTGGGGATTTTTGTGTCAACGTATCCCTTTCTGAATAACTTCAAGACCAGTTTACAAACTGGCAGATCAAATATATACACATGGTCATAAATACCTTGGTATTAAAGATTCCCATTTTTAAACTCTATAACATCAGGGATTCTCTCTTTCTTTGGAAAGAAAGAATATAAGAACTTAGTCTACAAGCACACCTCCTACTACAGACAAAGTTTCTACGAACATCAGCCCTTAAGATCAAACCAGCCCTAGTATCTGTGCTCTATTACTTGCAAGAGTTACAGTTCCCCTTCAAAAAATATTTCCAAGGATAGCAACACCATTGCCTTAGGGAAAACATATTGGACATCTTGCTCTTCCTCAACCATTACACAAATTACCTAGAGGTAATAGAAAAAGTTTTCCTAAATTTTGAGGTGACGAAAAAGTACACCTAAATGAACATTTTGTAGCTTTCATTGTAGCATGCAGGATCCTTGGGGTTGAACACGAAGATGTTTCTGTCAGGATCTTCATGGAAACACTGTAGGATAATGCCACTAACTGGTTTTATCACCTTTAAGTTGGTTCAATTAATAGATGGGCTACCATGACAACTTAATTTGAGCAATGTTTTAAATGCGTTGTTTAGATGTGCATGCCCTCTTGGCCAAAATTTACCATATTAAAAAGGATCCATATGACCCCATGAGGGATTTTGTGGCTAAATTCAACAAGTTGAATCATAAAATTCCACAAGCCACTCATCCTGTAGATCAAATCCAAAAGTGTTTTTTCATCAATGATTAGTTGTCTGAACTAAGTTATGCACTAAGGAGGGATAATCTTCCAACTCTAGATGATGATGAATGATTCGGTATCATTGTTGAGGATGATCCAATCATATCTGGTAAATTAAAAAAATAACCCTTCAAACCTAAAGCATCTTATTCTTCCTCCTCAGGAGCCAATTCTGATCAGTTAGTGTAGAAGTTGGCAAATGACCTTATTTCTATCAAGAAACAATTGGCTTATCATGATCCTTACCAAGATATTCCAAGGAATAATTTTTAGCATGGGAATCATTTTCCCTCTTCTCAACCTAAGTTGGCTATTGAAGGCCCACCCATCAAGGTTCTGGTAAATGCATCCTGTGAAGTTCAAGAACCTAATGATGAGGAGGAGAATGAAGACTACGAGGAACCCAAAGAAGAGGTTGATGAAGACCAGGAAGAGCTTGGTCATTTCCAAGTCAATTTCCTCACTACTGAAGGTGTGGATGATGAAGATGAATATAATGAAGTATTAGCTGATTTGAATAGTGAGTCATATGTTATTATGACTCAGGAGCAAATGAACAGGAAGGAAAAAGTTGAAAAACTCTCTAAAAAATCTAAGGAAGTCCTTTGAAATATTATAGTTGTTGCAAGGAGAGGATCCCCTATTCCCACTACCTCCACAAAAAGGTGATTAATGCTAGTTCTTCTCCTTCCACCCTGACTTCCAAAACTTCTTTTCCTACAAATCATAAACCATATAAGTCCAAAGTTTCCCTCATTGCAAGTAATGATTCCTCATTCACGTCCAAATCTTTTGATATCATTGACCACATTAAGAGGAAAAATATTCAAATCTCAGAGGTGGAATTTTACCAAACTCACCCAAATGCTTTTGCCGAGGTGGCGAAATTCATCAATTCCAAATCCAAAACTTCACCCAATTCTTCTAAAGGTCTATTACCCACTCCCTCCCCCTCATGTCAACAAAGTTTTGTGGCTACAGTCTCCTCATCTAATGAGAAAATTAAACCATTTTATGTGACGCTTCTCATAGCTAGCCACAAACTTAGTAATTGTGTTATTGACTCAGGAGCATCAGACAATGTGATTCCTGCAAAAGTAGTTCACACATTAGGCCTGAATCTAACATGTACTCTTGGTTCCTGGTATTCGTTGGAGAGTAGGGAAGCCCCATTAGTCAGAAGAATCAAAGATGCACAAGTAGCTTTCGCTGCTTTTACAGAAAAGTGTTAAATCCACTATTTTAGTGGATGATATTCCTCCATCATATGGTATGTTACTAAGTAGAAATTTTTGTAGAGAAGTGGGATGTCAATTTCAAATGGATTGGTCCCACACTCTCATCCCAGTCAATGGAAAAATGAAAAATCGTCTACTAGAAAGGTAGACTGAGTACATTATACAAAAGAATGATGAACCAAAAGCAAAAATACTCTATGAAGATATAGGGCATGGTAACTATATGATAATGTCAGAGAATGAGGTGAAAATTCCTAAGGGAGTGTGATTCTCAATCCTAATAGTGTTTGGACTTTGCAGTTTAATGGTAGTTGTTCTTTAGATGGTTCTAGAGTAGGTGTATTGTTAATCTCTCCGGAAAGGAAGATTCATTGTTTTTCATACAAACTTTATTTTTAAAATACAAACAACATAGCTGAATATGAGGCTCTCCTTCTTGGATTGAAAATGGAAAAAGAGTTGGGAGTGAAGAATTTTTTTTCTTATGGTGATGCATAGTTGATTGTGAGATAGGTCAGGGATCTATATCAAGTTAAGAATAAAATATTGAAACATTATAGAAATCTTGTCTGGGATTCCATTGAGTTTCTTCACGCTTTTTCAATTGAGGTTGTACCAAGAGAAAACAACACTAGGGTTGATTCTCTTGCTATTTCAATATCTTTATTGATTCCACACATAGATTTATCTTAGGAAACATTTACCATTGAAATGATTCATAGGCCTAGTGTGCCGGATAATGCAAGCAACTCACAAGTTTTCATTGATGATCAACACTTACTCTCTTTCCTAGAGCTTAAGGATAACTTTAATCAATTATATTTTGTAGGAAGTGAGACTCTTCCTAGAGATTATGTGCCTCCTAATGGAGATGATATCAAGGATGAAATGGATCATGATAGTTGTATCAGGCTGAGGGGTAACAAGATACCCAAAGGATAAGTGAGACTAGAGGATCTATTTGATAAACATGATAGGTACATAAAAGCTAAGGATTCTCTTGAGGGACTCATCAATCTGTCGAGTATGATAAGATCAATGTTGGAAGTAATGATGAATCCAAGACGGTAAATATTGGGAAATGTTTCACTCAAGAAGAAAGGAAGTAAGAAGTGAACCTATTGAAAAGGTATGCTGATGTCCTTGCTTATTCCTATGATGATCTCAAATCCTTTCATCTATAAGAGAGGAAACACTATATTCCTTTGAAACCGGGGATTAAACCTTTCAGAAAGAAGAAAATAAAATACAATCCCAAGATTTATGACACCATTTACTGGAGATTCAGAAGTTACTTAAAGCAAAAGTTATCTTTCCTATACATCATTCAACATGGATCGCAAACACTGTGCCAGTAAGAAAAAATAATGGTGAGATTTATATTTGTGTGGATTTTAGAAATCTAAATTAAGCTTATTTAAAAGATAACAATCCTATTCCCATGATGCATCAAATATTACAGGTTGCCACAGGTGCTGAGATGTTGTCCATGTTGGATGGATTCTCTTGATACAATCAAGTGGAAGTCAGTACCCCAGATCAGCACAAGAACACTTTTACTACTCCTTGGGGCACCTTCACCTATAATAGGATGCCATTTGATCTTATCAATGTTGTTTCTAATTTCTAGAGGTAAATGTAATTATCTTTTGGTAGTCTCAAAGGGAAATGCATCATTGTATACCTTGATGATTTGAATGTTTTCTCAAAGGAAAGGGCAGATCACTTTCAACATTTTGAAGCAGTCCTTCGAAAATGTAGAAAACATAGAGTATACCTTAATCATAAGAAATTTGTATTTTGTGTTACTAAAGAAAAGTTTCTTGGTCTTATTGTCTCCAAATAAGGGATCAAGATAGATCCAGAAAGATTTCAGGCAATTCAACAGATTCCTCTTTCTACAAGCAAAACAAGTTTTCACTCTTTCTTTGGAAAGATAAACTTCTTGAGGAGATTCATTAAATATTTTGTAGAAAGGATTGTGAGCATTACTGATATGATAAAAGGGAGACAAACGTTTGGTTGGAATTCTGAAGGAAAATAAGCTTTTGAGGATATCAAGAGAGTTATTGTTAAAACTCCTATCCTAGCATGTCCTGATTTCAGCAAGGATTTTATTAACTACTGTTATACTACTGAGAGTACTTTCACTGCTATACTAACCCCAAAAAATTTTGAGAATCATGAAATTATGATTTCCTTCATGAGGTAAGTTTTGAAATCTCATGAACTTAAGTATACTTTGATGGAGAAACAAGCTTTTCTAGTAGTCAAAGCTATCAAGCAATTTTGTTTTTATGTCCTTAATTCTAACTCTATTATATTTGTATCTGATACAACTATCAAGTATATTCTTACACAAAAGGAGTTCAGAACTAAGAGAGGAAACTAGGTGGCAAAGGTCTAGGAATATGACCTTGATATGAGGCCAACAAAGGTAGTCTTGGGGTAAAGGCTTATGTGAACTTATTACCGAGGGACCTTATGAGGAATTGTCCACACAAGGGGTTAATGTTATTGTGGTTATCTTTCTCAGTTCAACAGACGAATGGTATGCTGATATTGCACATTTTCTTACTTATGGATGATCTCCATCTCACTTAAGTGCCAAGGAAAAGAGAGCTATTAAGCTAAGGTCTGCATAATACGTATTGTGGGGAAATGCTTTATTCAAATGAGGCATTGATGGAAGATTCCTTAAATGTGTTGACAGAGAGCAACAGAAGAACTTGTTTGCAGATTTTCATGATCAAGCCTGTGGAGGGAATTTCTTGTCTGTTGTCACTGCTCACAAAATTCCCCGTGTAGGGTACTATTGGATGACATTGTTCCAAGATTCATCAAAGTGGGTAGGAAAGTGTGAAGCCTATCAAAATTTTATTGGGAGGCCTTACTTGGTTGCTTTACCACTCAAACCAGTAATCATTGATGAACCTTTTCAACAGTGGCGATTGGATTTTATTAGAACTCTCAACCCACATTACAGTGTTGGGCACACTCATGTGCTAACTACTACAGATTACTTCACAAAATGGGTTGAAGCCATCCCAGTGAAAAGTACTACCTTTGAGGTGGTGTGTAACTTTATCAAAGAAAACATATTCATAAGATTGGGAATTCCAAATAAAATTGTAACTGATAATACTTCCAATTTCTCTTCTTCTGAGTTGATGGATATTTGCTAGGGGTATGGAATTTCCCTTGCTCATTCTTTAGATTATTACCCCCATGGTAATGGAAAATCATAATTAACGAATAAGACTTTGGTAAACATCATCCAGAAGCTTGTCAATGATGCTCAAAGGAATTGGCACAAGAAGCTCTATGATGCGCTCTGGGCAGATAAAACTACACCCAAAATATCCATTGGAATGTCTCTGTTTCAAGTAGTATATGGTGTTGAAGCTCAGTTTCTAGTAATAGTTGAATTACCAATCTTGTACTTGATTAAGAATATTGAGGATTCAAGTTTCATCAGTTATTTGGATAAAAGAGTAATGCATCTCCAAAAGCTAGATGAGGATAGGAAGCAAGTTTTTGATAGAATCTTTGTTTGACCAAAAGACCAGACCAAGATATTTTCAAGAGGGAGACATTGTCCTATTATGGGACAAAAGGCATGAGCCTCGTGGAAGCCATGATAAGTTTGATTCTCTTTGTATTGGTCCTTTTAAGATAAGACACTTTGCTTGAACTCATCTGAACTTGAATATAATATTACTTGATTTTTTTTCTAGAAACATGTCTAAAATTTATTTTTCTATCTTGTCAATGTGAATCTTTTAGAGATTCCGTGAACCTTTATATGAGGTTCACACCATACATAATATAAATCCTTGTGGCTTTCAAATACACAATAATTCTAACCAACCTTATAAACAATTGTTGATCAACAAATAATCTGTTATCCTCTTTGCTTAACTTCAAACAGAATGCAATTGGTGTTAGATTTGGATTACAACTCAACATGTTAATTCTTTTCAAAACATCATTTGCATACTTTTCTTGTGAAATAAAAACTTTACCTTCTGATTGTTGGACTTCAATTACCAAAAAGTAATGCACAAGACATAGCTTTGTCATCTCAAATTCTTTCTTCATGGCTGATTTGAATGACTCTATAGATAGATTTCAATTAATGATTAAAGCATCTACGTATAAAGAAACAATCAAAAATTTACTTTGCTCATTTTTTTGTGTGTATAAGCTAGGCTGACTACTACTCCTACTAAAACCATTCTGAATCAAATAATAATCTATTCTATTGTACCAATATCTAGGTACTTGTTTGAGACTAGAGAGCGCATTTTTCAACCTGTATACCTTTCCTTCATAAAATACAATCTCATAAACTTCTTGTTGATTTGCATACACTTCATCTTCAAGAAAACCATTCAAGAATGTTGATTTTACATCCATTTGATAAATATACCATTTTTTTTAATCTACAATTGCTAAAATCATTCTTAATGTGTTCAAATGTGCTACTAGAGCAAACATTTCATTGTAATCATCTCCATATTTCCGCATGAAACCTCTTGCAACCAGCCTTGCTTTATGTTTCTGTACTTTTCTATCAGCATTGTATTTGGTCTTATAGACCCACTTGACTCATATCATTTCCTTTCCTTTTGGAAGATACACCAACTCCCATGTATGAATCTTCTCCATATAGTCTATCTTATAATCCATGCTTTGTGCCCAAAAACAATTGTTTATAGCCTCTTGAAAATATACTAGATGTGCAGCATGAGAAAAGAATGCAAAAACTGAAAATGAATTAGATGTATCAACATTATAAATCTCACTAAGGCTCATTCATTTCCACTACAAATGGCTATTAGATGATGGAATGTTTGGTGGTGATGGAGTTTGTTACAGTGTTATTTGTAGTGTCACTTGCATGGCTGAAGATGAATTAAATATTTGAGAACTCCTAGCTGTGGATCGAGGTGTAGCTTGTGCTACAATTTGAGATCATGAGAAAGATTTGAAGGTACATTACCTTTCTTCTCTAAAGTTTTATCTTCCATATCATCATGTAGAATAGGTTCTCCTATATTGAATTATTGTTTTATACTTCCATCGCATGCTTCGTTTTCAACAAACTAAACATATCTGTTGATCACAACGTATCTAGTGATCGGATTATACAACTTTTATATTTTTGTATTCTTTGAATAACCAATAAATATACACTTTTCTCATTTTTTTTTTCTAACTTCTTCCTTAACTCTTCAGGAACATGTGCATATGCCACTTAACCAAAAACTCTTAAATGAGAAACACTATGTTTTCTGATAGTACAAGCTTATTGAGGAATCATGTTCCTAACAACTTGTGTTGCACACTTATTTAATATGTAAATCGTAGTTGCTAATGCTTTTTCCCAATACTCATTTTGAATATGCGTTGCCTTCATTATACTTCTTGCCATTTCCATAATGGTTTTATCCTTATTCTCTAATACACCATTCTACGGTGGTGTATACGTGGTATTAAAATTCTTGTATATACCATAATATTTGTAAAAAAATAGAAAATAATTGGAAACATACTCACCTCCTCTATTTTTCCTAAGAACCTTGATGTAGTATCCACTTTGCTTCTCAACTAAAACATTGAATTGCTAAATTGTATCAAACACATCTTATTTTTTGAAAACATACTCCCATGTCTTCCTTATATAATCATCAATGAATGTCATAAAATATGAAAAATCTCCAATAGAAGTTTCTTGCATAGGTCCACATAATTTTAAATGAACAATCTCAACTAGTTCACTTGCTCTTGGTGTTTTAGCAACTTAGAAATAATATTTTTGTTGCTTAACAAAAATGCACCCTTCAAATACTCTTTCTAGTTTGTGAATGAAAGGAAACCCTTTCACTATATTATTTCTGCGTAATAAATTCAAACTACCAATATTAAAATTTCCTTACCTTAGATACAAAAGCCATGATTCATCTTTCATGATTGATTGAAAAACGTATTGTGTTCCTTGAGCATATGACTCAAATGTATTAGAAACATTCTGAGTGCAGGACTCACTTGCATTAGCACAGACCTGGCTTACATTGCCACAAGAATCATTTACCTTAATGCAGGACCCATTTACACTGGGGTAGGACATGTCTACTTCAGCATGAGAATCAACAAAGGAATGATTTGACTTAGCACAAGAGTTGGATACAAACTGGGATGCTCATTTTACTACAAACAGATCTTATTTTCTCCTTTTTCTTGGTTTTAATATTAAGGGAAACATTCTATTGCTTATCATCATAAAGTTTTCTATCAGCTGAGTGCTAGGGCCTATGTCCACAATCATGCACTCATTATGTTCCATATAAACTCTATATCATTTTTGATCTAACTATCCAATACTTATAAGATTTTACTTCAAACTTGTGACATAGTAAACATCATGCATATTATTCTACTCCCCTTTTTTGTTAGAAAATTAACTATCCCTTTTCCTTTTATAAAAACAATATTGTTATTCCAAGAGTAACATCATTCTTCACTGACTCATCCAAACTAGAAAATAAATATAGATTACCTACAATGTGATTACTGCAACCAGAATCCAAATACCATAGATCACATGGAATCCTTTTTGATAAAATACACTCAATAGGGGATAAATATTGTATTTCTTTGGCAATCCTTTTGCATGCAATAAACATAGATATAGAAGTAAAGTTTCCAATCTGATACTTATTTTTCTTCTCCTAATCATATTTCTTTTTCTTGCAACCATAACTTCCTACAATAATGACACTGAACATGGGACTTATCCTATCTTTGACCATGACTATGTTCTTGACTTTGTCCTCTTACACCTGAGTTTGATGAACTGTTATTGCAACCTATAGGTGAACTTATTCCTCTTCCTCTTGGGCTGAAACTTACTCTTATTTTTCCATGAATACCTATCATCTGAGATGTAAAATATTGATCTACAACTACATGTGATCTATTCCTTCTTTGTTCATGATTTATTAGTGATTCATGGAACTCATCAATTGAAAATTGACTTATATCATTAGTTTCTTCAATAGCAACAATTAGAGGATCAATTTTGTAGGCAAAATCCTAATCAATGTTTTGATAATGCTTCTGTCTTCAATCATATCATCATGGGATTTAAATTGATTGAATAATCCAGCCACATAGGTAAATAACGATTCCACCGAATTTAAATCTTTTGACATATTTTCAAAATATCTACAAAGAAAATGTAGCTTGGTAGTTTTTACTTTATCCTTACCTTGATATGAAACTAAGAGAGTATCCCATGCATTTTTTTCTTCACTCGTTACTGTCACTCTGGGAAGGATTCTTTCATGCATTGCTTGATGAATAAATAAAAGATATTTTTCTCTCTCTTGTGTAATAACTTCAAAGTGTCTTTCTCTTCCTATGAGAGTGCGTTATATGATGTTCATCTATGCTATCTTTATATCCATTCTAAATGATTTGACATACATACTGGGATCTGAATAGCACTTTCATCGTCAATGACCAGTACTTGTATTTATTTCCATTAAATCGTGGTGTCTACATGCCAGATGTGGAAACCATAGCTTGTTGAAAATTTAATACCTTGTTGGAAAACAATGCTCTAATACCAATTTGTTGAAATTATGTAGTATTAAACAATGAACTACATAATAAAATAAATTACAAATAAAAATAGAGTAATACTCAAACAAGTTGAATTGTTGTGCATAAACTATCTAAATTCTTCACTTCTATCATAGCTTCAGCTCATTACAATTCGAGTTGTGTGTGTACCACTCTTCTCTACATCTAAATTAATTAAAATTTATCTTGCAATATATTAAATTGTCTTCTCCTAAGAAAACCAAAGTATACCTCTAAAATCAGAGCTTCCCAAAAATAAACTGCGGTCTAAAATCAATGCATGTTGTGCATGGTTTAAAACAAATTTATTTTGTTTTATTCAACTCATATGATTCCTAAATTTAAGACTCAACTAGAATTAGATAAAAAGCTTTAGAATGCATGATAAAGATGATCTTATCTTTCCTCAAAAGTTAGAGGAGAAATTACATGCATAATTCCAACAATCGCCATGATGACGATAGAGTTATTTCGAATATTATAACCTAATAGAAGATTAAGATCATGTAACGCCCATAATTTTGACATTCTAAAACTAGACTAATCCTTAAATAGTTATCCAGGAAGTTGCAGAAATATATTTTTTGTTTTAATTTATAAGGTTACAAGGGTGTCAAACCCTAATGTACATTAAATTAATCTCCACCCATATTTACTACAATACAAGGATGCACCAGGTCTAAGTTAAATCATTAAATATTTTAAAGTTATCTCTAAGGTCAAATAAATTACAATCAACTAGGAAGGTGTCGTAAGTTAATTTACTTTGGTAAATATTCTTCCCCTTCTTATATTAACATTCAAACCCATAATTAAAAAACCTTATACATATTTACTTTAGTTCCGTTGTCTTAATATCTTTAAATTTCATTTAAATAATTATAAAAACATACTAGGAACTAAATAAATGACTTTGCACACAAGGGTAATTAAATGGCCTTATTCACCCATTTACACATACCTTTAAAATTATTTAAAAACCCAAAATACACATTCCCACCTAACAATGGTAGGGTTGATTCCTAACCCTTTGATCAAACCCATTACGGCCACTAGATCCTAGGGTTCTATACTAACCCTAAATATCGTTATGGTATTTTATTAAAACTTTTTCTTTTCCCGAGACTCCTGATTTGGTCACTTTTCTTTTGCTAAATTTGCAAGTTGGAGAAATGGAAGCCATCAGAGTAAGGAAGCAAGAATCTAAGGAGGAACCTACAAAATCAAGATTAGGTTTGTTCAGGTTGAGGATTTATTATTGTAATGTCTTTCATTTGAAGATTATAGAGGTTTCCACTCCAAATCTGGAGTTATTATAAATTTAATTCCATTTTTTGTTTTCTTTTTGGGTCAAACCCTACCTTATTTTTAATGTATGAGATTGAGTACATTCAAACATATATTTAAAGATTTAAATGCTTCAAACAATGAATTTTTTCCCCTTTAGTATGTTGGTGGTCTTGTTTTTATATTTAATAGGATCATATTTTTAATTTTATCAATTTAAAATTTACACAGGCACAGATCTGTTTTTTCCCACCATTATTGATGAAACTGCCACCCAAAGCATGCCGGTAGTCAAGGGACCACCACCATACCTGGGTGACGATTCACAAACCCCTGTATTGCCTAAGTTGTGCTTCAGAGACCACCACTCTACACAGGGTGGCAATCTTGTTCTTTAAAAATAGAACCTTCATTTCCACAAGTTTTCAAAAAACAAAATTTACTAGAGTGTTTTAAAGATCTTTGCTAGCTTGAATTTATATTTGTAAGGTCTCCAGTTGAAAGGTTATTCCATTTATTCATTCCATGCTTACAATTTCCACATTTAAATATTTACTACTTCCATATTGACAAGAAACACATCTATAAGATTATTTTTCCCACAAAATTATTTTCAACTCAAAGTAAGAAATGAAACTTAATCTAATTCTTTTTATCATTGTTTTTCCATTTTTACAACAAAATGCAAACTATCAACAAGGAAACTTATTATACTTAGTCCACTTTTTCATTTCTACTAAAACCATTTACTCAAGAATAACAAAACTATTATACATTTGCAATTTACCAAAAATACATTCTTATTATTATTCTACACTTTTATTTTCTTCATTCACTTTTACAGAATGCAACTTCCACAAGGAATAATGAACATTCTTTTTCTTTTTCATTACAAGTAAAATTTTAAACATGATCTCCATTCTAATTCATTCCTTTACATACTACAATTCAGGAGAAAAGAAAATACACATTTCTTAATTAAATTCGTTCAAAAATTATAATACAACTTGGTATATGAAACTTACAATGCAACATTTATTTTGAAATACATTATTACAAGTCTTCCAACTTAAGTGGAAATAACAAGGAAATTTTACTCACAAAGAAGGATTTATTTTTGGACTTAAAAAAAATTCTCCAAAATCCAAATCACAAACAAGAGCTCCACCATGTCTTCACTTTAATCACAATAACCAAAAATGGGGGAGAGGCAAAACTCTCCACCCAACCAATAATCCAATGAGGAGAAGAAGCTATCCTCCTCATTCGCCCGTGAGCCCCAATCAAAATGCAATTAAATATGGATCCAACTCATGGAAACTATTAAAAAGCTTCCACATCAAAACACAAAGATTTAACAACAATTTTAAAACACAATCAACACTAAAGATGTTCACAAGAAGGAAACTAACAAAATATACAAGGCTTGAAAATGCAAAGCTAATGGAGCATGGATCTATGGGGTGATCACTTATGCCTCCCAATTGGATAAGGTGCCCACCTTAAAAAACCCTCCAATACACATCTAAAAACTCCTACACAACTCTTATGCCTCCCTCAAGATCCTCTTATACCTCCCCCATTCTATTATGCCTCCTTACAATCTCTTATGTCTCCCTCATAAAAACCAAGTAGTAAATGCAAGCAATTTATTTTCCAATGTGAGGCACCTAACCAAACTCCCTCCCAAATAATGAAATATAATCTTATTCCTCCTTATATATAATATCCCAATAGCCTTATCCTACACCACACTTAGGAAATCTACCCAAGAACCTGACAAACATACCAAAACATTCAATAATATACAAATATACAAATATAAAAGAAAACAATTTTTGAAAAGGGTGTAGCTCATAAATTTACATGGTAAAGCTTGATTAGAGATTCACACACTAAGCTCCTTCAATCCCAGACTAACACCAACAAGCTCCAAAAAAAGTCCACAAGAACTCGAAAATCCTCCAACTCCGAAAAATACAAGAGCACAAATGAAATGAAGTAACCCCCAAACAAACAAATGAACTTACATAAATAGAAAATGGAGAGAGGAGGGTGAGGTGACTCCATGTAGGATGCCACATCACTTATCTTTAACTACATATCACAAGTCAAACCTCAAACCCAATGCACAATAATTTGGTGGTTGAGAGAAATGAAAAACCTCTTAAACACAATCCAAACCCACACGCCCTAAGGAAAACCTTTAAAACCCATGTAAGAAAAGTGCAACAAATATCACTTTTTGTGACCCCCAAATACATAGGTAGGGTTGGTGTAATAAATTAATAGGTGTAGGACAAACTTAGCTTGTCACATACGCCTCCAAAATTGGCCTTTAATCCCAAATCCGAAATTCCAATGTAAGGTAGAGTGTACAACAATCAAATTAACTTACACTCAATCAAGATCACATAGTACAAAAGACCTACAACTCTAATAAATGACCCATTTGTCACATCCCCAAATAACTTAATAACATGATTTATTTACTTAATAAAATCACAATAATCAACAATGGTAAAATAATTCACATCACAATTAAATCACATACTGTATAATAAATGTTTAAAAAAAAGGAATAATTGGACACATACCCATGGTAAAAATTGGAGATCATCCCCCCATGGGGACTCCCTACCAAAATAAAACAAAACAACAACCAAAAACATTACAAAAGTTCCCATGGCGACCTTCGTTTTATCCATTTAGTATTCCATTGTGGTTGTTCTCGAATCCCCCTTTTTACTGCTGTGATATAATTACCTACAAAATCACAGAGTAACTCCTTCGGACTTGTGGCCACATAAAAACATCCAAGATAAAATATACACATATAAATAAATAACCATTCACATATAGCTAAATCATCATCTCTGTTAACAATGTTATCATTTGTCTAAAATTTCAACAACATCTAAATTCTATATTTTGTATCATACTCAACACGAAGGGAATTACAAATGTTAGTAATACATATATTATCAACACACCATCATAATAAAATATAACATGTCTCTTTATGTATCTAAGAGTCCACAAAATCATACTATGAATCAAAATCCATCAAAATAAGGATATATCTAACATCTAACATCATGCTAAACCAAAATGATAAAAATGACATCTATGTCTATAGTCGACAGTAATTGAAATCAAAATAAAATAAGTTGTAAAGAGGAGGTGGCACTACATCCCCTCCCCTTAGAACCGACTTCCTCCTAGAAGTCATTCAAATATGTGTGGGAACTGTACTCGTAGCAACGTAACATCCTCCTAGGTAACAACAGTCTCATCATACCCATCCTACTAGACTTGCACCTGATTAATCTCTCTACCTCAAAGGCCCATGATCTTATGCTCTAAAATATGCATGGGCTCCACCATCATCTGCCCATGCTTGTACACCTACAATGCAATCCAATCCAGTACATGAGATGGATCTAGGATATATCTCCTAAGAACAGATACGTGAAACACATCATGCATGTGAGACAAGATGGGTGGAAAGGCTAGACAATAGGCTAAGAGATTTATTTTTTCTAGGATATTTAATGGAACCATGAATCTAGGAGACAACTTAAAGCCTTTTTCCATAACGGATAGGACTCTTATGAGGTTTGACACGAAGAAAAACATTCATGCCCACCTCATAACTATGGTTGACTCTCCTCATATCTGCATACTTCTTCTACCTTTCGTATTCCTCCTACAACCTTTGACGAATCAAAACAACATGCTTATCCATTTCCTATAACAAAGATGGGCCAATAGATACTATGTCCTCAAGTCTATCCCAACTAAATGGTGTCCTGTGCTCCCTGTCATAAAATGCCTAAAAAGGTGTCATGCCAATCGAAATATGGAATCTATTGTTGTATACAAACTCAACTAAATACAAGTACTCCTCCCACTTCGACTGATGATCCATGACGTACATCTGAAGCATGTCCTTTATAATATGATTCACATACTTTGTTTGACCATCTTTCTCTAGATGATAGGCTATGCTGAAGTTGATTATCATCCCAAGGGCCTACTGCATGGTATTCCAGAAGTGTGATGTGTACAAAGGGTCATGATCAAAAATGATATTCCACAGAATCCCATACAGTCTAACAATCTCATCGAGGTATACTCTCGCTACTGCACTAATTGTATAGGTGGTCTTCACCAGAGAAAAATGAGAAACTTTCATCAATCTATCCACTATGACGATGATGGTGTTCTAGTGGTATCTTTACGTTAGTAACCCTAATATGAAATCTATGGAAATGGTGTCCCATTTCCACTCCAGGATAACATGTGGGTAAAGAAGGCAAGATGGATGTTGATGCTCATCCTTTACCCTTTGAAACTCTAAACAGTGTGATACAAACTGAGATACATCTCTCTGAAAACCCATCCAACGATATATTTGTCCCAAGGTGGCGTGCATCTTCTTTATCCCCTAATGGGATAAATAAGGTACACGATGAGCCTCTACCTAGATATCTTGTCTCAAACCTCCATCCTTAGGTACATAGATCTAGCCTCTGTGTCAGAGAAGTCCATCAAAATATAATGAAAATCCATCAAAATTCCCCTCAAGCGGTCTCTGAGAGTCAATCTCTGATCTAGCTGCAAGGTAATAACTATCATGAGGAAGATGCTATAAAATCTAGCTCTGTAAATCTACACCCATTGAAGTAGCCAAAGTGAAATGTCTTCGTCTACTCAAATCATCAGCAACAACATTCTCATGCTCAATCGCCATGTCATAATCGCATAACAACTCCATCCAGTGTCACTGACGAGAGTTGAGATTGGGTTGCATGAAGATGTGACAAAGACTCAAGTGATTAGTCCTAAGAATAAATATTTTTCCAAGTCAAAAATGTCTTCATCAAACCAAAGCAAGAACAATAGCTACAAGCGCCAGGTCATGAGTCAGATAACTGAGCTCATGATATTTGATTTTGTGAGACTCAAAGGCAACCACATTGCCCTCCTACATCAAAACACCACCTAGTCCTACCAAGGAAGCATCTGTACAAATGAAGAACTCTCCATTCAGATTTGGCACTACAAGAATTGGTGCTGATGTAAGGCATCCCTTCAGTGTACTCAAGGCCTGCTCACATCCATCGAAAAAAACAAACTTCTTCCCTTTTTGCTAAAGGGAAGTGATGGGGTACAAAATCTGAGAGAAGTACTGAATAAATCTCCTGTAGTAACCCACCAACCCCATAAAACTATGCACTTTAGTCACACTACCCAAGTATTGCATCTCTAACTGAAAGAATTCACACTTCTCCAGGTTCCCATAAAGCTGCTACTCACAAAGACATTGGAGAACTTGTCAAAGGTGCTCTTCATGCTCCTCATGCGTATGTGAGTAAATCAAAATGTCATCAATAAATATGATCACAAAGAGATCCAACAATGTCTGGAACACCCCGTTCATCAAACTCATGAATATTGTGCAAGAATTTTTTAGACCAAAAGGCACTACCATGAACTCGTAGTGGCCATATCTCATATGGAAGGTTGTCTTATGAATTTATTCCTTCGTGATCCTTAGCTGATGGTATCTAGACTTAAGATCTATCTTGGAAAATATTGTGGCTCCCTTCATCTGATCAAATAAATCATTAATACGTGGGAGGGGGTAACAATTATTGATCGTTACTTTGTTCAGATGACAATAATCATTACACAATCACAAAGATCTGTCCTTCTTCCTTAAAAAATCAATGGTGCACCCCAAGGGGATACACTAGGATGGATCATACCTTTCTCCAGAAGGCCCTCTAGCTACAAATTCAGCTCATAGAGCTCAAGGGTAGTCATCCTATAAGGTTCTCTTGAGATAAGCTCTGCTCCTAGAACCAAATCAATGTGAAAATCTATCCCACGTGGAAGAGGTAATCTCAGTAGTTCCCCTGAGAAGACATCAGAAAACTACCTCAAGATATGATGATCATCAAGTGACGGCCCACTCGAATCATCCTTGGATATTTCGCTAACCATGACAGTATAGACCTAGCAACCTCGTCGTGCATATTGCTTAAGATTCACAATAGATATGGTGTGAATAGAGGTGGGTCTCTTGACCCCAACTATCATTGAATCCACTCCTAAATCATCTGCACATGATATTACCTTACTGTATAATCAACTTTGGCCATGTGCGCAGATAACCAAACCATGCCTAGAATAATACCATAGGAACCCAATGGAAGGATATGAAGATCCAAGGTCTTGGAAAAGGGTCCTAGGTCAACTATGAACTCCTTGACTAAGGAGTCCACTATGAGCTTATCTCTAGAACCCAATTCCACATCCCAACAATGGCTCCTCCTAAATGCCACTAGCCTACATTGCTCTACTACAAATGGGAAAATAAAATAATCTATAGAACCTCAATCAAATAAAACATGAATAGAAATGCCATCAATGCTACTTTTCGTCTCAATCACCGTGCTCTGGTGCTTTTCCTGGTGGTTCTTGACTGCTGCATATATCCTATGATTCCCAAGTCCTAGCCATGTCAGCTACTGTAGGCTCTGAGACTAGTGCCTTACCCTTGTTATTAGGGTTCTGAGGGCACTCTCTCCAATTATGCCCCTGTACATTGCACCTGTAACAACAACTAGGTCCCCTCCAATTAGAAGAGGATCTTTCCAGTTCCCTAGCCATCATTGCCATGGATCTTGATGATATTGTTATCAAATGTTGTGGTTGTTACTGATGAGCTCTAGATGGTGCCTGAGTCTTGATGGCTCCGCTAGGAGGAGGCCCCATACTATGTCCCCTATAAGCATCAAATATTTGTGGAGGCCTAAAAGGACAAGCCTGCTACTGATACTACTATGGTGGCTATTGTGGTGGCATGAATGAAGACTATGCAGAACCATGTCCACCACGAGGAGGAGGATCTGACCACCTTGATCCATTATCTTGCATCAACTGGATATAACTCCACACCCCATATTTGGCCTGCTACGTTTTCCCCCTGGTCTCCTCCATAATATAGGCCTTCTCAACAGCCTCTGCTAATGTCTTTGGGAAATTAATGCACACTACCCCTTTAATGTCTAGGTTCACACCCCTGATGAACCTATGGATCCTCACCTACTCATCCTACATGTAGTCTACGTAGTGAAGTAGATCAAGGAAATGACTCTCATAATCCCCCACTGTTATAGATGCCTAACGTATGTCGTGTAACTCATCTATCCTCTGCTAAATGAACCTCTTGGATAAGTATCTGCTCCTTAACCACTCCTCGAAGAGCTCCCAAGTGACATTCTCTGAATCCACATGGAGCTTCTACTCCTCAGTCCTCCACAAAACCCCGGCTTTGTCACTCGGAAGATGGATTGCAATATGAGCCTTTGTGTTCCTGGTACACTGACATAGCTTAAAGCATCTACTCAAGCTGAGTAACCACACCTCTTCTTGAAATCCTCCAGTCGCCCTAAAAAAATGAGATGGATGGATTTTCATGATCTCTTTGACATGACAGTATAGACCTAGCAACCTCGTCGTGCATATTGCTTAAGATTCACAATAGATATGGTGTGAATAGAGGTGGGTCTCTTGACCCCAACTATCATTGAGTCCACTCCTAAATCATCTGCACATGACATAGACTCTCTACCTCTAAGTCTCTCGAAATGATCATCATGATGTCTAGGGCTCCTAGATCTGTCTATGTGTCTTGTCACCATGACCTCTGTGTGGTGAATCTCATTTGAGTGAATCCATGTGGGATTTATCTACCCCATGCTCATCACTATTTTGGGAAGGTGCATGAGCCTCTACTGATGGCTCTTTGTATTTTCTATTATGCCTCCCTCACAAGGATACACAGCATATAGAATAATTAACATCTTGTAACGTCTGAAGTATATGAGGTAAAATGGCTTCTACTTCCTGATTTAGAGGTGATAATTCTAGCTCAACATGTAAGAACCCCTCATCTATTCCATGCCTCCTACCAAGACGAAGGCTAGAGTTAGTTTATTACTCTAGAATTTTGTTTCCGTTTTCTAGGTTTTCTATGTTTTAAAACATCATGCAATGTCATGTGATCTATGTTTAGAGTTGCACTAAGTTTTCTTGTTATGTCTTATATTTCCAAGTGTTCCTGGGGTCCAAGTGTTGAACCCATGGCTCTGATACCAAGTGTAACACCCACAAATTCAACATTCTAAAACCACATTGATCCTTAAATAGCTATTCATGGGAAGGTTACGGAAAATTTTGTATTTTTTGTTTTAAGTTATAAGGTTGCAAGGGTGTCAAACCCTAATAGTACGTTAAATTAATCTCCACCCATATTTACTATGTTACAAGGATGGAACAGGTCTAAATTAAATGATTAAATATTCTTAATTTATCTCTAAGGTCAAATTAATTACAATCAACTAGGAAGGTGCCATAAATTTTTTTACTTGGTTAAATGTTCTTCCCCTTCTTAAATCAACATTCAAACTGCTAATTAATAAACCTTATACATAATTACTTTAGTTCCATTATCTTAATAGATTTAAAGTCCATTTAAATAATTACAAAAACATACTAGGAACTAAATAAATGACTTTACACACAAGGGTAATTAAATGGCCCTGTTTATCCATTTACACATACCTTTGAAATTATTTTAAAACCCCAAAATACACATTACCACTTAACAATGGTAGGGTTGATTCCTAACCCTTGGATCAAACCCATTTTGGCCGCTAGATCCTAGGGTTCTATACTAACCCTAACTATTCTTATGGGATTTTATTAAAACCTTTTTCTTTTCCCTAGACTCCTTATTTGGTCACTTTGCTTTTGTTAAATTTGCAGGTTGGAGAAATGGAAGCCATGGGAGAAAGGAAGGAAGAAACCATGGAGGAATTTACAAAATCAAGCTTAGTTTAGTTTAGCTTAAGGATTTATTATTGTAATATATTTCATTTGAATATTATAGAGGTTTCCACTCCAAATCTGGATTTGTTATAAAGTTAATTCCATTTTTTTGTTTTCTATTTGGGCCAAACCCTACCTCCATTTTAATGTATGATATTGAGTACCTTAAAACATCAATTTAAATATTTACATTCTTCAAACAATGAATTTATTCTCCTTTAGTATGTTGGTGGTCTTGTTTTTATATTTAATAGGCTTAGATTTTTAATTTGATCAAGTTTAAATTTACGAAGATGCGGATCTCTAATTTTTCGTCATGAGTTATGAAACCACTACCCAAAGTAGGCTAACGGTCTAAGGACCTCTGCCCTACCTGGTTGATGATTCAAAAACAACCACCTTGCTTGAGGGTCGGTTCAGAGACTACCGCTGTGCATAGGGTGACGGTCATGTTCTTTAAAAATAGAACCTTCATATCCAAAATGTTTCCAAATATAAATTTTACTAGATTGTTCTAAAGATCATCCTTAGCTTGAATTTCTATTCCTAAAGTATCATGTTGAAAGGTTATTCCATTTTTTCATTCCATACTTAAATTACTAAATTTAAATATTTTCAATTTCCATGGTACAAGAAAACAACTACAAGTTCATTTTCATTTTCTTTCAACAAATTTTCTTTCAATTTCAAAGGTAGAAATGAAGCTAAATCTACTTCTAATGTTATTGTTTTCCTTACAATAAAATGCAACATTTCAACATAATAATTTAATTAAAATTTATTACATTTTTCCATTTCTACTACAACCATTTGTTCAAGTAATTACAAACAACTTTATTCCACATTCAGATTTGCCAAGAATACCTTATTAACGTTTTACAACTTCTATACTCTTCTTTTCATTTTTATAAAAATACAAACACTTACAATAGAAATGAACTTCCTTTTTTTAGCATCACTCATTCTCTTACAATGCAAGGAGTTTCCTTTTCAACAATTCCTTGAAAAATTAATACAATTTAACGAACAATCCATACAATAACATTTTCTTTCAAATACAATACTACAAGTCTTCCACCTTAAGTGGAAATACCAAAAAGGTTTTCTCACAAAAAAGGATTTCTTGACTTCACAAAAGCTCCAAGTGTCAATTCTTCAATAAGATCTCCACCATTTATTCACTTTATGACAACAACAAAAATGGGGGAGAGGAAACACTCTCCACCCAACCAATAATCCAATGAGGAGAAAAATATTTCCTCCTCATTGGCCCCCCGAGCCCCAACCACAATGTAATAAAAGATGGATCCAACTCATGGAAATTATTACAAATCTTCCGCATCACAATACAAAGATTTGAAAACCATTTAAAAACATAATCAACACCAAATACATTCACAAGAAGGAAACTAACAAAATATACAAGGCTTGAAAATGAAAAGCCAATGGAGCAAGGATATATGGGGAGATCACTTATGCCTCCCAATGGGATTAGGTGCCCACCTTAAAACCCCTCCAATATACATCTCAAAATCACTACAAAAAAATTATGTCCTCCCTCAAGATCCTCTTATACTTCCTACATTCTCTTATGCCTCCCTACAATCTCTTGTCTCCATCATAAGAACCAAGTAAGAAATGCAAGCATTTTCTTGTCTAAGGTGGGGCACCCAACCTAAATTCCTCCCAAAACATGAAATAAAATTTTATGAATCCCTACATATAATATCCTCATAGCATTCTCTTACACCATACTTAGGCAATCTACCCATGAACCCAACAAGCATACAAGAACATTCAATAACATATAAATATATACATATAAGAGAAAACACTTAAAACAACAATGTAGCTCGTACCTTTCCATGGTAGAGCTTGATCTAAGAGTCACACACTAAGATCCTAAAAGCCCAATCCAACACAAACAAGCTCTAACAAAAATACACAAGCACTCCAAAATCATCCGACTCCAAAAAAAATACAAGAGCACAAATGAAATGAGCTAACCCCCAAACAAACAAAATAACTTGCATAAATAGAAAAAAGAGAGAGGAAGGTGAGGTGGCTCCATGTAGGATTCCACATCACTTATCCTCAACTTCAAATCACAAGTCAAACCTCAACCCGAATGCTCAATAAAATGGTGGTTGAGAGAAATGAGAAGCCTCTTACACACACAATCCAAGCCCACACCCCCTAAGGGAAAAAATTAAAACCCATCTAAGAAAAGTGCAATTAATGTCACTTTTTTTCTTAAAAAACACTTAGTAGGGTCTAGTTTTGACCCCCCAATCTATAGGTAGGGTTGGTATAAGAAATTAAGACGTATGGGACAAGCTTAGCTTATCCCACAAGCCTCCAAAATTGACCTTTAAGCCCAAATCCGAAATTCCGATGTAAGGTAGAGTGTACAACACTCAAATTCACTTACACTCAATCAAGATCACATATTCCAAAATACCTACAACTCTATTAAATGACCCATGTGTCACATCCCCAATTAACTTAATAACATGATCTATTTACTTAATAAAAGCACAATAATCAACAATGATAAAATAATTCACATCACTATTAAATCACATAATCTACAATAAATAAAAATAAAAAGGGAAGAATTGCACACATGTCCATGGTCATAATTGGCGGTCAACCCCCCCATGGGGACCCCCTAAGAAAATTAACAAAACAACAACCAACAATATTACAAAAGTTTCCATGGTGACTGTACATACCCGAAATGATCTTCGTTGTATCCATTTAGTATTCCACTATAGTTGGTCTCCAATCCCCCTTTTGACTATTGTGATATAATTACCTACAAATTCACACAATACCTCCTATGGCCTCATGGCCGCATCAAAACATCCAAGATAAAATATACACATATAAATCAATAACCATTCGCATCTAGCTAAATCATCCTCTCTATTAACAATGTTATCATTTGTCTAAAATTTCAACAACATCTAAATTCTATCTTTTTATCAGTATCAACAAGATCCCAAGATTAGTTCAAATTCTAAATCCTACTCAACACTACGAGAATTTAGAATGTTAGTAATACATATATGAACAACACATCATCATCATCAAATATAACTTGTTTCTTTATGTATCTAAAAGTCCACATAATCATACTATGAATCACAATCCATGAAAATTAGGATATATCTTTCATCTAACATCATGCTAAACCAAAATGATCACTTAGATCTTAATTAGACTAATTTCAATCGGGTATTTTGTTTAGACTAATTTCCCTTTCAACAGTAGTATAAATTGTTATTTTCAGTTTAAGTTAATTCAGAGACTTTAAATTAGATTATCACTTAGATCTTAATTAGGAGGATAAACCACTAGGGAATTTATGCTACTCGTTCATAGCCACTAAATCTCCCCTTTGTCATTTCAGCTACTAGGAGATCACACTGACAAATCTTAGTCACTAATCCTCCCATTGTTAGCTATAGGAAAGTTGCTTGCCGATTCTCATCCTCGCTTGTAGCTTTTCTATCTTAGAAAATTGACCATAATCCTAGCTGTGACTTCATCTAAGTCACCAGCATTTCAAACCACCAGATGTCTCGGCATGACCTTAGGAGGTCGGGTACAGGGAAGGTCACTTGCCGATTATCATCCTCGCATGTCACTTTTCCATCGTACAAAGTTGGTGAACCCAACGTGAACAAACAGTTCTTCCTTTTTTATTTTTCATTTCTTTCATCTACCTTCACTCTTTTCCATTATTCTACGGGTATTCATATACCCCCCGAATATGTCAGGATACGGTGCATATGGCAGACCTCTCTCGGGTCTCTAGGTATGGGGAAGGTCACTTACCGATTATCATCCTCGCATGTCACTTTTCCATCGTACAGTGACCTTCGTTGTATCCATTTAGTATTCCACTATGATTGTCTCCAATCCCCCTTTTGACTATTCTGATATAATTACCTACAAATTCACACAATACCTCCTTTGGCCTCATGGCCGCATCAAAACATCCAAAATAAAATATACACATATAAATCAATAACCATTTGCATCTAGCTAAATCATCATCTCTATTAACAATGTTATCATTTGTCTAAAATTTCAACAACATCTAAATTCTATCTTTTTATCAGTATCAACAAGATCCCAAGATTAGTTCAAATTCTAAATCCTACTCAACACTACAAGAATTTAGAATGTTAGTAATACATATATGAATAACACATCATCATCATCAAATATAACATGTTTCTTTATGTATCTAAAAGTCCGCATAATCATACTATGAATCACAATCCATGAAAATCAGGATATATCTATCATCTAACATCATGCTAAACCAAAATGAATGAGCGTCACCTGTGCAGAAGAAATAAAAAATGAGATGCAAGGTCATTTCCCACATCATTACATAATAATAAATGTTTATGCTAAACAGAAACATAAATCATTTACAACATCTTGAATCTTCACTAAATTTATCTTATGCGCAATAAGTTAATTTGAGCAACAAGAATATGGGACAATCTGATAGCTAGGTGACTACCATTGAAGAAGGAACAAAATAATCTTTGAATTCAACAATTGTGACAATGACGACAAGCAAGGTGGTGAATTCCACATTGTCATATGCATCGAACATTACAAAGATAATGCCAACTAGAATTGTGTTTTTTTTTCAAGAATTTTCCAATCTTGTCTCCAACAATGAGGACTGCCAAACATCCAACATCATTTTAGTTGGAATAATTGTAGGCATTATTTTGATTGCATGCTTTGTTTTTTCATTTATAGACACCTTCACATATTCCTCCACGGGGAAAGTGTATTATGGGATTTCCGTTATTAATGGAATAGCCACTGGTAATAAAGCCAAACCTTTTAAATGAATCAAATTATAAGATTAAAAGCAAGGATTGGATACATGTAGCTCTGGAGGATGTGGTATTTTGTGTATTCACCTTCACAGATAAAAACATCATTCAGTGTTTGTGTTGATGCAAAATCACAGCACCCCCCGAATGGCCTTAGATCTAAGTAGGGCATTTGGTGTGATCTACATAACATTGGACCATCTCTCAAGCTCTGGGACTTGCGAACTTGAGATGAAACTCAAGAGAAGGTTGGTTCCTTCTCCTTAACTACCTACCACAAGCTATTCAAATGCAGGTGAACTATCGAATCGTTATCTAAACTTCCAAGGGACTAGGGAGAGAAAGTGCACAAAAACAAAACCTACACTAAAATGGTGATACACTAGAGAAGGAGGTTTCTAGTGACAATATTAGCTACCTAAAGTGGAGAGAGTTAAGAAATGGAGAGGAGGAACAGATGCAGTAAAAAACAAAGATAGAGTTCACATAGAGAACCACTTCAAACCCATTAAACACAACTCTCAAAACCTATAATAGACATCAAAAATATGCATCGTATACCCTGAAATTATTAGAGGAAAGAAGAGACAATAAAATAAGGAAGGCTGGACCAAATACATAACAAAATAGATTTTATTCCTCCATGAGTTCACACAATACATCATCAATGGGCAAGAGACAATAAAATGCCATTACAGAGCTAAGAGAGGAGCGTTAAGCTCCACATTCAACCTGAGGGGACAAAAAGAGAGGGGGGTAGGAGAGAAAAGATGACTAAACTTTTGAAATATGCCCCCCCTTTACAATATATAGAAGAATAAGAGAAGGAGAGAGGGAAAATTCAAATCCTACTTCAACCACTCCAAGATATGCATTGAATTCACCTACTCCAACCACCCTAGAAAGCATTTAAAACCACCTGTAACAATCACGGGCTTCACTGCAAAACCCATTCCTCCATGTGTTGTTCCTTGTTGGGTAAGAACGGAGTCCAATCTTCATCATGGCAATAGGTGAGAGAATTGACAACGTCGAAAATGGCAGACATGATCATTAATGGTGGAAGGTGAGTAGAAGGTGTAGAGAGCTTTCCAAAAAGTCCTCTCCTGCTTGAATGTGAGCTTCCAATCAAAATATATAGTCGTCTAAAGGTGCTTCGAGTTTTGGGTCTATTTGTGCGATATCCATGTGGCAGCCCCATGCATTTTGAAGATTCAGTCCCTTCCTTCACTATTTAAATTGCATCGAAGAGACACATGGTGTTGTCTACAGGCCTGATCTATTTCCTTTGTCTTCTTCCTAAGCCCCTTTCGTTGGTGGAGACATTGTGCCTGACTCGAGACACATGAAGGTTTCACGCTCATTTGGAAATTGCCCCCAAATTTAACCTTTGAATTTGTGTGGATGAGGAATGTGGAGGATTTCCCTAACCCTATTATACTTATAAAATTTGTTCTGCTAGCTTTCCCAGTCCTTGACTACGTGGCGAGTTGGCACATGTTTGGGGACCGCCTCTAAATTTTAACCTTGAAGATGCGCTGAGCTAATGCATGGAGGCTTACTTCGACGTGTCCCAAGATTGGAATTTTCAATGGACGGTGTCCCCTTTTTGGACCTGGGACATGTGGAGGGATATCACAAGTTTGGTGTCTCTCTTTTGGCCACGCCTTTTGAATTTGTGCTGGTGAGGAACATGGCACCTTCCGCGAGCATGTTCTATATTTTTTGTTTTAACTAAGTCCTTCTGTTTGGTGAAGGCTTTATGTCTGACTAAGGACACGTGGATGCTTCCCACTCATTAGGAGACTCTGTTTAACCTAACCTTCAGTGGTGCACCAATCAGACACATGGAGAGTTGGCTCATGTTTAGGACGTGCCTCAAAAGTTTTCCCTTGAAGATGTGCCTAGATGACATGTGGAGGCTTCCTTCGGCCCTTCTTTAGTTAGCCAATTCAATGGCTGGTTCTTCCCCCCTATTTGACTCTAACCACGTGGCGAGCCTGTGCTTGTTTGGAGACTTCTCCTTGGGTCCTACCACTGAAGTTGCGTTATTGAGGCACGTGGCACCTTCTGAGGGTCTGTGAATTTTCAACTATGGATGAGACCCTTTCTAGACCCTGGACACATGGCACCGTTGACCTATGGAGTTGCGTCATTGAGGCACGTGGCACCTCCTGTAGCTTTTCTCTACACTTAGCTGATTCAAGGCCTCGAGTGAACATTTCCTCATTAGGTTTTGACTCTGTGCAGGCTTCCACTGACCTTGTTGTTTGGCCACAGGTAGAATCGTATGCGAAGTCTAAAAACTTTAAACCCTTTCTTCGATTCTTTCCTTTTGAGCCTCTAGTTTCCTTTGATGCCGTTGGCATCCTTTTTTGACCCTGGTCCTCCATTTTTGAGCCCATCTACCCCTTGATTGTTGGATTTGAATGTCAACTTGTAGGACAGAGCCAACCCTTCCAATTTTTTTATGCAAGGTGATGTTTGATAATTTTTTCCTAAGGGGAGGGGGCGGAATTGGATAACAGTTTGTATCAGTCTCAAGATAGCATTATATAATTTACATGTACAATGCTCTTCCTATAGTATTGAGCACAGTAAGCAGTGTGATATTAGTTTTGTTTCCCTTGAAATGGCAAGGAGTAACTAGCCTGTTTACTACTACAACAACCAAAACCACCTCATGAGATCAACAAGACCTTATTTTTTATTGTTCATCTGAGTTTTCCTTACTTGCATGACTCCAAGGAAAAAAAATATTATTTTTTGTTCATCTAAATTTATTTCTTATATCTTGTATCTCCTCTTCTATTAAGATGGAAATACATCTTTAAAAAATAAAATTCTTGAATCTCAATTAATTGTGGCCTTGTATATTTGGCCAATAGAACTTTCTAAAGTTAATAGTCTTGTAATTCTTATCTTAATCCTCATTTCTATCTTAAAATATATTTAATTTTATCTAGAAGAAAGATTGTCCTAAATTCTTCTATCGGTATATTGACTTTACTTTTAATAAATTAAACTGTTTCACCCCTTTATGTCTACCAGTATATTGACTGTAATTTTATCAATTTTAATTACCTCAATATGAATGAAGGTGGTAGGATATTGCTTAGGTAATGAACTGTCCAAGACTCTAACATACTAAAAGAAAACAACTGTTTACACTTTTCAAAAACTTCACTCCATGTATGAAATTACATATAGGTTTTAATCAAACCAAATTTAATGTATTTTAAATATCTAATTTTGTATAAAAATATCTATAATTTTAAAATATTTTGAAATTTCTAGCCGTATGTTAATATGTTTAATTACTCCCTACTAGGAAAAATTATGTTGTTTTAATACTATTTAATATATTTCTAATATTACTTTTTAAATTCATTTCAATATATTAAATAACCTTATTAAGATTTCACACCACTAATATATTCTCTCTATACGAAATAATTAGAAGCATTGGAAACTCTAATGACTACTTAACTTTCTTATAGGTAAAAATGGCCTCAATATTTTTCACAACAAATTTTTAGAAATAAGACTTAAAATGACCGTTTCAATGTATTCACATAAAAAATGGTCAAATTCTCTAATGGGAAAAATCATGAATATTTTACATATAGAAAAATTCAAAAAAACCCATATTTATAAAGGAAATACTTCAAGAAGTTATCAATTAAAATGATAAGAGAGAATTGCAATGGTATTTGAGTTTCTAGAGTTCAAACATGTCCAAAATGTTGTTTCTACTCAATACTCTATGAATGTTCGAAATAGAGTTTTCCAAATTTCAAATTGAAATATATATCGTTGGAGACAGGATTCCACCCATCCCAAATAGAGTCCTTCTTGTTCTTAGTGTCATTACCATTAATAATCCTACATAGAGAAATGGTCTGATCTAGTCAACGAAATTTCCATTGAAAAATGTTGAGCCAAAAAAATTCACCAAGAGAAGCAGACAGGTGAAAGTAGCCTCAACTAAGGGGATCTTCACCATGGTTTAGGAAGAGGGATCCCTCAATGGAAAGGAACTCCTCAACCATGAGGAGAATGATGGATAGCAATGATGCATAGATGAATCTGGGGGCACCCGACTGATGACACTAGGTGTCAAACCCCAATGGTCAAGGAGGCACTTGAGATGCTCCACTTAGGTGCACTTTTTCATATTGGTTTTGAATATGAAGTGTAGCAGTAGAAAGAACAATCACCTTAATACTAACAAAGAAATCATAATCTAGATGAACATTATTAAAAGTAGTGTTCTTTCTATCTTTCCATAAATCGAACAAAATTTCAGTTCTGAAGATGTGTAAAATTTTCTTGTAAATTGTAAGTAACATGGATGAATCCCTCAAAAGAACCACTTTATAGGTGAATAACTTGAGAGAAAATGGTCTACAAAGGGTGTGAATCCATCTCCAAGCCATCTGAGCACAAAGACGAAACCAAAAAATGTGTTTGATATATTTTTGTTTGCTACAACACAAAACATAAGGGGTTAAGCCCAAAATTTGTAAGACATGAACCAACGGGGAGACCTTGGAGAAAAATAAACCAAAGGAAATGAGATTTTTTAGGCTCAAAAATGGCTGACCAAACCCTCTAGAATCGACAGGACCACACTGAGGCTGAGGTGGAAAGAGACCAATAATTTTTTAGTGTGTCACTATTAACCGCATGATGAGCCATGAGACCAATAATTCTTTAGCAACCAACACATAAATGTAAGGGACTAGTGGAAACCCTACCCGATATATCTAAACAAACCAAATCTGGAAGACTGGGCACCATTGATAGTTTAGTTACACAAACATGGACATAATCCTTTATAATTTTATTATTGTGAAATCAACCAACCATTACAATGGAAAACTTGAATTCTTATAGGAATTTTATAGCTAGGTACAAACAAACAGGAGGTTGCAACAGTGTAGGAATAATTACTCCTGTGCACATATACATTACAAATATATTGTTTTAAACAATATAACCATATAAAAAATATAATAAAGAAAAAACACATGTACACGAATACTATTCCCAATTACAAAAAATAAATAATTAATAAAAAATTACCATTAACTAATAATTAACTAAGGTAAATGCATAATTAACCAAGGTAAACTAAATTTTACCTAACATCCCACCTCAATTTTGCATTGCCTCAAGGGATGAGGAGAGGAACTCTCTAAACAACTCAAACATGTCATGTGTAAGTTACTTCATGGAGATATCTACTCGTTGGTCAGCTGTTTGACATAAATGAAGTTGTATATTGTGCTTCAAGACATCCTCGCATATGAAATGTAATTGTAGCTCAATGTGTTTTGTTCCTTCATGAAAAACTAGATTGCGAACAAGTTTGAGAACACCTTCATTTTCAACATACATGGTGATCAGTGTTTCCTGTGGTATTCCAAGTCCTTTAAGTATGCGATGTAGCTAAATCACTTCACAGACAACTTCTCCTACAAAACAATACTTGGATTATGTGGAAAAACGAGAAACAAAGTGTTTGTTTCTTGCTTCCTCATGATATTTTTCCAGATCCCATAAAGAATACAAACCCTGAAGTGGATTTTTTGTCATCAATATTTCCTGCGTGAGCTGAATCTGAATAACCTAACAAGAAGATGTTGTCATTCTTCTTTTATTCTAGAAAAATACCCTCTCATCCTTTGAGATATCTTAAGCTACTCCTTGCTACTTTCCAATGACAAACTTTGGGTTCCTGCATGACCCTGGATAGATAGCTCACTGCAAATTTGATATCTGGTTTAGGGTACGTAAGGTAAATTAGACTCCCAATCTATTGCTAAAAGAGAGTGGTATTTACCTCAGGAAACAGATCTGAATGATATAACTACAATATTTTCTCCATAGGTGTAGAAATTTGTGTAAAATCCATCATCCTGAATTTCTTGAGCGTCATGTTGTTATATTTCATCTGAGAAACAAAAATGTGATTCTCTTTCTGCCATACTTCCAATCCAAGACAATAGTGAATTAGCCCAAGATCTGTCATGTCAAATGATTGATTAATATTTTTCTTTGTTGCATCAATCATCCTCACTAAACTTCCAGTGGTGACTAGATCATCGAGATAGACATCGACAATCACAATCTCCCCCCTTTTAGTTTGAGGTAAATATTGGGATCGTATGGATTTCTAACAAATCCATGCTATATGAGATGCTCATCAATTTTGAGTCTTCATACCTTTGCTTCTTGACCAGGTACAATATATCCCTCAGGTTGAGTCATATAGACTTCTTATTGTAAATATCCATTCAGGAAGGAACCGTTTACGTGCATCTGATGGACTTTCTAACCAAAATGTGTAGCTAGAGAAAAGATCATCCCGATCATTTTGATCTTAGTTGTGGGAGAAAATGTCTCCTCATAGTCAATGACTTATTTTTGTGCATACCCTTTTGCTACTAGTCTCACTTTGTACTTTTCCACTATCCCATTTTCTTTGTACTTTGTTTGGAATTTCCATCTACATCCAATGGGTTTCTTCCCTGTGAAATATCGACAAGATTCAAAGTGTTATTTTTCATTACTGACTGATATTTAGAGTCCATGGAATCTTTCCAAGCTTTTGACTATAGGGCTTCCTGGACTATAGAGAGCTCATCAGACTCAGTAAATCTACTCATAATTTTTTTTTTCACTTCGTCCCTTGCTTTACCGCAAGTCTGTGGTCCAGGGGTGGATGTATCTGGTGGAGCATCCATTCTTGCATTCCTTAACGCGTTATTACACCACTTGCAAATATGCTAAGCTGTTCCCATTGGTCATGGTACTATCAAATCATCACCATCATCCCCATCATCACTTTCATCATCTTTGGGAACATCAACTTTAGTTTTTACAACTAGTGATGAATCTACATCAGGTGATTCTAGAGGAGGAGACTCTACTTCCTTCTTTGCAAAGAAATCAGCATCTATGCTAGTGTAGACTCTCCTGGTCTTTGGATCCATCAATATGTACCCAATAATTTCTTCATTGTAGCCAATAAAAATGAGTTTTTATGACTTCATTTCCAATTTATTTATGTTCTACTTAGGTATATGCATACTTTATTTACACTTGAATACTCTAATTTGTGCAACAGACAGTTTCTGTTTTGACCATGCTTCATGTGGAATTACTCTTTCAAGAGAAACTATGGGCATTCTGTTCAACAAATACATTGTTGTCTTTCCTGCTTCTACCCAGAATGTCTTTGCAAGTTCAAAATCATCGATCATGCATCACACCATTTCCATGATAGTACATTTTCTTCTCTTAAAAACACCATTTTGCTATGGTGTGTTTAGAGGAGGCATTTGTCGACGAATCTTGTGAGCTTGTAGGTTGTCTTTGAACTTATCACTGGTGAATTCCTTGATCTGAGTGGAGAGTTATGATGTGATGACCAGTTTCATTCTCAATAGCTACTTTGAATTTCTTGAAGGTTTCAAAAGCTTCACTTTTCTTGTGAAGAAACAAAATCCGCATTTTTCTTGAATAGTCGTCAACATAAAGTTGAAATACTAAAATCCAAAATGGCTGAGTTGCATTTGACCACAAATATCGGTATGAACTAGGTCAAGCTTGCCATCAACTCAAAAATTACTCTTCTAGAATGAAGCTCTATTTTGTTTTCGTACTAGGAAGTGAGGACACTTGTCTGTATCCTTCTGAAGAGATGGTAACCCATGTATCATATTGTGTGGGTGAAGTGTCTCGATATACTTTGAAACTAACATGACCAAGTCTTTGATGCCATAATTTTGTAGAGGTAGAGTTCTTTTCCACAAGTGTCTGATCATCTCTATGGACAAAATCAAGGTGGAACATGCATCCCACATTGGAGGCTTTTGCAATTATTTTCGAGCCTCATGAGTTTTCTCGAATAAAACATGTTTTCTTGTTAGAATGAAAATAAAATTCAATTTTTAAGTTGTGATCTAGGATTTGACTGACTGACACTAGATTTTTAGTGAACTGAGGGACACATAAGACATATGATACTGTATGGTTACGTGAACAAGGGGTAGAGACAATGTTCCCAATAACATGAATTGTATAAGAAGAATCATCACCCAAAAAAACATGGTTTTTTGAAGGTGTGTCCCTCATTTGAAGGAATGAGAGATTCATCTGTGACTGTTTCTCCTAGGGCTAGAAGTGAAGCCCTCAGTTTTGTAACTCTTCTCAAGAAAGATTCAATTTTTTCATTTTTCTTCAACTTCAGTGTGTGTAACGAACTCTACAACTTTAGTGTGTGTTTTTGGCCTCATATATTGTGCCCAACTTATCCCACACTTCTTTGGCTATTTTGACATCTCAAAAGTGGGGTTGCACATCATCAGACACTCCAAACAAGATGATGAGTTTGGCCTTTTTATATTCTTTATCAAACTATCATTGTTGTGTTGTATCAATAGCTGATCTGATTAGAGTACCATTCATAATAGGACAGATATCTTCAAAGGCAAGATGTATCTCGATTTTTTTCTTCCAAGAAGCATAGACGTTTCCTCTAAGTAATTGTGAATCTGGAAGAAAACATTTGAGGATATAAGGTATCCCTCTAGGCTCTTATCACTTTAGGTATAAGGTATCCCAATCTATATCCTGTCAGTATAATATACCGAACCTTTATATATACACACACTTTTGATATACCCAATGGTACGTGAAAGAAGCTTTCCCTTTCTATATACCCGACGATACGTGCAAGAGGCGTTAATGTACGTGAAATAATTTGATACATGGTACCACCACAGTACTGAAAGGGGTTTGTGTAATTATTGACACCGGCTCAAAGAAATATCCTCATACGCACTCATAACTTCACTATATACTTGGATAATTTCTCAATATGGATTTATGTCATGCAATCATTCACAGACGGATGGAAAGGCTCATAGTGTTTGCACTGTGTCCTTATTACTCCCCATTGATTTAAAGGATTGATACCTAGAGGACATTGTTGAAGCTATATTAGGCATCAAGTGTAGTAGTAGTCATGACAAATTTAGCCGCAAGTGCTTCCCAGAGGCATTGTATATATTGAACGCTGCGAAAGAGATCTAGGATCTTGTGAGTGTTTTTTAATACAATATTGTGCAATTTTCTGAGCAGTTACAAATTTTGTGGTTGACTATGGCAACCTACAAATTAGTACAATATTCTGAAGTATACAAATTACATTAAATTTTTTGGAAAAATTGAATGGCAAGAAAAAAAAAATTGTTTTGCGGGTCCTTGTGACCTCCGGAGCCCAAAATGAACCTCTTTGCAAAAAATTGCAGAAAAATAGATTAAAATGCAATTTTTTGGTGTACCCCCTTTAGCAAATGTTGCTCGGAATGAAAAAATAGGTCTAATAGGAGATGGTTTTTCCGTATATTATGGTTTTCCTTGCTAAAAGTTTTAGAAACCTATTGAGTCATTACAAAGGATTTTGGCGGTTGTTTTTGGGTATTTTTAGCACCAAATTTAGGGGAGAGCCACTAAATTTCAAAATTGTTTTAAAAGACAAATTGGGGGTGGGGGTCGAACCATGCACTTCCCGCTTTGAAAGTTCTCAATATAACTGACGTAACTCCTTATGATATTTGATAATAAAATGAAGCAAATTCTAATTAAATTAGAATAATGTAGCTGGACTATTAATAAAATGTGGTGCCAATTGAGGGAGTATCCACATGGTATTCTTGCCATGAGGATTCAATTAGGGTTTTCCTTATGAGATTTTACTGGCTGAAGTAGGTATCTTACCAATGGAAGCTTCGACAATCACTCGGCTAATAAGCTATTTGAAAAAAGTGGAAAGCATGGACAATCATTGTTGGCCCAATATGGTTAAAGAGGATAACCTAGAGCGCAGAAAGAAAACTTGGATGAAGCAGAACACCAAATGCATAGAGAAGCAGGGCATCCACTTCCAGGAGTTCCCTAACAAAAATAGGGAAATAAAAAATTATGTGGTGGAGAAGTTTAGGAACATCATGTGGACAGAAAATATTGGTCGTAAGAAAGCACACTATATCAAATATTTTAACCCCACTTTGGCTCACGATAACAAATCTTATTTAAGGGCGGATATCAAAGGTAAGGCTAGGATTATTTTGGCTCAGTTGAGGACCGGGTCACATCATCTTCACATGAAATGGGTAGATGGACTATTCCCAATGTAGAGTGGGAAAGGAGAACGTGTCTTTTCTGCAGTATAGGGGTTGTTGAAACAGAATGGCACTTCATCATGGAATGCTTAGCGTATGATTACATCTGCTTCCAGTATGAAAATGACTTACAAGTGGACAACCTAGATGATATATTTGAGGAAGCAAAGCTTCAAAGGATTACTGGTTTTGTGCTCAAGATTCATAGTAGGTGAGAGGATTTGGAAAAGAACTTGGTTTTAGCTTAATATTTCTACTTTTCTTGGTCCCTTTGAATCTTCAATCATGTGGACATCATTAAAATCTTTCATTTCATTTCATTTCCCTTCTTTTGTATTATTTCATTTTTTCTTTCACCGCCTTGATTTTTGTATGTCGTTTTGTGATTGTAATTACTTGCCACTTTTTTATGTAGGTTCAGTGATGGGGGAAAACTTGAATGGAGAGGAGGGGAGCTTGATTTTCCAATGCAAGGTCTCTTTTTGAATTTTATGCCTTGTCCACTACTTATGATAGGACACAGGTTTCTCAAGGAGATGGCTTGGACGTGGAGGTCACGTTTTGATCTCTTGTTACAGGTTGGACGTAGTTCATGGGAATGGAGATAGGGGTCAAACAAATTAGGTTCTGGTGAATCGAAGTGATTAGAGAGGGATCTTCCCTTCAACTCGGTTCATAATAAAGTGATGTGACCATTTTTATAGCCTTCAACTCACCTGAAGAAGCCAATGTAGGGGATTCAATATCCTTATTCAATGCAGGCCTGCGTTGGGACTCGACCATGGAGAGGGCTTGCTTGTTAAATGCAACTTGGATGTGAAGGGAGGTGAGGCAAATTCGGTGTAAAAACAATTCAACTCATTCAATTCTTCAAGACCTTCAAATAACATGCCTTTGTAATGGGTTGACTTCGTCAGGAGCTCCAAATATTGTAGACCTCCAAATAGCATGCCTTTAATCTTGACAAAAATCTCCTCCAATTTTATAGTCCCCTCAAAATGTAGTAAAGATATAAACTGAACCTCTAAATTTAGTGCAGAAACCTCTATTGGGGAATTTTAAAAAAACTTTCTATTCCTCCAGTAAAGCTTTCCTGGTGCAGGATGCACCAGTGCAAAAGAAAATTTGTCTTTGTTTGTTTTTGAATTAGCCCTTTAGAGTGATCAACAATCAGGGGACAGTGAGTCCCTCCTCTTTATCGGATAATTTCCCTTATTAAAAGAGAGAAAAAAATCCTATATACAAATATACAATAGTTTTTGGCGACTCTATTGGTGATTTTAGTTTCAACTTATCCCTTTCTGAATAACTTCAAGACCAGTTTACAAAATGGTAGATCAAAGATATACACGTGGTCAAAAATCCCTCGGTGTTGAAGATTCCCATTTTTGAATTTTGGAACATCAGGGATTCTCTTTCTTTGGAAAGAAAGAATATAATAACTCGGTCTACAAGCACACCTCCTACTAAAGAAAAAATTTCTACAAACAAAAACCCTAAAGATCAAACCAGCCCTAGTCTCCATTCTCTATTACATGCAGGAGTTACAAATCCCCTTCAGTCAATATTTCCAAGGATAGTAGCACCATTTCCTAAGGGACAACGTGTTGGACCTCTTTCTCTTCCTCAACCATTGCACAAATTACCCAGAGGTAATAGAAAAAGTTTTCCTAAATTCTGAGGTGATGGAAAAGTAAACCCAGATGAACATATTACAACTTTCATTGTAGCATGTGGGATCCTTGGGGTTAAACATAAGGATATTTATGTTAGGATCTTTGTGGAAACATTGCAGGATAATGCCACTGACTTGTTTTATCACCTTCTAGCTAGTTCAATTACTAGATGGGCTACCATGATAACTCAATTTGAGCAATGTTTTAAACATGTTGAAGATGTGCATGCCCTCTTGGCCCAAATTTCTCATATTAAAAATGATCCATATCACCCCGCGAGGGAGTTTGTGGCTAAATTCAACAAGTTGATTCATAAAATTCCATAAGCCACTCATCCTGTAGATAAAATCCAAAAGTTTTTTTTCCTCAATGCTCAATCGCCTGAAGTAAGTTATGCACTAAGAAGGGCTAATCTTCCAACTCTGGATAATGATCAATGATTGGATATCATTGTTGAGGATGATCTAATCATGTCTGGTAAATTAAGAAAAGAACCTTTCAAACCTAAACCATATTCTTCTTCCTCCTCGGGAGCCAATTCTGATCAATTAGTGCCGAAGTTGGAAAATGACCTTATTTCTATCAAGAAATGATTGGATTATCATTCTCCTTACCAAGATATTCCAAGAGAGCTCACTGAGTAGCTCACTAAGATAATGAACGAGCTGAGTCATAGGTGATAAGTATTAAATGGATATGGGGCCAACTCAGGTCAGAGACTCAAAGGCTGCCTTAACGTGGAATTAATAAGATCACATAGTTTGCTGAGGCACGATTACATAGGTGAGAAGGCCGAGTCTGCCAGAATGGAGATAGAGTGATCTAAAATGGGCTTGGTGTGTTGGCTTAAATGTAAAATGGTAGGGTACTCAGTGTCACGACAAAGCTCGTAGGACCTGACAGAGTTAAAAGCCAAGCCGACTTGGTGGTGTAATGGACGTAGAGGTTTACAACTAGGGGGCGAACTTGGCTGATTATCCATGCGAGGTATCAAGGAAAGAGTCGAGGGGCTTGGTGAGGAAATTAATAGCTCACTTCGAGCTCACGAGGTAAATGGAGTTTGGAGCGAGGTAATTTAGGAGCCCATCATGAATGAATCAATGAAGGGCAAGTGGAACTATTTTCTAGATTAATTAGAAGTTCAAAATGTAAACTACAAATGAGCTTGATGAATAGCTCACAAAGCAGCTAGGAGACCTCCTCGGTGAGCTACTTGCCAATGGAATGTAACGTGGCGAAAGTGGTTTTAAAAACCCCTTTACTCAAAATGACATAAATAGAGCGTTGTATACCCATTTTGCAAAAACTCAGAGTAGATAGAATTGTGAGGAAAATATATACAATACAAAACCATCAAAATTGGATTTTGGGGGAATATGAACCTCTGAATTACAGAGATTCTTCCAGTCATGAACAATTCTCGGGTAAGTGGAGAGGCCATTTTTGAGGTAGGGACACCCATTTTCTTCACCTAGGGAAATGTACATAAGACATGGGAAACATCAAGGGACCCCATATCATGATGTAAGGAGGCATGGTGCCCCATAATGCTTACAAATCTCAATTTATTCTCATCTTTCTTGAATTTCTTCCTATAAATTTAAAGGGGAGGCAATATTACAAGGAGTTAGACATTTCTTCCTCCCCATGCTCCCCTCTTCTCCACCGTTGGACTATTGTGAATTTTGGGTCTTCAATCCTTCACTCTGAAAAATGTAATGATATTCTTTCTCTCTCCCTATATGTGATGTACTCTGCATATTTTATGGAGCAATAAAACTATGTTTGTGTTAATATTTCTAGCATTTCATGTTATTATTGTTTTATCTTGCCTCTCATTATCAATCAAGTTTTTTGTGCACATTCTTGTTTCATTGTAGGATTAAGTGGTTGTTGTGTTTATCCAAATGGTGTAATGCATGTGTTTTGGTATGTGGTGCACGTCCACCCTCTCCAAATTCATCATTCTCCATTTGCAAGTGGGGAAGATTGTCTAGCATACTTTTCTCTTGGTGCTATCACCCATTATGTTAGGATTTACCTATTTTAATTCTCTCTCTCTATATCTCTCTCTCTCATCTCTCTCTCTCTCTCTCTCTCCTCTCTCTCTCTCTCTCTCTCTCTCTCTCTTTGTCTCTATCTCCTTGGCTTCTTGGAAGTGTTAGGATTTATTTACTTAGGTTTATTTATTGCATTATGAGTAGTCATAGTATTACAATTAAGAAGAGGAAGTCGGCCTTCTCCGGAGATCCATCTCAAGTTCACAAGTCCCACAGCTTGAGTGATGGGTACCCCATGTTACCCCAATCACACTAAATTCCTCAGTCACATGCTAGCAATTCAGGGAGTGTTTTGATTCATTGATAACAATTTCTATTCATATGATGATGAATAATATTGCTAATTCAAAATCTATAGCTCAATATTTTAGTATTAAAAATCCCTTCCAATACAAGTTTTGAGATATAAAATAATCCCTTATAATATTCTATATCCAAAGTACCCCATTTTTTTTATGACATATTTTATACTCATTTTCATTTCCACCTTTTCAGTGTTGGATCCAATATCTTACAGTTTCAAAAAACTTTATGAGATTGACACTTAAAACTTTGATGAAATTCACATTGGGACATGAAAAGTACAAAATTTTCGTTTATGTGTATTTTGATGTGATCTCTTCTCATTTAATTTAAATATATATTTATCATACAAATCAAAATTTGCATAGTAATGCAAAGGATCATGTGTGGTTGCGTTCATGTCAGTAATATTTATTAACCTTGATAATATCCAATTTCCTAAAAATTAAAGCGAATGGGAACATGTATATCTTAGTAATGATTCTATAAAGGATGTACCAACTATGGAGAGCAAGGAAACTTTTGGTGGTGAATATTTGTTAATTAAAAAATATTCTAGTTTTTTAAAATTGAAATTTGTAAATTTTTAGGGTACTAGTTAGTACTAGTTTGCCAAAAAAATTATGGGTGTAACTCAATTTTATGGGTCAATTCACCATTCCCATGAAATAAGAATTAAAAGGAATTCTCATGAATGCAGTTACTATATAACATTTGTTTATGCTACCGGCCGAAAACATACTATATGTTGTCTGTTGGTAACATAAAATATAATATTGGCTGATAGCATTTTCTATGCTACCAGCCAACAACATATATTATGTTTTCGGTCAGTATCATAAACTATGCTACCAATTGGTACAATATAAAAAGCTACCATCTAGTAGCCTTAAATAATGATTTCTTGATATTTGCATTCGGTGCAAAAGATAATTTTCACATATTCGCCAAATATTTTCTAAGCATTTTGTTCAAAGAGACCCTTAAGATTTTCCCTAATGGAGATTTATCTAGTGTGATTACTTTATTAGAACATGTTTTCTTCTCTAAAAAAACATGTTACTAATTTGAATAAAAACACAATTAAAATGATGTTAGTTTATGGATTCTTCATTTACCCCATGAATATTCAACACACACACACACACACACACACACACACACACACACACACACACACACACACACTGCGCGCACCGCGCATCCACATGCAAACACGCACACACACATACACACACATTTTAATATTGAACTTACCCCTAATATATATTTATAAACCTTTTGTTAGTGCAGAATCAAAACACCCTCGAATGTCATGAGTCTGAAATGGGGCATCTCCCGTGATTGCACAACATTGGACCATCTCTCAAGCTATGGGACTTGTAAAACTTGTAATGGACTTATGAAGAAAGTTGGTTCTTGCTTCTTAATATACCTGCCACAAGCTACTCCAGTGCAGGCATAATTTATTTTAATCCTAATCTAACCATTCCAAGGAGACAAGGAGAGAAACAGGGTGAGATAGAACCTACTCTAAGTGGTGATACACTTGAAAAACAAGTGGATGAACACAGATCTGGCCGCCTGAAGTGAAGAGAGGTGAGAAGAGGATAGGGTGGACGAGATGCACCACATACCAAAGATAGATTCACATAGAACACCACTCTAAGACCCATTAAGCACAGCTCCTAGAACCTGCAATAAACATCAGAGTATGCACAGTATACCTTGCAACGCTGAGATGCGAGAAAAGACAATAAAATGAGCAAAGGAAGCATAGATGCATCACAAAACTAATTTTATTCCTTCAAAAATTCACACACTACATTAGTAGTGGGAAAGAGGCAAGAGAATGCCATTACAGAGCCATCAAAGGAGGCGTAGACTCTGCATTCTACCCTAAAGAAGAAAAATAAAGGGGGAAGAAGGAAACAATGACCAACCCCTTTGAATATGACCCTCCATTACAATATATAGGAAGAATAAGAGAGAGAGGAGGAAAGAATTCGAACTCTACTCTAACCACTCCTAGGAGAACATCGAATTCACCTAAAGGATCAACCACCAACCATCAATTCCCCCTAAAAATCTGACCACAATCTGTTAATCATGGTTCCCCATGTCTATTGGTGTGTTAAAAATGGAAGAACGACGGATCAAATCAGATCTGATCTGGTTGTTAGAGCAATCGAATTGCATATTAATGGTCTGAAAGATGTTTTCTCACTTTTACCCAATAATTCCCACTAAAAATAATATTTTATGTTTCCATGGCATGGAAGAGGTCGATACCTTTCCAACGGGTCCTTTCCCGCTCAAAACCGAGCTTTCAGTCAAAAGATATGGCCATATGAAGGTTTAGGGTTGCGGGCTCACAATATTCAAAAGAGTCTGTCCGTACCGGGTCCACGTGGCAGCCTCACACATCTTTAAGATTCAGCTCCTTTCGTTCACTCTTGAAATCATGGCTTCTACATGCTCCTCACTTTCCTCTGTATTTTTCCTAAGTACTTCTTGTTTGATAGAGACATTGTGTCTAACCCGAGACATGTGGAGGCTTCATGCTTTTTTGGAAATTACCCCGAGATTTTACCTTTTTTAGTGACGTGAGACATGTGGAGGCCTCCATTTTCTTTTTTAATTTTCAACGACCGAATTACCTTTTCGGACCTTAACCACGTTATGGGCTGACGCTCGTTTGGGGACTACCTTTCATGTCACACCTTTAAAATTGTGTTGTTGAGACATGTGGCATCTTCCGCTAGCTCTTCATACTTAGCTGATTCAGTTTGATGCCTTTCTCAGACCCTGGGACATGTGGAAGAATGACACCTATTTGGGGTCTTTGTTTTGGGTCGCACTTTTGAATTTACACTGATGAGACATGTGGCATTGTCCTTTGGTTCTCTATACTTAGTCATTTTAAATGGTTGGCTCTGTACCCTAATGGAATTAGGATACGTGGAAGCCTAGAGTTTGTTTGAGTCTTTGGCTTTAGCTTCAACCCTTGAAGGTGTGACGATGAGACACGTGGAGGCTTCCACTGGGTTTGCCCCATTTTGACTTTTCAATTGCCGATAATACTTCGCGGGCTCACAAGCCTGCACTTGAAACTGCGCCATTATGCGAAAAGTAAAAAAGGTTTCAAAGTCCCCCGTAGACCTGCCAACCCTAATTTAGACTTGGGAAAAATTTCCTCCTTGACCCCATAGACTTGGTTTTGGAAAAAAGTCATCCTAAAGCCCATCGATCCGCATTTTCCTATTTTGGGCAAAAGACATCTTTGGGCTTACCGCCCCTCTTTTTCCACTTCACAAAAAGTAATCATTCTCAGCCCCATGGGCCAACAATTATAATTGTGTCTTTTTGTGAAAAGGGAAAAATGTCAAAATGTCTCCCATTGCCCTGCCGGTCCGCAATTTCCATAGGAAATTTTTTTTTACCTGGGCCTGCCGACCTACTTTAGGAAAAAAAATCCTCTAAGGTCTGCTTTTGGGAAAATGCTATCAGTTGACCCAAAATAAGTGTGAGCTTATTTTGGTCAACAATTTGGCAACTCATGGGGATCACCTACCTACTAGGTGAAAAGATCAGTGGCCTTGAAGCATCCATTGGGCATGGAGTCTACCTGGTAAACAAAAATCAGATCCCTGAGCCACCTAGAAACTCCTAGAACCAGAGCTGACCCTAAACTCACCCCATTGTTCGCACTCTCAGTTTTTCAAGAAAATCATATTTTTCTGGGGCTTTTACCTGTTCTAGGAATGGATTGTAGGCACACTGAAATGCATAGTGATACAACCTTGGAGCAATGAAACACGACGACACACTATGTACAAAACTGAAAATCATACATGCTCCAAGTGGAACATGCAGAGTGTGTAAAAGACTTCTTCTACTGAAAAAAACCTACTCCTACTCCTACACTAACCCTAACAAAGAAAATCTAAACAAATCCTGCCACAGGCAGGGAGAAATATCTTCCCTTCCTCAAAAGGGGAAACCATGTAAATGATTTGTCACTGAATATGGCTTCTTGGATGAGTGAAAAAATGACCTTAAGCTGGTCCTCCACCCAAATCATCAAGGTATCAAAATCAACCAAAAATGATTTGCATTAGACTCCTAGACATGTTGATGGTGACCCTTGGTACTTAGGAGCTCATCCTCATGCCCTGAAGTGAGCATGACTAGTTGTGGCTTCTCTCTTGGCTCCAATGAAGCCAAATACCTGATTGGGGAAGGTTTGGTACTTTGAATTTTCCCATTACTCTGAACTTCAACTACAAGAATGGGGTTTTCTTGCTGAACTTTTATGGGTGGATGGTGTGAGAGGGATGATGACTTCTTCTTACTTTTTTCCTTCCTTCTCCTTTGAAGAACATGGAAGATTCATATCTTCCAACCTTGTTTCCATAGGGCTGTCACAAAGTGTAGGTTGGTTTTATTGAATGCTCCCCTTCACGGCAACAGGCTTAGGTGCTTGGAAGGGGGATGGTGGAGGAGAAAATGATATGATATCCTTAGGCTCCTCTGCATCAAAATAATCCTCAAAGTCTGATAGACAGTCTTCCTCCTTGTTTTCCTACTGCATGTGCTCAACCTCCTCCATGGTGTCTTTTTGATCTGCAACTTGGTCACCATGGTTCCCTTCATCCTCAAACATGAAGTTCGAAAGATCAAACTCCTCTTCAACATCAGATCTTGAACGGAATGAAGTGAGGGGAATAACTGAAATTTCTTCTGTGGCCTACTCCACATTTGGAGCCTCTGATACTATATGGTCCTCCACAACAAAAATTTACTCCTCTTCTTTCGGATTTGGAGTAGCTCTGTCTTCCCCTACTTGTGTTGCAGCTAGAGATTCCACCACTTGTGGCTTAACCTCAGCCTTCTCCATAGGTTTAACCAACAAGGGAATATTTGTAAACTCAAATGTACTATTCCAACTCTTCAGATTTTATATCATTTCTTCTCTGTCGAGTTCCTCCGCTTGCTGTTCTCCTTGGCTGAAATTTGGAGTATCTCCCTGACATGGACATAGGAGAGGAGGAGTGGTGAGTGGGGTCTCTAGTAGTTGTTTGTTTCTTTGTGGTGGAGGGGAAGAAATTTCTTTTGGTTCTTGTGGAAGGGAACTGGGTCTGGAAGGGAAAACGAAAGAAGAATTGGGATGAGATGGAAGACTAGGAGATGGAGAATGGAAATCAACAGTTGGGGCAGCAACTGAGGGGCACGAATCTTGACACTGCTGAAATGATAAAGCTTGAGGAAGAGGAAAAGAAAAGATAGGAGGTGGTGTACTTACCCATTGACAAGGTTGTCTTATGTCTAACTCATAAGCCTCAATTTCCTCAATCTAGTGTGAGAGTTGAGGTATCCTTTCAATCATGAAGTCAACCTTATCCTGAGGGTTGTAGTGTTTTGGCATAAGGCCAGCCATGGACAAGGTGTCCTATAGCCAATTCTGAAAACCTTCATTTGTGTTGTATCCCTAAACTGCACCATGTTAGCCTCCATTATTTGGATCTTCTCCAACAAACCAGCATTATCCATGTAGTCGTCACCATTATATGCATCCCCTTATTATTGATAATCTCCATAGATGAAATGGCTTCGAAACTGCTCATATGGGTAAGCATAATGGTCTTGAATTTGATCATAATGATGATCTAGAGGAGTTGAGAAATGCATTGGAGGTGGATTGTACTGTGGTTACTATAAATGTGAGTTCCAAGAAGGAAATGAAGTCATGATTGCAAAACCTCAAGGAATGGAAGAAAATGGGAGATGTGGAAAGAAAAGTGGGTGGAAATGGATGGGAGAAAGGTCTACAACTTAGAGAATGGGTCGTTGACCAAATGGAGTTGCCATATGTGCATTGAATGTGCCTCAAAAGGTTGAATCTCAACAAGAACACACCAACCTACTAAGATGAAGTGGTAAGGTGCTTCAGACCTGTCCCACAGGGCATGCCAAAACTGTTAGTCTGGTCATAGAGTGGATTTAGATTTGTTGCTGGATAATGAGACACCTTGGAAATATGAGAAAATCTAACCTCAGTCTCCCACTGGGAGTGTGAAACCTGTTAGTGCAAAATCACAACACCCCCGAATGTCCTGAGTCTGAAATGGGGCATTTCGGGTGTGATTGCACAACACTAGACCATCTCTAAAGCTTTGGGACTTACAAAACTTGAGATGGACCTTCAGAAAAATATGGTTCTTACTTCCTAATATACCTGCCATAAGCTACTCCATTGCAGGAAGAATGTATTCTAATCCTAATCTAATCATTCCAAGGAGACAGGGAGAGAGAGAGGGTGAGAGATAGCCTGCACTAAGCAGTGATACACCAAAAAAGGAAGTGGATGATCACAGATCTAACTTCCTGAAGTGGAGAGAGGTGAGAAAAGGAGAGGGTGGATGAGATACCCACACACCAAAGATAGATTAACAAAAAACACCACTCCAAGACCCATTAAGCACATCTCCTAGAACTTGCAATAAACATTAGAGTATGCAAAGTATACCCTACAACCATGAGAGGTGATAAGAGATAATAAAATGAGCAAAGGACGGATAGATGCATCACAAAATAAATTTTATTCCTCCAAAAATTCACACAGTACATCATTAGTGGGAAAGAGGTGAGAGAATGCCAATACAGAGCCATGAAAGACATAGACTCTGCATTCTACCCTAAGGAAGAAAGAGAGAGGGGATAGAAGGAAATAATGACCAACCCCTTCGAATATGACCCTCCATTACAATATATAGGAAGAATAAGAGAGACAGGAGGGAAGAATTCAAACTCTGCTCCAACCACTACTGGGAGAACATTGAATTCACCTAAAGGATCAACCACCAACTATCAATGCCCCCATCTAAATCTACCCACAATCTGTCAATCCTTGTTCCACATGTTTGTTCGCGTGTTAAAAAAGGAAGAACGACAGATCAAATCGGATCTCATTTGGTTGTTTGAGCAATTGAATTGCATATTAATGGTCCAAAAGACATTTTCTTATTTTTACCCACCAAGACCTATTAAAAATAATATTTTATGGTTTCATGGCATGGAGGAGGTTGAGACCTTTCTAACATGTCCTTTCCCACTCAAAACTGAGCTTTCAATCAAAATATATGGCCGTCTGAAGGTTCAGGGTCACGAGCTCACAATATTCAAAAGAGTCTGTCCGTACCAGGTCTACATGGAAGCCTCACATATCTTGAAGATTCGGCTCCTTCCTTTCACTCTTGAAATTGTGCTAGAATGACTTGTTGTGGATTCTATAGGCTCCTCTATTTCCTCTATATTTTTCCTAACTCCTTCTCATTTGGCGAAGATGTTGTCTCTGACCCAAGATACATGGAGGCTTCGTGCTTGTTTGGAAACTACCCCCAGATTTTACCTTTGAAGCTACATGGTCGAGACACGTGGAGGCCTTAATTTGCTTTTGGAATTTTCAATGGATGACTTACATTTTCAGATCTTAACCACGTGACCCACTCGTTTCGGCAGTTCCTTTTGAGTCACACCTTTGAAATGGCACCATTGAGACACGTGGTACCTTCTACGGCTCTTCATACTTAGCCGATTCATGTTGATGCCTTTCTTGGACCCTGTGACACATGGAATCCTAACACCTATTTAGGGTCTCCATTTTGGGTCACACCTTTTAATTTGCGTTGATGAGACACATGGCGTTGTCTGTTGGCTCTCTATACTTAGTCGTTTTAAATGGCCGGATCTGTCCAATTTTTGGACTATGGATACGTGGAAGCTTGGCATTTGTTTAAGTTTCCAGATTTGGCTTCGACCCTTGAAGCTATGCCAATGAGACACATGGAGGCTTCCGCTGGGTCTGCCCCATTTTTGACTTTTCAACTACTGATAAGACTCCGCGGGATCGCGAGCCCACACTTGAAACTGCACCATTATGTGAAAAGTAAAAAAAGTTTCAAAGTCCCCCGTAGACCCTCCGGCCCTCATTTAGAGTTGGGTAAAATTTCTCCCTCAGCCCCGCAAACCCGCGTTTGGAAAAACATCATCCTTGACCTCGTTGGTCCGCATTTTCCTATTTTGTGCAAAAAGACATCTTCGGGCCTGCCGCCTTGCTTTTTCCACTTCGTAAAATGTAATTCTTCTCTACCCCGTGGGCCCACAATTATACTTGTGTCTTTTTCGAAAAGGGAAAATTTTCAAACTGTCTCCCGCCGCCCTGCCGGTCCACAATTTCCATTTGCAAAAATTCTTCCCTGTCCTTGTCAGCCGCTTTTGGCAAAAAATCCCTCTAAGGCCTGCCAACACATAGCTTAAAAAATACAAAGAATTAGAAGGAATTCCTTATATATTTAGAAAGGGGAAGAAATTTCCTATCTGTTGGAAATGATTTTAGGGGCCTTAAGTGCTTAAAATATGTAAAAATTCAGATTGAAGCACAGAAGGGGAAAATGGTGTTAGTTGACCAAAAATAAGTGTGAGCTTATTTTGGTCAACACCTTTAGAATTTAATCCCTTGTAACCCTTAATATTCAACAATATATTGGGTCCATTTCAAATAATATTTAAAACCTTTGTATGAACTCACATGATAGGTAATACTTTGGTTTTTGAATCCCCTATGCTTTACAAGAACCGGATTTAAGGGTAGAGAGAATCCTTGTTCCCTTACCTCTTCCATGAAATCGCATCACCATTAGATTTGCGCTTAAAACCTAGTTGATCAAATTCATATTGGAAATGAAAAGTAGAAACTCTTTGTATGTGTATTTTTATGTCTCTAGTCATTTAATTTAAATCAATATTTATCATAAAAATCAAGCTTTGCATAGGAATGTGAAGGGTCATTTGTGGCTGCATTAATGTCAGTTAAATTTGATAACCTTGATGACATCCAATTTCCTAAAACTTGAATCAAATGAGAACATGTGTACATTATTAATGATTCTCTAAAGGATGTATAAACTATTGAGAGTTATCTGGTGTCTTTAATTTATTACAAGAAGTTTCTTCTCTAAAAATCATATTGCAAATTTAAATAAACACATAATTAAAATGATATTAGTTTAGGAATTATTCATCTACCCCATGAATAATCCTCTTCCCTCTAATACACCATACACACTACCACAAAGAAACACACACACACACACATGCTTTAATATTGAAGATACCCATAATATTAATACGAAAACAAGAATTTTTTATTGATTATTCACAAGCACAGAAAGGGGGTATTTATAGAAAAAGATATGCTAAAAATGATCTAATAACTGAAAAATTGATTGTGCTAAATCTAATATAATTTCTTGTAAATTAATTGAAAACCACCTATAAATATGTTTTCTTACTGCAAAGTATTTTTTACTAATAATTAGTTCCTAATCTGCCGACATTCCCCCCTAACATGGTGAGCAGGAAGCTTTTTCTTAGATTGATATGGCCATGGGAAATGCTGATGGAAAGATTAGACTTGATCCTTTACAAAAAAGAGCTCTTTCTCCTCTGAAGAAATTTTTGAACCCTAGCACCAACGATAATGGTTCCAGATCTTGTAATAGTGGGTCAGGGGATGAAAAATCCAACCCTAATAGATTTGAGAAAGAGGGAAAACAATGAACCATCCCTGATGTCGGTGTTGGTAGGACAAAAATCAGATCCATACCTAGAGAGGTATTGTAGGGTGTTAGTAGTCACAGTCAAGGGAACATCAAATCTTTTTTTGTGGTGGTCGCACAAAGAGCTCGAGGCCATACAAAGAAGTTCTTAAAAACTATTGAAAAAACCTTTCAACCTTCACAAGAGATGCCAGTACTAAAAATTGAAGAGGATCTACTTCAAAATATGCTCAAGGAGGAGAAGATTCTTTCTCATCTGGGTCTCATATGCATGTTTCACAAATTTTGTACCATACTTTCTCAGCTCCATGACTGGATTACAAAAATATGGAGATAAAAGATACAAGGTAAGATTGAGCTTTATCCATGTGCGAAATCATAATTCATTGTTGTCTTTGAAATGCCTAATGATAGGGATTTAATTTTTAACCAACACTAGGCTTGGTATGAACATGGGCTCATATCCAAGCCCCGATATCCATATTTTGATCCCCTAAAATAATATTTTCATACCTAGCCAGTTTGGGTTTGATTACTTGGACTCCCACTTCATCTTTGGAACAAATCTTATTTGCTTACTATAGGGGATACTCTAGGCTCACGTGCAGTTGTTGATGAGAAGACCTCCATCCAAACCCAAATTACTTATGCAAAAATCCTTGTAGATATTAATACCTCCCAAGACTTACCATCAGAAACTAATTTGCAAATAGGTTAAAGACTATGGGTGCAAAGGTTAGACTATGAAGGACTTGCTTTCAGATGTCGACGTTCCATCAAAACTTTCCATATCATAGAAGACTATGAGCATTCCAAACGAAAGACCAAACCTGAATGGTGGAAATATTCTCTACCAAATCATCTAACAATCAATCCCCTTACAAAACTGATTGTGGAACCCCAGGAAATTGACTTACTCAACATGGAAGAGCTTCCGCACATTACAGAGAAGAAACCTCAAGATTATTCTCCTCAAGGTCTTGATTTAGTGATAGATTGTGATTTGACACCCCTTGCTAAGGGTCACATCCCTATCAAGTAAATTGAATTTTTTCTTCAAATATCGGTGGAAGAAGAAAATAAGGAATTAAAGGTGGTGGATAGAAAAAATAACGGATATATTAAATCTAAACCTTTCATTATCTCAGGCAAGGCATGGATCCTGGCCTATTATGTTCCTTCATCGTTGTAATTAGACTTTAAGCCTGCTGTGATGATGTTGATCATTTGTTGTTGTTGCGATGTCATTGTTTTCTATCTATAGATTTGTTGGTTTTTGGCTGTGATCTTGGTAAAATGCTTTTTGCTATTGGGTTGATTTGATAAATCTAAATAGTGATCATTTTACTTTACTGTAAATTTTAATATGAATTTTGAGTCCTGCTATACAAGGGTATAGTCCCTTTCAAAAATCTATTTACCTATAATAATAAAACATTACCCCCTTATTACAATATTATTACAAATGTACTACTTAAAAAACTCAAATGTAAACTTTCCAATGTCTTGGTGACTATATAAGCTATCGGTGCATCTTTTGGGAAGTACTCGAGTTGGATGTAGTGGTTTAAGACTTTATCTCTAATGTAGTGAAATTCGACATGAATACGCTTCATGATTTCATGAAAATAATATTCTTCACAAGCTTCAACACACCTTTATTTTTGTAATGAAGGATAGGTGACTTTTCTTCACGAATTTTCATATCAAATATAATGCGACATAGCCATATCACATTGCACCTAGCTCCACATGCAAAATGATATTATACCTCATTGGATAAAAGAGAAACAATATTTTTCTTCTTAATTATCCAAGAGATTATTCCAGATGCAAGATGAAATATGTATCCTGACATTGAATTTCTATCATTAATAGATCTAGTATTGTTTGAATTAGTGTATCCCTACAAGAATAAATGAGTACTCTTTTTGTATTGCATACCATATTTAAGTGTACCTCAGTCATATCTCATAACATGCTTTCTTGCAACCCAGTGAAACTTCTTTGTCTCATGTATTAACCTCAAGAGATAGATCACATCAAAACAAATGTATGGTATGGTGCAGGTCAAGTAAATGAGACTGCCAACATGTTATCTGTACAAAGTTGCATCCACTTGAGAGAGTCTTATAATCGAGAGAGTTGCAAACCATTCTCCATTGGTGTTTAAGGAGGTTTACAATTTCACATTATTTATTTTTCTAGGAGTTTCTTGGCATATTTTCTTGGCATATTTTAACTGCAAATAAAAATGTGATTTCGTTTCTGTCATATCTCCAAACAATTACAGTAATGGATTAACCCCAAATTATTCATATCAAAGGATATTTTGAGGTCATTATTCACAATATCAACCTAATATTATCAACTTCAGTTGATCATATGATCATCTACATAACAAACGAGAATGATGATTTATGTCCCCACCTTATTTATGTACAAGTTAGAATCCGAGGGGCTATGAGAGAAATCATGCTGCACAAGGTGATCATCTATGTTGATGTACCATGCCATAGGAGCTTGTTTCAGTCCATAAAGTTGTTAGGAAATAAGTGATAAAATATGAGGAATAATCCATTACAGAATTGCAACAGTAGAAACTAATATGTAGAAAATATTACATATCTCAAATAAAAGTGCAGAATAAATAACACAACATAGAGATACAAGATTTAACATGGTTCACCCAATTTGGGCTATGCCCACCAAGAATCACTTGCTCAGATTTTATTACAAGCCTCCACTCTCTCAATACAATACCCAGATCCGTTTCGAGCTATGCTCAACAAACTCTACAGAATTCACACCCGAATTCAAAACACATCTGCAATACATTTGCTTTTTTTTTATCATATGCATAAGAGCATATAAATAGACAACTTCTTAAGAAATTATACGAAACCATGGGTATCAAACAATGGGCAAAAAAAAAACCGTCCCATAAACCTATGGGTAGCCGAAGAGGCAGTTTTACAAAACAATGGGTACGGAAAAAACCATGGGCCCAAAAATAGCCCATAACGGTTACCCATTACCCATGGGTTAATAAACCACCCATGAAAATTTGCTTCGGGGGCTTCGCCCTCGAAACCCCCTAACCCACTCACCGGCGAGTGGGATCGCCGTAAAAATACCCGAGTGTAACACATAGAAGGTGTACCACACTCTAACATGAAAATAGGCTCCACAAACATAACAAAAGTGATTTGATGAGATGATGTATGCCCACTTCTCTTCGACATTCATTTTTATTGTGACTTTGATTCCTATCTACTTACAGACATTTTTTATATTGTTCTAGATAACATGTGATGGAATATATGGAAATTTACTATTATGGATTATTTGATACTCGTTAATATTGGTAGACACATTTAGCTCTTAATATGGATGTTATGATGCTAGTAGACATTGGTAGACATTATATACATGATGATTTGAATTTCTCTAATTATTTTCTGACATCTTGTTCCTTGACAGTTGTGAGAACATCTATATGATTATACTAACCTAGTGTGCATTGATATTGTGGTATATTGATTTCATGATGATATTAAACGATCAACATAGATGTGGACTTCATGGTTTTCGTAGAATAGAGAAGGTGATTATTTGGTATTTTAAATGAATGAATTATGTTTAACTGGTTAATTTAGATAGTGATTTAATTATGATTTACATTGATGATTGTGTAGTGGATGGATTATATATATTTTATTTCCATGACATATTTATGTGGCCTTGAGGCCAAAGGAGGTTTTATCTGTGATATTAGGATACAGAATCACAGAAACAAGGTGGGATTAAGAATGCTAATAATGGAAGAATATCACGCATTCTCAACATGGTCGCCTTGGCAACTATGTGTATGTTTTCAATTTTCATCTTGTCATGTATCTTTGTTGAAGGTCTCCATGGGAGAGAACCTTTTTTGTGACCATCATAGTGTTGTGGTTGTTTCCTTTTTTTTGCTGCAAAGGTTTTGAGTATAGTTAATTTTTATGTGCATGCTCTTTTGGTTCATATGCATGATTGTTCATTAGTTTAATGATGTGAGTATTGTGAGAGTGTATTAATGTGGAGAATGTTAATGTTGGATTGCACCTTGAATCCTTATGTCTAATGTGGTCTTTTGTCCCCAATCAACTATGTAACATTATTAGTATGTGTTGATGTACTAATGTGAGATGATGTTAGTAAGGTGTTGAATCCTTAGCCTAATGTGTCCATGTACCTTAATTAAGTATGTAATTGTAATGTTGTGCTAAGCTCTGAAATGGGTAAGTATGAGGACTATGTGTAAGTAATCTTGACCTTAGTCATTTTTAGCCTTTAAGCATGTGGAATCGGGAGAAAAGAGGCATTTAATTGCATCATATTTCTTGGTTCCTCAAACTCAATTTTTGAAATATGAACTTGGGGTTTGAGTGCAATATGGGTTATGCCATAACCTCAACCACCCATTTATGGGGACTTGTTATGTGTTCCAAAGGGGTGATGTGGATTTTTTGAGGATGATGTGGCATACTACATGGAAAAACATCATCTCTCCTACCCGTAAGTCTATTTATATGCCCTCTTTCTATGCTTTTGGTGTGACACATTTTTGTGCTTTGAGCTTGGAGTTTAAGTGGATGGTTTTTATTTATTATTGTGGAGTGGAATTGGAGTGAAAAGTTTGAAGAAAGAGGCTGAAAATTATGGCAAGGCAGGTCCTTGAACCCATGTTATTACTTGAATTTTGTATGTAATGTTGTATGAATTGTTTTGGTTGTTTGTTGTTTTGTTTGGTTTGGGTACCTTGTCTTAAGGGAAGGGTGTGGGGAGTGGAATTATGGAAAAAATTGGGAGTTAAAAGGGAATTTTTTGGGGATAATGTTGAGGGAGCATGGGTAGGGGTTCCACCTTTGGGAGAAAAAAGGGTGTTGTTGCTGCAATTGTTGTTTTAGATAGTGGAGAGATAAGGTGGTTTGGTTAATTATGTTGTATGTGCATGTAGTTTTGGGGGTAACCCCTTACCCATTTGGGATTCATAAGGAGATGGTTTTAATTTAATATCTCTCCCTTGGCTCTCCATTTAGAGCCAATGTGTTATTGTGAATATTTTTTTATATGTTTTTTGTAGGTTGTAGTTTGTTGTATGTATGTGAGAATGTGGAAGCCATTGTTTTCTTGCTGCAATGGTGGAGAACATGGGATATTATTGTATGGTTGGAGCTTGGGGGCCAGTGAAGGGGTAGGATTTACCCCTTCATCGAGTTCATATCTAGGAGGAGAGTGCTACCTAGCTCACTCCCTTGTTTGTGTATGATGGAGTTAAATAAAGAAATTGCAGAGTTGGATGTAAGAAGAAAAGAAAAATTGCTGGAATTAAATGGAGTTGTAGAGATCATACTTGTTGAAAAACCAGCCATGTTGTCTCCAACATTTTGGTGGAGTGCTTGTATATGCTTACATTTTAATGTATTGCAAGTTTAGCATGTATTGAATTGAATATGGAAGGGACTGTACTATTCATTTTTTTGTAAAATCTATATATAAACATGAAATTTAGAATCATGTGGAAACATTATGGCAAAATTTATTTATTGGAGGGTCTAAACTTGTTTTAGAGATTTTTTTTTTAATTCTTCCTTACTAGGCAAGTTGGAAATTATTTGTATTTCTGTAATAATGTGGAAAATCATTGTAAACTTGTTTAATGAAAGGTTTGAATTTGTTTAGAAAATTATTTTTAAAATAGTCCTTGTTAGGAAAGTTAGAAATTATTTGTATTTCAGTATAAGATTGGAAGTTTTATGTGTATATTAAGTTAGAAGATCCTTCTAATTTAATTTGAAACAAAGTATTTCTAATTGAGTTGTATGATGTTATTGTTATGTCAGAAGAGTAGCAGCCTGGGATTTGCACATTACAAAACCCTAATTTTGAGTTACATGGGATTGTCTCAAGGTGTGGGACCTTTGCGATTGAGAAAAACCTCCAGAGAAGGTTGGTTCTCGACTTATTCCAATGCTGATCTACTCCTAAACTACCAATTCCAAGGGATCAAAGTGAGAGAAATACATAAATGTAAATCCTAAACTAAGGGAGGCAATAACACCAAAACCATCATAGAGAGATTAATAGTGAGTGAAAGTGGAGGGAAATGGGGAAGAAGAGGGCAAATAAAATGCCATAGTCCAAAAACACATTCAAACCTCCAATCTCGTGGAGCACAATAAATTTAAGCCCTACAAAGGAACACAATATGCACAATATACCTAAAAATATAATAGAAGGCAAAAAATTAAATAGAAATCAAGATAGGGGAAGAAGATGCATAAAACCCTAATTTTAGTGCATAAAATTATGCACAATCCATTACAGTATCTAGGCACAAGGCAAGAATCCTTCACAAAATGCATAAATTTGAGGTCTGTAGCTGACAAAAGTGTTGGAACAATTTTCACAGAGTTCCTTTTCAATTTTGAAATATCTCCCCTTCAAATGAGGGGAATTTACATATATATAGAGAAAAGAAGCTACCAACCAACATCCTTCATTAAATTCATATACGTAGGTATGGGTAGCCATGATGGTTCACTTTTTAGTGGTAATTTTCTTGCACGAGGGAAAGACTTTTTTTGTGACAAGAAGAAATGTTGAACAAGGGTGCCATACCTCATTAAAGGGCTGGTTATTGAGCTACCTTGTATTCATGTCATTAATGTTACCTCGTAATTAATAAATCCACACCACCTTACCTACCACCTCATTTTTCCACCTCATCTGGCCATATCTAATTAAATCTTTGTCTACATCACCCATCAGGACCCCTTTCCGACCCAAAACCACTAGTTGAGCCCACACTAAAAAGAAGGGAAGAGTACCACTGTCGTGACGAGGGAAATGGGCTCCAACTAACCAAAAACAAAGGTCGAAGGATTTTTGGATGTGACAAGAAGAAATGTTGCTGAGCACATGACAAAAGAGTTTGTAGTGGGACATCAAGCCCAAGTTGAATAACCAGATGTAACACTCATGAGCATCAGAAGAGGAGATAAAAGGACTTGGGTTGATCATCACAGTCCTGAAACATCTGCATCAGGAGTGTTTTATATGTTTCTAAGCACCATTTTCAGCCTGTTGATTAATAGTAATCACGTCTACTGCAACATAAGAAGATATTGCTAGAAGGCCATTTTATCACACTCTGAGGTCCTCCTATTATTCCCTCAGCCATCCACCAATCTTAATAATCCCACAATCACCCCGACCTCTACCCAGGCACCTAGAATTGACCCTACCGGTGTGATCATTCTCTACCGGCAGTGGTTACCTAACCGCGGTCAGAAGACCGGCGTCGGTCAGTGACTTTACCCCGAAACCTTTTTCTCGCCTATTTGTAACATGAAGAAGTCTGGCATTGTCAACGGCCACAACAAACGAAGAGGTGTTAACGAGATACCTAAATAGTGACAAGATCATTTGTGTTAATCGTATTAAAAGAACTGACCACCTTCGAAAGGAATTTTTATATTTTGTCAGCTCCCTCGTGATTAAAAATCTGGTGGTCCTGTATTCTTATGCAGGTATTCCTTCCAAGACAAAAAGTCGTTGTCACGTGACAGGTATTCCTCCTATCCCTAACCCTTATCTGTTTCTCAAAGGAATGAGGATAGAAGCAAGTCTATCATGAAACATTCCGAGCGAAAAAATTGACGTGTAACATGAAGAAGGCATTGTCACACAAAAAGAAGAAGGTGTTGTTGTCATTGTCTGATAGGAAGCACAACAAGAAGAATGCATTATCATGTGATAGGAAGAAGGCATTATCATGCGATAGGAAGAAGGTGTTGTCACGTGATAGGATGAAGTCATTTTCTCGTGACAGGAAGAAGGCGTTGTCACATGATAGGAAGAAGGTGTTGTCACACAACAATCGGTACATTTTTCTAGCTTAACCATTAAAGAAAACCCAGCTCCAAACCTTATAAATTGATCCCATTAACAATCAATTCCTAGACCTGTAGGTTGATCCATTTTGCAAGGGGGTGCAAAAATGAATAACAATTGGTGACTTACAGGGTGATTTAGCTGCTAGATCTAAAACACCAGTTTTTTTTCATCTATTGTGCATGGAGTCATTTTGATTGCTGAAACTGGTCTAATGTCTGAAACCTCTTGTTTCTCTGGAACATTGCTAAGACATTACTTTATCATCAAATCTTTCCTTAAACTAGAAAGTGCAACAACAAATGACAACTATGTACAAATAATAAAATCATACATATCCCAAAATGGAACATGCAGAGAATGAACAAGAACTTATCTGAAAGAAAACCTTGATACAACAGAATAATGTGCTGCAAGCACTTGGAAGAATTACTAACTCTAAACTAATATTTACAAGAACGATACTCCCATCAGTAATAATACTTAAGATAGATGCCATTGACTGGAATCTATGAAATTCTTCTCCATCCAAATTTGTTAATTCAATAAAATTTTTTTCCTTGCACTCTGAAACCAAGTAATGGCCACTCCATATTGCATAAAATTTAGAGTGCCTTCCAGTTTGGCTTGTTCTGCATCCCATTTTAGAAGCATATCTCCTTCTTGAAAATTTTTGTCTTTGAATTTTTTTTCAATTCTCATCTTTATTTTAGCTTGGTCCTTCTCCATTGTTTTCATGGTCTAGTCCCTTAGCTCTTCCATATCCATGATCTCTCCATACCTGAATTCCATAGCTGGGAACTTGAACAACTCCAGCTTCTTGATAAGCTCTAAGGCTAGTAATTAAAGAGATATTGGCATCCTTACTTCCCTTCCATAAACCAACTTGAAAGGAGAATAACTAGTTGATTTCTTGGGAGTGATTCTATCAGCCCACAAGGCTGATTTCAATTTGGTATGCCAAGTCCTCTGATTCTCATCTAGGGTTCTTCTAATGATCCTAAGAAGAGTTTTGTTCATGGAATTTTCTTTCCTGTTACCCTGGTAGTAGTAGTTAGAAGAATTTCTCAAATAGATGCCATTTCTAACATCCCAATTAGATATCTTTTCTCTAATGAAAGCTAAGGCATTATTTGATATTATAGTGGAAGGAACACCAAACCTTGTTCCAATACCTTCGTAGAAATCCAGAATGCTAGCTTCATTTGCTTCCTTAAGTGCAATTGCTTCTGTCCACTTAGTGAAGTAGTCCGTGGATGTAAGAATCCATTTGTGACCTAGGCTGGAACTTGGATTGATCATCCCAATAAAATAAATCCCCCATTGCATGAAGGGTTACTCAACTGAGATAGGATAGAGTGGGAGGGCTGCTAGCTTCTCTTTACCTATGAATAAGGCACACTTCTTGCATTTCTTGACCCATGAGTAGCAATCATTAAAAATATTAGGCTAAGTAATAACCAACCCTCATGATTCTAATAGTTGTTTCTTTTGAGGAAAAATGAACACTTGCCTCTCCATCATGAAACTCGTGCAATAACCTCTCTATCTTATCTATCTTGATGGACCTTAGGAGGACACCATTCACGTCCCTTTTTGAAAAACATATTATCTACAGGAACATATGGGATGCAGTGAAGTTTGAAATACTTCCTTTTGGGCGTAGTCAATCCTTGAGTATTTTGACCTATTTGAAGGAAATGTACAATATCCTGAGTCCAACAAAGAATGGGTATACCACCTATGGTCTGTTCTTTATTATCTTGTAACATCATAAGTTTCTGCCTCATCTCTTGATTTAGCATGCTGGTTAGAAGCTATTTTCTCACACAACCCTTTTCCCCTAACTAATTTGGTCACATTTATATCAATATCATACTCCATGACCTTGGTTATCCAACCAGCTCTCTTTTCATTAAGGTCCTTGTTCAAAAGAAAATATTTTACACCAACATGTGAAACTAATAGATTAATTCTGTTATTTGACACTATATGTTTGAATTTATTTACAATTCTAGTCACAACAAGGACATGTTTCTCAATGAAAGAATATCTCACCTCATAATGCTGAAGGATTTGGATGAATAATTCAATAGGCTGCTCCTATCCTTTTTGATTTGGCTATACTAGTATGGTGGATATTGCATTCGTGCCCCCAAAAGTGTATAAAATAAATTCCTTCAAGAAATTTGGATTTATGAGGGTTGGACACTATGTAATGGCCTTATTTATAGATTTAAAGCTTTATTTTCCTTTAGCAGTCCATCTGAAAACCATGGTCTTCTTCAGTATCAGTGTGAGTGGTTTGACAAGATGGGAAAAGTTAGGAACAAAACTCATAACAAAATTAATTTAATCCCAAAAATCTTTGGAGAGCCTTCTTATTGACTTGGAAATGACAATGCTCGAATGACTTCTACCATTTCTAGATCAATTGCCAACCCTTCCTTAGACACGATGTGGCCTAAGAGTATTTCCTTCTTGAGATAAGAATATACACTTTTTCAGATTCAGAGAAACTTTGAATCTCCTACATCTTTGGAATACTTGTCTGAGGTGAAAGAGATGACTTGTTGTGATCTTAGACAATACAGTAATATCATCTAGATACACACAAACTATCTTATTGATTAGTCCTTTTACACCATATCCATCGTCCTTCTAAGAAAGTGGATCCGGCGTTTGACAATCCAAATGGTATCTTCCTATAAGAATATGTGCCTCACTTCGTGGTGAAGGTTGTCTTGAACTAGTCATCTTCTTTCACCATGATTTAATTATAGCCCGAGTAGCCATCATGTAATGAGAACCTTTTGGAACCAACTACAACCTGTAAGATTTTCTCCATGGAAGGAAGTGGGAAGTGGTCCTTAAGAGAGGCCATGTTCAAGTCTCAGAAATCTACACATAACTTGATTTCCCCATTCTTTTTCCTAACTGGAACAAGATTTTCCACCCATGAAGAGTGCTTGATTGGAAAGATGATGCTTTCTTCAATGAGTTTGTTCAGTTAACTTTTCATGAGAAGATTCGATATAGGATTGACTAACCTTTTCTTTTTCCTGATGGGTTTATCTCCCAAATTAGGTTCAATCATTTTGTGCTAACTTAGGATTAAATCACTTTCAAATTTTCATACCTCCAAATAAACACATCTTGGAAATTCTTGGCAAAGTTGTATAATGTTCAAGTTTTTCTTGTTTAGTTGGTTACCTCGCCAATTTGAAGTGTATTTCTTTCTCCAACTATAAATTGTCCTTTGCAAAATCCTCACCTTTATGAATGTTTCCTATTTCCCTCTAGAACTGATCAATTATGATTGAATATTTCCTTCTAGCAGTCACTAAAAACCATGGTCTTGGTAGCTTATTTGGTTTCATAGATGGGAACCACTTGATCACCAAACTGTTGCTCTAATTTATCTTGATTTTTAACCAAGAATATTTAGAGATCCTCCTGCAAGAAATTAATGACAATGTTGATCATTCTAAAATACCTTTTGGCTCATGTTATTGTTCTGGAACAACTCCCTAATTACATCAATATGTGGCTGCAACTTTATCTCTCCTTGATATTTTCCACAACATGAAATGTTGCTCTAAGATGCTGCAAGCCTATCCATAGCCTCTGAATCTTCATTCCATCTGTATGTCTTGAATACTTGAACAGGTGAAAATCATGACTTTTATGATCTTGGAGAATATAGTAGGCTTTGATCTAGATAATTCTTAGAACTATCTTATTGATCAGTCCTAACTTGAATGACCATAACTCACTATCCTTTGGAAACTGGCTTGCAAGTTTTGTACAGTCCCTATGGCATCTTCCTAGTTCAATCCATGTATCAAAGTTTCATGGTGAAGTGGTATTGTTTGAACAAGAAATCTAAAAACTTTCACCATGATTAGTATTCATACCTTGTGGTGACAAAATGTATTTATCATCCTCTACAACCTTGTAGGATTTAACTCCATGGAAAATTGGGTAGTTTCCATCCTTGATTATCAGGCCTTGTTTGCTGACACTATGAAGGGTTGTGTTTTCCTCGTGTAAATCCAATAAACTCCCATTTCCTCCTCTATTTCCTTGTAAGGATCATATTCATGAATTGTTTTACAATTCATCAAGAGTAAAATTCGGAAAGATGATGCCCCCAACTGAGTTTGTATCTAGTTTCCTAAGTGTTTGAGAGTCCTCTTCATCAAAGACTGAGCAATATTACATTAATTGGGTTTGGTCACGAGGATCAATCATGTGAAATTGTGCCAACTTAGGATTTAGAATATTTTCAAATCTTCTTAGCTCCAATACCATCTAGTTTTGAAGAATTTGTATAAATCATTTTTTTGATCAGTGCTTAGCCTGCCAATTTGGTGGTTTTTCTTGACAAGCAACTACAAAGATTGGTGGAAATCAATCCTTGATATGAATCTTTTCTGCTAAACCCTAACATTAACATAATAATTAAGGTTGAAAACTTTTATGAGTCCCAAAAGTCCCCACTATTGTCCCAGCTAATTTATCCTCAGTTGAAACCAGGTTGTATTTCAAGCCCATACTGATGCTACAATTTATTTTGGCATTACAAGAACTCTAGCTCCTCCGAGTCAATTCATGATATGTTGTCATTCAAATACCTGTTCAATAACCATGTATATATGTCTGACATGAAGGAGGCTTCATGATTTTCCATCAATATGTTGGTCTACACTAAATCTCTTTTAATATTTTGCATTAGCATGAAATGTTGCTCCAATTGCTGGAAAACCATTTGATGTTGACCCATTCTTCTTCCTTGGTATGCTTGAATATTGAACACTTCAAAATCATCATTTTTATCCCATACCCGATACTTGTAGGCTTTGACTAGATAATTCTTAGCAACATATTTACCCCTAACTTGGTTGAAAATTAACTCACTATCCCTAAACACTTTCAAGTTTTGTATACCCCTATTTCTTTCCCAATTCAATCCATGTATCAAAGTTTCATACTCAGCGGTATTGTTTGAACAAGCAAACTAAAAACTGAAAGATGAGTAGTACTTCATACCTTGTGGTGACAAAAGCATTTATCATCCTACAGCACCTTGCCTAGTCCTTGACCCATAAAAATATAGTTTCCATACTTCATTATCATCTTGTTTGGTGAGGCTATGAAGGGTTGTGTTTTCCTCGTGCAAACAATAAACTCCCATCTCAGCCTCCTCTATTTCCTTGTAAGGATCATATTCATGAATTTTGTTTTCCCATTCATCAAGAGTAAAATTCAGGATGCCCCCAACTTTGGTATCTATTTCCTAAGTGTTTGGGAAGTCCTCTTGTTCAAAGGCTGAGCAATTTACATTAATTGGGCTTGGTACATGAGGCTCAATATGGAAATTTGAAATAGATTTAGACCGTATTTTAGCCTTAGCTCCATACCTTGTTTTGAAGAGCATATATGATCAATCATTTGATAAGTAGCCTCCAATTTTGGTGGTGAAGTCTCTTGAAAAGCACACTACAAAGAGTGGTGGCAAGTCAATCACTGATATATCTTGCTAAACTGTAACATTAGGACATGCGTGCAATGTAAGGTTTAAAACTTTTATGATCCCAAAAGTCCCCACTATTGTCCCATCTAACTATATCACTCCTTTGGAAACAAGGTTGTATTTCAAGCCCAACTGATCTACAATTTATTTTGGCATTACGGAACTACTAGCCCTCGAGTCAATCATGCAGTTGTGTACAAGATTGTTCCCAATAACCAAAGATATATGTAGAATGAAGGAGGCTTCATGATTTTACCTTGCTGATCTCCATGAACTCCCTCTTTTGGAGTTGCATTAGTGAGCACCTTCTCTTCATTCCTAGAAAACCCATTTGATGTTGACCAATTCTCCATGGCTGCTTGTAACAAATCCCATTGGCCCATAATTTTCAATGATTCCCACATAGAAATTCTTACATTGGTATTCTTCATTTGATCAATAATGTTAAAAGGATATTGATTCTCCTTCTACTTCCCTTTACTCAGCATGAATTTCTACTACACATGGGCTACTGCAACCGGCACCTGAGTTGGCTTAGAAGACAATTTGGGCTGATCTTGAAAGTTTGGGGTTACACTTGGATTGCTATTACCCCGAAGTATGATAAAAAGCAAAGAAGTACTTGGATTAGATTACCGCCCTTCCTCTATATTTCTTTTCTTAGACCTTATATTGGCTGCCACACTTTGAGAAGGGGACTGATTTATTCAACAAAATCCCTCATCTTGCCAATTCACAAGTGTTGTCTCATTTGGAGGTGCTTCCTGATTAGCTACATGTTGTTGACCTTTTTCTTGGTTTCATTTTTGAGGGACGCCTGTTGTAGTCACAATCAATGCTTGATTTAAAGCACCATTGAAGCATGCTGCTTGGTTATGTAGTTAGCTGCATGAGAAACACCATTCATATTCTTGTGCTATGTTTTTTTGAATTGGAACCAAGGCCCTAGATGTTGAAATTGCATTAGGGTTATATGCTTAGAATGGCCTAGCAGCTTGGGGTTGTCCTTGGTTCTAGTTAGCAGCTTGAATAGGTGGCCTCTTTTACTGATATGGAGGTTTATTAGTTTGGAATTGAGGATGATAAGATCTAAATTTTTGAGCTTGTTTCCTCTTAAGAGTTACCAAACTGTTTCCTAAGTTTTGTAATTGTTTCATAACATCTAAGAGCTAATTTGAAGGACTAGAAGAAGAAGTGGAATCTTTATTTGAACTCTTATTTCTTAGAGCAGGGATGGTAGATATTATAGGTGTTTGATTATAATTAGAATTCCCCATATTTGGATAGAGAGGCATAGGTGGCCTAGGTGCAATTTTACTGGTTTGAATCAAGAAATTATTATCTCTAATAGCTATGGAATAGGAATATGTTAGGGTTATTCCCCAAATAGATTGTATCATAACAGATATATTAGAATTTAGCACTTTATGAAAATAGAGAAATACACCTTCAGCTGTAGGTATGACTATAATTGGGATCCTTTCCTATGTTATTTGGAATCCAAAATTGAAGTTTTTCATCTTCCTAGTTGGTGTCCTTTTGATTGTATTCATCTTCTTTACAAGGGATAAGTTTTCATCCCTCTCCCCAAACTGGCCATAGAGAGCTATGTAGAATTGATACCAATTCTTAATTGATCCTACTCCTAAGCCTCTGAACCACTGCAATGCTTTTCCTTTGAAAGAAGAGGCCAACAAATTGACCGCAACATCCATCTCGGTAATCTCATGTATGGAAAAAACATTTGCAATGTCTTGAATGTGGTCGATGGGAGTTGTGTGATTTTCTCCAGTGAAGTATGGGATATTCTTTAATGTTTCTATATGGATCAGATTTTGTGCATTAAGGGCAAGTGGACTGCTGCCTATAAAATTTGCATATGCGTTTGGGGGTGGCTGATTTGGGGGTTGTAGATGAGCCATCATGAGTGGCCTGAGAACCCTATTCGATTGAAGAAAAGGTATACCAAGTGGAGGTGTTGATAAAGTTCTATTTGTTGGAGATGGGGAGCTTTGAGCTCTTCTTTCTCTATCTGGGAATAACTGTAGATAGAAATAAAACCCCTCTTCTCCATCTCTTGACCTTGTTTGGATTCTTCTCATGAACTTGATAAACTTAGGCTACTGAAACCACTAGATTTGAGTGACGGAGTTGCTAGATGTGTTGTTGCAAAGCCTCCAAAGGCTATAATTTCACCAAGACACACACCCAATCTTGATTAAAAATGAAAATATTGAATTATGGCCCTTCTAGCGTGATAGAACTGTTATGTCAGAAGGGTAGGACCTTGGGATTCGCACATTAAAAAACGCTACTTTTGACTAACATGGGATTATCTAAAGGTGTAGGGCCTTTGTGATTGAGACAAACCTCTAGAGAAGGTTGGTTCCTGACTTATTCAAATGTTGATCTACTCCTAAACTTCCAATTCCAATGGACCAGAGAGAGAGAGAAATGCATAAATGTAAATCCCAAACTAAGGGAGGTGATGGCACCAAAAAAATCCTAGAGATATACCTAGTGAGTGAAAGTGGAGGGAAATGGGGAAGAAGAGGGTAGATAAAATGCCACAGTCCCAAAACACATTCAAACCTCCAATCTCATGGAGCACAACAAATTTAAGCCCTGCAAAGGAACACAATATGCACAATATACCTACAAAATATAATAGAAGGAAAGAAATGAAATATAAATCAAGCTAGGGAAAGAAAAGTCAAAAAACACTAATTTTGTTTCTTAAAATGATGCACAATTGATTACACTATAGGCACAAGGAAATAATCCTTCACAAAATACATAAATTTGAGGTCTACAGCCCACAAAAGTGCTTGAACAATTTTGGCAGAGTTCCTTTCCAATTTCAAAATCTCTCCCCTTCGAATGAGGGGAATTTACATATATATAGAGAAAAGGAGCTACCAACCAACATCCTTCATTAAATTCATGTGCATAGGTATGGGAAGACTTGATGGTTCACTTTTCAATTGTGCTTTTCTTACACAGCGAATAGGGGTGCCATACCTCATTAAACCAGTTTTTGAGCTACCTTGTATGGTGTCATTAATGTCTGGACGTATGTGATACTATTTGTTGACGTTTGATGGAAACCACAAGCTGACACATGAGAAGAGGGGAAGAGTCACCACTAACGAGGGAAAGACTAGCCACATGACAAGAAGAAATGTTGTCACACTAAAGCAAGGGGAGGTTGACATTCGACAACAAAAGGAGGTTAATGTGTCATATGAGGTGACGCTGATGCAAAACGAGAAGGTGGTGGTGATGGGGAATTTATAATGACTTGCTTTAAGGAGGGAGCATTGGTGCATGACTGGAAGAAGATGTTGTCACACAAAAGGAAGAAGGAGTTGTCGCACGACATAAACAATGTGTTGTCACGCAATAGGAAGAAGGTGTTGTCCCATGATAGGAACAAGGAAGAAGGCATTGTTGCATGAAAATCCATACATTTTTTCAGCTTGACCATTAAAATAAACCCAGCTCAAAACCATTAATGCGGCTCCCAAGCTCACCGCAAGATACCTTATAAACTGCTCCCATTAACTATCAGTGCCCAGACCTGTGGGTTGATCCATTTTGCAAGGAGGGTGCAAAAATGGATAACAATTATGCTATGTTTGAATTTCTTGTTCAACTTTCAAAAGAAGATATATTCTTCTTCTTGTATACTTCTTTGTATTAGTCAGCAGCTTAAATGTATGTTATATATTGGAAGCAATCTGGAAGTCCCTATACAAAATAAATCAAGGAAGTAAATATGATTCCACACCAAACTTCTTTCCTTGCAAACTAGATATGAAAACTAGATGTAATCCTTCACACATGTATATGAGTTATATGTATATATATATGTATATATATATGTGTATGTATGTGTATATATATATATATATATATGTACATATACTTAAATTATAGGTGGATGTATATATAATTATACATTTATATTTACGTACATGCTAGTATAGCCTTGTTGAATAAATAAACAATGCTTTAAACCAGATCAACCTATAAGAGCATTTCTACTTATATATAAATATATATGTATATATGTATATATGTATGTGTATGTATGTATATATGTGTAGATGTGTATATATGTCTGTATAGGTATATATATGATATATATGTATATATATATATATAGACATATCTTTATTCCTCCTCTCTCTCTCTCTTTCTCCTCTCTCTCTCTCTCCCTCACCCCCCACCCCCCCCCCCCCCTCTCTCTTCGCTCTCTGTGTGGTGGTGTGTGTGTGTGTGTGTGTGTGTGTATATTTGTTTTACCAAATATGAATATATGTATATCATATATATATACAAATTTATTAAATAAAAAAAGGAGTAATATAAAATCCAAAATAGATTTAGATCTGGTGAAAATATTTTATATATATTAGAGTTTGGGGGTGGGTGGTTTGGCTGACCCACCCTAAACGTGCAACAAAACCCCCATTTCAGCGGTCAGGGTGCCATTGTGTGTGTAACCTCAAACCGGGCACTTTTAAGAGTTAAAATTACAAAAAATTCCATATAAATAAACATATATGTGTGTATATATACACACAAATTTTTGTATATATTCATACATATATACCTCAGTATTTTGCACAATAGAAATATTTAAATCAATTAATATACACATATATATCTCAGTGACTAATTTGAGAGGAGAAAATGTGCATAACCAGTAAAATAAAGCTACAGATTTGTAAGAATATGGAAGATATAAAAAAGGAGTGGAGTTGTGCTATGGGATAGAATATCCTCCCATTGCTTTCCCTGTAGCCTCATTTCTAACATAGTTTTCACCCAAATCTTCTTGCTTCCATTCTTGCCCTTGCCTGTAAAATTAATTGTGAAAATGGAGGCATAGTTAGGGTAAAGTGAGAAATAAAGAGCCTATAAAGAAACTTAGGGCAAAATAAGGAAGCCATAAAATCAATGGAGAGGATTAAATCCATCCAACATATGAGATTTAATCCTCATCCCTTAAGAGGAGTTGAAGGAACTTTAGAAAAAGGTAAGTAATAATTAAATAAAACTAATTCTTGAAAACCCTAAGAGATGTGTATGGGTGTGGGAAAAGTGAGATTAAGAATATTATTTTAAATTTATAAAGTGTGTATGGGTTATGTGTTTGTGAATTTAAGACTATGGGTATGGGTGTCTTAAATTAATTAAAGAAAAGGGTTAGTGTGAAATATTAAATAGTTAAGAATATGGTAAATATATCTTTGTTTAGTTTTATACTTGGGATTTTAAGATAGGAATATTATTAATGTAACTTAGGAAATTTTTGGCAAGTAAATTCAATATGAATTTTGCTGGGACAAATTGAATTAATTAAGGTTGAGAATAATTTTATTAAAATGGAATTAAAATTATTTTAACCTAAGGTTGAAGATTAAGAAAGATTAATTCAGGAGTAACAAATTAATTAAATGAAACAAATTGTGACTAATTGATAAATGGGCATATTTTTATTTGGACAAGATAACCTATTTAATAATTAAAACTAATTTTAATAATATTGTATTAAAATTATTATTAATATAAGCAGATAAATAAATGAGATTAAATAAGGGATAGCTACCCAATTAAATATAATTAATTTGGGAATATTTAATGAATGGACAAATTAATTAACCAACAATATTGGAATTAATTATTGAAATTGATTCCGCCAAAGAGGTATTGCTTAAATATGTAACTTGTTTCGCTGTAAGTAATGTAACTAAGATTTAATTAGCACCTTAATGAAATAAAAGAAAAAAAATTGTATTTTTTTTCTAGTTGTTTGTTGGTGGTTAGACGAGCCATTTTTTGGGTGTCACAGGTGACATACCTTTTACTTTGTTTTTCATTGAAAACTCCTTCCGGTTGGGTCATGTACACTTCTTCTTTGAGATCACCATTGAGGAAAGCAATCTTGATGTCCATCTGCTAAAGTTTCTATCCATTTTGTGTGTATACAACCATGGTTTAGATCTTCATAGTGTTTGTAATGGTTTCTTCATATTCAATGCCTTCTTTCTGAGCATATACCTTTACTACAAGTCATGTTTTGTCTTTTTAAGTGGATATGTCTACCTTATATTTAGTTAGGAAATCCCATTTTGCATCCAACGGGTTTCTTTCCATTAGGAAAATCGATAAGTTCCCATGTCTGATTTTACATGAGTGAGTCATACTCAACATCCATGTCTTTCTTTGATTGAGGTTATCTTAGTGCTTCTTGAACAATATCATGTTTGGAGCTATTAATTATTGTACTCATGAGTGCAAAATTTATCTCATTTCTTGTCTAAATCCTTTTTCAGACTCTGAAATAAGTACTTGGGAGATATTTTTGTACCTACTTTGGATGAGAACTCTATTTCTGATATGAAGAATTACCTTGTGGATTATGGTAACATTTTATAATTTTCCAAGATCAACATAAAGCTCCCCTTGCAGCTCATATTTTCTATGAGAAGTCTCCTCTTTCTCATCATCTATCTTGGGGAGAAATTGGTGAGAGGTGGTTGGAGTTGATTCTTCTTTCTGAATCACTGAGTCAGAGGATGACTCATCACAAACCACGTCTTCAACTTCGTAGATTTTATTCGTCTTAGGATCCATGAGACAATATGCTTTTGAGGTAGTGTTATATCCCAATAGGATGCATGGGTGTGTTTTTGACTTGATCTTCTTCCTCCATTGATCAGGGACATGCATATATGTTATGCAACCAAAAACTCGTAGATGAGAAATAGATGGATTTCTACCACTTTATACCTCTTCAAGAGTTTTTTATTGTACAATCTTCGTTGGTGCCCTATTGATAAGGTAAATGGCTGTTTGTACTGATTCTACACAATATTGTTTCTCCATATTTTCTTTTGACAGTGTTGGCACGAAATGGGAATGCAATGCTTCAAAGTTTATTATCAATGCAGATATATACAAATAAATTTACCAAAATATGGTAACTAACCTTCAAGGAATGGGTAATTGAAATGGTTATGCAAACAATCTAACAAGTTAATTTAAAACAATTGTTTTCTACAACTAATTATGATAACATTCACCCCTTATTACATTATTTCAAAAAATCATATTTCTAGATAGTGGACCCCCTTATTTAAAACATGGTAAAACTATTGTAAGCTCTTCGTGTAGCCTTCTCACCTTTGAGGTGGTATGTCATCTTTGTGGCTTCATGGTCTTAGTGAAATCTTGTTTTTTCTTGTAGGATTACCACAAACCTTGAAGTGACATGAGTAAATCTCTCTTCTACCACCTTCAGTGGTTTCTCAGATTACCATGAACCCCTATGGTTTTCTATTTGTAAGTTGACCATGAACCTAGAGGTGACATGATTTATCAAATATAAACTTTGGTGGTTTCTCATATTTCCAAAAACCTTTTTCCAAGAACCAAGTACTACTTTAGTTTTTTTTCTTCTCACAATATTTTTCCTTCGGATTTACCATATTGGAAAATAATGCTCAAAATTTTATTAAAAAACACACTGCCCACAATAAAAACCACACTACGCATAACAAAAACAAACATACTAAGAAAAATGTTACCAAAGCAATGATGCGACTCCATGGTAAGTGACTGACAAGAGGACGCCAATCATCCTCCAACATCCATGTATCCTCCAGTCTCAAATACATTAGTACTTAGTTAGAAGATATGGCTTTGATGCTCATTGATTCAAAACACTTCTACGTCTTCTGATCTTTTTTATGCTTGTTGTTTGGCAAAAATATTTGCAAGGTAGGTTGTATACACTCCATGGAAAGTCCCGTCTCCATAGTAATTTTTTCAAGCTGTTAAGAACAAGAAAAAGAGGCATGGTTTTAGCTCCATATTTTGAGCATCTACCAAAAACAAGTCTTGTACATGGTGTCTTCTTCTTGCTCCATGATGCAATAATATACAAATTTTTTGCTCAAAGGTAGTATTTGTGCATTCTCACATTATTGAATTTGTGAGCCAAGCCATTAACACACTAGGACCAACATGGATACCAATGTTTTAGCATTCCAATATCAATACGCACTTCAACAAGCGAAACGCACAAAACTTGTCTCTTTTTATTGGAGAGACAATTTAACTTTCAATTCGTTGTCACGTTGAATGAAGGATCTTTCGCTTACTGCACTCATACGAAATTTATATGCTAATTCTTCCACTACTACTGGTGTTGTACTATGTTTCTAGACTTGGACGTTGCTCTAAATGTAAATTGTCACGTGTATGAGAGAGACTTTGTATGAACAAAAATAAATTATAGACTCATCAATATAAAAGCAATGCTTATGACTCCAACAACCACATTTAAGACCACCGCACATGGCATGTAAGACCACCTCCGTAGTGTGCTCGAGGGAATCTAGAGAACGTCCATACGTGCCATCCAGTTGACCCTCCTACTTCCTAGGCTTCACACTTGCTCTGTACGAAATTGACAACAAATATGTCTACTCCAGTTTAAATAAAGTAATTATTAAACAACGAAAATTGCTGCTGCACACAAACAATTGGAGGGAATGAGATATTGTTAGAAAAAACATTAAACACTTAAAATTTAATAAATACCCAAACAACTGTGCCCAGTGCCCAAAACAGAGCAGAACGACAGAGCAGTGAAAAGCAATTTACAGGTATGTATTAAATGTATGAATAAGGGAGGATTTCGTGGGTGCTAAATATGGGATGTGCCACTAACGAATAAGGTATGAATATATAATGCAAGAAAATTTTGGTACATTTTATAATGCGAGTCATGTATTCTCATTATGTGTTATGCAGATCATGGGATTGCATTGCAACTTAAAATATCATTTTTCTAAGCTATTTAATAGAATAATATGGAACACAAATCACATTCACATTTTGTCAAAAATCAATATCAACAAACCCAAAAATCGATAAATATTTAAATAAATAACTACTAAAAATAGAGCAAAACACATTCTGCTCCAATTGAAAATACAGTCATATGTAACAACATGCAATAAAATCCCTGATATCCTAATATGAAATATATATAGATACTAGAAAATGGCATCTCTAAGTTTTCTCGTATTTAGTACATTTACTTAAATAATTTAAGAGGTTTGTATGTATTTATTTTGGAATCAAATTTCAAGTTCCTTATATGTAATGATCAATAACAAGAAACATTACATTCTTATTATAGGTAACAAGCGTGATCAATAGGTATGGATCCTAAATTTATCATTTTTTTGCAAGATTTGATTAGAGATGTATTAACACACTCTTCTTCCATAAGTATATCAAACATGTTTTTCAATTATTTTATGCAAATGATGTTGATATATGAAGAAAGAGAATCATTGTGAATGGAATCATATAGAGATAGGTGGATGTTTCCAAGGTAGAGAACATTCTGGAATTTAATTCAACGAGAAATATGGGAGAAAACAACCACATTATTGTGATGTTTTATACCGTCGCCATTATAGAATGTCTTTTCCTCTTTTCAATTCACTCTTGTAAAAATTTCAACCATGTATGCCAAGCTTCTACGCAGTTCAATTTGTTAGAGATCCAATACCACCCAAAAAAGCATTATGTTTGGTTTAAATCCGTCTTGCACAAGAGACACCTACATATACAATTGCAGAATTGTATTGTGTGGGTGAATCAACTGTGAGAAAATTCACTATGTTCATTGTTAGTATTATCATCCAAAAGTTACAAAGTCAATATTTAATTGTTCTATCAGGCAACAGATTGCAGAAGATACTAAGTGATTCTCATACTTTGAATTTACTTCCTACCATATGTGGTGCATTTGATGGCACTCATATTAAGATGTCATATCGTTCACAAAAAGATTATACTCCTATGAACTATGTAATTAGACATCATTTCTACAGTGTTTTGCTACAAGGAATATGTGCTGCTCAAAAACTATTTTGGAATGTATGCGTCAATGCTCCTAGCGATGCTCATGATGTTGATCACTGGAACTGTTCTGCAATTAAAAAAGCATGAAAAAAAGAGAGGTATTAGCAACTCCAACATTTCATATTGAAGGAAAAATTATCTATCCATAAGTAATTGGAGATTCTCCTACCCAATATCGACATACCTATTGAAGTCATTTAAAGGAAACATCTCTCCATTGCATACATTGTTTGACAAATACTTGTCTAGAGGTCGTGTAAAAATTGAGAATGCATTTGGCTTACTCAAAAAAATATGGATATTTCTTCATGATGTGGGCGTGGAATTGTAAAAAGTGCCAAAACTTATTGTAGCATGTTGCATACTACATAATTTCTTACAAATGAATAGTGAAGATGAACCAAAGATTGAAGTAGATCCACATCCTAATTCTGAAGTTAACATTAACAATCAAGCTATTGAAAGAGATCAAGGTAAGGCATAAAGAGATATTATGCTCTATGAATGGGATAGACAATATAGAGCTAGTGTGGGGAACTGATATGATTTTCAATACATCAAATGAAAAATATTTTGGTGTTAATGATAAATTCACATGTACTTTTTCATACACAGCTAAATATGAGGATTTACCTGAAAAGAAAGCTTTGCAATTTGGAGTCGTACATATAATATTTTTTCCATCCGTTTTTTCTCTTGTTCCATTCTTGCAAGTTCAATTTCCTTCATTGTTTGAGTAAAATACAAGAAACATTTTTCCATCTTCTCTCCAAAGTCTTCATGAGAGGATCTTTTTCTTTTTACACGTTTTCCTTCGATTCTAATCTTGTTCAAATTGATTTCTTCATTTGATCTTTTTTCTTCAACATTGTCAATATTTATGGATGGATTTTGTAAAAGTGATTTCTCTTTCATGTCATTTTTCGGTATAGTAATAGTATTATTGACCCATTCACTTCCATTAAAACCATTCATAAGTCCAATCACTTTTGGAGTATTCCCTATTCTACGATCCACATCATCATATAAACTCCATGAAGATGGTTTTTATCCTATGGTGTTTTACAATTGTTTCTTTTTCTTGAATGTATTTTTCAATCTATTCAACTTATACTTACATTTAATGCCCCTAAAACATGTTCCACACTATTTTTTATATCTTCCACTATTTTATCCCAATGTTTTTTACCAAGGTTTCCTTGGTTTAAATCTATATACACTTATTCATATTTTAGAATCAAAGCTTACAAAACAAATTTTGGCCAAAGTTCCTCCTATTTCTTGGTTGTGTCTTGGTTGCAATGAATATCATTGTCAAATGTTTGAGTTCCAGGGACAATTTCCACAACTTCACAATCTTCTTCGATAAAATTATTAGGCCCATGTTTTAAGTCAATATCATGAGTAAACACATTGTGATTTTCCTCCACATTATAAACATCACGAGGTGTTACATTTATGTTGACTTGTGACTCTGGAATAGATTTATCATATTGCATTGCATCTTTGTTTGTTTCTTGTGAGTAGGGAAAATAATTTCCATCTTGGTATGAAAACCTTACATAGTCTTGAAAGCTTCTTGAAGTAGATTATAACCCTTGTGATTGACAGTGAAAATAAACTTGAACATCTTCTTGAAAATGGATCCATCTACAAGAAGGCCTGGTATGAGGAAAAAAATGAACACAAACAAATTTCATTTTTTTAAAAAAATATATAAAATTCACAAAATTGAAGAATCCTTATAAAAATAAAATTGTATACAAATAATATTAAAAAAAAAATTAAAATCATCAATTAATCAAATAGTAAGTCCTCAAGAAAACATTAATTTAAATTATAGTCATTCAACCTTCCATTTCAGCAGTAAAACTCACATTTTTTCTATAAATTTACTAAGTAAGAAGTCATAAAATTTTAGTATTTATGACAATATACAAATTAAAAAGAAGAAGAATGATGTTCAAATGATTACAATGTGAAAAATGGGATTAAAAACAAATATATAGATGATAGACAAATGACTTATTATTTGTTAATTTTAATTTTAAATAATTTAAAATTACCTATGTTCTCCTTCACAGCAAATATAGTTACAGAGCAGGAAAATTACATATTTAGTGTGATATAAGGATTAAATATTGATTAAATATTAATTTCAATCAGCGTTAGTTTCGAAACCTTGTAAAATTGGTGCTAAAATGGTTTGAAGTCAATGCTTTTTCCTAAAAAGAAGCAAAGTTATACATAGAAATATTAAACATGCATGTCCCTGCGTGTGCACATCCCCAGAGGTGGTGTCCATGTGATGCTAGGAAGGTCGTGGTTATTTAACATGTGCAGGGCCTATGAGGAGATTGTTATATTAGACCAATTTTGTCACATAGATCTACACACTCTGATTTATATGGTTTTTACTCTATACATGTGTTGTGGGTGAAAACATCTACAATAATAGACAAAGGGAGGGCAAGGTGTAAACCAGAATGGTGGGAAGTTGAGATAGGATTGTACTTTTATTCTATTCTTTGATGTGCTTCTCTCGTTCCCCGTCCCTTTGGTACCATTGTTGGCACTGAATGGGAATGCAATGATTCAAATTTTATTATAATTACAAATATATACAAATAGTTTTACAAAAATATGGTAATTAACCTTCTGGGAATGGGAAACTGAAATGGTTATGAAAAAAATATAAGTAAATATTGTAAAAAAACTATTTTCTACAACCAATTATGCAAATAGACAACATGCATTGAGCCATCTCCAATCTTGTGTTAGTGAGTCACTCCAAAATACCATTATGCTAGGGCGTGTATGAAGCAGTCAAATTATTTTTAATTCCTTGTTGGTTTAGGAATGCCAAGAACTTCTTTGACGTGAATTCTCCCCTCAATCTGAGTGGAGTAGAAGAAGAGGTTAGGTGGTCTCTTTCATGGCATGCTCATAAAAGACCTAGAAATGTTGAAAGGCCTCACTCTTCTACTTCAGGAAAAACGCCCATGTCTTCTGAGACTATTCATCAAAGAATAATTGGAAGTACTTGTATCCTATAAAAGAAGCATGTAATGGTCTAAGAAAATTGGTGGGAACAACCTCCAAACATTTCTTGGATGAAAGGTTCTTTTCTTGAAAGGATACCTATGTTGTTTACCTATGAGAAATATAGGGAAATTAGAAAAGGAACGGGACAACGTGGGAAGTCCATGTATCATCACCTTTGAACTGAGATGGTAAAAAGATATAATACCTTCCTATCAACTGACATGTGTTTACTGGCACTTGGGTCTATCAACTAGACATTCCTTGTGGCTTACGGGGTCTTGGAGACTAGCACTATATTTGATTGTACACCACAATTGGATTTTTTAGGTATCTCCTCATTAGATCTGTCATCTTATTGAGATCTTGAAGGATTTCAGAGAGCATAAATCCTTGATTACATTCATGGTTGAAGATGCCAATATATACAGGATAAATAATTTGAACAAAACTGTTAAACAATTAAGGGACAGATGGTAACCGACTAGGTCATCTTATAAAAAAATAATGAATTAGTTATGCTAACATTTCCCCCTTAATACATTATTTTCAAACATTACATTTCCAGATAGTAGACCCCCCTTATTTCAAACATGGTGAACAACTTTCACACTCTCTGTGTAACCTGCTCACCTTTAAGGTGGCATGCAATATTTTTGGATTCATGGTCTTGGTGACACATTGGTTTTTCCTTACAAGATTACCACAAAAGTGGAAGTGACATGAGTATATGTTCTCTTTGCTGACACCTTTGGTGGTTTCCCAGATTGCCATGAACCCCTACGGTTTTTTGTCTACAGATTGACCACGAACCTAGAGGTTGCAGGAGGTCTCAAGTATACACTTTGGTGGTTTTTTGGATTTCCACACTCATTTTTATAAAGAACCAAGCACCACTTTAGAGATTTTTCTCCTCACAACGTTCTTCATCAGGCGGTACCAAAATGGAAATAATGATAAGTAATTTTTATTGAGAAATGCACTGTGCACAATGAAAACCACACTATGCACAAAAAAAATAAAAACAATAACAATAATGTCACCAAAGTATTGATGTGACCCTGTCAAAAGTGATAGACGAGAGGACGCTAATTGTCCTCCAACATCTCTGTATCCTCAAACCTCTTGTAAGTTACTACTTAGATAGTAGATATGGCTTGAGGCTCATTTGACAAATTATTTAAAACACTTCTACATTTCTTGTACGTTCACTGGCGAATATATTTACAAGGCAGGTTGCATATGCCCCATGGAAAGTATCGTCTCCATTCTTTGTACATAATTTTCCTATGTCAAGGCTTCTTTAGTTACCCCTCTTCAGACTATTTTCCATGTTGCTTTGGCAAAGATAAGCCACATTGGAATTATGGATTAACAATGATGGATCTTCCACGCAGTCTTCTATGCACTCATGGTCCAAACGGTCTGGCTAGTAGACAGGGACAACTCCTGCCACCTTAACACTATTTGGCAGGACAAAAGAACTCCGATGTTAGACGTCTGCCACTTCTTCATTCACGCAATTGTCATTGAACAAAGACACCCTATAGTAGCACTTATAGGTTCTGGTGGGAAAGCACTGCAGAAATCTGGTGCTTCCAGATCATCACATGTCACGCTCTGATAGGAGGAGATCGATTCCCTGAGGAGGATATTGATGGTTGCCAACTAAAACCACGCATTAAGTCGTTCTAGATGTAGTGTTTTGAGGCAATATGACAGGGGAGACGCTTCAGGCGCTCAGATAATTATAGGTAGAGAATTACTATAATTCTTTTGAGAGTGGGCGAATCCAGCTATTTTTAACCCTACATAACGTATGCCCTAGCTCGCAGATGTCAATAAAGAGCAAGGCATGGTATGTGCCAAACATGTTATCTCTTTCTTCATTCACCCATCCATCATGCTTCCCTTGTGCCAGACATCTTACGACAGATGAAACAAAATTTGTTTGCACACAAAACACTTAACATCTCGAACTGGATGGGCCCTTCATGATAAGTTGATAGGAGTTGGTGTTTGCCATCCTGTCATACTGAGAAAGGGAGATATCTAATACCAATAAAGGATTGTAGAGCGCATAAATCCTTGATTACATTTATGGCAGAAGGTTACAATATTTAGAGGAAAAATGGTTTGAATATAATTGTTAAATAGTTAAGGAATAAATGGTAACCAACTAGCTCATCTTACCAAAATAAAAATGAATTAGTTATGTTAATAGTTGAGAGATGTCCCATTCGCTTTCTCTATTGGGGACGTATTTTAAATTTTGTCGTGCCTAGATGTTCTTTCTTGATTAGACGAGCCTTTCTTCAAGCCATTATACCAGTAGTTGTCTATGTCATGGGTGTTGATTAGATAGATGTGACACCACCTCTATGTCATTTGAGATTTATGTTGTTGTGGGGACTATTGTTGTTTTTGTTTCTGTGGTTTTCTTCTCTGGGGGTCCCTTAAAAAAAACTTTACCATGTTGCAGCTTCAAGATAAGGGCTTTGTATTGCAATTCTTTCTGGATTGAGTTGATGACTTCTTCTTACTATAACAGATTCACGAGTTCTTTAAATGATATTGTTCTCTTGAAGACATTCAGTGTCATGACAAATACTCTCAAGTTGATCGGGACTAAGGCATTGTCCTTGATTTTCTCATCGAGTGCTAACAATTTTATTCATAGCTCAGTCACATGACGTAATAATTCATTAATTTTCTCATCGAACCGTATAGATAGGTTGTGAAGCCTCGACTGTAGATGGATAATATTTTTCTGATTTTTTTACCTTATATATGGTTGACAATTATCCCACGTCGCCTTTTCGCTCACTACCATCTTGGACATG